>JALMGF010000030.1:1687500-2287500 GCA_023333645.1 Sceloporus occidentalis | reverse complement strand
ACTGGCTATTCTCTTGGACCTCTCAGCAGCCTTTGACACAGTCAACCACCCCCTCCTCCTACAAACCCTCCATGCTCATGGCTTCCGTGACACGGCTCTTTCATGGCTGAAATCATACCTTTCTGACCGTACTTTTAGTGTCTCATTCACTGAAATTTGCTCCTCTCCCCTACCGCTATCTATTGGTGTTCCTCAAGGCTCAGTTCTTGGGCCTCTGCTATTCTCCATCTACACTTCTTCCCTCGGACAAATTATTTCTTCCTTTGGTTTCCAGTATCACCTATATGCAGATGACACCCTAATCTATATTTCTGCTCCTGACCTCCCCCCCTCTCTTCAAACTTGCTTCACTTACTGTCTATCAGGAATTGCATCATGGATGGCGTCCCGTTACGTAAAGCTCAACATTTCTAAGATGAAACTCAGTCCCGCCATCTGCTCTGCCCACTTTTCCTGATATCTATATTACTGTTGACAACTCTACTATCCAACCAACAGACCAGGTTCGCTGCCTTGACTCTGCTCTCTCCTTCATCCCTAACATCCAGTCTCTCACCAAATCCTGCTGCCTCCACCTGAAAAACATCTCCCGAATCCGCCCTTTCCTCACACAAGAAACCACCAAATTACTAATCCACTCCCTTGTGATATCTCACCTGGATTATTGCAACTCCCCCTCTCCCGCCTTTCAGGGCTTCAATCCATTCTCAACACTGCATCTAGATTAATTTTTCTCTGCCGCCATTCCTCATCCGCTGCTGCACTATGCCAATCACTTCATTGGGTCCCCATACCCTTCAGAATCAAATTTAAACTTCTGAGCCTGGCCTATAGAGCCCTCAACAACTCTGCACCCCCTTACATCTCTATCCTCCTATCTAAATAGACCCCTACCCGCCCCTTCACTCCTCTCACGACCTGCGGCTATCTTCTACTGTTGTTACCTCTTCCCATTCCCGTATTCAAGGTTTCACCCGCGTCGCACCCCTCCAGTGGAATTCCCTCCCCGTTCCATCAGACTTTCTGCCTCATACGCAACTTTTAAAACCTCTCTGAAAACCCACCTGTTCAGGGAAGCGTACAACATTCCTTCCCATTACTCAAGACCATCATCATAATCAAGCCATAAAAAAGTAAATTTTACCAGAAGTGAAAACATATTATGGTGTCCTTAGCTTTCTTGAGCTATAAAATAAAACATAAATATTATGGAGAGAGTTGGTAGACTAAGGTACAGAAAAACTTTTCAGGTCCATCATCGACCAAATAGGTCAGCAACAGAGCTTCAACATTTTCATCACATAGTCATAAATTCCTTTTACGTCTCTATGAACCAAATGGCTGCATTTGCGGAACGTTTGGAATTTTATTTAATTAAGACGTTCTGTCAGACTTGATACACAAAAGGGAATAATGTGACAAAAGCTTAAAAATGAACTGTGTTATTAACTCCCAATAGACATTATCTGACAAGATGATTTTAATCATGGCAGAGATGGTCCACTGAGGCATCTTGACTTTGTTGTGTTTTGATAATTTGCAAAATTATTGGAGAGTGGAGAGAAGAAAAAAACCTCACTTTTGTTGCCAAGGTGTTAGACATTAATGGCTGTGTGTTGAGTTATTTTGAGGGGACAGCACATTTACACTGGTATACAGGCTGTACACTCGCCACTTTATATTGTCTTCAGTGTTATCACATGAAAAGATATAATAAAATATTTACAAAAATGTCAGGGGTGTACTCACTTTTGTGAGACACTGTATATGTGTGGAAGCATTAACATCAACCTTCACTGGAACTAAGGGTTTCAGTAGGCACTATGCATTCCAGATTCGTCCATCCGGCTTTCGGATAATGAAGCATGATTCATCACTCCAGAGGACATGATTTTACAGCTGCAGAGTCCACTGTATGCTAGATGCTTCCACTTCACAATTATAGCACTTTCAGTGGTCTAAGCAGATCTAGCTGGGCGGAAATTGGACAAGTCACTGAGCTCTTCAGTATGACCCATCCTATTACCAATGTTTGTCTGTGGAGATGGCTTGATTTTCTACAACTGTTAGCAATGGGTGTGGCTGAAACATAAACTCAATAATTAGTACCGTATATTCCGGCGTATAAGACAACTTTTTAACCCGAGAAAATCTTCTCAAAAGTCGGGGGTCATCTTATACGCCGGGTATACTTACCGTACTTACCAAGCCGGACTGGAGAATCACGTATCTCTAGGGGAGGGGCGAGCGGAGAAGCCGCCTCCCCTGGGCCGGTCTTCAGGGCCGCGCCGAGGTAGGTGCAAGATGAGCAGGGCTGGTTGGGGAGATCACGACCTCCCTCTAACTAGCCCAACAGGGAGCTGTTCAGACCTCGGCTTCCGTGCTCCCTAATCACTATGCGCCGGCTATTGATGCCGAGCGAGGGGATGAAGTCATGTCCCGGCGCTCGGCATCAATTGCCGGCGCGTAGTGATGAGGGAGCAGTAAAGCAGAGGTCTGAAATGACAGACCTCACGCTCCCACAACTGGATGGAAGATAGAAGATGAGAAAGGTAAGAGATGGGGAAAAAGGGGTGTAAGTGTATGTGTCTATATGTTGGTGTGAGATGGTCAGTGTATGTGTATGGTCAGGTGTGTTTGTAAGCTGATGTGTATATATATATACCGTGTGTGTGTGTGTGTGTTTATATATGTGTGTGTGTGTGTAAAGGCAGGGGTGTGTGGTGAGGGCAGTGTATAAATGTGTATGTATGGACAGGCGTATGTTAGTGTGTAATATATATATATATATATATATATATATATATATGTGTGTGTGTGTGTGTGTAAGGGCAGTGTATGTATGTATATGTCTGTGTATGGGCAGTGTATGTGTATGGACAGGTGTGTGTAAGGGCAGTGTATGTGTATATGTGTGTTTGTAAGCTGGTGTGTACGTATGTTAGGGAGAGCTGACCCACCCAATCCAAGCAGGCTTTGTATACAACAACAACAAGGTACAGTGCTTGCCGTGATTGGCTGGTTGTTGTATACTGGGTAGAGGGGTAGTCTTATACGGCTAGTATAGCCCAAACTCTATATTTTAACTGCAAAAGTCGGGGTCGTCTTATACGCCCAGTCGTCTTATACGCCGGAATATACGGTAGTTGTGTCTGCATATTTTTGGTCATAAAGTGTAAAACATCCTTATATCATCCAGATATACAAACACACTGCTCACCTCTAAAAAGCATCCCATGATTTAGCTCTATAGCTAATTCAGAATACCTTATGTTTTTGACTGGCATGCATTCTGTAGAAAATATATGAAACCTCTATAACATGATTGCATAACATCCCCTTTTGTCACTCTGACAGTTAAATGTACAACACGCTACATGTTTCCTATTAAGTTCCTAGAAATCCTAATTAAAGTGTTAAAACAGTCTTCACTGCACTACTGTGCACACAGCTTATCCAATTAGTTGAAACCATAATGCTTTGTCTTTGATGTTTTGAACCAGAAACTTTTGGTTAATGCTAAATCATTTATACATTTCTGTACCGGATAGATTATTTTCCCAAACGAGAACACAGATGAACTACAAACGTTACATTATCCTATTCATTTATGTATATATACACACACACACTCACTGGCCACTTTATTAGGTACACCTGTTCAATTGCTTGTTAACACAAGTAGCTAATCAGCCAATCACATTGCAGCAACTCAATGCATTTAGGCATGTAGATGTGTTAAAAACAACTTGCTGAAGTTCAAACAGAGCATCACAATGGGGAAGAAAGGGGATTTAAGCAACTTTTAATGTGGCATGGTTGTTGGTGCCAGACGAGCTGGTCTGGGTATTTCAGAAACTGATGATCTACTGGGATTTTAGCTCACAATCATCTCTAGGGTTTACAGAGAATGGCCTGAAAAAGAGAAAATATCCATTGAGCAGCAGTTGCATGGACAAAAATGCGTTGTTGATGTCAGGGGTGAAAGGAGAATGGGCAGACGAATGGGTTCGAGATGACAGAAAGGCAACAGTAACGCAAATAACCACTCGTTACAACCAAGGTATGGAGAATACCATCTCTGAATGCACAACACATCGAACCTTGAAGCAGATGGGCTACAGCAGCAGAAGACCACACCCGGTGCCACTCCTGTCAGCTAAGAACAGGAAACTGAGGCTACAATTTGCACAGGCTCCCCAAAATAAGACAATGTACCAACAGTTCAGGATGGTGGTGGTGTAATGGTATGGGGGACATTTTCTTGGCACATTTTGGGCCCCTTAGTACCAACTGAGCATAGTTTAAATGCGACAGCTTACCTGAGTATTGTTGCTGACCATGTCCATCCCTTAATGACCACAGTGTAACAATAATGGCTACTTCCAGCAGGATAATGGACCATGTCACAAAGCTCCCATCATCTCCAACTGGTTTCTTGAACATGACAATAAGTTCACTGTACTCCAATGGCTTCCACAATTACCAGAACTCAATGAAATACAGCACCTTTGGGATTTGGTGTAAAGGTAGATTTGCATCGTGGATGTGCAGCTGACAAATATGCAGCAACTGTGTGATGCCATCATGTCCATATGGACCAAAATCTCACAGGAATGTATACTAGCAAGGTGGCCGGTGCATACAACTCACTGTGTTGAATCTGGAGTGTACAACTTCTTTGATGAAGTGGCTTAATTTTACATTATGAAGGGCAAACCCCAGTGACATTCTGCTCCAACAATAGATTGGATGGTCCTGTATAAAGCATATTTAATAAAAATAATAGTGTAATGAATAGTAGTGCACTCACAAAAGAAATTGTGTAAGATAGCTCATCTTACTTGCACAATTTCTTTTGTGAGTGCACCACTATTCATCGCATAAAATTTTCATTGGAGATTCTACAATATTATTGTTTTTTTCTTTCCCTTTGTATGACCGCTCCTTCGTGTATACCAGTGAAGAGTGCATAAGTAGGGCTGTTGCACGTTGGGGGATAATTATTCACTATTTATTTATCTAAACATTTGGGTTACTCACACCACACTTTGAGATATATATATATATATATATATATATATATATATTGTGACAAACCCTGCAGCATGAGGGCCATACATGTCACATTTAGGAGTCCTCTAGGACACTCAGTCAGGAACACCAGCTTGTAACAAAACAATGCTTTATTTTAACTGCAACACCCCAAAACAAAATCATAAAAGAAACACCTAGCTCCCAGCTGGAGCCCTCTCTAACTGTACGATGCTGGCCCAGACTGACCAGCCTAATCACCCATCAACTTGACCTCCCAGCCAGACCCAGCTAAGCCAGGGTCTGGAAAACCTCCCCCAGACAGCACACAAAAGGTCCAGGCAGGTATTGCCACACTTGGCTCAGGGGTGGTCATCTTCAGGGCCTCTCCTTGCTCTGGGAGCATAGGGAAATGTCCTCTTCCCCAACAGTCCCCCTGATTATCAGACTCTAGGGTTTTTAATGCCCAGCACCTGTGCCTGATACTGGCCCCATGGGAATCCCAGACCGGATCCTGCAGAGTTCTAGCCTCCTGGAAAACCCAGCATGGATTTTCCACAGAATGGGGAAACAGCGCATTGGCCTACCGTGCTGTCCAATTGCTCCACCCTAGGGACCCATATTTATGATCTGGATAGCACCTGTACCCAAATGCCAAACTAAGCATCTCCCTGGGGTTTACACTGTCAGAATATACCGTATTTGCTCGATTATAAGACAAGGTTTTTTTCAGAGCAAATGCTCTCAAAAATACCCCTCGTCTTATAATCGGGGTCGTCTTATAATCAGACCTCAAATAGGTCTGACTATGAGACGACTAAGATCCAGATCCCCCGCAGCTGCAGGGGACCTGGATCCTTCTGTCTCCTCCCCTCCCCCGCCCCACTTACCGGTACTTCTGAGTCCCCGGTGTGTAGCTGGGGCAGCGTGTAGATGTCTACGCGATTCGCGTAGATAACTTCTGCTGCAGCAGGAAGGAGGTGTGGCTAGCAGCGAGGGTTGTCTGCGTCCATCTCGCAGACCTTCCCTGGCTGTCAGAGATCAGAGTTCCCCGCACCGGTGCAATGGACGCAGACAACCCCCGCTGCTAGCCACGCCTCCTTCCGGCTGCAGCGTAAGTGCGTGGGATCTACACGCTACCCCGGCTACATGACAGGGAAGTCAGAAGCACCGGTAAGTTTGGAGGAGGGAGGGAGGGAGGGGGGGTGTTAAATGGGAGCATAAGGCATTTCTGGAGGCAGAGTGTTCTGTGAAATGCCTTTTAACCTCCTTAATGCCACTCCAGAAATGCCTTTTTAACCCTCTGAATGCCTTAAACCTCCCTATATGCCACTCTTCCCCATAATATGCCTTTTAACCCTCTAAATGCCAGAGTGGCATATAGGGGTATAAGGCATTTCTGGAGGCAGAGTGGCACATAGGGGGTCAAAATGCATATCATGGGGCACAGTGGCATATAGGGTTAAAAGGCATATCATGGGGCACAGTGGCATATAGGGGGTATAAGGCATTTCTGGGGCAGATGTGCATAACTGGGGGGCAGGTTGGAAAATAGAAGGAAATAAAACCAAAATATTTTTCTCAATCATAGCTTTTATTAAAGAAAAATAGTTTAGATGAATTAACATTTACTGGTAAAAATACGGTATTTAATAAAGCATATTTAAGTTGAGTTTCAACTACCTGAGTTAATTTCACATGATAAATGGCCATCTCTGTCAAGGTTTTCCTGCAAGAAAGGGTTAGCTGACCTTGCATAATGAATAGTTAATCCATCACTATGCATTTTACAGAGCCAGACAATCATACCATGAAACACCTTGGATCAGAAGCTGTCTGTGAGTGGACCTTCAAAATGTATAGTGATGTCTGTGAGTTCAAAAGGCAATTACCTTGCAAACTCTACTGCTCACTCACTCTTTAGTGAATAAAGTAAACTCTGAGTGTTAAATTAACATACCCGTTATACATCAAAATTTTGTGATCTATACCATATACGAGCAGTAAAAGGGCAGCATATATACCTGCAGGGTATGCACACCTCTACATAGCTCTGGGGACATAATGCAATAATTGTTCATTAGCCCTATTGATTATTCCTCAGGATTTCATGCTTTATATCAAATACAATTAATTAAGCAAAAAAATGCCTGTAAAGCATTACATTTAAATAAGAGTTTCACAACTTACAGAATATCTGAATAACCATCTGTATCTTGATTCAATTGGATGTATTTTGACCGTTTCAAATTATGTCCACTAGAGGGTGCAAGAAGAACAGCCATGATTGTCTAGGTTTAGTTTCTCAAACCTAAAAACTTCTTAATATAGCATTTCCAAGGTCACAAGCAACTAAAAGCTAATCTGTAGTGTGCTCCAAATGAACCTACATATTTAAAAAAAATTTGTAGTAAGAAAAATTTATATGGCTATATTAGCCCAAGAGAAATCTTTAGTTGACGTTGATACCTTTTTATTGGGCCAACACAAAAAATGTAGAGACCTCTTCTTCAGAAGGAATGATGTTCACACAATGAAACATATCAGCTTTAACTAAAGATTCAGTTATACCATGGCTAACATAATTTGCTGAGTGAAAAAATGCAACTCCTCCTTAAAGCCTGACAAGCATCTATGTAGCTCTGTTTCTGTTAAATTATTTAGCATATAACAGGACTGTCGAGAAAGGTCATGGAAACTGGTTCCTTTTATGGATAAGTTGTCCTTGCGTTTATAGTGCTCAACACATAGTTAGGTCTGGGAATATGTGGACACTGACACAAGTTTTGTAATTCTGGCTGTTTAGCAAAATAAATTCAGTCTCTCAGCTTTAATTTGAGTGTATTTACATCCAGGTTGAAGAAAGGGTTTAGGAATTCCAGTTCTCTAATATATAGCCCCTCTTAGTCAAGGGACCAAAGGTAATTGGACAATTGACTCAAAAGCTGTTTCATGGACAGGTGTGGGCTATTTCTTAGTTATTTCTTCATTAATTAGGCAGGTAAAAGGTCTGGAGTCGATTCAAGGTGCGGCATTCGCGTTTGGAAGCTATTGCTGTGAACCCACAACTTGCGGACATTTTTCCTATTTTGATGCATTACAATTAAAATATTTGTTTAAAAAATGCCTCTGTCACCTCTTTAATGAACTTCCTTAGTTCCTGAGACAGAAACCCTGCTTCTTCTTCAGAATTGTCACTAAATGAAAAGGTAACCGAAGATTGTGAGCATTCCCCTGAGAATTCTGACCTAGAGGATCTGGATCTCCTGCGTTTACGTAGTGTGATCGGATCGTCAGTGGAACACAGCGTCACCCAGGGATGCGTTCCACCGCTGTACGCATGCTCCCACTGCATGCCGCATAAAGATTGTGATGGAGATTGCTTCCGTAGCGCGTGGCAGGCCAGACCTCACTCTGCTCACATCTGGTGAGCACTCGGAGGAAGGCTACCCCCAGACAACAACCCGTGTTGTTGAAAGAACCGAGGATCGAGGGGTGGAGTGCATATTTATGGTTACGGAGGAGGGGATTAACCTTTACATTTAGTTTTACAGGCTACTTGTCCCCTAGAAAAGTGCAACACCCGCATATACTGCCATTATACAAAGGGAAATACTCTTACAAACGGTGGTTAGAATGTGGTATTCAGGACAATGTGTTTTCCAGATTTTTGGTGAAAGACATATGCTTCGAGGGTAGGGATCAGGCCCTGTAGTGCATCAGCTTGCCCTTTGTGAGCGCTGCATTGAAGTAAGTAGCATGTTTGAATGTGTGTCTGTTAGTGTGTCCTAGTGTGTGTGTTAGTGTATGCAGTTAGTGTGTTTAAAAATTAATTTAAAAATTATATTAAATCGTTCCCTAATCATAACAAAATACTACTTTATTCAAATCCCAGGAACCAAAAGTGTTAAAAACGCCCAAACTGTTGTGAGGGCCACCTTTGCTCCCCAAACAGCTTCTATGTGCCATCTGTTTCCCCAGATTTTCTGTGCAATATTTGTCCCCAAATAGCTTGTCTATAACGCCTTTTACCCCAAAAGGCTTGTCTGTGCTACCTTTACCCAACACATAGCCTGTCTGTGCCATATTTACCCCCAAACAGCCTGCTTGGGCCATCTTTATCCCCCCCAAAAAAGCCTGTCTTTGCCAACTGTACCCTAAGTCTGCCTGTACCATCTTTGCCCCCTAATACCTATACCTCCACACACACTCATACATCCACATTCATGCTAACATACACATATATTAATTCATTCATTTACTCATAGTCCCCCTACCTCACCTGCAGCTTCAAGCTCTTTTACCCCTTAGGGGGGAGGTAAAAGAGAGGTGGTAAAAGAGAGGTTGCTGTGGGACTACATGCGTGGTTGTTAGATCACTGGTCGCATTAATAACATTAGGTGCCCGTCAGCTTTGCCCCAATGCTGCTCCTCAACCAGTCCAGCCCTGGGTATGTTAGTGTCTGGGTATGTGGCAACAGAAGATGATTTGCAGATGATGGAGCAGACACCACTGACAAAGATAAAGATGAGGAAGATAACGATGACAGTGTCTACATTGACAGAATTACAAAGAAAGAATCTAAGCATCTTTAAGCAAAATCAGGTGACAACGATGTAGATTTTTGAATATTTTGATACATATTTTTGCATCAACAAATTTTGTTTTCCAGAACAAGTTCTGTTTTAACTTTTCACGGTATCTTGTTTGAACATTCAATGGTTGGATAATCTGCAAGTTTATACCATATATGGACAGAAACACGGTTGGTGGAAACCATATTATTTAATTAGTAACACGTTTAGGCTTCGACTTAAATTTCTTTATACTAAATAAACAATTATAACATATGGAGACTGATCAACTAAGGCTATCCAAAATGCTAAAAGCACACCAAAACACATGTTATGAGAACAAATGTACATTTGCCAAATTTGTTAATTTGACAAGCAAATAATGAAATTCAGAGATGTGGTCCAATTCCCATAAAAATTTTATTTATTTTAGAACTGCTTTTCTTTGCTTAATGCTACAATGATTCTCTTTTATCCCTAAACACTGACAAAAGACAAAAGTGTGAGGTTTTTTTTCAGTCTGCTTTGTGCTGCTGATGGATTACCCCTACGCTCTGCTAGATGCAGCCATCTTTAAAAAAAACAAAAAAAACCCCTTCATCTCAAAAACAGAACCACACAGAAAATAGTCTATTAGTGAGCCCCTTTTGTGATGTAATTGGATTTCTCTCCTTGTTAGCTTGCAATGAAAATGTCATCTATATTGGTGGGCATCCATTCTGCTCAAATAAAGTTTGGCTGTCTCTAAGGGGTTAGCAGTGGAACATTTTACTTTGCTGCCAGCTGCCTGTGCAGGAAGCTTTTCATGTGTATAGAAAGAAAAATACCCATGACTGGCCTTTCCCAAGTATGGTTATCCTCTGTGTCTCAACCCCACCATTTTCAATAAAGGGTTATCTCATTAGCTAGTATTAGCTAGAGAAACGTAACCCAACCACTTTGGAACAACTTAAGACTGGAAGGGACATGAATAAAGATGCAATGTGGTAGCAAAAAGAGAAAAAAAAATAAACTTTTTAGACTACAGCTTAATGTGGAATTAACCAGGCCTAGACTGGGCACATCAGGCAAATGCATGGTGGGCCACAGGCTGATGGCAGCGTTTCCTTACATTTAGGTGTTGCAGTTTGCGTCTCTAAGCTGGATACACACGCTTGCACGCTGTGAAAGTATAAAACCTTACCATGCCACCACAAGTATCACACGGATGCTATTTAGCAGTTGCTTGCCTTAAAAAAAACTAGTTAGATCCTCTAGATCCTCCTGAGAATGCTGAGCTCCCCCTGCAGGTTGAATACAGTGAATACAGGTACTGCATTCCACCATGGAAGTCAATGGAGCCTAGCTCACTAAGCATAATGTGATTAGTAAAATAAATGAAAAAATAAAACAAAAAATAAATAAAACAATAATTCCCCACTCATGTCACTATCAGGGGGAACAAACCAGTTTTAACAAAATGTACAAAAATATATATCACAAAAAAGTGTATTTTTATGAGCAAGTACTAAAATTAATGCCCAATCTTCAAAAAAAAACCCTTGCATGGAAAGAGTTAAGATACTGGCATTTGAAACAGGTTGTCTAGTTTTAAAAAATTATATGATTTATAGCGTCGATCGAATTGACACTATCAAATCATATAGTGTCAACCGAACTGGCTGGGTTCAAAGATGTCCCAAATAAGACATAGGCACAGACTGACCAAATGAGGCCTTTAGACCCCAAACAACCCAAAATGCCTATGCATGGGTGGGATCACTCAGGAGATGTTGCTGAATACATATTGGGGTGTTGTTTGACAGTCACATTTGCCGGGAGCTGTTCATACTTGAAGTACAATGTATGTGGAAAAAACTCAAAAAATTACTACCACAAACTTTGACAAAGGATGGTGATAAAATGAGTGCATGGAAGGAGTTAAATATCAGAATTTGAAATACCTTGGGGTGTCTAGTTTACAAAAATATATGGTTTGATCGGGTAAATTGAATTGGCAGAAACACATGCGGCAGAATGACCACATGCCAAAATTTCAATTGGTAAGATATCCATGTACTCAGGAAGTGTTGCTGATTTCATATTTGGGTGTTTATTGACAGTGACATATACTAGGAGCAGTAAATTCCTACCCGAAGCACAAGGTGTGTGAAAAACCACACAAAGAAATGCTACTACGTGCTTTTACAACATGGAACATTTCAATGAGGTGAGACACAACTCTAGTACTTAATAACATTCAAATGTTACATAACTTGTAAGCCCTCCCTGATCTTGTGATCTAGCAGGTCACTACGAAACAACAATTAATAATGTTCTTTTAGGCCAGGAACTGTGGTTTTATACATACTATAAAATACATACTTAACCAAGGCAGATTACATTTTGCTCCACAAAATTATAGTCTTCTTAATTGTTAAAATGGGCCACGCAAATCCATTTATTGTTGCAGGTAGTATGGGATGTAGTCTGGGTAGTAAATGATTATTTTCCTGACAAACGTAATTATTTTTGAAATCTTTGCCGTGTAAGCAACCATGCTGTAAATGCAACCTGACACTGGCATCATACTTGTGAAAAAGAGATTGTTAGGAGATAAACAGACCTCTATTTAATGCCCCTTAATCCCTATGGGCTGTTTAACCTCCCTGAGCCCTCCCCTCTGCCATTCCAGGAATAATAATTAGAGAAAGATTACTGCCATCATTGCAGCTCATAATAGGGACCGCATACAATGAGACACAACACCTTACACAACACCTTCTCATGGTGGTTTTACTCCAGGACCTCTGCATCACAAAACTGGTGACAATCTCACTAAAGTATGTGGAGTTTGAAAAATAACACGATCTAAGAATACCTTCAAAAACGTTATTGGTTAATATTCTCACTAAAAGTGTTCCTTTTTTATTTAACCAGCTGAACATCAGATTTAGAGACCATATACAAGTGAATATTTTGTCCAGATGACATGAGGACTTCACATTTTATCGTATTCCTTCATTATTTTAGCTGCATCCTCCTTTTAGGTGTCTGAAGAAACATATGCCCCAAATATAGACAGCTCGTGGTACTTGGTTAAGGGTCTAATGCAGAGCAATATTTTTTACATTGATCGGTGAGGGATGTGTACGAGATGAAAATGGCACTCTATCCCTTTGGTACTCTACCCCTTTTTATTCTTGGTAAAATTATCTCATAATTGTCACAACAGCTCATTACAGCCAGTTACATGCTGTGTGCAGATGCTTGTTTTCGTGTTGATTTACCACTGTGGTAAACATATAGTTAGCTCTAAAAAATATCAAATATTGGAATGAAAGTAAAAATACACGTCTTTAATGACTATTTTAGGTTTAGTCAGGGAGTTGACATCAATTAAGCTAAAGAAGGGTCACTGAATCAATCCCCATGTGTCCATGAGTTATTACATACAACCTTTTGTAAAACTAGACAATACCAGGCTGTGACACTGAAAACATGGCGAGGTCCAAGCTTCAAATCCCTACCCAGGATTTCTCAGTCTGCTTCAATGGTCATAATACTATAGAGTTCAAATGCAACAACTTAATGTTAATCCCTAAACAATGAGAAAAACAGATGACAAACCAGTCAAAAGGCATTATGCTATATAAAACAGAGATTATTAATCAATTTAAATGGTTTGATTTATACTCCTTTGTCCGATTACCAAGCTGATGATGCAGATGAGTGATTATTTCAATTCTAGAACATTAGATATTATCATGATAATTTCTGGGTAAACTGGGGGAGGTGCAAAACCTCTCATTTATATTATGTTTATATATTTGTTGCTTGCACCTCCCCCAACACATTAATAAGGTTTTGGTAGCAGTATAAACTGCTTTGTGTGCCCACTATGTAAGAGGTGAGAGTAGGTTCTCACCCTATTGAGAGTGTGCCTTGAAGTGGCGGGTGAGCTTAATTACGCTATGGCCAATTCATATAACCAAAACCTCTCATTTATATTATGTTTATATATTTGTTGCCAACTTTATTAGGGTAAGAAGCGCAGACAGTTTTTGTTTTTTGTATACATTGTACAGCCAATACACTGTTTTTGCAGCATGCTTACACCTGTTTGGTAGGCCTCGTATTATACATTTGTATAATTTGAGCCCGTGACTAGCTTAGCGCACCGCCATTTTTTCTTCAGCTACACCACTTTTGGGAACAGGCTCATTTCTAGGACCTTGGGGAATATGTATTAATTAAATAACGTGAAAAACAAGCATATAGCCCAAAGGATTCGGAAAAGACCACTAACAACAATGGGCTATATTTTGGCCTCTTTAGTGGTTCTGTAAAGCCAACCAATTCATTAATCCAGTCCCATTTCACCCCTCCCCTTGTGATTTGAGGAATACAAACAGAGAATATCTGTTTCAATGCTAAGAGATAAGCTCTTCAAAATGTGGCACATGACTAGTCAAAACCACAATTTACACACAGCCAATTTGAATATGAATTTATTCTTAAGGTTGTTGATTAGGCGTCCTGATGTAGAGATCCAATAAAGTTTAGCCCACTCCTAGGTATCCTTAGACCGAACCCTGCCTTAGACTGAACCCTGTATGAATTGTCAGCTATACTGACTCTGATCAGCTGTTATGTTGTATGCTGAATCCATACTCTATAGAAGAATATACACAACACCACGCCAACACAGACGTTTTGTATCGCTCTGCAAAAAAATGTTTATACTGCTGCTTCCAGTTATCTTCTGAAAAGAGTCTCTGTAATATTTACAATTACAGAAACAGAATTTGACATCTGACAACAATCATTTGCCCTATCTAGTCTGCCCTAGTCAGGGCCAGAGTAAGACATTGTAGGCCCCTGGGCTACAGGTACTGTGAGGCCCCCGGTAAAGACGCTTGACATCTCTAAACACATATGGACATTTTATTTCTGCCATTCAGGGACACACTATGAAGCGCATGAGGTCACACACACAGGTGTGTATGAATATTTATATATACAGTATCTCACAAAAGTGAGTACACCCCTTGCATTTTCATAAATTTTATATCTTTTCATGTATAAATATTAGACCCTGCTGCCGATATATATTAATATTAGCCCCTGCTGTCATATATATATATATATATATATATATATTAGACTCTGATGCCACGCTCCCTAGCATGCAATCACTCCCTCCGCTCCCACACCAACAAATAGGTATAGATCAAACAACACATAAAACAGCACTTACATGTATAGATCAACTGAAAGACATGCACACCTTATATTCGCAGGTATACATAACTAATGTATGTAAACATAGCATAGCAGGTATAGATCAACACACACAAACCCAGCTTTGCATGTATAGATAGATTGAAATTCACATGTTAACTCAGTACTGAAGGCATAGAATCAGACATACAAATCCTGTATTTGCAGGTATACAATAATAGTGTCAGGGCCCGGGTAATCAGGCTGGGTAGGAGCCTCATGGTAGGGGATACTTGGGGTTCTTTCTGCACACGGCGATGCATGTTAACCAAAGGATAAGACAGATAGGCACAAAGGAATACACTGCAGGTAGAATTCCAGGTAATGCTTTGTATTGTATATTATGGCAGGACAAGCAAATACATTTTCTTGCTAAGAGATTGTTTAAACTGTAAGTATGGCAGGAAGCCCACCGGACAGGGCTGAAGGCAGGAAGCCCACTGGACAGGGCTGAAGGCAGGAAGCCCACTGGACAGGGCACAAGGCAGGAAGCCCACTGGACAGGGCACAAGGCAGGAAGCCCACTGGACAGGGCACAAGGCAGGAAGCCCACTGGACAGGGCACAAGGCAGGAAGCCCACCGGACAGGGCTGAAGGCAGGCAGCCCACTGGACAGGGCTGAAGGCAGGAAGCATTCAGGATCAGGTACTCAGGAAGCCAAATAGCAAGTCAGGAATCAGGTACACAGGGCCAGAGCAAAATGGTACACCAACTTCAATGCAAAGGCACCTAACAAACAGGGGAGTGTCCAGATATAGCCCTGGTCATTAGGTCAGGTGTGAATGACATAGGCTCAGGTGAGGGAGGCAGGGTACTAAAGCTTGTTTGTTAGGTCAGGTGTGGTAATGGAATAGGCTTCAGGTGGGGGAGACAGATACAACATAACCAAACACAGCTGAACATAAATACACAGAACATGGATTAATTACATAGCAAATGAAGGGTTAAACTTGAACAATCCTGCAGTCAGTGTATGGAAACATAGCATTGCACGTATAGATCAACAGAACACACAAGCCCAGCATTGCAGGTATAGATCAACTGGAAATCACATGTAAACTCAGCACTGAGGGTATAGATCAAATAAACACATGGAAACAGCATTGCAGGTATTAATCAACTGAATAAGACACACAAACACTGTATTTGCAGGTATACATAAATAATGTATGGACACGTAGCATAGCAGATATGGATTAACAGAACAACACACAAACCCAGCTTTGCAGGTATAGAGCAATTGGAATTTCAGGTATAGATAAAACCCCCTAAATTATAGGCATAGATCACAGGTTGCACAACCCAAAGCCAGCCCTAGCATCCACACTGCCCACAAAGAACCTGACCAGCACCCAGATAACACACACAAGACTTGCCATCTTTGTCCCCAAACAGCCCAGCATGAGGCAACTTTGTCCCCAAACAGCCTGTCCTATGCCATCTTTGTCATATAAACACCCTGCCTGTGCCATACTGCTCCACAAGGCTCAAACACCCTGCTTGTGCCATCTTTTCCTTTCCACAAATCAATTATACATCTATGATACACACAAACACTTTTACAGTCACTCACTAATATACACTTTCATTCACGTAATTCTTTCACACAATCATTTATTCTCTAACTCATTCACACAAATCATTTACACATATTCAGTAATGCATACTTTCCCTCATTCAGACAATTCATCCACACATTAATTCATACTCTCCCTCATTCAATTCATGCACACATTAATTCATACTCACTCATTCACAAAATTCATCCTCACGTTAATTCATTATCTCACTCATTCACACAATTCATCCACACATTCATTCTCTCCCTCATTCACACAATTCATCCACACATTCATTCTCTCACTCGTTCACACATTCATTCTCACACATTCATTCTCACTCATTCACGCATTCATTCTCACACATTCATTCTCACTCATTCACACATTCATTCTCACTCATTCACACAATTAATCCACACATTAATTCATACTCTCACTCATTCACACAATTCATCCACACATTCATTCATTCTCTCACTCATTCACACAATTCATCCACACATTAATTCTTTCATTCTCACGCTTTATTTCAATATTCTTACTACCACCTTTCTCACTATCTCCCCCCTTTGTAGTTCACTTACCTTCCAGAAGTTGTGCGGTGGGAGCGCAAGGCCTCTGTCTCCCTGCTCTGCTGCGGTGCGAGCTGCTTCACTGCTGAGCTCAGCATTACAGACCGGCACCGTGACCGAGCTAAAGGCCTCGTGGAGGAGACTGAGGGGCACTGAGCGGTCGCTGAAAAAGACGGCGTTTCATTTCAGGGACAATGCATTGTGGTCACCCTAATGGACGGCAACCCTTAATCCGGCCCTGGCCCTACCGTAAAGTTTCACACCATAATCAGTCCTTGGTCTCGTCTTATACTCAGGATATACAGTTGCAAGAAACAGTAAGTAAAGCCTTTGGAATTACCTGGTTTTCTGCATTAATTGTTCATAAAATGTGATCTGACCAACAGTAACAAATATAGACAAACACAATGTGCTAATAACACACAATGATAATCTTTCATGTCTTCATTGAACACACCCATTAATCATTCACAGTGCTGGCAGAAAAATTAAGTGAACCTTTGGATTTAACTGTCAAACCTACTTTGGTGGCAATAACATCAACCAAGTGCTTCCGGTAGCTGCAAATCCAACCTGCACAATGTTCAGGAGGAATTTTAGACCATTCTTCCATACAGGACTGCATGAGCTCAGCCATATTCCTAGGATGTCTGGTGTGAACGGCTCTCTTGAGGTAATTCCACGGCATCTCTATTGGGCTCTGACTGGACTACTTTAAATGCCCGATTTTTTTTTTGAAACCATTCTGCAGATGTTTAGGGTCATTGTGTTGCTGCATTACACAACTTCTGCTGAGCTTCAGCTAACAGCCACTCCAAAATTAACCTGTATGATACCTTGATAAACTTGGGATTTCATTGTCCTCATAATGATGGCAAGCTTTCCAGGCCCTCAGAAAGCATCCCCAAATCATGATGCCTCTTCCACACTTCACAATTGGGATGAAGCTTCCATCGGGGTATGTGGTGCCCTTTTTACGCAATACATAGTGCTGTGTATTCTTACTGAACAATTCAACCTTAGTTTCATCGGTCCACAAATCATTTCCCCAGTAGTGTTGTGGAGTGTCAATGTGTTCTTTTGCAATCTTCAGGCGAGTCACAGTTAAATTGGAGAGCAGCGGCTTCCTACGTGGTATTCTCCCATGAACTCCAAGCCCGATTAATGTTTTGCATTTGGTAGACTCATGGACAGAGCTGTTCATTGGTTCCTATGATTCCTTCAAGCCTGTAGACATTACTCATGGGTTCTTTCTCACTTCATTGAGCATTGTGCCCATGGTAGTCATCTTGGCTGGATGGCCATTCTTAGGGAGAGTAGCCACAGTACTGAATCGTCTCCATTTATAAACAATATGTCTACCTGTGAACTGATGAATATATAAACTTTTTGAGATTATTTTGTAGCCCTTTTCAGCTTTATGCAAATCAAAAATTCTTGATTGTAGGCCTTCTGAGATTTATTTTTCTTAGGCATGGTTCACATCAGCAGATGCTTCTTGAGAATAGCGAGCTCAAAATGTCAGTTTTTGTTTTTTTTGTTTTGTTTTTTAAGACCAGGTAGCTCTAAAAACACACCTCTAATCCAATTTTATTGATTGGACTCAAGGTTTGCTTCCAAGACTCCAATTAGTTTTTGTTGAAGTGATTAGCCAAGAGGTTCACATGCTTTTCTTTATCCAACCAATACTTTGAATATTTGAATGATGTCTTGAATATGGACAAGAACAATACAATTGTGTTTGTTTATTATTATAGCTTACATGAAGATCATATATTTTAAGACAAATTTATACATAAATGCTGGTAATTCTGATTCTATGATTTCTAGCAACTGTATAGATATATATACATATCCCATGCATGCTTAAATTCATTCACTGTATTAGCCTCTATCACTTCTGCTGAGAGACTGTATCTATTTCAATTTTCTTGATTTGTATTACTAATACCCTTCCTTCTTGAACAGTTCATAATGCCTTTGCAAGAAAACAGATGTAAAATTCAAATTAGAACGCACCCAGATCCCCACCAACACATGTACAGAAGTGCTATAAATATATAATACTTCCCAGTGTCTACGACTGCCCAAATATCACTCTTCCTCAGAGTGCAACAATACGAATAAATCCAAAGTTGGGGCGCAATGACATGGAAGGGAAAAAAAATTTAAATAGTACAATTTAGTTAGGAAGCCAAGAGCAAAACGCGTTGAGAGAACAGTTTTAAAAGACATTTTTAACCCTTTTTTTTTACTGGACTGTGCTGTGAACTCTGAGAGGATCAAGGGACATTAAATTACTATACACGGTTATTGCCATTTGCGCTTAACCCAATTGTAAGTGCAATTCAACTTCCTGGAAATTCCATGATCAGAGTTACTATCACTATTGCGGTCTGTTTTATCAATTTTTAGAGTTTTAAGAAGATATTAAAGAGATTTTTCTAAAGAATCATCAGATGGGCTTGATATTTCTACTTTATGTAGAGGTGTACCACTCACAAATATTCACCCTTTTACCTAACTATATTACGCTATTTTAATGTTTTCCCTTCCATGTCATTGCGCCCCAACTTCTAATTCTAATTATCCTTGCCTGTTTGTTTTAAATTACTTTTAAAACTATATACGTTGCAGCAACATATCTTCTTGACAATATTCTGATCTGGCATCAAATAAAATGTTGGTGCTTTTCAGATAAAATGTTACCCAAGCTTTGTGCATAAGAATGGAGAAGTCCTGTGAAACATAATTAATGGAGAGAGTTGATTTAAATTACAAGAGAAGTGTAAAGGGAACATGCCCATGTTAAAATTAATAAACCTGTAGGTCTATCTATTCCATTATATGCAACACTTACCAGAGTTGTGATTGAACTGAAGAGCTTTTATTAACAAGAAAATCACATTATTTAGCTAAAGGGTACATACATGATGCCTACTTGTATCAAAAAGGCAGACAAAATATACTTATAATTCAGGCTATATAAATATTTCTGGAATTAAAGAATCAGGCATTGTGAAACAACAAGGAAAGAGAATATATACCTATTACAGGGTTTGACTAATTTGGTTTGGAATGATCAAAGAATGCAGGAGCCAGTTTTTCCTTGTATTATCTTCACATATTTAAAGTTTTGGTCACAGCATCACAAGTCCCCTTAATATTATATATCATAATTAAGAAATATGCCACATATTAACGATAATGTATACATTATTTATTACAAAATATAGGTAATAAATAGAAAAAGCTTTTAATAAAGTATTGATAAATTAATGAAAACATGAATCCATTTAATAAGCCGATACATTAATACAGTAAATTATTCTTAATAATTGATAAATAATCAATGTTCATTAAATAAAGTTGACAAATGCAGTAGTACATTATTAAATGCAACCTGAATGTAGCTGGAACAGGGCTCAGTGTGCCTGTCACTTCTGTATGCTCTGTGCTTGCATGTCACGTGATAAGGTGTTACCGCCCCCGGTCATACCAGCAGCAAGCCACCTGTAAAGGTGCACGTTGTTTATTTTACACAGTTTCACAGCCAGTGTCAGGACCACCATCAGTACAGACATAGAGCCTGGGTTTCCATGTCAATACCATTATCCAGTCCACTGCTCTACCCCTTTCATAAGCACATCTTTTGACAGCAAGGACGAGGTTAGGGCTAGTAATGCCTGGGTATTTCTTCGGTGCACCCCATAACTATGCATACATACTAACATCCAGACTCGCTCTTATGTCATACACATACATTCTCTCCCCGTCTCCCAGGCACCATTAACCCTGGGCTCACCCCTAACACTCCAACACCATACACTGACAATACACATTTTAACACCAAATACTAAACACACACTTATGCTAACACCATACCCTAACATACACTTACACACACACACTAACATCATATCCTTACAAACATCTTACAGTAACATACAGATGCAAACACCATACACTAACACCATATGCTGACATTTGCACTCACACTAATGTGATATAGTAACACAGGCAAGATCATACGCTCTCATACACACTAACACTACACTCTTATAAACATACACACACTATCCAACAACATACACTAACATACACACGGACTTTAACACAATATGACCAATAGTATGTGAACACCCCTCTTTATTATCGAGTTTTGTTGTTTCAGCTACACCCATTGCTAACAGAGTTAAAAGAATCAAGCACATAGGCATGACATATCCATAGACGAACATTGGCAGCGGAATGGGTTATACGTAAGGGTGATATGATGCCACAAGTCAGTTTGTGAAATTTCTGCCCTGCTAGAACTGCCCCAGCCCATTGTAAGTGCTATTGAAGTGTTTAGTAGTTTCAACAGCTCAGCCACAAAGCAATAGACCACTCACAGAGTATTGCTACTGAGGGCTGAGGTGTGAAGTTTGTAAAAATCATGAAGTTGGTTTCCATGGCCATGCAGCTGTACATAAGCGGAAGGAACTACGCACAATGCCAAGTGTCAGCTGGAGTGGTGCAAAGCGCATCGCCACTGGACCCTCGATCAATGGAAACATGTTCTCTGGAATTATGAATCACGGTTCACTAAGTGGAAGTCTAATGGATGAATCTGGGTTTGGCAGATGTCAGAATGCATAGTGCCTACTGTAAAATTTGGTGGAGGAGGGACAATCACCTGGGACAGTTTTTCAGGGTTTGGGGTAGGCTCCATAGTTATAGTGAAGTTAATAATACAGCAAAGACATTTTAGACAATTGTACACTTCCAACTTTGTATCACCAGTGTGGGGAGAGCCCTTTCCCTGTTCACAATGCAATGTCTATAAAGACATGGTTTGAGGGAGTTTGGTATGGAGGAACTCAAGTGGCCTGCTTTCAGCCCTGACCATAACCCCATCGAACACCTCTGGGATGAATTGGAAAGCAGATCGCAGACCGGGCCTTCTCAGCACCTGACCTCAGAAATGCTCTTTTCCCACAGAAACACTCCAAAATCGCGTGGAAACCTTTCCCAGATGAGTGGAAAATATTTTAGTTGCAAAGAGGGCCAACTCTATATTAACTCATGGACTTGGAGTGGGATGTCCACATACTTTTGGTTATAATAGTGTGTATACCCACTGACTTACACTATACATACATAATATACACACTTTAATACTATATACACACACTGATTCTGGCACTATACATATACACATAGACACTGATTCTAACATTACAGTACAACATAACGCAAGTTATGTGGTCCCACTGGGCACCTCAGCTACTGGGCGCCTCAGTGACCCCCTGTAGCCAAGCAGTGCATCCTGGCGTCATTGCTTTTAGGACCATGCACCGGGCATACCCTCCTGAAGGCAGCCCTGGCCTGTCGCATGCAAAACACTAGCCAGGAAGTGATTTATTGTCACCATAGCAACCTGGCATCTGGGGTTTGTTGGGCCCAGACATTACATAACATTTTCTGGTGGTACTGCATAGGTTTCCATGTTTGTGTTTTCCTTAAGGGGAGTACAGCTTGAATACCTTTGCATTTCTTAAGCATATTGTGACAGAATCACAAAAGGCAACAGTTCGTATTGCACCCAAAATTTGCACAAAAGCACATAATATATCCCAAGTATATACCAAGTTCCTGCTCTGCATAATGGACTCCAAAATGTCTTTGACATGGAAATAAGGCTAATGCTCATTTAATGGCTTTTTTTTTTTAAACTCTGCAACATTTTTTCCAATATATGCAAAACAAAAACTGTAAAAAGGGGAAATAGGTCTTAAATCCCCAATGACTTTCACAACAGCTGAGCAAAATCTTTAATTACAAATACCAACAAACGGTATGGTAAAAAAATGATAACACAAAATATCAGTAATTTGCACGCACTCCTAATTAACCAATGTCTTTGTTTTTGTTTACAGGTACACTATACATATTAAATGAAAGGGGTTACATAAATGAGCCAACATCTTATCTGTAAAAAAACAAAAAAGTTTTGAGCAGGGTTATATATATATATAGGATAATCCAATATCTTATAAGGTATAGTAGAATCGGTCTTCAAAGTACAAATTTCAAAGTAGATCCAATTGTGATACTTTTTGGCAGTAGCAGCTCTGTGCTGCAGAAATCAAAATATCGCATTTGTCATGATTTAGAAAAAAATGGTGGGAAAAACCCCCACCAAGTATGCAAAGTACCTCCTCCTAGCTTATCGCTGGCTTAGGTGTGAAACAACATATATTAAGCCTATCAGAAGCACACCACGGACACCCAACATAAGTATGAGGAACAGCAGAAGTATCGACATGACTGGCTCCACCACTTGATTGCCAAGGTTCCATCGAGGGAAGCCCATGTTGACCAGCTGCTGGTTAATATCAGTGAAAGGAGATCGGCCGTTCTCTCTTGCCCCATCTCCTGGAGCTTGCGGACGTCCTGCTCCAGCATTGTTTGCTGTGTTAAAAAATCCCTATGGGAAATAAGAGACACTACTAACCAAGGTCTAGTGTATTATAACTGAAATTATGTGCTCAGTTTGAAGGTAAGATTAATAAAAAACAAATATACAATAGTGCCACTACAAAACAAATACTTCTACTACAAAACAAAAAAAAGAGAAACTACTGTTTGTTTCTGTGGAATTCCCGACTGCCAATGTTAAAGAAAAGCAGAACAGAGTAAGATTAGTACTTTTTTTTTTTTTTTTTTTAACCAAAAGTTAAAAATGTCTCTATTATAATATAATTTGTTTTGTTTGTGTATGCAGGGGTAAGATATCTGCGTATATTATTGATGGCACAATGATCACGCCTGCAAATAATAGTAATATATACATCTATTCCCAGAACAAGTTGCAAGGTATTCAGAGAAAAAATGTCATGCACTATTTCATATATAGTTCAGAAAATGCACAGTACTTAATGAAAAGACAAACAGTAATATTTGAGATAATTTTAAAAGATTTGTCATACACAAATGTCAAGGTGAGAAAGCATGCATAGAAGATCTGGTAATGCTTACATGAAGTAGCGCTGGCAATATAAACAAGCAATGTTTCTGATTGAACTTGTTAAGCACTAAGAATTGTTCTAAACAACACAGACTGAATCTTTCTGAGATATTGTTGCTGCAACAATAAGCAAGTTAAAAAGAGGACAGCCAAGACATATCCTTCAAACCCTTCACATCAAGGCAATGCATTAAAGAATTATATCCGTGCCAACAAATGGCAAAACCAGTAGGAATGAAGAGCTGCTTCTGTTGTCTGTGATCAATGCAATAGAGGGATGCTTATTAAATAATTTTGTTCTAAAGCTTTTTAGCTGAGTTTGATACCTTTCATGGCGCCAAAGAAAAAAAACCCAAAAAATAAAAACATGAAGTCACATATGGTTTCTGGACCTAAGGAGCTTAACCTCAGATAAAGTTATTATTAGATCTATTTTTTTATTTGTCAAATAAAAAAAATCTACTTTTTCTCCATCTTCTTTTGGATTAAATATATTATTTTTGTTGCTTTAAAGGACTGTTTAAAAAATCCAGAGCTCCAGTCTTCTCTCCTATTGCACAAGGAAGCCCAGCTAGGTTTTATAGACATTGGAGGTCGAAAATTCTACTGGCCGATGTGTACCCTAAAAACAATAGTAACTGACTTGTTTTATAGGCAGACGGAATGGAGGAGCCAGGGGAACTAAATAAGTTTACATTAAACACGCTACAGCTAATTTAAAACATCCTTCAATTTAAAAATCTCCCACTGTTAAATACTTACCGGACGAGTGTTCTCTCTTGACCTCACCCGTGGGTCATCGTCTTGGACAATTTCTCCATTGGCCAAAATTCGAACCATTTTCTATGTACCTAGTGAAATATAAAATGATTCAATACTGATTTAATGATGTCCGATACTACAGTGTACTTTGGCCCATTAGTCTTAATGATTTACTAGATTAAAACAGCAACCTACAATAGTCACTTTCTCATTAACATACATAGTTATTGTAGCATCTTGTGATTTTTTTGGGACCGGCAACAGTAATAGTACCCAGAGTCTCAGCGTTATTGCACATTATGCGCATTTCTTTGTTTGCACGAAAAGCAGATTATTTGAAAGAACACAGTCCTAATACCCATATGTTAGCTTGCGCTGCGGATAAATATTTGTATAAAACAATCAAAAGATATACTGCACAATGTGACAAAATAACACACGCAGAAATGTTTCTCACAATACAGCAAACTCAGCTAAGGCCCCTTGGGGTGAAAATTAGTAAGAATGTACGGTCCACAAGTTATCCAGCTGTTGTGCAACTGCCACTCACATAAAGCTCAACTGGAACGCTACCTGTAGACAACCTCTAACTTACAGCAGGCCGTTAGCAAAGGCTCTGGTGCAAATTTAAAATGTGATCTTATCACCATAACAACCAAGGAAGCGATCCTATTACTATTATTATCTTTTATTTACATAGCGCTAACAATTTACGCAGCGCTTAATACAATGCATATATTCAAGGGGTATGACAAGACGAGAATTGTCAGACTAAGACAAACCGATACATTAGGTGGAGAGAGCCCTGCTTGCAAGCTATCTGCAGTCCTGTCTCTTCATCGAAATGTTGCACCAGCATCCCTTTTTATATACTTAAATTCACAAGCGTGTTTTAACATATATCAGCTTGGGGATTTTTGGCTATTACACGTTTATGTATAAAAAGGGATTACTGTGCAGCGTTTGAATGAAGAGGTATTATCTCCATAACAACCGCGGAAGTTGCTATGTTCCTATGGCGACAAGACCTTTGTCCAAACGCTGCACCAGAATCCCTCTTTATACAGTAACGTGCATTAGCTAAAATCACCAATACTTCAACTCTCCATGAAATGAATTTATTTTAATTAATAAAAACCTAAATTCACGGGAGGCCGTAACATTGATTAACTTGCACGATCCGAGAGGAATACAGCTACATTCTCATATGGAACGGTACCGAAAGCCTGACCGGAAGCGCATATTGCACGGCACGCGGACACTGTGTCGAGGACAGGACTTTTTCTAACAGAATGGACACGCTTACCACGCACAGGAATGCCGTTTACTTCCTGACAGAGGCCGCAGCTCTACAGCTCCTGCTACGATACAGGAAGTAGGGACGGGCCTCGCCGACGCTGACTGCAACAGCTTCCCTTTCAGTGCTGTGCTCAGCACCTCCCTCTGCCGGCATTCTTGTATACTGCAACTGCAACTTTTTTGTATTGAATGTTGTAACAGGAATAAGCTTTGTGTGACCAGGTATATATAATGTCCTGTTAATTGCCTCTGCCAAGAATATTTGGGTGGAGTTCCAGTTATGTTCCAAAACATTCTCTGCAATACCCCAGAAAATAACCAGAATGATGACCCTAATCTCACAGGTGTCTATCTTTAAGGCTAAATGGCTAACTCCCTTGTTCCTCCCGTGATGCCCCTCTTCTCTAAGTGCATGATATTTATATGCGTAAGCACAATACTATGCGTACAAATAATTGGGTGTGTACATGAAACTGTGTACATATAAGATTTTTAATCACATCTTTACACATAATGGGGCCTATGGCACGTTTCCCTGCTATGGCTCAATTAGTTTAAAGGGCAACGGAGATGGAGGTCTATTCAACTGCCAAGCCAGAGCCCTAGGGTGAACACATCTACCAATTTTTCCAGGACGTATATACGTTTCACATGTTGTAGACTAGCATATGTAAAATGCTGCCCTGTCGCATGTTGAATGTATAAAATAAACTCACAAAAGTGAATCAACTATTAGGTTATACATCACTCATACTGCAAAGCAGCAGTTGTGCTGGTTGTCAATACGTTAAATGTATATGTGTTGGATGATGTGGTCATCCTATGGCACAGACCTCGCCACTAACACTTCCTGCTCTGAGGTTTGTGTGCCACCTGTTGCTGGGTGCCAGATATGACATCATATCATTGGATTCTGCAGCCTGCAGCAAGAGTTAAAGCAGGTTTTACCACCAGAGGTAAAAAAGAAAATGGTCCAATCGCCAAAAAGATTCCTTTAATTTTTATCAGGATAAGACCGCGTTCCAGAACCCTGTGGTTTTCACATTAAAGCATGACTGAAACTATATTTGATTTTCATTAGGACTGTGAAAATGCTATTGTAAATTTCGTTAAATGTATCTAAAAATTGTATTTGTCTTTTTCCCATAAGAAAAAAAAGACAAGTGAAAAGACAATTCCTGCTTCAATTTTAGAATTCCTCCACAAGTAGTTTCTTATTATTTCTTATTATTTGTTTTATATAGCGCCATCATATTCCTTTGCACTGTAACATGACATTACAAGTAGTATATAAAATAATAATTTGCCTTGCAGAAACAACAGGTGATGAGGGCCCTGCTCAAACAAGCTTACAGTCTAGAGGGGTTTTCATTCTTGCAACTGGATATTATACAGGGGCATTGTAGCAAAGTCAGATGTGGGCAATTGAATATGCAAGACAGAGTGCACGAGCATATCAGTGCATATCATCAAAACATCTTGGATAACATCAGAATAATAAGCTGTATGATGATGGGAGTTTTTTGTTTGTTTTAGGCTTCCTGTTGGGCTATAAGCCCTCTCCTTTCATCTATTTTGAAGAATCACAAACACTACACATGGGGCTCTCAGTTTTGACAATAATCACACTGTGTATAGCATAACCTTTTTGGCACCAGGGACCGGTTTGTGGAAGACAATTTTTCCACGGACCGCGAACGGGGTATTTTGGGCTTGTTTCAAGTGCATTACATTTATTGTGCATTTTAATTCTATTATTATTAAATTTAAAATATAATGAAATATATTTGCAACTTCCCTGGTTGTCTTTCCATCTATAAAAGCACATACAAGTGTGCCACTCTACCCTCCAGATATGCCACTCTGCCCCCTTAGATATGCCACTCTTCCCCCATAAATATGCCACTCTGCCCCAGATATGCTACTCTGCCCCCAGATATGCCACTCTGCCCCCTGATATGCATTATACCCCCCTAGATATGCCACTCTGCCCCAGATATGCTACTCTGCCCCCAGATATGCCACTCTGCCCCCTGATATGCATTATACCCCCCTAGACATGCCACTCTGCCCCTGATATGCTTTATGCCCCCCTGCCTCCTAGATATGCCACTCTGCCTCCCTGATATGCCACTCTGCCTCCCTGATATGCCACTTTGCCCCCCCTGATATGCCACTCTGCCCCCACCTATGCAGAAGTAAGAGTGTCAGGAGTTACATGACCTCCAGGCGCACAGACTCCAGAGAGTGCGGGGAGCACAGCTCAACTAGAGTCTGACTAAAAGGAGACCTGAGGCTCTGAGAGGAGACCATTGTGGTTTTACAGGCAAGTCCTGTAAATGCAATATTGGGTGCTGGAGTTGGCCTTTGGTGTGTGCGATGTAAGCCTGGAATTTAGGATTCCAATGTATTTATTTCATCCATACCTTTAATGCTGAATTTGCATGTGAATGCAATGATATGTTTAACCTCTTAACGTCCAATAACGGGCCAGGCACGTCACACAAAAACAATCAGGTAACGACCAATGACGTCATTCAGCAACCCCGAGATCGGCATCAGGGGCCATGCCTGGCTCATCCCTGGGGTGTCAATGTCCGCCTTACAATGTAAGGAGGTGGATGCCCGTTTCAAAAGAGTTGAGGAGACGATCAACGATGTCGCTGTAATGCCTCGATGCCAGGCATTCAGCAACACCGAACTCCCACCCCAGGATGCGCTGTGAGCACTCTGGAGAGCAATCACAACCGCCACTGTGAGAAACTTTGCCACTCACAAGATGTGGGGCATCCTTTCAAAAAAAAAAAGTTGGTTATTGAGAACTGTGGCTCCCCTTGCAGGTTGAATACTGCATTCAACCATGCAAGTCAATGGAGCCCAGCTCCACAATGTGATTAGTAAAATATTAAAATAAATAATAAAAAAAATATAGAAAAAATAAAAATAGCTAAAAATAAATAAATGTGGTAACATTAAAAAATAATTATGCAGTGATGTCACCAGCAGAATGTAAAAAAAAAAGTCCAAAAAGAAAAAAAATAAGTAAAATCCAAATTACTGTATCTACCCAAAAATCTTGACATGTAAAGTGTCAAAATACAGTTAAAATAAAAGCATTTCAAATACCCAAAGGTGGTCTAATTTAAAAAAATGAATGGTTTGATGGGGTAAATTGGAGTGGCCAGGTTCAAAGATAGGGCACAGGCACAGGCTGACCAAAATGGGAAAAAAGCGCACTTCCCAAATGTGGTCTTTTAGCCCCCAAACACCAGACAAACCCATGCATGAGTAGTATCACTGTAATCAAAAGATGTTGCTGTACACGTATTGGGGTGTTGTTTGACAGTGACATATATCAGGAGCTGTAAATTTACACCTGAAGTACAATTTGTATGATGAAAAACAAATGCCCTGGGGTGTCTAGTTTTCAAGCGTATATGGTTTGATGGGGTAAATTGAATTAGCCGGCTTCAAAGATGGCCCACTTAGGACATGGGGGCAGTAGGACCAGATGTTAAAGTTCCAAATGGAAAAATGCGCACTTCCCAAATGTGGAATTTTACCTCCCAAACAACCTGACAAACCATGCATGAGTGGTATCACTGTACTCATGAGATGTTGCTGAACAAATATTGGAGTCTTGTTTGACAGTGACATACACCATGAGCTGTAAATCCATACTCGAAGGGCAATTTTGTGTGATAAAAAACACAAAATAAATTACTGCCACAAAGTTTGACAAAGGGTAGTAGTAGAATTAGTGCATGGGAAGGATTAAAATACCATCATTTTAAATACCTTGAGGTGTCTAGTTTTCAAAAATATATGATTTGATGGGGTAAATTGCATTGGCTGGCATTAAAAATACCCAGAATAGCACATGGGGCAGAATGACCAGATTTGAAAAAAAAATTGGTTTTGAAATAGCAAAACGGTACTTGTACTTATTGCCCAATAACTTGCCAAAAAAACAAAAAAAAAACTGTAAAAACATTGGGTATTTCTAAACTTAGGACAAATAGTAGAATCTATTTAGCAGGTTTTTTTCATTAGCTTTTTTGGATGAGTAAAAGATTTTTCAAATAAAAGTGAGAAAAAGTGGGATTTTTTTTGATTTTTCATCCTATTTTATTTTATTTTTCTATAGGAAATTAGATGATATGATAAAAAAATTGTATATTATGAAAGCCCTTCTTGTCCTGAAAAAAACAATACATAACTTATATACTAAATGGGTAAGGAGAAAATTACAGGTAAACACGAGCACTGCAAAAATGTTAAAACAGCCTTGGTCCCAAAGTGTCCACAAAATGTAAAAAATAGCCTAGTCTTTAAGGGGTTAATCTATACCTGCAAATACAAGGAGTCCCCCAGGAATCAGTGTCCCCCCCAAACTTAAATTTACCTCCATGTGCCCCAGACAGGTTGACTCTGAAGTTAGTCAGTCTATGCAGTCCCAGTTGGTCCCCTAGCCCAATTGCTCACCCAGCCAACCTCTGCCTCTCTCGATGAAAATACTCGCCGCTGGAGAGAAGTGTCGACTGCCCCTTCTCCCAGGAGTCCACTTAGCCGCTGGGGAGTGATGCCGCCTGCATCCTCTCCCTGGTGTTGTAACTGCCGCTGGGGAGGGAGGACAGGTTCCTCTGCTCCCAGAATTTTGGTCTGCTGCTGGAGAGACGGACCGGCTGCTATATCTCCCTGTCGATGGCTACCATAGCCAGCTAGTTCATGGGAGTCTGATTAGGGCAGACCAGACACGGTTTTCCGGTCACCCTGTGCCCCCAATGAACACAGGGTTACTTAGACATAAGAGAGGAGTGGGCAGGCAGGCAAGGAGTCTCCCCAGGAATCCATCAGTACCCTCCTCCCAAACTCAAATCTACCCTCATGTTCCTCAGGCAGTTACTGTGACATATGTCTTATTCAGTTGATATATACCTGCAATTCTGTGTTTCCAAATGTTGTGTATTTGATCTATACCTCAACTAGAGAGTTTAATATATGTTATGCAGTTGATCTACATCTGCTATACTGGTTTTGCATGTGTAATTCAGCTGATCTATATGGTATATGGGGATGTATGCTACAAGGGGGAGGAAAAATAGAGGTGTAGCAGAGTGAAAGATGGGTCAAAAGGACTGTGGGGGGTGATGATAGGGGAGCGCCACAGGGGTGGCCCACACAGATCGCCTGAACGCCCAAGGATTTACTAAGTAGAGTAATCAGAGGACAAAGAAAGGACAGGACCTTTCCTTAATTCCTTGACAGTTGAGCGCCTTGTGAGGTACTCTTGAAAAACCGTCAACAGTACAGTGTCATGGGACAGTATTCCACTATAATACTTTATTGTCATGCCTATAGTAATACTGTTAATTATACTTCATTATTCTAACTTGTTTAGGTTTCCAGACATACGATTTTGTTCATGAAGCTTTGTTCCCTTTCCCTATTAAGCCTGGTATGTATGGGATAGTGATCTTTCATGCATAAATAAGATCATGTTGGGAAGGTTAGACAATCAATAATTACCAAGGGTCACAAAACTGGGTGCAATCCCAAATCCACATTTTCTTTGTTTTACAGATTATAATTAATAAAAACTATGAGACTAGTATTTGACTAAAGAGCTCTATCATTAATCTGTTCATGGCATTGATGTATTGATGGTCTTTAATGTCAAATAGAGCACTTATTTGTATACCCATTTCATCAACCCCACTGTAGACATGATGTAATCCTACTTGGCCCATGATTTTTAAATGATGGGAAAAGGGTCTTGTTTATTCCATCAATGCATAGGGAGGGGTTTAAAGGCTATGCTTTTGGCCTGGGTTCCTTAGTCCACCATTTTATTTATTAATTCCATACTTCAGATTATTTCATGTCTATTCAGCCCTGTTCTGGTGTGCATTTTGCTATTGATTGCTATCCTGTCCTTATTTTACTGCCAGACTATGGTCAGTGAATCTGTAAGGCCCTGGAATGGAATGAGACATATAGACCCTATTGCCACTGGGTCATTTAAACTACCGTATTTGCTTGATTATAACACGACCCTGATTATAAAATGTCCCCCCAAAATCTGAATATTAATTTAGGAAAAAACAAAAAGCCTGAATATAAGACTACCCTATAGGAAAAAAGTTTTACTAGTAAATATTAATTCATGTAAACTATTTTTTCATATTTAATAAAAGCTATGATTGAGAAAACTATATTTTTTTTTTATTTCCTTTTATTTGCCAACCTGCCCCCCCAGTTATGCACATCTGCCCCCAGGCTTGCCACTCTGCCCCCAGAAATGCCTTATACCCCCCTATTTGCCACTCTGCCCCATGATGTGCCTTTTAACCGCTTATATGCCACTCTGCCCCATAATATGCCTTATACCCCTATATGCCACTCTGGCATATAGGAGGTTAAAAGGCATATCATGGGGCTGAGTGGCATATAGGGGGTTAAAGTGCATTTCTGGAGGTATATATATATATATATAAAAAACTGCTAACAGCAATCACACTCCTATCAAGCCAAGGCAGCCAGTACATGCTGGAACCTGGGGATGATAGTAGTGTGATTACAGCCTCCCTATGCCATGCTACCACCCCCACCCCCCTTACGCATCCATGCTATCACACACACACTCATTCACAAATATTTAAATACTCACTCATTCCATTAATCACACATACTTGCTCAAAAACCCTCCACCACCCCCTTACCTGAACTGCAGATCTCCCACTCGCAGACTTCTGCAGGGGCCCGGCTGTGCGAGCAACTTCTCTGGCCCCGCCCCGAGAGGAAGGATGGGGAGGTAGAGTTATGTGAGGACTGTGCTAGCTTCCTGTTCTCCTGCTGCTAGTAGCAGAGACGCTGCTCGCGACCAAAGCCCGGTAAGCAGCTTGGCTCCAGCAGACATTTTTTTTGAGGTCTGATTAGAAGACGACCTCGATTATAAGACGAGGGGTATTTTTCAGAGCATTTGCTCTGGAAAAAACCTTGTCTTATAATCGAGCAAATATGGTACTTATTGTCACAGAAACCAGCAGTCCTGGCCAATAGTAAACTATGAAAACAATTATAAATGAATGCAACATGTTTTCAACAAAAATGGCATCTCTAGCCCCAGATCTTAACGTCCACACATCTTTCATCTTTGCCCCATTCAAAATGTGTCCTTTTCGGTCACTGTCTATTCAGGAATGTGGCCCAGTGCACAATACCATTTAAGGAGATGAATATGTGCACTCCTGTGTGTTTTGCAAGCACTAATACAATTATCCTTTGACATATTCACTGTTTCCTATGTAGCAGAGAGGGAATCACCAGGTGATGTAAATTACACACACAATTCAGTTTCACAACAATAGTGCAGGATAGGAACTTTGGGGGAATATGTCTTTGGTGCAAGGCTTCTCCTCTCTACAGCTGTGTCAGGGTGAATAGTTTCACAACTCACAAAAGAAATGAACAACCTTAATTTAAGATGAATTGGACTCCACCTATATAGATGACACTTTCATTGCAGCTAACAAGGAGGGAAATCCAATTACATCACAAAAGGGATTACCAAATAGACCATTCAGCATGGGATGCTAGGAAAGGGGTGGGGGGTCAATAGTGGACATAGCATTCAACTCATGCCTGCCTGGCTGAGCGTGTGTGTGGGCATGTCCATGAAAATATAACGGATAGCCAAGACTTGTATTGCTTACAGCTTTCCAAAGGGACTACATATTTGAAATTGCACAACAAAATATTGAGGCAGATAGGAGGGAAGCATTTTATCTGGGTTGATCAGCAATATGTAAAAATTATATGTCCTGGAAAACATGGCCAATGTGGTCACCCTAATAGCAGATTGGGCAAAGTGATGTAGTCAATAGAAGCACCCTAATACCAGACACAGTAGATATTATTAAAAAAAATGCTCTCCAAGATTATTATTATATAGGAACAACTTGGACTTTTTTTAAGGGCAATGTGCCATAGTCCAAATAGTAAGGCTTATGGACCCTGTCAACTAGGCACAACACAAAGCTGAATAGGGACTTAGTAACAAGTAATGCAGAAATGTTTAGTTGACACAATCTTCTAGCTCGGGACAGAGTGATTAATGCCATTTGAAGAGTATCTGTAAATGTCTTCATATAAAATATAAAGTAGTCTGCGGAAGATCCACACCACACAAATAAAAACACTTTTCTTGTTTTAAAAAATAATACCTGGGCAACATTACATGGCTGTTCTCTCCTCAATGAATATGAATAATCTTTAGTATTATATTCCGTTACTTGGCAGTTTGCTTTTACTAGACTTGGGTGTTATTTACTGCAGACAACCTGATGCATATGTTTCCAACATACAGCGAGATCACTTTCCCTGCAATTAAAAATATTTTACTTCCATTCATTTGAAAAGAGCTGATTTCTCTCTCTGCACAAGCACCACACACAACACTTTGAATAGAAGCCATGGATACGACTCTCTCTAGCTCTGTCCCTTCATTTCCATCCAAAGGGAATGAATAGGAGGGAGGGCTAGGGCCATATGTTAGCACTCAGCAGGAGAAGCCAGCCTTGTAGGAGCTCAGTGTACAAAATGCGGTGATCCACAGTATGTTACAGCTCTCTTTACTTCAAGTATGCACTTGATATGTATACATGCAAGTATGCACTAAATATATAACAGAATGTGATAAATAAAAGTGTTACATTTGAGAACCTAGAATGATTTTAAGTTCAGGCTTGAAGGAGTCTACCCTCTTCTAAGGCATAGTTTATGTCTCTCACAAGTGTATATTAAGGTTACATGCTTACATCAATAATAGGAGAACACTCGGCCTTGGATCTGCATCCCAGATATCTATAGGCATTAGTAACACCTACCACAGGTGATCTCCACCCCTGCCACCCACCCCCCAAAAATGGAATTAAAGGCTATTGCGTAAGTGGTCTATATATTGCAACAGTACCCGTTAGTGGGTCTGTGTAAAAGCTATTAAAGCTTATATATTTCAGCCTGCTCTGAATCCAACCATGGGTCCATATTCTTTGTGCGTAATACCTGCAGGTATAAATCTATCTTGCTTATGTAGTATCATTTACTAGAGCCTAACATAGTAGCAGATGCGTAATTTCATGTTCGTTATCCTTTGTCTCCTTAAGTGTAACACTAGCTACAGTATCTCACCCATTGCCTCTATACTGTTGTGTTTACACTATCCTTAACTTGTTATACCCCACCTATTAAAGCTCATACAGTTCCTTGGATAATGGTGCTATAAAACAAAACTAACTTGTTTTCATTCTAGTGCAATGGAGCATACCAGAGTTAATAATAATAATAATAATAATAATAATAATAAGAGGAAGAAGAATATATTTTTTGGCATTACATTGCATACAATGAGACAGTCAGTAGTTTTCTGAAATAAATAATATAACTTGCTCATGAATGCATCACAACCATTTGTTAAAATTGCCAATGGCTTTTTCAAATGCTTGTTGAATTTTGTGTGGTATCTATTAAAAAGCAATCTCCTTGTCCAATAGTCATTGCTAGAGCCAGCGTGACTGCTCATCCATTTACTGCCAGTCTGGGGAAAAATAAGTAAATTCATTTAAAAAAAGCACAGATCAAGAAAGAGTTCCCTTTAAAAAAAAAAAAAAAAAAAAAAAGGGCCAAGGCGCATGTGAAATTAGCATTTGTTTGGTCCTCCACTGGGTGAGCAAATCACTGCTTCAAAGCTATGGCAGGCTGGGGTGAGGTCCACTCAATGTGGTCTATTGTGATCTCACTTCAGCTGACGAATGAGTGAACTAATTGAAATCTCCTGTTCTGGAATGAATAGATAAATGAGGGGCAAGTGGAAAGGGATAAGGGGAATAACAGGCAAGGAAGGAAGGAGGGGAGACTTCAGAATTAAATTGTGAGAGGATTATTCTCCTTTTTCAGTCGTAGTAGTGATGGATGAGCCATGGTCTCACACTGCATTGGAAAAGGTTAAAAGGTTAAAAGCAAGGTATCCAGGCTAGGCATTCGGTGGTTCCTTGTAGGGTTTCATGGAGACCTTTGACACATTTTCTATATACACATGAAAGAGATTATGTAATTTTGTTATTTCTGCAACATACTACATGCCACTTTCATAAGATTACATTAGAATACTGCTGTTAATGTTATCATCAACTATATAGTGGTAATTAGTGATGTATGTGATTGTGACACACTGGGAAGTAATGGTATCGAAGTTACAAGGAGCCAACGGTTTGTAGATAGATAGATAGATAGATAGATAGATATAGGCAGTTCAGTAACGTTGTGTTGACTATTGACTCTCAGTATAGAGAATATTCAAATAAATAAAGAGTGAGAATGAGTGAGAGAATGAAAGAATGAATCTGTGTATGAATTGTGTGAATGAGTGAGAGAATTAATGAATTTGTGAGAATGCATTAATGAATATGTGTAAATGATTTGTGTAAAATATACCCTTTATATCCTCAGTGCTGAGTTTACATGTGATTTCCAGTTGATCTATACCTGCAATGCTGTTTCCACACATTATTATTGCATACCTGTAAATACAGGATTTGTATGTCACATGTAAATTTCAATTGATCTATACATGCAAAGCTGGGTTTGTGTATTAATGTGTTGACCTATACCTGTTATGCTATCTTTCCATACATTGTTTATGTATACCTGCAAATATAGGGTTTGTCTTATTCAGTTGATCTATACATGCAAGTACTGTTTTATGTGTTTATTTGATCTATACCTGAACTACAGGGAGTAAGTAAAAGAGAGTTTATGGCTTAGTAAATGAGGGGACAAAGGGGCGTGTGTGTAATGTCTGGTAATAGAGGAGTTAATTCTCTGAATCTGCTCATGTCTGGTAATAGAGGGGTTAATACTCTGAATTTGCTCAAGTCTGTAATGAGTGTATGTATATTATTAAATCTGAAATCAATATGGTTTCCAAGGCTTCCTAATAATTAATATATAATAGTATATGTGAATCAGTGTGTATGTGAGATATATATAAAATGTATTTACACCTGTGTGTGTGATCTCATGCCTTTCATTGGGTGTCCCTGAATGGCAGAAATAAAATGTGGCCACCCTAGTCAGCATGCACAAGGCTAAGATTAATTGTGTTATAATGCACATCTTAGCAAGAATACTGTATGGTCCTAGAGAAATATTATATTTAATTGTCTTTGCAAATGAAGAGTGCCAATCTATTCAAAGTCAAAGATGCTCATGATGTATAAATTGACAGAAATGCATATGTGGAAACATGGCTTTTTCTTATACGAGTATTATAAGGGGCTACTTTCTACCAACTTTCAGAGATGGGCAAGATTTTTCATACAGCTCTGACTGTAAACCACAAACAAGAGTTTACCCCTTTAGGGTCCTCATTGGGTTCCAATGCGTTCCAATAAATTTTGTGTAATGCACAACAATATAGGCTTTGCTTTTGTGAGAGTGGAGCTACAGGAGACCACTTTCTTCTAGGGCTCTGCTTGGAAACAGAGCAAACCCTAACGCTTCTAATGATCTAGGTGTGATTTATATCCAGCACCCCTTGAATTTGTTAATGTGTTTGTTAACAGGGGAGAACCTGGCAGTGGCGTCTCCACCAGGTCATTACGCTAGGTAGTTATCTAAGTGACCAATATAGTGGGGCTGGCTTTTCTTGGAAAAACACAAAAAACAGTATCAGCTAGTTAATCTCTGTAAAAGCTACTCAAGCATGACAATTGCTGTAAATATTTCTGCCTACACCGAATCCAGCCATGGGTCCATATTACTTGCGTCTAATACTTCCAGGTATAAACCTGTCTTGTAAAGTACCGTATGTACTAAAAAGCATGGGGTATGCAGGTGCTTTATCACCAGCTAAAAATGGTAACATTGCTCATCAAAGACTGTAGACCTTTAATAACAGGTCCTTTTTATACTCCACTGTGTATCCTTACACAAGAAGAGCAGAGAACTCATGACTCTGTAATCAATAAATGGACAGATATTTTAACTCGCAGTTTGAGTTAAACATTTGCTTTCACACATCCTGTAGTAACCCTGAACCTTTAAACGGTTTGCTGGACCTTCAGATCCAAAGCACTTTTGACCTTCTTATCAGTGTGTAAACAATGGTCAATAATAGGTTATAATTTATTCTTGTTAAAAAGTTTATTAGCTTTTTCCACCCAGTTCATCCTTATACTACTTCGGCTGTGTGTAGTCCGCTGCAAATACAGGTGTTTGGAAGCACAAGAAAATCGGGGAATACATTTATATGTAGACTCTTTTTCAAGTATTTATGGAATTCAATTATTTATGACTTCTTCATAAGTATCAAGCTCCTCATGTTTATGTGATATGCTCCTGAATTAAATATCATGTTCTAAGACCATATTACTCATTACCTTTTATTTATTTATAAAGTGCCAGCAGATTCCATAGCACTATACTCCCTTAGCATCGTGTAGGTAATGGTTCCTCACTTGCTCACTGATGTTCCATAGGCATATGATAAGTGGTGAGGGGCCCACAACAAAGATCCCCAGCTGGGTTGTAAGGAAACAGTAATATCTTTCAACTCTTACCCTTTGTGGGTTATCCTTAAAAATGAATATGGTTGAGACATTCTGAAAAATCGGTGCTGGCCAGGATCCCACTGAATAAAAATGATCAGTTTTACAAGTCAAAAAGAGACTGACTTCTGACCCATGCAGCAATATCTTCATGTGTGTGCGTTAGCCTGTATTGTACCGAAATATTTAGTTAACCCCAAGGACTAGAGTTCCACGGTTCTGCACTTAACATTTAAATAGACACCCCAGAAAAGCGTGCTGTACTTATTCTCTTTTTGTCTCACAAAACGGTTGTCAAGCCTGCAGTACGTGTCTTTGCCCTGTTACGGAGGCATTGGCAGTAAAACCTGAGCAAAGGGCCAGTGAAAGCCAAATAATTTAGTGGTCACCTTTAACCGGGTCAGAGCAACTGCCGCAGGGTGAGAGAAGAAAAGAAAGCATAAATACATGAGAGTAAATAAGAACAATTGACAGCAGATCCATGTAGTATAATAGAAAAAAAAACCGCAATATGCAAGAAGAATGCCATCAAATGAAGCTACATCACCCGAAAATGTTGTGTTAAGGGTGAAAAAAATAATTGCATGTTGTAAAAAAAGGCATATTAATGAATCAAGAATGTATTGAGAAAAGCTAACTGAGCATATAAATAAGGTCTGATTCTTAAATGGGACACAGGCCAGCAATAAATTTAAAGTTGGCAACCCCTGTAGAATTATTAATGGGGACTGGAGGTTGAAACCTTGGTTTTGCCCAGTCTAGCCAGAGCGATGGCCTATTGAGTACATGTTAATCAATAGAATTAGCCAGCCACAGCAGATGGCTGCAGAGAGACCAGGTGGAGGGTTCTGAGGACAGTCTCCACAGCAGTGATTCCAGTCTACTTTTGTAGTTTGATTGCAATTTGTTTCCCAGTCCCTTCTTTTTCGTTTGTTATTTTTAAAGGACTTTAAAAAAAAAAATAGCATGCCAGATCGGTGATATCAGATTTACCAATCTCTAACTGTGTCGATGATGTTTGGTGGCTGTAACATACCGTATATAAGTCATGCTGCCATCTGCTGTTTTATATAGGTACAATTACATTATGTTAACTAACTCAGTGTGACGTAATAAAGTTGATATTTCTAATAATTCAAATCACATTGGGTTTTTTTATTATTTTTGTATGAAAAATTATACTTTGGAAAATTAGATTTGTAAATCTGACATAGAAATAAAAATGCATAAATAAAAAGTGAGTGGGTGTCTTAAGTTGATTTCTTGAGAGTTGCACTAAATTCTGAAGAAGCCATTTCTACTTTTTTATGTTCGCTCTTCTATTGCGATGCAGCTTTCACATACTTTTTTTATTCTGGTAGTGATCATTTTATACATGGGTGCAGACAGGATGATACAAAAGTAAAAAGAGAGAGCAGCCAAGTGTGTGCAAAATGACAAAAGGCTTTTATTCAATACATCTAGTATAAAAGGCAAACAGACTAGCCCAAACTGCCTGCATTGAATATATACTGGATTGCTTGCGCATAGCAGGCCTGTGTTTTGGCTCATTTGTATGTTTTATTTCCCAGCAACCCTGTAAATTTACACTATATATTAGAACTTCATAAACTTAACTGTGTATAGGTGGGCTGCCTTTTTATCTTGACAAAATCGTTAGAAGTGAGCTCAAATTTGGTTCCCCTGAACTCCAGCACAATTATTTGGGCCCCTGGGCAGACAAAAATATTTTTGAAAACAGACTTTATTTTAAATAGGTTGGTAAAAATTCCAGGGAAGAGATATTTTGGTAGAAAGTTGATGGCAAAAAAAATATTTTGGTGGATGTACATTATCTTTACAACTACATGCCATCCCCAATGTACTTTCGCCACCAACTCCTAATGAGATAAATGGGCAAAATTTCTCTAGTATTCTTTGCAATAAGACAAACCTGTAAAAAAAATCTAAATTAGGCCCAAGTGATATATCGTTCTTGTTGTATTTTATGAAACAATGGCAAAAATGGGGTCATCACAAGAGAGTGAGAGACCATGCTATTATTATTATAATAATTATTCATTGATTTACATAGTGTCGTCCTATTTCGCAACATTTTATAATGCCTTGATCTATTGTTCTACTATTATATCATTATCCTACATATGTCTAATTATGAGACCACTGACAGTTTATGAAAAAAAAAGGCAACCAAAGTAAAATGGAAATAAGCCAGGGCAGAACTACTGAAGGCCATAATGAAGGAGAACATATCAGTTAATTAATTTATTTTAGCAAAATAATTTAAGAAACAGTAGCTTTTTTCCAGACACATGATAAATCAGCAGCATACAAGCTTCCCTGTATGTGATTTGCTTGCCTTCCAATGAACCTAACCAGTGAGATTAAACATTACCAAGATCTGTAACCAATAATGTAATTTATCACTAAACACCATTGTTTTGGCATCCAAGTTGCACTGCTTAAAACACCTGTTTCATCAATCTTCCACTGTCTTCTCTCATCATACTTCTCAAATTCAGAAACTGGTATGTTCCAGAAAGAAATTATTTGATATAATATATATATATCAAATTATATATACTTCTGACAAACAGATTATCAAATATTCAATCTATAGATTATGGTACTAACACACACACACACACACACACACACACACACATATATATATATATATATTACTGTGTAAAAGTAAGAGAACAGAAGAAAAATCCAAATTAAATCAATATCTGGTGGTGTGACCTTTGCCTTCAAAGCAGCATCTGCGTGGCAAATGGTGGTCGTACCAAATATTGATTTGATTAAGATTTTTCTTCTTTTCACCCAGTTTGCATTTTGTTAAATGATTAAAAAAAAAGGCAATTAACATGTCTATTCTTACTTTACATAATTTTTTCAGCCTCTCTAAAACTTTTTCAAATCTCAGCAGTGGTCTTCAGGTAATCAGCAATTCCCATGAGATGTTCCTATCAATTCTGGCATGCAAATATATAGTTCATTTCTTAAACTAAAGCATTGCAGATACAATGTGTCATATTTACAGAACAAATTATGAAAACATATAGTGAACAATATATCAAATTTATAGAGCATATTTATAATGTCTTATTTATACAACACATTCATGATGCAAAATGGTAAGTATGAGGCAATGAGCAAGAAAATTTTATTGATCGCTATTGTGACTACTTGGCATTTACAGCTTCACTTACAACTACTGTTTCTAAATATGCCCAATATTTCCACTTAATGTTAATATGTATATGGCCTTTATTGTATTTATGTATTTACCTTAAAGAAGACATTATTAAATGCTGTTTTCTGAAAGCTGTTTGGCTTTGAACACTTCCTATTTTGGGTGTACCTGATTTGACTACAATTCTAGTATCCACTGAGTACTAGACTGTTATATGACTGCAGATCTTGATGAGTAAAAAAGCAATATTTAGCTTAATAGGATAAATTAAAGATGAACAGGAAAATAAAGCTATGAAGTGCTATAAAAGCATATAAAAAATGTTTACAATCTCCATAAAATGTGGAGATTACCCACCTGGTAATAATGTACAAGACTCATAAATAAGGGGATATCTTAAATGCCTTAGCAACAACTAAGAGATAATAGTATTACCATATTTGCTCTATTATAATTTTAATATTAATGTAGGAAAAAAGAAAAAGCCTAAATATAAGAGGACCATATGAGAAAAAAAGTTTTATTAGTAAATATTAATTCACATGTAAACTATTTTTCATATTCAATAAAAAAATATGATGTTTTGTTTTTATTTACTTTTATTTGCCAACCTGCCCCCCACCCAGTTATGCACATCTGCCCCTAGGCTTGCCCCCAGATATATCTTACACTGCCTTATATGCCACTCTCCCCCCAGAAATGCCTTATACCCCCTATATGCCACTCTGCCTCCCTGATATGTCACTCTGCCCCCAGATATGCCTTATACCCCTTATATGCCACTCTGCCTCCCTGATGTCACTCTGCCCCCAGATATGCCTTATACCCCCTATATGCCACTCTGCCTCCCTGATATGTCACTCTGCCCCCAGATATGCCTTATACTGTTCTATATGCCACTATGACCCCCATAAATGCCTTATACCCCCTTTATGCCATTCTTCCAACAGATATTCCTTTTGTCACTCTGCCTCTCTGATATGCCTTTATACCCCCTATATGCCACTCTGCCTAAAGAAATGCCTTTTATCCCCCCATATGCCACTCTGCCCCCCCCACTTACCAATACATATAATATGGTATAACAAAGTAGTTTTTACTACATATTTTTAGATAGAGACCATTTTCACGTTCTACAAATACCACTGTGTTCAATGTGCTTTTCAGAAGAATGTGTGATTTCTCATATGCAATAACTAATGACATGTGATAGCACCCATGTATGATTGTACATAATGGTATATAATGGTCCCAGTGGTTACTTTTTCAATTAAAGTGCTTTTGTCATTTCTGAGTATTGTTAATATGAAAACTGCCACCTTATCATATTTTCATTTCATAGTATCTCAATTTGTATCTTTATGGCACAAATATACTGAAAGGAACACAATGGATGGAGGCATATTGTATTTTGCTATAGTGCAGGGTGCATTATAGGCATGTACACATGTGCATAGACTCCACTCTCAAGCGTGAAAAGAAACCTTTAAATAAGGTCCCAAACACAATAATGGATCTTAAGAAGGTGATCAGCTAGGTGCCTCTGTTTTATTTTTCCTTGTGGTCAACAATATATTTTTGTCAATTAGTTTTTGATCAATGTTGCTTTTTTTGTTCAGATTAGATGAAGGACATTATATTCTTTTTTCATCTTTAATTTCCACAGGACATGTTCTATATGAAAAAGCTCTTGTCTGAGTTGTGTGCATCTTGCCTAATGTACCCAGAAAAGTGTAACTTTACATTAATTGTTTAGTACAAGGAATAACATATTCCAAACTCAATGGATTTGTTTGAGCGCTTCAAGGCTTAGGGATCAATAACACATTTTGACTTCCTCCAGAACTGAAGTGTTTTAATTTTAGAACAGAGGGACGGAGTGCGAATGTCCAGTCTAAGAGATCTTCCCAGACATCCTTTCAGTAACTCCTGGAGAGGAGGAGGTGGAACTAACAAAGAAGAACAGAATAAAGACAGGAGACAACAAAAAGAAGTTAAAGTGTGAGTGACAAGTTTTAGGTAACTGGCTTCTTACTGAATTAGACACTGTGAGGTCTTCCAAGCTAAGAATGGAACAGAGCCAGCTAAATTTTCATGCTTGGGAGACAGTGAAAGAATAATCATCTTTTAACGCCCTATCAGGAACTCTTTGGATTGTCATTATTTTACCTAACAAAAAAGAGACTTTTGAATTGAGCCCATGCGAAAGAATTTCTTTTGCACTTGATGTCCCCCCCCGCCTTTTTTCCTACTTTTTTGTGTGTTCGCTTCAATTAAATTGAACCATATTAAATTAAAAGGATTAATGATCAAGCAATTAGTTAATTAAGTCCCTGGTCCCGTATTTTTTTTTCTATCCCTGGAATCTAATTAATTAAATTCTGTACAGATATTAAAATGGGGATTTATAATATAAATGGGATAAAATACTGTTCCAGATGTTCACTTATTTTGGTTGTTATAAAGGCTTATAAACTTATATAAAAATATTAAGTACAAAACAAATACAGAATACAGACATTACACACACACACACACACACACACACACACACACATATATATATATATATATATATATATATAAAGAAAGTGAGTATTGATATTGATACAAGACATATTTCTGCTTGATATACACTTGATGATTTTGTATGTTATGCTAGTAAAATAATCCTTTTTCACAAATTTGGTAGAAACAGCTTTCCAGTGACATTATCAAAAGTCTCTGGGGTTAAGAAGTTCCATAGCAACCCTCTACATACCATTAGCCCAATGGTGGAACACAAAGCTAGAGGGTCAGAGGTTTTAATTAAATGTAAGGAAGTTTTGTTTCACTGAGAGGGTCATAGATAAATGGAACGGCCTCCCAGCAGAACCTATAGAGGCTGATACAGTGAGGGAATTTAAACATGCATGGGGTTGGTATAAAGTTATCCTTAATCTAAGACAAGACCAAGAACCATGTCTTTACATCTAGAAAAATGGTCAGTCTAGATGGGCCAAATGATTCTTGTCTGCCATCGAATTCAGTGTTTCTATGTTGCTGCATTCAGGATCCAATCCATCCCGTCCCTCACCGTTCCAATATACGCTGGCGTTGTTGTAAGGGGGTTGGAAATTTTAAACATATTTGGTGGATTTGTGAGGGAGTTAAAGAATTATTGTATATTGCCTATATATATATATTTAGAACAAATTGGTGGAATTGTTTTAAAAAAATCTGGACCCTGCTCTATTTGATCAAGAGATCAAAGTTAAAAACTTATTGTTATACACTTTTTTTCAGCAACTAAACTGTTGAGTTTGTATAAATGGTATTTTATTCTACTTCAGATTTTATACTTATGAATTTTGTAATACGATATTTATAGTTGCATTTCTATAAGTATGATTTATGTACTTGATCTGTATATGAAAACAATCAAATTCAACTTGCTATATTTGAGTGATTGTAAACTGCCTTCCTAATCATGCTCCAAGGAAACATCCAGGCAGCAAAACATTATCTGATACTATTTATTATTATTATTTATTATTTTATATAGCACCATCAAATTTCGTAGCACTGTACAGTGGGTATAGCAAAGACGTCAACAGTCGAATGGTAGAAAAAGATTCATATGCACAATTTATTTCCAGATGTTCTGTCTTAAGCTTTCTATGACTTAAGTAATGGCGACCAAGTTACAATTACTGTATATGAACACAAGATGAATCTATTGGCATATATGAGACTGGCCACCTGACACACCAGGCAAATTCAGCATGCAGTCAGTGGCTGGTTATGTCTGGCAGCGCATACCCAGCCCTCAACCGAAACTTACATCATCAGGCAGCCGCTGGCCTTAAAGTGCAGGTCCGCCCCGTCATCGCCAACCTGGCCCTGGAAATTACAACATTGGTGCATATGTAAGACATTTCATATTTATGTAAATTTACTACATCTTTACATATGCTATAAACTGCTAAACTCAATGTGGCTGCCCGCACTTTGTTTGTTGGATGAAGAAAATTTTCAAAAAAGCGTTTAGATGGATAGTGCCTACACACAGAAATGGACTTCTTCTAATCAGAGTAATCATTAGGGCCCAATCTATATCTGTTAATTGTTTAGATTATATAAAATGTATACTCTGGCTATTGCGAACACTTTAGGAGTTATCACCCTATCACGCTATAGATATACACTTTAAGCCTATATGACTATTCTGTGTTCTGTACTGCAAATATTTCCAATCTGTTTGCTATGTTTGCCCTGAGTAATGAATATATACAACATATCACACTAGACCCTTGCTAGTCTATTAAAACCTAATGAAAGGTAACATAACATACTTGTGTTGCTGGTTTCCTTGGTAGGATGTTCTAAATCAGTGCTTCTTCTACATGTTACAGTACTAGGCTAACTAATAACATCCACTATACAGTTTGCTATAGGACAGGAGGCAGTAAAGAAGTCACTATTATAAACTGGGGCCAGGCAATACTTGGAGTTGGAGCACCTTTTGGATTATCACATGGCTGTAGACGCTCCAATGCCTAAACAAGAAATGGGCACATCTTCTAAAGAACAACTTTAACCGTTATGGTTCCCGATGTATCTGTTAAACAATTTAGGCTTTTCATATTAAAAAACACTAGCCAAATTCTTGTAAAAAGTAACTTGCATAATGTTCCTTTCAGCTAAATTTCAGCCAGTTCTCTCTTAAGAACTTTGATAAATAACTTCTGGATAACATAAACAATGGAAAAGGTTTTTTAAAAAAAATAGGAAATCATTGAGTATCGTAAAAGCCCTTTAAATAATTTAGTCACTCGTTGGTTAAAAAGAATTATTCGTGAGAATAACACCTTTTTAGATAAACCATTAATCAAAGAGAAGCTTTACAAACAGATGCATTTGAATGAGAATAGCGATACATTTGTTTTCAATGCAGGATGCCCCAGTGGGGAGCTCCTTGCAATTTAAAGGTTTCAGGGAAAAAAAGCTTAGCTACACTTATAGACAAAGTATGTAGCGTGGAAATTGTGATTTGTCTGGCAGCAGGAGTTTGCTGGGACGCTGACAGGGGTCTTGTTTAGTCCCTAGGGGGGAATGTGGAGAGCTTAATAGCCATAAACCAGGCAGTGGTAAAGAAAGCCAAGCTCTATTCTGGTCCTGTTCACCACCCTGTTCAGGACCATGGTCAGTGGTGCATTTCCTTGTATTGTCTGCATCAATCTTGGCTCTGACATTAACCACTGTGAGTTTCAGCCTTATATAATATAAGCGGAAAATTCATGCCAACGGTTTATTCACAGATCTCCTTATGAGGATCCCTGGCCAATCTGTTACTTTTTATACCCTTCAGTTGAACTTTTCTATTCAATTGCAAGCCAATTAGAGCCACTTTAATTCTCATAATGGAAGTGGAACTGACTCTTTTAGACGCCTCGCATGTATTTAACTCTTATTTAACTCTTATAATACAACAGGGCCTTACAAAAGACGCATCATTTATATTTTTGGTGGTATGGATTTTGGATTTTAGAACGGCACATACATTCAATAAATACTAAATATAGAGTATGTGTGTGTGTGTGTGTGAGGAACTATAATAACCTATTTTTTTATTTGTATTCTTTTATTTAGTATCTAAAAACATTTTTTTATTTAATTAAATTGTGTACAGTTTGTGTGACTTTACTGTTGCCATCAGATTTCTTTGACCATTTAGGTCCCATTGTGACTAGTAGTTGTCTCAAAGTGATCTTAGAAAATGTGAAAATGATGTGAAAAAGTAATCATATTTGTTTATTATTTAGCTTCAAATTTTACTTTTACTGTAGTGTGGATTATTTATCACCCTTACACTATATTATTAAGATAAAATTTGAAAGCAATCTGTTAAATGAATAACAAGATTCTTCTATTGCACTTAACTTAGCAATCATCTTAAAGATAAGTGTTTTTGTAATTCTTCTTACAAAAATGTTGGTAAATTATTCAAAGATGTCTTAATACAAAAAGTTATGTATGGTATCAGTAAATAATTCTTGTTTGTTTTTTTTGTTTTTTAAAGTGTGTTCCAAAAAAAGTTGGGTTTCATTTTGTTTTAAAATGTGACTTTTAACCTTGATGTAATTAAACCAGATAAGACCCACACCATTATTTTAATGGAAAAATGAATTTACGTGGCATGTTGGAATGGATGGAGGTGGTTACCATTGCAAGCCCGCACCTTTTTTGCTTATATGAGCCCCCTGAAAAATGATTCTCTGGAAACACATCTTGTTTGCCCTATTAAGAACCTGGCCTAAGATATCTTCTCGCACACATCTGTGACAAAGGCTTCCATGCCATTACATTAGATAGGAAGGGCTCAGTGTTGGATCCAACCACTAGGGCAATTGCATTAGGAATGCACAGCCAAGCTTCCATTGCTTGTGGTTGATCACTATCTAACATGTTCCTCTAGAGTGTTTCTGTTCATCCATTAAACCGATAATGTCAAAGGAAAGAAGGGTGGAGAATGTAGCAACTGCATATCTAATTGAATGCTGGTGATTATAAAACTTTTAGCCCCAGTGTGCACCAGGGAGATGTAGTCGATGAAGTCTACCTCAGTTTTGCAAAGTCTTTGGACTCCATGCCCCACCATAGTTTGCTATGTAAATTCAAACACATTGGATTGAGAGAAAGTATTTGTGTACAGAGAACTGGTTCAATGACATAATACAAGGGGTTGCTGTTAATGGAACATTCATCTTAGAATAAATGTTTTGAGTGGAATACCCCGAGTGTAATATCGCACCCCAAGCAATATTTTGATATGTGCAGATGACACAATATGATGTACGGTAATTAAATCAGAAATGAATGTTTACTCCAATGGGATTTAGATAAAATAGGAGACTGAATAGTGGAATGAAAGATATGTTTCAACAAAGAAAAATGAAAAAAATAGAATGTAGCAAATAAAAACAAACATGGTTATTATAAATGAAATTATTACTTATTGGTGAAATCTTCTTTGGAGGCGTATCTAGTACAAGTATCGGAGTACTTGTCGATAACAGATGTTGTTGTGCTGCAAAAGAAGACAAGTTGTTTTCCTGTATTAAAAGGGGAATGAATGCACAGGAAAAGTATGTAATATGACCTTTTTAGATTTAATTGACAAGCACACACCTTGCGTATGCAGTACAGTCTTGGGAACAAGTTCATAAAAATGTATCATGGAACTGGAATGGGAAGGACAGCCAAACTAATGAAAGCAATGGAAGATTCTAGCTATGAATGCAGATTTTCCAAATTGGGCTTTTTTACTTTGTGAAAAAATTACATGGGGATATCATAAAGTATTGGGACACCTGACCATTATACAAACCGGGACTTTTATGACATTGCATTCTTAATACTTACACATTAATATATAGTTGCCCCCCCCCTTTGCAGATGTAACAGCTTCCACTATTCTGGGATGGTTTTTCACAAGAAGAGGACGTACCAAGACATTTTGGACAATGTTATGCTTCCAACTTTGTGGGAACAGTTTGGGGAAAGCCCTTTTTATTCCAGCATGACTGTACCCCAGAGCACAAAGCACGGACATGGATGAGTTTGGTATGAAAGAACTTGACTGGCCCGCACAGAGCCCTCACCTAAACCCCATTGAACACCTTTGGGATAAACTGGAGCAGAGATTGCGAGCAAGGCCTTCTCATCCAATATCGATACCTGACCTCACAAATGTTCTGCTGGATAAATGGGCTAGAAATTAGCAGAAGCTGCTATAGATGCAAGGAGGGGGGCAACTACATATTAATGTCTATATATTTAGAATACAATGTCATAAAAGTCCCTGTTGGTTTAATGGTCAGGTGTCCCAATACTTCTGTCCACATATACCGTGTATATACTGTATGTGTGCGTAAATGTATATTCAAGTACACTATAGTTAGCATTGGAAGATACCGATTTGAACTTTTGTGAGGTTGTAAGGGACATTCTGTCTTCAAAAACCAAATTTCTTTTGTTTTACAAATTACTTCAACAGTGCCTCTCTGCATCCTTTAAATTAATTCAGCTGACGACAATTAGCATGACAATGACCATTTGGCCTATAAGCATCTCTTTGTCTTCAAGACACATAGGAGCGGGGGCAGTGAGAGAATGCATCTCTTTGGAAAATGTAATGAAAGGGAGAAGTTATAAATCTAACTACTACAAATTGATTCTGTGGAGGGCTAAATGCAAGATTCATGTGGTCAATCTACATTTTACTATTGGCCACATTAGCATTCCAGCCCTGCTTTTGCTCCCATAGAGTATAAACCAGCCTAGTTTTTTTATAAAAAGTTTATTTTATTACTTTAACCCAAAGTGGTATACTAAGAAGCCTCAATGAAGTCTTCATCACCGGCCATCACCACGTTACCCATTCGGCACCAAATAACAATTCATTAGCAAGAATTAAACAACTTAGTAAACTGGCTGTGGATCATGAGATGTGTGGTCTACTGCTACCCATTGACTGCCCCTGGACTATGTATGTCTATTCACAATCACAACTTTGCTGTGAGCATTCAGCACCAAAGAGGATTTTTAGGATGCTTCAGGAAATGCAAAAAAAATGTTCTTCCGTACTGCCATCATTTTTGTCTATTTTTTCCATTGCAGACAATGGGGAAACACTATATAGTTATGTGTCATAGAATAATTGCTGGCAAAATATCCAGTCCTCAGGATCTAAAGCAGGTATTTTTTTTGTAGATCTCTGTGTACTTCACAAATAAGTCTGCACTTGGGGCAAATGGACAACATTGGCTTTGAGCTGTGTGTACACCACCACTGGATCCTTAACATGTTTTAAATGGGTTTTGTAGACAGTGTGATGGGCACGAGTTTGTTGTTTTCCAAATGTGTTTGGGCCAATATTATGACATTATAGAGTCCTTTGACCAGGTTGCCTCTGCAAGCTATTGTCTCTATCCCTAGTGGGTGAAACACAGGCTTTTCTGTTAGTTTAAATGAAGGCTGCATTGAATTTAAAGTGAGACAGAGACACCAGTAATAGGCACTGTAACATGCTCATAAGCCATGTTTTTAAGAGACAGAGACTGTAGGGAAGAATTTGGCCTCATACCCCTTCTCTGTAACATCCATAAAAGGACTATGGAAGATTGGATACATCAGAATAACAGCAGCCCACAATCATACAGCTAAATAGTAATAACAAGCTCTGCTCTCACTATAAGGAGAGTGTAACACAGATGCTACCTTAGCAAAGAATCAGGTAAATCCACTCATAAGTAAATTTAAACATATATATGTTCTAGACTGAAAAAACCAAAATAAAATCATCAAAGCTAATAATCTACCACTCTCTACAGAGGGATTACATTATGGCACCATACCTGCTGCTACAAAACCCCAAACTCAGAAAAATTATTACGCCATACAGATTAAGTACTCACAAGCTCCAAAAAAAGAATGTCAGACACAAGGAAAAATCCGGCCATTGAGGGAGAGCAGAATATGCCAGCAATGCGACCAGAGAGTAGTGGAAGGCGACATCCACTTCTTACTATAATGTAAAAAATATTGTGACTTGAGAAAAGATCCTTTGCAAAGGATTAATGAAAATATTTCGTATTTTTATGTATTTTTAATGTATATTACTTATTTATGCTATATCACTATACCCCTTCATGAAAAACCCCTAATAATTATTTGGGGAAACAGAGATAATTATGTTCATGTTCATTTTTCTGGGGTGCAAGGAGCTCTGTGTTAAATTAAAACTGGTCGAGGGTACCAAATTTCTGGAATACTAGGATTTTTATTTTCTTTCCTCTCCTTGCATGATCTCTGCTACATTTCTCCTCTTGAACTTGGTATAGTTTGGGGATGGCTTGAGGACAAAAAAGGATAATTTGATCCTAGCATGCCCAGGGCTTCTCTTTGTAACGTATACTAGTTAGTAACATGACTTATTTTGCCATGAAGGTGAGTCACAGGGAAGGTACAGACCTCCTGCTCTGGGCAGGTGCACAGCAAACTCCTATCCACCTCACTGTAACAGCACCTGAGCCTGCAGCAAACTACCAAGAAGTCATTAATCTTATTTATTTACAAAAATAAAACACTCAGCATTTGTTCGATCCTCCATCCAGATCTTGATTACAGTAATACATCTTTTTTTATACATCTGCCCAGGAACTTAAAGCTATTGATTAACATTCATTCATATTTAACCTTTAACAGGACACATTGTAAATATAGCAATAACTTTAGGAAAATTTTAGCTTTAGCTGTAAAAAAAAACGAAAAAGGACCTTCTTCAGCTGCTCTCTAATTTTTTTTTATATAATTTATAAATAAATTTCACAAATATTGGTATTGTGTAAATATTTTTTTATTGCCATCAGATTTTTTGGTAGCAGTAATTTTATCCTGATATGAAAAAGTATTCATAATATCTGTACAAAATATATATATATATTTATAAGGAAATATAATCAATAAATACAAAACATTTCAAATTAATATAATTTAAGTACATTGATTCGTTGGAAATCTTGGAATCAGCATTACTTCCAAAGAGCTTTTTTCCCATATTATGCAAAAAAAAAAACATCCCAGAATCAAAAAGAAGCAGAAATTTGTATTTAAGCGCTAAACAGTAGGAAGATCTGTCAATAAAAGTGCAAAACATAATCTTAATCTTCCATCATTGATGCAACAGAATTACTGATTTAAAAAGAATAATCATAATGAAAAATGATATCATTTCCCTTGGTCAAAATCCCACAAAAACACATGAACTAAAAAAATATACACCCATAACAACCTTTGCAATTATGTAGTGGATTAATGATTAAGTTGTGATGCCTGTATCTTGTATTGCTTTGAAAGTCCAGAAAAGAAAATGCCTCAGGAGGAGAGAGTCAAATGACTTCAAATTTCACAAATACTCTGCATATAAGTCCTGTCCCAGACCAGGATAGGAGTGATGGATGAAGTCGTTCCCTGGTCCTGTGGGGCTGCTGCTGCTGTTCTGGGACACTGGGGAGTACAGTGAGTCCCACTCGGTGGAGGAGCTACAGCTGCTAATGGGGCTATTGAGTTCCACCATGTAGCAGGTCTTGGGTAGATTCTGAAATGAATCCTTCATGCCCTGTTGGTGCCCTAAGGTTAACAAGCTGTGATCAGCCATACGTAAGGTTTCAGAAAGAGCCCAGATATAGTTGTGAGCAAATCTCAGAGTCTCGATCTTGGTTAGTTTGGCATCATCTGGAAAGGCTGGCAGGACACTCCTCAAAGAGTCCAGAGCTGAGTTGAGGTTGTGCATGCGGTTCCTCTCTCTGTCGTTGGCTTTTACCCTACGATTTTTCCTCTGTTTGGTAATGACAACTTCGCTTCTTGCTTTAGATCTTGTTCTTTTTGCCTTCAGCTTCTTGCGAGGGGGCTCTCTAGGGTCTGAGAAGGCAAATCTTTCTCCCAAAAGGCAGTCTTCACTTTCTGTATGGCTCAACGAAGGGACTGGCGAGCAGGGCATCGAGGTAGATGATGCTTCATCATCAGACAGTTGGTAGTAATTGTTCCTTGCCTGGATCGGGGGGCAATCGGTTTTTGGGGACATCCTGTAAGAGCCAATAGTCAGACATTTAACATAAACAGATCAAATGTTTTCTGAACACATGTGATACTAAAATGTAACAAAAAAATAAATGGTCACAACAGTAAGAAATAAATATCAGGCAACAAAGTAACAACAACATACCTAAGGCTTAGTGTTGCAGACTTCCAGGAAAATAAATCAGATGCTGAAGACCCTCAGGCAGGCAATGGTGGAACCTCAGCAGAGGTTGTTGGCGATCTGCTTCTCTGGGACAGAAAGGTGAGAGGTGAATCTGCTCTCAAGTGTAGCTTGTGAAGCTTGTGTAATAGGCACACGACTACCTCCTGTCCCTATATATACTGTCCCGAGACAATAGAGATTTAGTGATCAATACAAAGTGTGCCCCCTTGGCACACTTTATCTTATCAGTCCTGAATGGAGTGTGCCTGACTCATTACAGCCTGGGAAGTGGCCAATCAGAGACGAGGCTGACACGCGAGCCTCCCCACTGTCTGACACAGCTGGAATCCCAACAAAAAAGCCCAGTGAACAGGGGGGGGGATAACCCACTCACCCACCCCTTGTCCTAAAAGTGCCTTAAATTCAACACAGCATTGCAGTCAGTATATCCAGATACACTAATTCCACGTCTGATTTCTGCCAAAGTGGGATCAAACAAAAGATCAGCTTACACAGCTTGAGAACATTTGTTTGTAACACTTTTTTTTCTTGTTCAATTTTTGCATCTAATATGATTTTTTGCATTTATTTTTAATAATGCATGTTCCATACATAGAGCAGTGTGTGTTAATAGATATAGCTAAAGGAGATCAATCAACTATGTGAAATGTGTTAATTATTATAATCGATCAGACACTCTTTTATAAGAGTTGAAACTCATCAAAACTAATCATCTGTTATATAGTTATAACCTCCTTGAAAAAAAAACATACACCATATAAAAAAATATAAAGTAATATTCCAAACAGTATGCATCTGACTGCGCCTTGTCCTTAATCTGCTAGAATGTATATTCTTTAATACCACTTCAAATAATAATAATTATTTTTATTATAATAATACTTTATTTCTGTACACAGCCAGTTAATGGGATGTTTATTTGGATGCTTTCAAGTTTACTTTTTCACACATTTATAAAATGCTACATCTTTACTTTCTAAATATTTAAAGAGCAAAGACATGTTTGCTCATTAGAAGGAGCTCAGCAAATTGCATGTTTATTTTTGTACATTAGCACACTTTACAAATAGCTAACTAGACTTAATTGCGAGTTGTATCCCTGCAGGTGTGAGCAGACAGTGACAGACCCACATATTGCAGAGTTAGTGAGACATTTAACTTTTTAAATACCCACCACAGTCCCTTCATTAACCCGACATCTAAACCTAGTGTGCTGCCTGGCACAATATTTAAGATTTATTATTTGAATGCTCATTAAATAAGAGTGAAATTTTATGTAGCTATTCCCTATAACAGAAAGGCGTGAAATAAACCAGGGAAGTAAATGTAGCCATGAATTCTAATAGGAACGTGTAGAAGAACCCAAGATACACCAGGCTTTCTATGTGCGCAAAGAGCTTCCTAGTGTTTTGCGCAAAGAAACTAAATTAACAAATATTTAGCTGATCTGACAAAATGAAACCTTAGTTTTCTAGCGTGAAGATGAAGGAAAGAATTCATCTATAACACTACATAGACATTTCAGACTCTCTGGACATATGAAAGATGGGGTTCACCAAAAATGCAGTTTTGGAGCTGGACAGTGGATTCGTTTTATCCAAAACACAACTATCTGGAATGATTTTGTTCATCTGCTGTTTCAAAGCAACGTGTAACTGATATGTATGTGTGACATGGTGGTGCTGAAACAGCTCCTTGTCCTGAGAGATCCCTGGGAACTTTGGGTTGTGTTTGACACCAGAAAAAGCAGGTCCTGTGGTCCGGCACAGGTGCCTCTGTGCGCACAATGCGTCCGCAAAGGCGCAGGAATGAGACGGTTCTACCTAGACCTTCCCAGGAGAGGCATCTGCTTAGTGACTGCATTTTCAAGTAGGGAGAGAAGGGGACAGTTGGGTATGAAAGCCTTTATTTCTCTGCATCTTCTCGAGGAAGAACTTTTCTTCTTTTCTTATTTTCGGTGCCCTTGTTTTTCATTTATAACAAGTGAATAGCAAGCCTTGGCAGTTTTTTTTTCTCTCTCTCTCTCTTGCTTGTACAATTGGATGGACGAAAAAATCTGGTTAGCGAGTTTCCAAAGCCTTGGCTACCCTCTTCAAACGTCCTTCAAACAAAGGCTGAAGACTAAAAAGAAAGCCCCACCTGGTACTACTGTTTGCTAAAATAATAATAAATAGATGGCGTTTAATAAATAATTACAAGAGATTGTAAAGTGGAGTGCTTTGGACAGCATTAATCATGAAGCTTGGGGCAGGTATCACCTGCTCAGGGAGAAGGCACGTTTATTGTTAAATCACCTTCAGGCTTCCAATGTCTGATAACTCTTTTCCTATTTCTACAATGACTGGTGGCTTCTGTTTACTCATAGTTAGCATAGTAAGCACTGAATTACCACAAACCTGATAAAAAATATGTAAGACAAAATAGTCTTAGGCTCATATACACACACCTGCCTGGGCAGCCTATGTATAGATTTGGCATTAAGTGACCCATTCATGGAGGCGACTGGAACAGTTTACCTTGGATTATTATATGCTACTTTATAACAGGTTTACTGCAAGTCATATCTCCCCTTCCTATTTGTCTTATTTTATTGAAAACATATGGTTAACAGCTGAAGAATACACCGCATTTCATCTGCCAGCAATGGACAGGTTTTGCAATCAGGATCTTGCTTCCAGGCTGCTGTGGACACATGGTGATGTTTAATTTGGAGAAGGGGGGAGTTTGTTTTAGATAACACTTACCTATTCTGTGTCACACACACTTAAACTGTAAAAATAATAACACACACAACTGCTGAGACTTGCTCTGCGCTCTGGATGTCTTCTTGGAGAGAAGAGATGGGACCCAAACGCCAACTTGGAGAAAAGAAAAGAAAAAACGCACAGAAGAAAAAAGAAAACATATGATGAGTAACACAAAAACAAAACAAGGCTTGAAGCTCTCCAAAATAGACACAGTCATTATTTTACACATCCCCAAAAAGTTCACCCCCACGCTGAACATAATGGCAAACAAACTCTACAGATGCTACAAGTGTGGAAGGCACAGAGATGGGTTGTGAAGAGGTGCATTGCGCACCCAGGCAGACACCTGTTGGGTTTCCTTCCTTAAGTGCACTGGTTCTCCCAGGACAGGAGGTAGACAGGGACTATTAAACCATACTGTGATTTTTATGCCATATGTTCAGCGAATATGTGTATGCTCTTCAAAGGCACACAAGGGGAGCAGATGTTCCTGCTGACATACCTATCCATAATATAATACCTGTGGCCAGCATCTTTCTCTCTCCCTTTTTCTAAGATGCCAGACCCACTAATCTTGCTGACAAGGACCCTATCCCATGACTTTATTGTCAAGTTCAACAGATGCCCCCTTGTTCCCAATGCATACAGAGTGTTTGGATACAAGAAAGCCCATATGCCAGGCGCAAGGTGCACATATGCCTTCTTTGTTGCAAGACTGCTAAATCAAACAATAAATTTTATTTAGAAACAACCAGCAAAAAACAAGTGGAGGTTTGAGAATGGAGTCAACTATATATCTTGCTCTTTTGTTGGGTTTAAAATGCTTCCTGCTCGTTGAAATACAATGTTGCAAGTTTGCTGGATACAGAAGGGGCTGGCTTAGGAAACCTTTGAAAATGCAGAGGTCTCTGGCAGCATGAATAACGGTGTAGGATGCTTCTTCTCTTCATCAAAAGCCCCTGGGAAACATGGGCTGGAAGCCTATTTTAGCGTATTCTCCAACAGCTTTGCTTCAAGTGAGCAATGTGCTTGTCACAAGAGCTTACATTTGCTACAAATATATCAAGCCTCCTGTACCAAAGTAAGAAATCTTCAGATCCTTATCTTTGGTGGCAATCAGTGTATTTTAGTAGCCACAAAAATTCCTTGTTATTCCTTGTTCCATGGTGTCATACCAGTTTAATGCCCACTTCTATGTTAAAATATCTTATTTTTTTACTATAAATGCTGTTTTGATGTAATTGCTACCATTTTTATATGATCATTATTCCTTATAATTTAAATAAAAGTAATTTAACCACGTCTGTCCAAAAATGCATTGTGTAAAGATGACTTCGATGATGATTCTGAATTCTGCATATGTATCTGTAAGAATTGTTTTATAAAATGAACATGAAAATGTTTTGCCTGCAGAATGAGATGGTTTAATTGTTAATGGTAAAATATTCTTCTATTTTATATGTTTTATCCTTATTAATGGTAATGTTAGTTTTGTGAAAATAAAGATTTTTTTTACAGTAGTACAATTTTTTACAGCAGGAGTAAGGTGTTCTATCATTAGTAGTCATATCATCCTCCAGAGAGCAACATTTATATAGTATGAGTAATAATAATAATAATAAATGCACTGTATCCAATTCAGCCTCGTATTCCAGGGATGGTGCATGTTATAGTATGCTAAATTACTATTACTTGCAATACAATGGCCATTCAGCCATTAGTGTCCATCTTCCAGTATTTTGGAGCAATTAACTCAATGAGATTATAGAAGAACAGGGGAGTTAATACTACATTATTCCACAGCCAGTATAAACTTCAATTACTAACATCAATGATTTCCTACTGAATACTATTAGCTTCTAAAATTAACTCTCTTTTACCTGTTATACAGCAGTTGAGGCTGAAAATATGGACAGATATACAGTTACCTTGTTCTTGCTAGAGTTGTCAGTGCACAATTGGGCCCCAATAACCAGGCAGCAAAGTCATTCTGCATCACTTGCGGCCCACATGCAAGGTAATCAAGTGTGGAGCAGGGAGAGTTTCATCTTTCCTCCCCATGAGCTTTACAATGTCAATGGGTGATATTGGGATAACATGTATACATAAGCACCAACGACGGAACCTGGGTCTCAACCTTTCTCATTTAGCAATTAATGTTAAATCACTAGGGCTAACCTAGGTCAATGCACCGAGCATGTCCAAAGCACCTACTAAGTGTATATGTAAATAACGATGAAAAGTAGAACTTGATTGCAGATAAGAATTATTTGACCCATCAAGTCTGTTCATTTCTCCTGATGTAAAGACACACACCTTAAGTATGCATTGTCTTAGGTCCATGATAGCCCTATAGCTATTCCATGTATGTTTACATTTCTCACTGTATTAGCCGCTGCCACTTCTGCTGGTAGACTGTTCCACTTATCTATCAACCTTTCAGTAAAGTAAAACATCCTTACATATATCTCTGACTTTTCTCCCATACCATGTTCAATCCTTTTATGTATGTAAGTGCTGTACATATAAAACCACGGTTCATCTATGACATATCTTTTGTGGTTGTCTTCCAATTTTACTTTCCTGCAGCTCATGGCAGTCCACCCCACCAAGAAAGAATGTTTAAAAGCTGATGTAATAATGCGATTTGTATTTATTTCCAAGTGTCTTCTGTTAACGGTTCTTTCACCAAATCATACAGTTTTAAATGTAAATTGAACTGTCTGTCATCGAATACAGCCATGGGGAAACCGTATGGAAAAAATACAACGTGACATAGGTCATGTGCAATTGGGGTGGTCAGACCTCCTCTTTCTTACAGGATACTCATGAAAATGCATGCATGATGGTTCTATGCAGATTTTGTGTGCACCTGGTATTAAAGTCAAGAGGTCTGGCCATCTCCTGCATGACCCTTGCTAATAAAAAATGTAATTCATGTGCCTGTCATACATCACTGGGTTGAGTACGAGGCCATGGCACAGATTTGCGTTTTGTAATGCTGCTGGAAGTTTCAGAAAATATCATACAAATGTTCCCTATAGAAGAATGAGTGCTAAGTACAATTTCATGTTTTTTTAAAAATTTATCAGATTTCACTAGAAAGTTGAGGAAATCAGAGTAGCTTTTTTCTATTCAGTGAGTTAAGGATTAAGAATCAATTGGGAGGAATGATCTACAGATCAGATTTGGTGTTCATACCAAGAAAGGTTGGTCATTCATCAAAACCCTGACACATGGTCATAATTGAAATGATTTATTTTGGGATCACGTAAAGTATATGCTCCATTGTAGCCTCAGTATTATAAGCACTAAAAAATCTGATTTTTGAAGGTGAATTTCTTTTTGAAAATTACTTTGAATATTTTAGTTTAGGGATATTTATATGATATCTCAGTATTTTAATGACCGTATAAGTAGAGACACAATTTAAATTCCTTCCTCCTTATGTACCTCATGTCTGCCTAGAATATAACCACTGATTACAGACTATTAATACATTATTGCAGCCCACAAGGCAGTTAGTAAAATAAACAGATCGCATGCATAGGTCTTCAGAGCCATGCACATGTAGCAGACTGCAAATATCAGGGATCTTATTGATTTATTTTATAGTGTCCTTCTGGTTGTTAGGAGATAATGCTATTTCAGGTGTAGCAGCAGAAAATTCTCTATTTTCTTTCATTTTGAGGTTACAAAAATGTTTCACTTCTGACCAGGATGAAACAGCTGATTATTTTTTTTTTCCAATCAGCAAAGAGTTACATATGGTTATGGTATTTATATCGTATTTATATTGTTTCAACTGTGAGTTTAACAGTTGCCAGCAATTGACATAATGTATCCAAATGATCAGCAGACTTGATGTTTGCAACCAAATATCAATTCTTATTGACCACGGGTAATTGATGATTGTCCTAGACAAAGTAACATTATCCATCTTTCCTGTGACCACCATAACAGGAACCATCACAATCAAATGCAAGACATTTTCCCATAATTTGCATAAATGCTAGTCTCATTAAAAGCAAAATCTATAACTTTGGTCGTAAACCAAATATTTTTTCCTGAATTACTTTCTTAGTTGACAGCTCAGTTTAGTTAGCATACATAAGTGTGGCCGCTGCTATTCCCATTAACTAGAATGGAAGTGCTAATAAGTATGTTAAGGAAGTGTACTTAAGTATACTTCCTGCATTCAGTAGAAGCTGCTGGAGGAAGCAATAAATGAGAGAGAAACCTCATTTTACAACTCCAATAACTCACTAATTTGCATGCAGTAAAATGCATTGGAGTCCATGCAATATTAACTCCAATATGCATTTAACATAAAAAGGTCTGCTCCTTTAAATTATAAACCTTAGCTGGTGTATACTTCCAATATCTTGTAGTTATAGTTATAATGTGTGATATGTGGAATATTTACTAGAATGACTGTACATTACTTTTTTTGCAACAGAGCGTGTGCATTTCATTGAAAGTACCTATTTTTAACACACACGCTACTGAATAATATTTAACTGGATTGAACCAGAACTTTTAAGTGCAGTGCTAGTTAAACCTAGATATATGGTTTTGTTTCTGCAGATGTCTTGTTATAACTCACTCAGGATTTTTTTAAATCTTACATTAATTAACAAGCTTGGGCAATGTAAAAATAGTCAATAACACATCTGCTTATCTGAGTGGATTGTTGAAGTCAAGAATGGATACAGGGCAATTAGTTTTTTTTCCAAACTCTGGGTTTTGGATGATTTCTGCAGCCTACCTTACATACAACCCTGATTAACCTAAAAAAAAGACATTGGGTGTGGAGAAGTCCAAATAAGTCTTCACAGTTTATCAGTAACGAATATATATAACATGAAAAGAGAAGGCAAGTAAAATGGTCAGTGTCAGGTGGGCCAGTGTGTTCTTATTAGCCATCATGTTCTATGTTCCTCACTTTCTATACTAAGCCACTCTAGCAGACAGAGGAGCATATGATGTGTTGTCACCATCACAAAAAAAAGTGAAAGAACTAAAGGATAAGTATTAAGGAAACCTTAAGGTTTTAGGTCAAGAAGGATTAAGAAAGAAGAGTGCCCTCAGCATTAAACTGGAGATTTTTTTCTACTTTGGTCAACACGGTGCTAGAAGTGTGTGTGTAGCACAAAAATATATTGAAAAGGGTCCAAAAGGTTATGGGAACTGAGATGGTCAACAATGCAGAAAACAGAATTGTACATGACAGGTCGAGGGTAGTTTTTTCAGAATGAACTTAACCATTATGTTATTAAAGCAAAAGAGTAATGTGCAAGAATATAAGGAAGTGTTGGAAATGTGGGCCAGCATAGGAACAAAGGTCGAGGCAAGTGGATGTAGTAAGAAGCAAGACCATAATGGGAAGTGGCGGGGAGACATAATAAACTAAAAATGTGTTATTTCCAATGGAAAGGAGGCAAAAAGGAGGTTTGGATGGCAATCCCTTCATCAATAGCAAGCATCTCATATATGACATTATTGGTAAATTAGGAGGACTGTAGGAAACAGACAAAAGAAGAATAAAGATGCAACACTTTTTACATTTCGGTTGCGTTGATCGTAGCCCAATTGTATTGCTCAGCAAGTAAAATACCTGCCAAAGTTGTATCCTTTTGCCATTGTGATTATACTGCTGTTCACAGGAATGGCCTTTGTGAATAACATCATTATTTAGAACAGGAACTTAAATTTAACACACCTGAAGCGACTCATGGAAATGCAATTCTAAACTTCTTATTCTTTACCCAAGCAGAAACAAACAGTATCAATAAGAAATCTTTGTGTGCACTTTTTGTTTTTTTTTGGTATGTAACAGTCTCATTGTTAATACTGTAGCCAAATATAAAAATAATTAGAGCATGAGCTAATGAGCATTCAGTTAAATACCTTAATTTTGATTTTGCTTTATAAGAGAGAAAGACCCATTGTTTTGCATTCTACATATATTATAGGACAGTTTCTGCATGAGCCTCATCTATATTTATGCTGGTAAAAAAATCCTAAATCCATGTGAAATCTTTGACACAGACTAAAATCAACATTAAGGGTGGAGATCAATCAGCTATCACTGTTAAATTGTACTTAGGTGAAGATACTCATTTCTATTGTTACTCGGCTAAGAAATGTTACAATCATCTCGGCATTCTCGATAAACGGGAGTCATAATATGCTGCCCACTTCCCAATACAAGCAAAATGTTATCCTAAATGGTATCCTGTTGAAGACAAAGCTGTAGCAAACATTCTAGTGATGATGTAACATTATTACAAAATAGTTCTAGCTTCACTAGTTAACCATACATGGGTATATTTACCATCTAGGCAATAAAATCAAGCGGAAGAGAAATTAACCATCAATAGGGGTTTCCAAAAGTCATCCCAGTTGTGGGACCACAAATATCAGAGATGACTATTTCAAAGAAGACAGGAATGCATTTCAAAGCAATTTACCAGGGTTTGGGGTAAATGCCCCCCTCTGAGGACTGTCCCTTTAATTTCATACCATGGGTTGTCATGTGACTATAAAGATGTAATTATCTATGTATAGCAATGTAGGCAATTGTGAAAATAAGAGCTGTTAAAATAATAAAAGACAATTTCTGAAAAATGTAATATAACCACAAGCTATTGTGGGTTATCACTCTGTTGACACATTATAATATTGAATATGAACTATATGTTTAAGTAAAATTGCTATTTTATTTAAAATGTGAGTATTTCGATACCCAAGTTATTGATTGCAATTAAGTGTTCGGTAATACTGTAAATGCCCGTCGTTGAAGTAAGTTTATAGCGAAACTATGTTCCACTAAAACCTGAGGATTCAGATTTTAAGGCTAATTGAAACGTCTCTAAGGCCATTTGAGTTTCCTTAACCACTGGTCAGTTACTCCAATCATAGCAGCCCCAAGTTACCACGCCGAAGTTTCCTGAATGGGTACCAGTTTGTCTCATAAAGGTATCCATGAACTGAAACAAGGCCTCTGCAGGCATACAAAATATGGATATTCCAATGATGAGAGATAAGAATATCCTTAAGAAGAAAAATTGGCCATCCCTTCAGAATCTTCACTTCCCCCCCAATAACGGCATATATCACCAAAAAAGGACTTATTCTCCTACTACACTTAATAAAAATGGTTCTATGTCTTTTTATGCGATAAGGCCACCCAGCCCTGGAGAATCTTAAGACCACCTAATAGGGTGTGAGGCTTTGTGAATGAAATGAAGGTTTAATTGTCAGGCATCTTTTTGTTTTCAATTGTAAGTGCTCTAGAGGGTTATTAGCAAGGCTATAAAGACACAAACAAAGGGAGCAAGTTCGACGGGAAAAACAATGCAGCTTATTTCAAAAGACAAATGAATATCAAGAGCTGCATGCAGACTGCAGGAAAGTGTGACTGTCTTCATTATTGGATACCAACACTTTACCTGAATTTGACCCTCACATTAACACAATAAGGCCAAGTGGCACACGACACAATTTTTAACACAGCCAAAATCTTTATATGTACATATACAAACTTTACAGCCCACATAAACTCAAAGAACCACTTACAAAAAGCCTTAACTTTTTGTTTGATGTGTCTTATGAATGTTTTACCATCATTACTTTGTTTGTATTACAAAACCTGCATGAGAATTAGGAATTCAGTCGTCCCTTCAAACCTACAGTTTCCAGCAGATGGATGTTAAACTATTAGACTACTTTAGGGAGAACTAGCTATAAACAATTTCAATAACATTCTAATATATGAGAGCTGCTATCCTATTTAACCAGCTAACCAAATCTGTTTTTATACCTTAGAACATATTGTTACAGATGGCACACATTGTGGTTGTAGAGCAGAGGGTGGCAAACCTCACCAAGTGGCTTGTCAACAGGCCATGCATGAGCAGTGAGGTGACAAACGAGCATACCCAGGAACACTCAGGGTTCGCCCCTGAGTTTTTGCCCCAGTTTCAAGTTCTCAGGTGATCATATATGACTTCGAATTTCTGTTGTTGTTACCAATATGTAATGATTGAAATCCTTGCTTAAAATAATTACAATAAACTCAAGGCTTCCACAAGGGCCGGTATTAGAGCCATTTGGGCAACCCATATTTCAAACCACTGCTTGGAATTTTCAGGATGGGCGATTAAAAGGAAATTATTTCAAGTGTCTCAAGGTCAAGATTTTTTAGAAAGTTCCCAGTTATGTAAATAAGTCAGCGGTTATGTCATTATTGCTAGGCCCAAAACAGGACTCCAGATTAGGACCCACATGTCTTTGCCCGTACACATGATTGACTATATGGAACAGCCACTGTAAATATGCCCTGTGACATATTTTTCTTCAGCACTGCCCTAGACTAATATCACAGTGAAGCAGGGCACACTGGTCTTAAAACAAGACTGTCCTGTTAAACTTGGGGTTACTGGCTCATATGCAACTACAGCCCCACTTGCCACCAAATTCAAAAACCATCATCCAAAAAATGATAAGATGAGGAAACACATACAAAAGCATTTTTACAGATAAGTTGGTCCCTTTATAGATTTAAGTCATGTAAATGTATTAATGGTACAAAGACATGGTTGGATGAGTCATCTTTGGGATGAACAGGTCTTCTCACTCAACATCAGTGCCTGACCTCACAAATGCTCTCCTGGATGAATGCAAACTACATACAGGGGTGTAGTTAGAGTATGTGGCGGTAGTGCAGCATAACCTCCATCACTATATACTGAGCCAGACATTGACATGGTAGGCCTCTGCTCCCAGGGCCGGCCCGACAATGGAGCCGAGTGTTTTTTTTAGTGGAGGAGAGAGAGGGCGCCAAGTGGTTTTCACTTACCAAGTTGCCAGTACCAGCTCGGCACCCCTCTCTCTCTCCTCAGCGAGCCCTGTAGCTCGGTCTCGGTGCTGGCTTGTAATGCTGAGCGCCGGAAGATGACGTCATTTCCGGCGCTCAGCATTACAAGCCAGCACCGAGACCGAGCAGGGAGACTCGCCGCAGGACTGCTGAAAGGTAAGTACAAGGGGGGAGAGGAAGGGTAGATAATGGGGGGGGGGGCGGCAGGGTGGGAGAGGAAGGGTAGATAATGGGGGGGGTGGCATTTTAAACTTCGCCCCAGGCGGCATTTTGTCTTGGGCTGGCCCTGTCTGCTCCTGAAACAGCCTATCTGTCCCATTTCTGCCCCTAAACACTTTCACTCACTCACTTATTCATTCATTCATTTCCAAAGCCTGTCACTAAATCTTTGGGCACCTGTTGGTACTGATCTTGCAATGCTTATTCCTCAGTTCTAGTTGTTCCTCTGTACTCAATGTCCTGTGATCTCATATTCCTTGGCCCCATGCTCTTGCATTGACTGAATCTCTAGTTTCTGACATTGGTTTTTGTTTTGTTTTTTTCCTAGCTGCATTGTTCCTGATACCTGGCATCCTGACCCTGACTAGCCACAGTGTTGTGCCTTTCTTATATTGTTACTTAACTACTAGTATCCTGACCTTGGCTTCTCTGATCATCCAATGTCTGTGACTGAGGCACAACCCGTCAGCAGTTTTGCACAGTACTAGTTCTAATGCACTTCATTCAAAGCCTATGGATTCCATCTGAGTATTCCACCTCAGAGGCATCAAGATGCCTTCCATTCATGACATAGAGCCACAAATTAGCAGCGCAATTAGGTTTTTGCGAGACAGTTAGATGCTTTAGACTTCTAGGCAATGACATTTACATCTTGTAAAGGATGCCATTAAAATGGAGTATTTTCTCTTAACATCAGAGCTGCTACAGGAACACTTAGTTTTCTCATGTATAACCCCAGCAGAATATCAGATGTTAAAGAATAAGATGTAGAACCGATCATGCAGATATCAGCCCATAATGTGAGTGCAGTAAGTTGCTAATTTAACCTTTATTAAGGCAGAGCCAGTATACATCATGCTTTTTCAAGTATCAATATGTATAACCAAGGGGATTTAATTTTATTTGCTGTAAATGTGCCAAGAATAAATCAATAATAGGTAGCCCCCACGTTGCATACTGAGCAAGACACAAAAAAATAAAATAAAAAAGCAGACAAGTTGTCTGTCCACACGTCAGCATGAATGAAAATTCTGAATTGATCTGGAAGCACCAAAAGCTTCTTCATTGATCCAGAGTGTTTACAACACTTTACAGTCCCCCCCATACATTATTTAAGTTTTCTTTATTTCTTTTATGTGATTTCCATTCTTTCTTTCTTTAAACAAACCCTCCACCATATGTTTCTCTCTGAAAGGAATGATTGTGAACGGACACTTAACACAATATTGTGGGTACTTTCTGAGATTTTTGTTTCTCTGGAAGACCCAACACATTCTCCACTTCTTAATGAGGCATTGAGGCTTCTGCTTTCCTAACTTCCTCTAAAGAATAAATAAAAAGGACCACTAAAGTGTCTCTTTCACATTTTGTCTCCTTCTTTCCACCCCGTTTTATGTTGACACCCAGTGATAATCAGCTCTTCACTGTGGTATGCTGGATGCGCTTGCCATCTGAAGGCCATCATTTCAATACAGAAGATAAGCTAATGGCGAAAGAAAAATGCAATAGCGTTTGATAATATCTGGTATATAAAATAATTTTTTTTATCTAGAAACATGGAAATGAAAGGCTTGTATGCCACTTGCTTAAAAAAAGTGTAACAAATGTCTACATTTTATGATTATGTTTATGATTAAGATATGTGTGGGGAATTGAGGTTTACATCTCAGCCTATAGTATACTTTATAATACCCCTTAAGTGTGACCAGGGCTCACCGCTGACACCACATGTTGGTGAGGCAGCCAGCGGCAACAGGCACCTTCCAAGCAAAATGTCAATTTTTATCATCCACCATATGTTATATTAAAGCTCTTGGAGCAATCTACTCAAAGGGTATCAAGAAGAATAGGGCCAGTAATAAACTTATAATCAAGTGGAATGGGATGCCTGTGATAGATCAATCAGCCTCCATGGTTTTCTGCCTCATATTTTTTCATACAGTCTTTGTATAAGTCAACAAATCTCTTAAACACCACTTCTCAAAAGGTTAGGCATAAAGGTAGGTGCCAGAAACATCTTCATCCATCCATGCCACTGCACAACACATCTATGTATAAATTCCTTTATACATTCATTATGCTTTGATTTCAGATTTTGTTTTACATAATGAATTCTAATAGTGCAAGCGCACAGGGTTTACCCACATTACTATTAGGAGGAAACTTACATGTCACGGTAACTACCTGAGGCTAAGAACACATGGGGGTAGGTTTGAGTTTAGATGGGGCACTGATGGATTCCTGGGGAGACTCCTTACCTGCCTGCTCAGTCCCATTGTATGTCTAAGTAACCCTGTGCTCATCGGGGGGGCACAGGGTGACTGGAAAACCCTGTCTTGTCTGCCCGTACCAGACTCCCATGAACTAGCTAGCTAGGGGAGCTCTACATGCACGTTAACGCCTGATGCGCCTATGGAACTCTGGCCCGGCTACCGCACAAACTATTCCTGGGGACTTTTCCGATGCTGTCACTCAGGGTCCCGACATGGAATCAAGTCACTTTTTGAAATATAACATCCTCAGACCCTGAGCTATCCATTGGTACTCTGGGATTGATGCAGCTCCCTTAGGATCACTCTTTGTCGGGTGGGCATTGCCAGTCATAGAACTGTATGAAGACGCCGTGTTGTCTGGAAGTGATGGGATTACATTCTTGATCCAATTATGTTTCTTTGTATAAATAGCTGTTTATACCCCAACATTGGTGCTGTCTGATGCTTGGGGTGGGCTGATGTAATAACTCACTGTCAGGACAGTACATGCGCTGAATACGCTAAGCTACAGCAAGCCACAGCGACAACGCTCTGCCGTTGAAGGGGTTAATTGTTGGTGTCCCGGCAGGAAGAAGTGCAGTTTGGCGGGACTACCCAGTCGGGGTACAGGGTGTCATGTCACATTACCTTATTGTGTTTCTATGACAAAAGCCCAATACAGTTACACTCTCCTGAAAGACAAGCAGAGTTGGCCTTGCTTAACCCCTTCGCGACCTTTGCCGGTTCAGGACCGTCATGACAGGAAGGTCACTAAATGACCTTTGACGGTCCTGAACCGTCAAAAAATTTAATACGCTTAAACGGCGTTACTGTAATGCCTCGATGTCGAGGCATTCAGTAACGCCGAGATTGGCATCGGGGGCCATGTATGGCCCCTCCCCGGGGTGTCAACAGCCGCCATACATTGTATGGCGGAGGACGCCCGTTTTAAAAGCGTTTAGGAGGCGATCAACGATCGCCTCCTAAACTTAAATGGTGTCGCTGGAATGCCTCGATCAGGAGGCATCCAGCGACACCAAACACTTAGCTTTGGATGGGCTGTGACCGCTCCGGAGAGCGGTCACAGCCGCAGCTGCCGGTGATCTTCGCCATCAACAAGATGGCGGCGGCCCGGGAAAAAAAATAATAAAGAAGAAAGAGTTCGCTAGACGGTCTCCTGACCCTCTAGAGAACTCTGGCTCCACTTGCAGGTTGAATACAGGTACTGCATTCAACCAAGCAAGTCAATGGAACACAGCTTTCTAATCACTATGTGATTAGTAAAATATTCAAAAAATAAAAATAAAAAAAATAAAAAATGGAAAAAAATAAATAAAAAAAAATGTGCTAACCTTTAAAAATAATTATGCAGTGATGTCACTTGATGAACCATCCAGTACCAGCAAAATGTGTAAAAAAAATATAAGTATTAAAAAAATAAAATAAAAAAATAAAGTTTATTATTTTGAGCAAGTGCTAAAATTTCTCAAAAATCTCAACAAAGAGTTAAAATAAAAGCACTTCAAATACCCAAGGGGTGTCTAATATATAAAAAAAATGGCTGATGGGGTAAATTGGAGTGGCCTAGCTCAAAGATAGGGCATAGGTACAGACTGAACAAAATGGAGAAAAAAAGCGCACTTCCCAAATGCCAAACAACCCGACAAACCCATGCATGTCGGGTATCACTGCACTCAGGAGATGTTCCTGAACACACATTGGGGGGTTGTTTGACAGTGACATATACCAGAACCTGTATATCTATAACTAAAGTACAATTTGTGTGAAAAAAAAAATAAAAAAATTACTATTACAAAGTTTGACAAAGTGTAGTTCTATAATTGGTGCATGGAAAGGGTTAAAATAACAGCATTTGGGGGGGGGAGTGGCCTGGCGCTTGGTGAAGATGGACGCACTGTGAGTTAGCTCCTGCTCCATCCCTGGCAACTTTCGCTCTCACAGCAATACTACCCGTACTTACCTGGCTTTTTCCTGCCGGCCGGCGAGATGTCCACACGGAGAGGCGGCAAACCGGGTCTTACCTCTGAGGTGCCCGATTACTTCAAGAAGAAAGACGCTCCACGTGGTGAGGGCCTGGAGGGAGCGGACGACGCGGGGCCCTGTACACGGGGGGATATTGCCGATCTCAAGGCTTGTATCCTCTCGGTGAAGCAGGAACTCCAATCCGACCTCAAGTCGGGTCTCTCCGCGATCTCGGCGGATCTTTCAGCTTTGGCATCCAGAACTGTTCGCCTGGAACAGGCAGTGGAGGATCTTACGGCGGCTCGCCGTGACAGAGATGGCGACATGGCGCGGCTGGAGACCACGTGCGCGGCTCTTCAGGATGCGGTGGAGGATCTCGACAACCGCTCCCGGCGCTCCAACTTGAGGGTCCGAGAGGTTCCGGAGTCCGTGGTGGATTTACGATCCTTTTTTCACCGATATTTGCGGCAACTTCTACCGGACTTACCTGAGGCCGAACTTCATCTCGAGAGGGTCCACAGGGCCCTGCGACCGAGGCCGGGCAATGGTGCTCCCCCGCGGGATGTCATTATGAAGTGCCATTTTTTCACCACTAAGGAAGCTATTCTGCGGGTCACGCGGAATACATCTCCTGCTATGGACGGCGTTACTCCTGTCTGGTATGCCGATATCGCACCGACCACCCTCCGCAAACGACGGGCCATGAAACCGGTGACGGATCTTCTCCGCGAGAAGGGGATCTCCTATCGCTGGGGATTCCCTTTCAGGCTGCTAGTCCAGGACGGGGGCTCCCTCCTGACGCTCCACGGCCTGGATGGGGCCGTGCCATTCCTGTGGCGCCTGGGATTGCAAGCTCCACGGTCCTTGGACCTGCCGACTCGTGAGACCCCTCATCAGCCAGGACGTCGTGACAGATCTCCACTTCGCCGAGCCTCCCCTGGATCGTCGCCCCGGGTGGGGGTAGACCCTGCACCGTCTCCGGAATCTACCTGAGCGGGCTGCCTTCGGTGACTCCTGCTATTTACAATTTGTTTCCTGTGCTCATGAGGCGCTCCCGTTAAGCCGGTCTCTGTGCTATGCTCAAGGGACAGATAGGTGCCTTATTTTCGTCCGGTTTTATTTTGGACTATTATTTTGCGCGTTTTTTCGGTCGATTTTGTTATTGATTTACATCACTATTGCTTTACATGTGGCCTCGGCGCCTACTCGTCCGGGTAGTGCGGCCATATTTACCTGTATTCTCTTTCTTCTACGTGCGTTTCTGGGTTTTTATTTTCTTTTGGAGGGGGGGGGGAAGACGAAAACACACAGATTGATTTGTTTACTTCATATTTTTTCTTTTATTATTATTTTATATATATGATGCCTACGCTTGACGGCGCTTCTTGAGTGCCTCTTCTCTCTCCAGGGGCCGTACTAGACGCTCTTTTCGGGATCTCTGGGTCCCTTCATACGCCCGCGAGTGTTATTTACTCTGCCCTTCGGGTTGTACACCTTCTCAGCACCCGTATTCCTCTCCGCTCATCCCCTTTCCCCTCCCTGCCCCCTTCTCCTGTCCCCCCACCTTGCCCCCCTCCCCTTTCCCGACCTTCCCCCCCTACCCCTTTCCAGCCCTCACCTGCATATTCCCCCTATAGCGCAGGGGGTAATTTGTTTTTATGTTGTACTGTGCTAATTTGCTCTCGCCTTATTATGCCCACGCCTGACAGCGAATTTCTATTTTTTTTTTAATTTTTTTTCTGCTTGCGCTTCTTGCGCGCTTGTGGGCTGTGCTGGCTGATCAGTTTCCGGTCTCTGGGATCTCCCGCTCCTCCGCGGGTGCGGCACGAGCTGTCCTGCGGATTATGCACACACACACAGATTGCACCCAGATACTCCCATGTTTCCATTCCTTCCTGCCAGTCTCCCCTACAATTCCTATACAGTAGGCGTTGTGGGCGCCTTACATTTGATCATGCACCCACTGGCACACGCAATTACATTCACCCGCTGACATTCATACTTACCTTTTTTTTTTTTTTTTTTTCTTCTTTCTTCCTTTCTTTTCTCCTGTTGCTTCCTCACACATTTACAGCCATCTGTCCCTTCACCTTTCCGGCGATCTGCTATGGTCCCTGCGTGTTCGGCCTTTCGTTTTCGTGCCAGTTTACAGGGGGTACTTCTCCTGCATTATATGTTTGCTGCCTGGGGTGGGCTGGTTCCGTCTCACCATCCAGTAACCCCCGTGGTGTTCTATTGTGGACGTGGTGGTTCCGTCCATTGTATTTACATTTGTTTTTCGGCTTCTCCTGGAGGTCTGTCCCTCCAGTGTTCTCGTCTTTTCTTTCCTTTCTCTCTCTCTTTTCTTCTCTTCTCTCTTCCTTTCACTTCTTCTTTTCTCCTCTTGTTCTCTTTTACCCTTTTGTTCTCTCCCCTCGTTTGTCTCCTAATCTGGTCCTATGGCGACTCCAGCCCCTTCCACCTTGCAGATTGTCTCCCATAATGTCAAAGGCCTGCTTTCTCCGCAGAAACGTAGGATGGCGCTTCGGCACTACCTCCGATCCAAAGCTGATATTGTTCTTCTGCAAGAGACTCATTTTCGTAAAGCAAGCATTCCCAAATTCTGGGATCCACGGTTTCCCACGCATTTCCACTCTGCCGCTCCAGACAAACACAATGGGGTGTCCATCCTGATACATAAACGTCTGCACTTCCAAGCCCTTCGTTCATCTTCGGATTCTGAGGGCCGCTTTCTCCGCCTGGACTGTTTGATTCATGACCAACCCGTCACGATCGTGAATATATACGCCCCGACTCCGCCGACTTCTAAGTTTTTTGATGAACTGGCCCATTCGCTTCTGACAGCACCTCCAGGGAACCTTATCGTTGGTGGGGACTGCAACTCAGTGATGGATCCCTATTTAGACCGCTCCCTGTCAGTTGCTCGTACTTGTCCGAAAAATCTCTTTAAGCCTCTGCAACATTTCACCAAATCGATGGGACTGTTTGATGCTTGGCGCCTACTACACCCTTCCGACAGAGACTACTCTTTTTATTCTCATCCACATACAATGTACTCAAGACTCGACTATTTTTTTCTGAATCAGCAACTGCTCCCATCGCTTCTGAGCTCCTCCATTCATGAAATCTCCTGGTCCGACCATGCTATGATTGACATCACCCTCTCAGCTCTTCAACCGCCTAACCTGCGGCCCCTTTGGCGTTTGAATGATGCCCTTCTCCTCGATCCTGAGACGCGGGGGACCATCACGCAATCTCTCTCTGCTTACTTTCAGGACAATTTGACCCCTGATGTCTCCCTGGGCACTGTTTGGGACGCTCACAAAGCGGTCCTTCGAGGACAATTTATAGCGATTGCATCCGCCCGGCGGAAACAGCGTCTCTCTCAGATTACAGCCCTCACGACCTCGCTGACTACCTTACAAGCGACCCACAAGCGTACCGGTGATCACAGTCTCCTTCGCGATATTGTTGCCGCTCAAGGCCAACTGAATCTGTTGTTATCTACTGACTCCATCCGAGCGACCCTCCGAACTAGACAGAAATTCTTTGAAAAGGCGAACAAGCCGGATACCATGATGGCGCGTAGACTTCGGGACCTTACCAGTTCCAGGACTGTAAGAGCTATTAAAACTAGGGCAGGCTCCCTGTCCTCCGATCCTGCCGTAATAGCTGATCGGTTTGCGGAATATTACTCATACCTCTATGATGGTAAGAAGACGTCTTGCTCCCCATCCCTCTCGTCCGATACTCAAAATTTTCTGGCCTCCTGTAAACTCCCCTTACTCTCCAATGAGAAGCTTGACTCCATTAATGCGCCCATTACCATGGAAGAAGTCTCGGCTGCCCTCAAGCTGTTTAAAAATCCAAAAGCTCCGGGCCCTGATGGCTTCACGGCCAAATATTATAAGTCCTTTGCACCGTCACTCCTTCCTCACATGACGTCCCTGTTTAACTCCTTCTTCATGGGCACGGGACGACCATCTCCAGACATGCAGAGGGCCAAGATTGTGATGATCCCTAAAGAAGGGAAGGATCCTTCCCTTTGCACCAGCTATAGGCCAATTTCCCTTATTAATGTCGATTTGAAAATTTTTGCCAAAATCCTTGCCCTTCGGTTGAATGCCCTTCTCCCTAGCTTGGTTCACCCGGATCAGGTGGGCTTTGTCCCTGGTCGGGAGGCCCCTGATAATATCCGCAGGACGCTAAACCTGCTCCACTCGTGTCGTGGGTCTGGAACCCCGTTAATGCTTCTGTCCCTTGACGCCGAAAAGGCCTTCGACCGAGTGGACTGGGGATACCTGTGGTCCACTATGCGGGCCTTTGGTTTCGCTGGCGCCTTTCTGCAGGGCGTGCAGGCCCTCTACTCCCACCCTTCTGCGGTGGTTGACATCGGCACTTTTAGGTCCAGGCCCTTTCAGATCCTTGGAGGCACCCGTCAAGGTTGCCCCTTATCGCCCCTTTTATTTGCTTTGGCCATCGAACCTCTGGCCCAAGCTATTCGTATGCATCCTGACATTAGGGGGATCTCGGTGGGGGGTAATGTTTATAAACTTAGCTTATTTGCTGATGATGTCCTTTTATCCCTGACGTCCCCTCTTACTTCTCTGCCCAATTTGTACCAGCTCCTAGAGAGATTTGGGGACCTGTCTGGTTACAAAATTAATTCTGATAAATGTGAGGCTTTGAATGTTACCCTTACCGCTCCTGTGGTGAAGCTTTTATCCCTTAATTTTGATTTCAAGTGGAAACCGATTTCTCTCCGTTCCCTTGGCATATATATAACACCCTCACTTTCACAAATGTATGCAGCTAACTATCCTCCTCTCCTCTTGCACCTGAAGCGTGATCTAGCGACATGGTCGTCCTATGCCCTGTCCTTTATGGGACGTATTTATGCTGTTAAGATGACGCTTTTGCCCAGACTTCTCTATTTATTCCGTTCCATTTCGCTGCCTATCCGGAGGGCTGACGTCAATAGCCTTCAAAGGGCGATCGACCTATTCATCTGGCAGGGCCGTAGGAGTCGCCTCGCTAAGGCCACTGTTTACAAATTAAAAGCTACTGGTGGGCTCTCGGCTCCCCTGATTTATGAGTACTATATTGCTGCACAGCTGGCGATGCTCCTCTCCCTCTCCGTGGTCTACTCTCCTCCCCGATGGGTCCAACTGGAGTCGGACCTCTGCTCTGGGATTAACCTGGGGTGGCTTATGTGGCATTCATCTCTCGACACGACATTGATTTCTGCCAGCCCCACTCTACTGCATTCTCTTCGCCTGTGGTACCGTGTGAGGTATAGGCTGCGCCTTACGAGCCCGAGCTCTCGGTTGACGCCGCTTTTTCAGAATTCGGACTTTCCCGCTGGGTGTCAACTTCACCCCTTCCGATGGTGGATCACTAAGGGAGTCGTCACGGTGGGGGATCTGCTTAAGCACAATTTACCGTGCTCCTATCAACGCCTCCTTACTCGCCATGGACTCCCGGCTACAGAACTTTTCCGGTTCCATCAACTCTCCCATTTTGTCCGTGCTTTCCTTAGACGTCATCCGGATTGTGACCCGACGTTTTATGAACAGCTTGTCCGCCTCCCGCACAAACCTAGAGGCGTGATTTCTAGTTTGTATCGCCACATGCTGGACGTTAAATTCCCGTTACCTCCCCTGTTTACGCAGCGCTGGGAGCTGGATCTGGGGCACTCCCTTGATCCTGCAGAGTGGGGCGAGATCTATGCTAATGTTTGGAAGGTGACGGCGTGTACTCTGGTCCAGGAGAACTGTTATAAAGTCCTCTCCCGTTGGCATCTTACACCATCTAGACTTCATCGCATGTTTCCAGCAAACTCGTCTCTCTGTTTTCGCGGTTGTGACGAAGAGGGGACCTTTCTGCACACCTGGTGGACCTGCCCACTGGTCATGTCTCTCTGGTCCCACTTCTTTAATAGCTTGAGTGCAGCCCTTGGAGTTTGCTTGGCCCCGGATCCCTGGACGGCCCTTCTCTGCAGAAGTTATCAGCTGGACACTCTGTCCCCATCGGCCCAACGTTTGATTCTTCGTGTCTGTACGGCGGTTCGCTTGTCCATCGCTAAGGTTTGGAAGTCAGGGGCCCCTACTGTTCCGGCTGTTGACGCTCAAATCTGGGACATTATTAAGCTGGAAAAGATTACCGCATATCTGCATGGCACTTCTCACCTTTTCTACCTCACGTGGGAACCGTGGCTGGAGAAATTCGCCCCGTCCACCGCCGTGGCGCCCTGGCTGTGAGAGTTGTCGTGCTTCCTCCCCTTCCCTCCCTCTTCCCTCCTTACCTTCTTCTACCTCTTCTACTTCTTTCTCCCTTGTCTTTCTTCTGCCTTCTTGCTTTCTCTCTTCGGATGTTACCAAGATTCCGTTTTCCTGCTGAGCTTGGCTCTGGTTCCAGCTGCGCCTGGTATACTCTGGGCCTTTTCGTTTTTGTTCGGCCTCGCATACACCACGATACTGTGTTTGGCATCCTATTGCCGTATGATTGTTACAGGAAAGCTTATGTCCTTGTTTACTCACTGATTCTGTGCCCTGATCTGAGTGTTTATGCCATGTTGATGTTTTACTTTTGGCTCTGGCTTTCATGGAACACCTGTTATGTGTTTCTCTTTCTGTTCTTATATCATAAAATACAATAAATTACTTCTTAAAAAAAAAAAAAAATAACAGCATTTGGAATACCCTGGGGTGTCTAGTTTTCAAAAATATATGGTTTGACAGGGTTAAATTGAGTTAACCGGCTTCAAAGATGTTCCAAAGAGGAGATGGAGGCAGACTGACCAGATTTGTTAAAAAAAATTTGGAAATCATAAAACGCTGCTTGTACTTATTGCCCTATAACTTACAAAAAACAGCAAAAAAACATAAAAACATTGGGTATTTCTAAACTCAGGACAAGTAGTAGAATCTATTTAGCTAGTTTTTTTACTTGCTTTTTTAGGCGAGTAAAAGATTTTTCAAATAAAAGTCATAAAATGTGTTTTTTTTTCAAATTTTCACCATGTTTTTTTTTATAGTAAATAAGATGATACGATCAAAATAATAGTATCTGAAGAAAGCCCATCTTGTCCTGAAAAAAACAATATATAACTTATGTGGGTACACTAAATGGGTGAGGAGAAAATTACAGCTGAACACAAGCACCACAAAAGTGTCAAAACAGTCTCGGTCCCACAGGGTACAAAACGAAAAATGAGCCCGGTCCTTAAGGGGTTAATAGTAGTTAATGTGATTAGACTCATGCAGAGTTAACAATGCAATATGCAGAGTACATGCAGACATTTTCACCTTATCCGAGGTGAAAATCCGAGCAGCACCTGGGACCTCAGTATCCCTAAGGGATAAGAGAAGAACGAAAGTTAAGGCAAGGCAGAGGTCTGGTGCATGGTTCAGATTCCAATTATGGTATATATAGGTATAAGGGGAAAGAATTTAAGCAATTAAAACTTGGTGTGTGTTGCTCTTTAAGTCTTTGCAAAGCTTACTTCACGCCAAAAGCGGTCACGCATGATTACAACAGGAGAAGAGGATCCCTCGCCATGTACCAGCAGCACAGCCGGGCAAGGTAAGAACAGCCCTTCCTATTCATATGTGTCACACTTAAATGTTTCAGATCATAAACCAAATTTTAATGTTTGACAAAGGCAATGTGATTAAATACGAAATGCAGAAAATGATGATATAATGTATAGAAGGAAACAAGCGATCCACCCTATGTGAAAAAAGTAATTGCCCCTTAATTACCAAATCTACTAATTAACCAAATGTAATTATTGGGTTCAATTTCACTAGACATACCCAGGCATGCTTACTGCCAGCCCTGTTAAATCTAAACATCAATTAAATAGAACCTGTCTTGCAAAGTGAAGGTCTTAAAAAAAACTGTACATGCTTTAATCCCTCCCGTACCGATGACGTACCTGGTACTTCCTGGTTGGGTGTCACCCACAGACAGTGACGTACCAGGTACGTCATCGATGATGCGCGATCCAGCGTCGCTATGGATCCGTAGCAGCCACTCCCCCTCAAGTCGGTGCACGTGATCGCTTTGAAGCGAATCACAAGCACGGAATTAAAATATTTAAATAATACTGCGGTCTTCAAGGGGAGACACAGTACGTGAACGCCGGTACGGAAGGGGTTAATCTAAAGAAATTCAAGACCAGATGACAAAGTCATTGACATCTATCAGTCTGGAAAGGGGTACAAAGCCATTTCTACGGCTCTGAGACTCCAGCAAACAACAGTGAGAGTCATTACGTACAAATGGAGAAGACTTGGAACAGTGGTGAATCTACCAAAATTCCTCCAAGGGCACATTGACGACTCATCCAGGAGGTCAATGAAGACCTCAGACTAATGCGTAACAACTGCAAGTCTCACTAGCCTCAGTTAAGGTCAATGTTTATGATTCCATAATAAGACTGTGCAAAATGTCCAATGTGGTTGATTTCAAACAGTTCTGCCCAAAATGTAACACTTACTGACAGTTTGATTTCAGTTGTTGCCGCAAAGGGTGCCAACACCAATTACTTTTTCACATGGGTGATACAGGTTTCAATTAACTATTTACCATCAATAAATTAAATGAACATGTAAAAGCTGCATATTGTTTTCTCATGCTGTCTTTGTCTTATATTCTTTCGGAAACTTTTGGTTTTTGGTTATTATTGAGAGCGCTCTCTTGTTTCTCTGTAAGTTATTTTAAAACACGTTTGTTGATCTAAAACATTTAAGTGTGATACATATGCAAAAATAGAATAAACCAAGAAGGGACAAATACTTTTCTACAGCACTGTATACATAAGGTTTACTTTGCATGGAAAACTACAAAGTAGGGGAAGTGGAAGATCTGCTTTAAGAAGACCTGTGCAATAATTACGAGGCACGTTAGTGGCATCTGCTGGCAGAAATGTAGTACTGCTAAAAACAAAAGACACTAATATGTGTCATATTGGAAGAGTAAAGGAACACTCCAGCCATCGTATGTACTTTAATGCACATGATTGACAAGAGGTCCCTTTAATTTTATGTGATGTAGACCTTGTGTACCAAATGATTCTTTAGAATCTCTTCAAATGCATACACCCCTTCCCATGCATCCTGGCTATTTTCCATGCAGGAGATGCGGTCGGCCGAACATATCTCCTTGCACTTGATATACTTACTGCCAGCGCTGTGCAAATGTGCGGAGAATGCTTTCATTGATTTCAGTGCGAGTGCCTGCTTGTAACTGATCAGTGGCTCTTATAGTACTTTTACCCCTTCATTCCCCTATAGACGTACCGGGACATCCAAAAAACGCCTTTTAAGAATCCCCTATGGACGTCCCGGTACGTCCAGCCCTTCGTGCAGCACCAGGCTGTCGTTTGACAGCCTGGACTCCCCACTGACAGCAGAAGCCGGCATTGCCGGCTTTCTGCTGTCCGATCTCCTGTAACAGCTTCCGGCATGAAAGCCGGTGAGCTGTTACACTGTAAACTGCCCGATCGCGCAGTTTCAAACGCGCAATCGGGCATTCCCTTCCGGGTTGCGTCACTGTTGACGTAACGCGGAAGGTCATCGGAGGACAGGATATCCCCTTCAGGGATATCCTGCCCTCCGATGAGGCACAGAGACGCTGCGATCTCTATGCAGGTCTGTGAGGACCTGCATTGATATCACAGTGTGATCGGTGCAGGGGGATCGCGGGGAGGGGAGGGAGAAACCATATCTCTCACTCCCCCTCCCGTCCTGAAACAGAAAAGCTGGAAAAAAAAAAAAAGTTAATTCATTAAAAAAATAATATTAAATAAATCATTCAAATAATAATATAAATAATACTAAAAAAAATTATAATGTGAGCTGTGATGTCATTGTGCCATCACTGGCATGTTCAGGAGGTCCCCAAGAGGACCTCTAACCATTTCTGTGTTAAAAAAAAATATATAAAAAATACAAAACAAAATTTTAAAAAATTAAAATAAAAAAAAATAAAAAAAATATATATATAAAAAAAGATAATAAAAAATATATTAAAAAAACCTTACTTCCCATTGCCCTAGCATAACATCTAGCCAGTAAACCCTCCTGCCCCCGTTCACAACCCCCAAACCCGTTAAGCCATAGGCATACAAAGTATACAAAATTGTACACCTTATAGTATGCTCCCTGGTGCTGGGAAAGTCTGGAAAATCTATATAAATTAGGTATTTCTGAAATCAGGACACCTGAATTGATAAACTTGGAGGGGATTTTCCATCACTTTACCTAATTTTGTGAGGATTCAGAGGGAAAATGTAAAAAAAATTAGTTTATTTTTTCTAATCTTCGCTAGTTTTTACTAAATTTCTCAATCTAAATTTTCAGCTAATCATCCAACTATGGTATCAAACGAAAGCTCTATCTGTCCTTGAAAAAACAATATATAGTTTACATGGGTACACTATTCACAGGAAAGGAGAATAATCGCTAAACCGACATGCTCCGGGCTTTGAGGTACCAAAACCCCCCGGGATTGAAGGGGTTAATATGCATTCTTATTTAGTGGGGCTTATTTTGTCCCTTCAAATCTGCAATTCCAGAGTAATCAAGATTCATTGTTTATTTCTTGACAACTAAAATGAATTATTGTTACAAATAGCAGCTTTAGAAGGTTTGGGGTGTGATTATAAACAAATGCTTGTAATATTTTCAAAGTGCCAACTTTATTCAACATGTGATAAGTCAATAATACAATGATACTCTAAAAGCCTGTCTAATTTTTTGTGGGGAGAAAAAAATAAAATGGCCCAATTGCAGGACAGTAAGAGGCCATACCAGTTGCTTTTTGTTTCCTTTTCTGGAAAAGATACGGCATTGTGTTAAATCACACATAAGCACATAAGGGTAGATCAATCACATTTGCTAATTCAGGTCAGGGCACTAAATACCCACATAAATTAGAGATTTATTAGACAATAAATTAGAAACTAATTCATCTTAACTTCATGTTCTTAGAATTTGGTTGGTTGTTTATTCTTCAACATCCAAAATGTAAGCCTGCTTTCTACACACTTTTCTCCTTCCTTTTATTTATTATTATTATTATTATTATTATCCTTTATTTATATAGCGCCAACAGTTTACGCAGCGCTTAATACAATACATAAATTCAAGGGATATGACAAGACAAGAATTGACAGACTAAGACAAACCGATACATTAGGGAATGCATGTGCACAATATGTATTGTAAGCTAAACATGTAAATGGTATAACCTGGCAATTTGGCAAGCCAGTCTCCCAGTGCTAGATTTCAATTGACATAAGGAACATTAGTTCTTGGTGGAAGTGTTATTTCTTACAAGTTAATGTTCACAAGTGTATTCAATCACCTGATAGACTACCGGTAAATTGAAAAAAGGAGTGATTACAAACATTGAGCACTAGATGTCACTGTTTGCGTTATACAAATTTACATGAATTGGTTCTTTGTATCAGCATTAACAAAATTATTTAAAAAAAATGGAAGACCATTCCAACTCTGCTCTTAAGTGCTGTAATTACAATTCCTCTATTTATCAGGTCATTCAAATTTTTTCTCACAATGCAATGCCATCAGTAAAATGCATTTTGTCCTTTCTAAACAAAACTATGTAATGATATTTACAGATACAAATAAGCAACATGTATAAACTCCAACCTTTTGTGTATACCAAGGGAAATATATCATAGCTTACTGTTCCCTACATCTACGTGATTATTAACCCCCCACACACACACACACACACACACACATTATATATGGTGCAGAGAGAAATTGAAAAGTTGCAAGAAGGATATTGGTCAATGTGTCATTCAATTATTATTGTAATAAGTGAATATGAGCATTACCTGTTCCATTACATTTGGTACATTTACATAAACGGAAATTCATGAATATTCCTAGACAGAAATATTTAAAGAAGAAAATTTACACACACAGAGCTACTGTGGGAAGAAATAACAGTCACACAAATTGTGAGCAAGTAGCCTAAAAGAGCAGTAATCTGCTCTGAAAAGCAAGCAAACATATTTCCATTGACATTTCTTGGTGAAAGTGTTATTCCTTAAAGTAAATGTTCACAAGTGTATTCAATCACCTGTTAGACTAAATAGTATTTTGTTCCTATATCTATACTGGCATTTTATACCTTTACTGTCTCATGAGGTTCTTTGTATTATTTCCTTCTCTATTTGTGCTCCTGAACTATACTGGGCATTCCCTTACTACTGGAATTTAAGATCATAATATTTCTTGTGTGTTGAGAAGTGCATTGTCTAGCCCACCCTACCACTCTGTTTGTTATATAGGAATATTTAAAGATTTTATATACATGTACACTGTTGACTGATATCAACTGTTCCAAAGCTAAGAACCTTAAGAAACTCCCACTCAAAAATAAGAAAGTGACATAGTACGTTTGAAAAAAGACCTAAGTCAAATCAAGTTCAACCCTTCTACCTAACCTTCCTACTCTTGATCCAAACGATGATGCACAAATACATGGATTGCAATATACAAAAACCTACATGAGAAGTATCTATACAAAAAATGTTCAAGAAGAAAGATAGTTTTTACTGCCTATTAGCAACACATATAAAACATATTCATATAATGACTAACCTATTAAGAGATGCACCAAGAAAGTGTTGCAGGCTTGTATGATTATATTTCAACCATGTATTTGATAATAATATATTTTAATTCCATTTAAAAACACCACAGTGAAGACATTATTCTCGACGTATATAGGACATGGCAGTTTCACCATCATCAGTCCTCTCAGGAACAGAACAAGGTATACCGGTAATTTAGAAGAAGATTGCAAATACAAGTAGTGAGTTATTCATGCTGACGTGTAAAATTATCTGCATAAGGCACTCATATTGCTCTAAAATTGAACCTGGATCTCACATAGTAGTGCTTTTTCAAATAGCAATATTATAATATTTGTTCAGAAGTTTTAGAGATTGTCTTAGACTTTTAGAAACCAGTGTGGGTCCATTCACTAAAAGGCAGAGTCGGACAGAATGTTTTCAGGAGAGTCGTGGTTTTAACTCCCTATTCATTCTGAAGGGGCAACAATGTCAAGTTCCTCTTGTAATAAGGAGCCGACACTGTATAATGCATAATTTAATGGGTATGGAGGTGACTATGAAATCTTGATGATTTAACTAGAGAGTATTCCTAATACTGTGCCGGCCAAGCTCTTCCGGCAGCAGAAGCTCAGTGGGGGCTGGAAGCATCCTTAAGATATGCTATATGCTGGCGCTGAGCAGAAAGGACAGCTGGGCAAAAGTGAGTGACACTGATAACACTGTAAATAACACTGTAAATTGTTGGTCCTCTAATAATGTGATACTTTTTATTTTCTTTAAAACCACATACATTTTTTTTGCATTGAGTTTATTTACCTTCATTTCACATGATTTATAAAATAAATAAATTGTGACCCATTCAGTTCTAATCTGACAATTCAGTCCTAATAAATTACTTATTCTCTTTAGAAAGGGACAAGTACCACAGGGCATCTGTTGTCCTTCACCCTTTTCAGCTCATAAACCTCTCAATAAAGTGGCCAACAACAGCACCATAGCGGCCATTCCCTTCCACACTCGTCCAATAATATTTTATTGCATACAAACCACAGATATTCAAACAAAAATGAAGACAACACATAAAAATGTAATAGAACTATTTCATATATTTATTTGAAAAATACTTACAAAAGCAAATGTTTTGACACTAAAATATTTAATTTTACTCTAGATGTTAACATCAGTGGGATTAAGCATGCAGAAATAACAGTCTTCTGTTATGAGCATTGCTACAATTACTGGAGGGAAAGATAAGGTTGGGGAGGGCTTACTTAACAACCGTGGCATTGCCCTCACTTGATTCCCACCGCCTTTACAGTAGTCAAGTTTTGTGCTTAACTCTATCCATCAACGGTTCCAGTCCACAGACCAACAAGCTACACGCTGGTTTGTTGTATTGGGTGTCTCTGGAAGGCCAATTACAGATGTGCATGGTCTGCCAAGTTTAACCCCTTTGCCTGGCAGGAGATCCCAGGCCCTTGCGGCAGCAAAAAACATTCCAAAAAGAGTTAAGGGAGGTCTAGGAATACTATGTGTCCTGTAGGACTGTAGTGCATGGATTAGCGAAACGGATAAGGTCCTTTGGTCATAAATTCACCAACAAGGTTACCAACATATAACTCCAAACAACTCAATGTTTAATCTAACACCACTGCAACATATGACTATTGCTAACTGAAGCAGGGCCTGAAAGACTGAAGGCAATGGCTTCGGAAAATCTAAGTAGTTTATTTCTCTTTTACTGGGTTTATCTTAGAAACCTCTTGCCGCTTTTAAATTCTCCTTTAAGCAATTATTGCTGGGCGAGCACCATGCTAACAATGTATAAAAATCAATTGCTCGTAATATGTATTGTGTGGAAGAAATGTCTGTCAGTAATTCAGACCCGAAGTGGTTGCAAGCTCCCTAGACAAGCATTTCTGAAACCGTATATACTGATCCCAGTGTAAGTTCATTGCAAATCCTTCCTAGACCACTTGGGTACATGGATTCCAATTCTTGCTGGATAAACTAACATAAGGTGGCTCTCCACAGGAATAAAGATGTTAAAAGAAGACTGGCACTCATTTTGTTTTAGAAGAGATTCAGTTGCATTACAAAGCATAGAATTCTGATGGAAACTGCAAATTTGGCAGTACCTAATCAGGAAAGATGCTTCCATGATTGGCTGGCTGAATGACAAAAGTTATTGACCATTTCTGTGCAAGGCAAAGGCTCCTCTCCAGTTAGATGTCCCATACACATCAGAAGCAGATGAAAAGGTCCTATGGGGCGAAAATACTGGACGAGGTCTCCTACCACCTAACTGGGGTGCAAAACTGTTTTGTCTCCAGTCATCCTCTGGTGGCATGTCAACCCTCTTTGGGCTTTGTGTTCTAGGCTGAGGCATGAAGGAATTTTCCCATGTGTCTCCTCTACCCATAGAAGAACTACGAGGCATTCTAAATGTATTGTACCCTGTGGTGGTTTGTGGCTTGCAATTCATTGTAGAGGGTTTATAGCCTCTGAATCCGGATGTCTGCTGTGAGAGGCCAACCTGTGATCTTCTGCCTGGTGAGCCTATGGAGCCACAATTCACCATGTGTTGCTCAGATGAAGATATCTGACCAGACCATAGAAGACAACCTGGAATATTTTGTTCTTCAGCTCCTGCGTCTTGCCAGTGGTCGACAGACCTTTGTGGTGGACTGGAGTGTAAACCAGGACTGAGCTTTGGTACCCTTGGCAGAGTTGCATAGCTCAGTGCCATGTTTGAATATTTGTTGCTTCTGACAATTTCACCCCGGTCAGGCATAGCCAAAAGCTTTTTGAAGTTGGTACCTCCTTAAAGAAACAACACAAAACAAGGAAAGGAATGGGGTTGAAGAATTGTGACATGAAAGAGATACATCAGAACATCAGAACAACTTATAAATAAACAAGTAAATACATAGCTACCAGGGAACACGGATATTGATAGGGATTATGGGCAATGCTTCTAATCTACAGACAAAATAGCATCTTATTCTCATCTTGTTTGTTAGTAATTGCTGGAATGGGTAAAAATATCTATAAATATTCTGAAATCAAGAAAAAGCAAACAATGTTACTACTATGTTCCACTGTCCTCTCTCTTTACTCATGTCATGCCCTTCCTAACAGCAGTGTTATCCACCCTAATCTCCATTTTCACTCCCAGTCTGTCCTCCTCACTTACCTAATTTCATACTTCATCTTCACACTTTGTTTGAATAAGAATTAGTGTAACTGGACATTTACATAGTTACATAGTTATATAGGCTGAAAAAAGACATTCGTCCATCAAGTTCAGCCTTTCCTATATCGGTTAATTTGTTGCTGTTGATTGACATTGATTTGTTTTATATTGAAACAAAAGTATTGTAAGTGTCATGCCAGAACCGTTCAGCTAAATGGAACAGTATGATCCAAACTGTTACCACTAATATAATGACTCTAATTCTTCAACAATACATACAATGCTTGAAGAACATTTGTTGAAAAGCCTAAATTTGCATTTTGTCTATGGACCATAGTAATCATCTTTCTATGCTCATTCAGGTGAGGTCTAATACAATCAGTTAGCATAACTGTGGACATTTATTGCTTATTCATAGATCAATAAGCCCCACATTATCACTGTATCTGTGCAGTACATTCATAGGCATCCAAATTATTATTTATAGGTCCAAAACATGTGGTTCTGTGTTTACAGGACTTATCCCTGTACAATTTTACAATAATTTCTAATATGTTACATTTATATAAAGTGAAATCCCACATTACAGAGACATGATAGTTATTGGAGAGGCAGCCCACATATTGGTTAATAACACATAGAATAGGTTGGGTAAAGCAAACGGTTCCCAGATGTAACAAGTGAAGGTGTCTACAAGATGACAAATAAGTGATGTGAGAACATGCAGGAAGGATTCTGTGAGATTACCTGGTGGTCTGTGTGTCTCACCCACCATGCTGGGCGCCAGAACCTCATGGGATGGGTGCTGCAGCTGGGTTGGGTAGTGCTGGGGTTCATAGGATAAGACAGAAGGATTGTGGGTATAAGGGTGGGAGGAGGAGCTGTGAGAGCGATGGCTGCTGTCCATAAGCGATTTCCTCTCATTGGATGCCTCCTTTTAACAAACGGGACAGAAAAAAAGAAAAAAATATACAAATGAACAAGATGGTTAACATGAAGCAGGATCAAATACTGTATTAAAGCACATATTGCATAACAAGGAAGGATAACATATAACAACGCATCAAGCCCCACTCAGTATACTGCAGTACACCTAATACACTGCAGAGGTGATCATATGTGCTGGGAGTGTATCTACAATGTTTACCAGTTACTGACACTGAATAATTTAGAGGACAAAATGCAAGAACTGAAAAAAGCTAACTCCCCCAATGGAGACAAGACATATGTGGGAAGGATTACATGCATACAACCAACTGCATGATTACAACCTAAATATATCCAGTTGGTATGATGAACTAAAGGACAAAAAGCTATAAAATGTACTTAAAAGATTCTCAAACAGAACAAAAAAACCTTGTTATGTTACAAATGTACATGCATCCTCGGAAGCATGTTAAAAGCTGGTTTGTTTTATTGAAGCTATACTTCTCGTTAAATATGCCCAATGAATCTTACAAAAAGAAAAAATGCCACATGCTGAAGCTGGTGCTTTGGCTGGCTTGGGCTTTTGGAAGTGAAGTCGCCTGATAATTTCAGATAAGAATTACAACCTTGCTACTGTCTGTCTCAAAGTCGTTGTCTAAATTTGATGGGAATTACTCTAAGACAAGAGGTAAGTAAAGATAAAGATTTTTCACAGTTCAACATATTGCTAAGACAGTAGCAGGTGCTACCTGTGTTGACATGCTAACCTGGCACTTGAGAATATTAAACTCGGCCAATGCATGTTGCAGGATTTTTGCCAACATGACATGGTAAAATGATGCAGCTTCATGCACTGGTTTAGTCCATACACAGCCGATCTAGACAAACCCTAAAATACGTCAATAATCACATAAACAGACCCTGGCCTTCATGTAGATTGACTGGATCAAAACTAAAAGTGACCAACTTATGATTGTGAACAATACAAAGACTTTCATGGAAAGGGAAGAGGTGTTCCCAAATATTAAGGAATGCCTGATGCATTTCAATGCATTTCGTCACTTAATGCTGGGTCCTACCCCCAGGAAATCATGCGGGGGGACCGATAATGAAGAAACCCCCCCCAGTTAGAGGCACTCGCCTTGGGCGCAGCTGCAAGGAGTGCGCAGCCGACCGATCAGCAGTTGTAGACTGCCCCCCCTAATCGAAACGCTGTACGCCGGCGGAGGAGAGAGAGGTGCGCCGAGTGGTCGCTCATGAAAGTTTTCAGGAACCCATCTTACTCCTCTGCTCTGGCAGCCACCCGCCTCAGCGGTGCCCTGACTGCGGTGGTGGGAGCGCGAGGTGTCTATCTCGGTGCCGGTGCTCCACGCTGAGCACCGGAATATGATGTCATATTCCAGCACTCAGCAGTGAAGCTGCGATCACCTCGGCAGAGCAGCAAGACAGAGGCACTGCGCTCCCACCACAGGACTTCAGCAAGGTAAGTGAACGACAAAGGGGGGGAGGGGGTAGATAGTGAGAAGAGGGGAAAGGGAGTAGATGGTAAGAAAGTTGGGATAGATAGTAAGAAATGGGGAGTAATAAGAATATTGAAATAAAGAGTGAGAAAGCGAGAGAATGAATCAATTGTGTGAATGAGTAAGAGAATGAATGAATGTGTGGATGAATTGTGTAAATGAGTGAGAGAATGAATGAATTAATGTGTGTATGAATTGTGTGAATGATTAGTGAATCGTTTTGTGTAATCTGGGTGCTGGTCAGGTTCTATGTGGAGAATGTGGATGCCAGGGCTGGCTTTTGGGGTGTGCAACCTGTGACCTATGCCTGTAATTTAGGGGGTTTATTTATCCCTTTAATGCTGAGTTTACATGTGATTTCCAGTTGATCTATACCTGCTAAACTGGGTTTGTGTGTTATTCTGTTGATCTGTATCTGCTATGCTATGTTTCCATACATTATTTATGTATGCCTGCAAATACAGGGTTTGTATGTCTTATTGAGCTGATTTATACTTGGAGTGCTGTTTCCATGTGTTGTTTATTTGATCTATACCTTCAATCCTGAGTTCACATATGAATTTCAGTTGATCTATACATGCAAAGCTTGGTTTGTGTGTTATTCTGTTGATCTATACCTGCTATGCTATGTTTTCATACATTATGTATACCTGCAAATATAGGGTTTGTATGTCTTATTCAGTTGATCTATACATGCAAGTGCTCTTTATATTTGTTGTTTATTTGATCTATACTTGAACTACAGAGAGGAAGGAAAAGAGTTGTGGCTTAGTGAATGAGGGGACAAAGGGACTCTGAGAGATCATCTCCCCCCGTAATCATCCCCAAAGTCACGGTAGGGTCAGAAGAAGGGAAGACTGCACTGACTCTCACAGTCAACCCCTAATCTGCAATCAGTGTGGCAAATAGTGGTATGGGGTATGGGAGCGGAGGGAGTGATTGCATGCTAGGAAGCGTGGAGGGGGCCCAAGGAAATGCTTTCCTCGGGTCCAATTTTTCAATATTAAAAAAAAATTTTTTGTTAACAAGGTATGGCCCCCCATATTTAATGTATTAAACGTACATTATTTGTACCAGTGTTTCAAGATATATATTACTGTACTTGTTAGCAAAAAAAGAGATGGGGACACTCCCCTGTCTGCAGAAAGCAGCATTGCTACAACGCTACAAAATATGAATGCCCAATAGTCCCACTGTGCATTGCCTTCCAGTAAGTGTCAATGTTGACAAATGCCTGAAGGTCTTTGGAGAAGAGAAGAGACTCAGGAGGGTCTATCCAGACACTGCTGGGATCTCTGATTGCTTCCACTGCTGGCTGATCTATGTAGCCATGCTTACCGATCATAATGTGATCAGTTCTGTTTATTTAAATTATATATAAATAAAAAACATTAAATAAACTTTATAGGGAGCCCAGTGATGTCATGTGATATGAGAGATCCTAAATAATTACCCCAATATCCCTTAGCCTTACCACTTCAAATATTAAAAACTTACCTCCAAACATGCCAGTAGTAGTAATATATATATATATATATAGGGTAAAAATATGTAAAAGCTGAATGTGGCCCTCCAGAACATAAAAAATAATGTATGTGGGAGTGTTGCTGTTTAGCAGAACATAAGCAAAATTGCAAAAAATGTATAGGCACCTTAAACAATACAACTTTTTGACCAACATAAATATAACACTAAATTATATAGTTAAAACTATTATCAATATTTGCATGTGAAAAGCTATAAATTTAAATCTCGAAGGACATGCATTTAATTGAAAGAGAGCGACCACACGTATGTGCAGTAAAATAGAGTTCTGACCCATAAGAAAAACTATTAAATAAAACTTACTTACATGAAAAGTAAGATATGCACAATTGTTATCCTGAGCTTTGACTATTACTTATCTGACTGCAGATCACTGCCTGCTGTCTGCTACCTGCTATCGCCACCTCTATCTGACAATATAGGAACCTGCAATATCTACATGCACTGGCAGATCTTTGTGTTTTATGGACACTGCTGGTGCCTGTACTGTTGGAGAGTGGTAGCAGTTAGCAGGAAGTGATCTATGGGAAATAAATATGACTTATATACTTAAATACTTAAGATAATGATTGTGCAAATCTTAGTTTTCAAAAAGTTTGCTTAATTATTTTCTTAAGGGTGAAAAATAAAGTTTAATGTCACTTTAATGAAATAGCCACTAGTACACAACTAAATGCACTTAAATTTTAAATGCTTGTGAAATTATTTAAAATTTTAATAATTTAAACCTTTTATTTAATTATTAAATAGGGGCATTAACATACTTTGCAATAAGAGAGTAAGCCAAGAAGTTAGTAGGTAGCCCCTAAGAAAGTTCAACATTTAGAGCAGGGCTGCAAAATTCAAGTAGTCGAGGGACACAAACAATGCAGGAATTTTGTGTATATTTGCCTTAAAACAACCAGTTTAACAAATTTGAGATATCTGCGCTCAAGTTGTGATATCCAAAAATGGTGACCTGTTTGGCGCACTCAAGAACTGGAGTCGTGCACTAGAGGAAGAAAATTCTTAACTGGAACTTGTTTATGCAAATCTGTTACATAATTCCTTTTTCTATAAGATGGACCAAACCATTTGGTGTAGGATGTGCTACTTACAAAACTTTGAGAAGAGACAAGAGTGTCTTCTCTGCTAGTGATGACTGTCCCACTGAGGCTCCGGGCCAGGCGCCGGAAATGATCTGCACTGTACAGCTCGTCGTCCTCACACTCCCTGGTTTGGTCGCTGACGTGAGTGACCTGCAGGTGCACACACAAATGCAATGTGGCAGGAACACACATTGTTTACAGCTTACTAGGGTAAGTGGGTCACTAATGCTATTGCTACTTGGCAAAACAGCTTCTGCCAAGATTTCCGTGCATGAACAATTTCCAAAGAGTTTGAAATTCATAAAAGTGAAATTTTAGTGTAAGATATAAAGCACATGGAAAAAAAAAATTCTGTGAGTATGTAACAAGGTATACAAAAGTGTAGACTGGCATTAAAAAACTATACATTCTATATAGCAAGATTTTTTTTTCCCCTGTTATTACCTTGGTGGTACATGCCTGAAAACTCAGGTACACAGCAAAAGTGAAAAAAGTTTATTACAGAAAAACTTAGGGAGGGCAGAAGAATTGTACCAAATTATCTGTAACTAGAATCAATGTTTCCTTGCCAAACTTGGTGGCACATAATGTGAGATTTACAAGAGAAAAAGAGTTAGAAAAAAAATAAAGGCATCAATGAGAATCGGTAAGGAAAGTCCTTTCATGGCCAGGTCACTCAAGCTGTAAGTTTTGGCAAATGTTTCCCATATACAGATCTCTTCTGGAGAGTCTAGATAGACTTCAGATATGAGGTGACCATAGCCCTTGTGGAATGGACCTTGAGCCCCAGAGAGGTAAGCAGTAAACTTGTGTAATCCAACTGGCAAGGTCTGGTAGGTTGTCCTTCGTTCCAGCCTCAACCCAGTCCAGTCCTGGTGATAACCAACTCCAATCAGAGGGACTCTGTGTACAGGGTGTATTCCTAACCCCTGACGACTTTAGATGTAGGACTATCGCATCTGTGTGTCCAGGAGATGAGGCGCTGTCACCATGCTGTGTATTAGCTTCCAACGGAACTATCATACGCCGTGAGGATCAGCAAGTGTTTGAAGAAGCGCTACGTGCCAGAACAAAGATGTCTCGCCACAGAAGGTGACACCGCTTCTATACAGTTCTATGAGCACCCGGAGGTTGCTCTTAGCGGTGGGGGTATGTCAGGATTCCACCCTGCTAGCCCGGACCATGCATAATTATTTCGCTGTCATGTCCATTTACTACCACTAGTGGCCACCCTCCTCCTTCTGGAGTGCTCAGAATCAGATAACCAGGTACAGCTGAGCCTTATTGCCTGATTGAAGCCCTGCCTTTAAAAGATCTGCCCTGCCCTTCAGTCAGGGCCTTTGCATTAACGTGTTTGAACCGCTCTGCTTTGGCCCTGTACCCGACCCTGTGTTATTCCTAGCCGTCCGCCCTGCCAGTGGGCATCCTAGCCGTCCGCCCTGAAGGAAGGTGAGATTACTGTCTTCTCCAGCCTTCCTGGATAACCTGATCTGAGGAAGGAGCACCTCAACCATGGCTGCTGGCATCCGTGGTGATGACCAGAAGCACTGGTGTCAGCCAAGATCTTCTGAGGTCAACCGGGCCTCGTCTAACCACCAATGCAGCGAGGAAAGAATCTGTAAGGGAAGTCTTACATTTTGATCTAAAGATGCATTGTGACCATCCACTCAAGAGAACAGGAAAAAAGAGGCGGTCTTATACTTGCTAATGCCCAAAGAACACTGTATACGTGAGCAGAGCCATGCATATTCTGAAGCCTGGTCGAATATAAACTATTAGTTCGGTCAGTTTGTCTTGCTTGTGCTGAGGTAAAAAAAAAAAAGTTTTCTCAGCAAAGTGTTGAGAATGAAACTTAGGATAGTGATGTGCCTGAAAGGAACAAGATGAGATTTGTCCCAGTTCACCAGTCAACCTGTTTGCTGGAGTACAGAGAGGGTGATGTGAAGAGGATCGTGCAGCTGAGAGTGGGAACCGGCATGCAGAACGTCTAGGTATGGGAAGACTGGTATACCTAGACTCTTGATATGTGCTGCTACTGCTGACAGCATCTTTGGGAACACCAGACATAGGATCTATCGTTCCTTCTCTGTTTCCATTGTCTTTGCTGAAATGCTTGATGATTGACGAAAGGATTGACAGCGCTTTCTCACCATTGATCTCTTCTGGGGCATCCAGTGTTTTCGCCAGTAGTCTTCTTTAAATGGTGGTTTACACTATATGGACAAAAGTATTGGGACACCTGGCCAACAGGGACTCCTCTTATGACATTGCCATCTAAATACATAGACATTAATATCTAGTTCTCCCTTTTGCAGATATAACAGCGTCCACTCTTCTGGGAAGGCTTTCAATAAGATTTTTTTAGTGGATCTGTAGGAATTTTGTTCACAATCTCTATTCAAGTTCATCTCAAAAGTGTCCCATGGGGTTGAGGCCAGGGCTCTGTGCGGGACAGTCAAGTTCTTCCACACTTTACTCATCCAACAAATGCTCTACTGGATAAATGGGCAAACATTCTCACAGAAACACTCCAAAATCCTGTGAAAAGCCTTCCATGAAGAGTGGAAGCTGTTATGGTTGCAAAGGGGTGAAAACAACATATTAATGTCTGTGTATTTAGAATGCCCTGTTGGTGTAATGGTGAGATGTGACAATACTAACACCAAACAGTGTGATCATAGTGTCCAGCAAGCCTATACAGGAGGTCAAAACATTTTCCCCCTTATTTTTTTATGGCCGCATAATGACTAGCCAGACCTGAGGCTAAAAGTGCCACAAGGGCTTAGCTAGAAACCTAGACCCAACCTAGGGTCCACAAAAAAAGCCCTACTTCAAGTGCCACCAGGGTTGGCAGGGAAAATCTAGTTAACTTATTTTGGCCCAATAAACTCCCTTTATCTGCAGGTCATTGAATTCATGACATTTTAGGTGCCTTTCTCCTGCTAAAACTACATATTGAGCTGTTTATTTGCAATGCTAATGAAGTCCTTGCTTATTCCACAAAATCCTCACCATAGATGTTCAAAGTGTATAAGATAAGAGAGAACTCTGTGAACATTACATTATATGAAAACTAGAACTGTTATAAAAAGGCAAACAATCCAATAGAAGACCAGATTTTAATGTGATACTAGAGCAGAGCAGTTGATGTAAGATTGTATGTAAACTCATGCCTAAATGTATTCGTCTGTCTCATTTGTAATATTGGTATGCCTTAATCAAAATGGATTAAAAATGCTTCTTACAATTATAAAAAGCTTAGCCAGGTGCGAGTTCATCAGAATTACATTGTGATGTGACAAACACATAGACAGCTAATAAAAAACAAACCCCAACACCCATATTAAATACACTGGACCTGGCCATTTCCCAGATATGTTTGTTACCTTAGATACAGGTGAATCTGTAGTTCCACAGAGACTGCGCTCTATATCTGCTGTGGGTGTCCTTGATAGACCTTTGCCACCAGCAGTCTGCATCTTCCTTGTTGTGTTGTCAAGAACTAAAAGGGAAAACAAGGACAAATACATGATCTGAAATACAATAAAACAAAATGATTCAAGTCATTGTAATATGCTGTCAAAGCATAATCTCATCCAAATAATAGACCTCAATGCTATTTCTAAAATATCAGAAACAGATGCACACAAACCAAAATAATAAGTAAGGAACTGAGTGTGCTTTTTGGATGCAGCCGGGTCTAGTCCTGCAGTGAAGACCAGGGACAAGATTGTAGGAGGAGATCAGCATACTTTTCCCGCCATAACTCTTAATGAAGCCGATACCTTCCTTTTAATATAAATATGCTTTGAACAAGTGGTCAGCTCCTGGCATTTTCCAAAAATGTGTATTAACGCAGATCTTTATATTTCTCACTCAAACAGTGCTAGCTACCTGAATCTGACCTCTGTTTTTAATAGCACTATATACCACCGTACGTAGTGCCCAATTCAATGAAAGAAGCAGAGTGGCTATTAAGGAGGAGGCTTAATTGCCATTTAAATGGTGGTTCACATAAGATTACCGGGTGAGTATGTAGAAACCCTTTGTAAACTGAGTGTTCAAAAAATGTGGCGATTACAACATATGGCAAATTCTGTTAAAACATGGATAGAGATTGTTGCAACAAACTACATTTCTTATAATAAAGATGATTTTTCATCTTTTGTGGTATTATTGATTAAGGCACTCACGTGGCTTCTGTCTTTCATTTTCAGACCTCCATTGCGCAATCCTATTAGGACCAGCCTGTAAACTCCTGTTATATAAGGTGTCCAGCTCTGAAGTCTCTTGATTTGTCTCCTTCCACTCCTGGCGCAAATCTAATGAGCTCTTTGACAAGCCATACTTTACTGGATGTGACCAAGGCGATAAAACTGGGCGATTTGTGCCATCCACATGGGCACTATAATACTTGTTGACATTCTCTGCCCATTGGTCCACAGGCCCAGAGACTGGCAAATGAACAGTGCTTCCAAATTTTACCTTTTTTTCCCCTTTGTACAACATTTTTCCATGGTTAACTGAACTATTAACTTTGTTAATATTATCATTAATATTTTCAGGTAATTCTCCTGTGAAGACAGCAATATTCTGGTTATGAATATTTGTGTTAGAACCATTTATGGTCAAAGATTTATCTTGGCAGACTTGTTCTGTGCAGTTGGCTTTGTTTTCTGGAACTATTACGGGCTGGGAATTTGACTCTGTGTGTGAAGTATTCATGGATTCCTGTATTTGTGCTAGTGGAGGCTTCTGCTCTGGATTGTCAACACCAGTACAATTCACACCTAAACTGTTTCTCTTTGGTGAACCCCCCTGCAACTTCTGAAATTGTTCTGCTAGAGACCGCACTAACCCCTTACTCTTAGGTGCCTCAGCCTTGCAAAGTTCTGCATTGCCAGTTTCAATTTGTTTTTCCAATGAAATGCCATGGCTGTTGACTCTTGAGAACACACTGGCTGAGGGAAGGTGGAAATTGGTGGAACCTGTCGGAGCGACTGAAACACAAGAACCAGTCTGATCAGTGGTTGTATGACCTTCAGTACTAACAGATTTGTTACAATAGCTCGGTGGGTTGCTTCTATCTGGAGACTGAGCCTGTGTTCGCCGTGCCCAGGGGAATAGCAAGGATGGTAAAGATCCAGACTTAATGCCATTGCGTTTCACCTTACGTAGTGATAGAAAACCATCTTTAAGCTCATGTTCCTCGATCAGCTTACTGCCATTATCTGGATTCTCATCACTTGTCCTCTCAGTCTTTGTCATACCGTTTTGGAGGCCTTGGGTGAAATCCTCTGTTATTACTGCTTTGTTAACTAAGTTATGCTTAGGAGGTGAGGCGGTACCACGAATATCAGGATCTGTAGATGAAGCAAGGTGTTTGGAAAATGGTTTGCTATATGAGCTATGGTCAGAAGCTGATAAATTGGAAGACTCAGAGGACAATGGAAGCAACTCATGGCTAGTAGCAAACGAGTGGAATAATGGAGCGGATGCAAAGTCCTCCTTTGTGTTTGTATCCAGCAGTACCTGTGGGTTCATTGGAACTTGGTCCGAGATAGCCTGGTCACTGCAACGACAGGTGATAATTAAAGTAATTACTTCACAGAAAAAAAACAAATGTTATTTATTGAGCAGCCATAGAATTTAAGAATAAGGAACAATCTCAATCACGTGGATGAAAGCATTAAAATTAAGAACTTACAACATGACGCAAGTAACACTGACATGGATCGCACGATAGTGAGGTTAATGTAGCAGATAACCAAATATCTTTAGTAATGGATTAGTATGGAAGCCTGCTGGTGTAATTTGGACAGATTTTCCTTTCTTTTCACATATAGCCTAATTTCATTTAATTAGCCAAATGAAGTCATGTAGCAGGAACCGTAAAACAATTATTTAAAAAAGAATGTGTCCAAAGGGAAAACCTTAGCTAATATTTAATATCTAAATTATTTTTCTTGAAATATAAGGTAAAATAAACAGTTTAGTTAATTCATTCCTACTTAAGGGAAGTTAGACAGCAGCTACCTTGTAGATTGGCTTAAAGCTCCCCCCTGTGGCAAGGGGTAAACTGACGGCGGTGGTAGTGGAATTGTCGGCTGCTGCATGCGGTCCTGAAGACTCCGAGCGTTTCGAATACACATTTGCAACTTCTTATTTGCTAGGGCTCTGCAGTGTGTGCTAGATCTGGCATCATGCATGGCAAGTCTGAATTTAGCTAAAATGCAAAAGAAAACATAGCAGAGACAGATGCACGCACACAAACCAAAATAATAATAATAATAAAGAAATTAAAATTTAAATGCAAAAAGGAGCATAAACATGGACCCATGCAAAATAGAGCAAAGAAAAATTAAAAATGTTCTATATTAGTTCATCAATAGTGAACATTATGTAAGCAATGCATTTATAAAATGTTGACTGATCCAACATAAGTGGCATGAAACAAACTGGCAGCAGGGGATAAGGCTCGCTTTAAAGGAACAGTCTAGTCTCCAAAACTGTCTTTATTTTAATAAAACACTGTAGTCCATTTTGCATGCACCATAATTAATTTTACTGTATGCAAACTTGGCCACGCATTCTTTGGTTACTGGAGTTAGAATTAAGAGTTCTGTCTGATTTATGTCCTCCTCAGTCTTCCTTTACAGAAACCAGGAAGCATTTGTGTGTAAACCTTTTAACCACGCTCAGTAACACCCCCACCTAAGTCACGGGAGCCACAGCCAACCACATGCATTGAAGCAAAACACCAGCATTCAGATGCATACATGTGATTGGTTGATACTACTACTGACTAGAATAGGTGTTCTACTGAAGATCTGCAGGAAGCATACTCAGGTATGCTCTTAGCTTTCAGTAGAGGAGGATTTCAATGAGACAAATGTCTCGTTTTCCAATAATTAAAGAATGCATGCACCAATTTGCATGTCATAAAATGAACCGGAGTACATGCAAAGCTGGGTCCAATATCCATTTAACATGAGAAAGGGCTAGAGTGCTCCTTTAATAACAGTTGAACATGAAAGGAACTTGCCAAACAGTTTTTGCTTATCACAGATATTTTGAGTGTTGTGGATTGTTCAAAACAAAGACCTCCAACATTCAAAATCTTAGAAAACACACTAGAAGGAAACAAGAAAGCATTTTAATAATATCTTTAAGTTGATAGACATGTCAAAAGCAAACAAACTGCAAAAAAAAAAATTCCAGGACATATCACACGGTTAAGCTAAAAAGCCTGGGTAAAGGCATGGGGCTACTAGCATACCGTACCTGATTCCTAAATTAAATGCAGGATTATATTTCTCCCCATCTCTAATTTAGTCCATGCTTCACAATCAGTAGAAAACGCAAATCCTTGTTTGCATTTAAAGTATCAATGAAGTCTATCCTGACTTTACTGTAAACTTTGGTGTGACATTTTCTGGTAAATGGGTGTAGATCACATGATTGTAAACGCTACGTTGTGTAAAGTTAGTTAAAAAATCACAATGACAACCAAAATGCATTTTTATTGAATGCTCTACTACACAAAGCAGCAATTTACATTTATAATTATACAGAATGTCTGCACTTTAAAACTTGCCACTCTTTACTAAAATTGCTCCAGTAAATCTGCATTTAAGAAAAGGAAAGGTAGTTTCAACATTAGTTGTGGATTCAAAACTTCCAGGATGTTCCTTTTTGTCATCAAAATCAAGGATATATAGCAGTATTAAAAAGCAAAGCACTTCAAAGGACATTAACTTCTTTCAGTGAACTATGTAATATAAAACATTTTTTATTCAATGTTCTGAATATGATCATAAGCATTTTAGCATTATAATTATGGGGGGAAAAAACTCAACCATTATACAGACTGAGCATGTTTTTTTATTGCTATGCCAGAAGGAACTGTCAGTCCTTCCAAGCCTTCCTCTCATATGACATCACTGCTGTTTTCTAGCATAGCCTCATAACATTTGTCCGGAAGCCCCTCAGCTGCTGAGCTTTTCAGATATCATAACAGGTGGCTCTTTAACTCGCACCGGTCTGAAACATTGATGGACCCACCTGTGCTTATCAGCAGGAGCAAAATAACATACACATTAGCTCTTTGCTAACAATTTTGGACCAGCTCAGGGGGGAAGTCCTTCTCTGTGTGCTCATCTAGCAACCCCTAATGAGTGGCACCCGGGGCACCCTGAGCGTAGCGGAGTCACGTAATACGAGGTTGCTCACAGCAGGAGAAAAGGTTGTGTTTGGTGTAAGGGACCCCTTAGAGTGTATAAGTGTTTGTATGTATGTGTATGTATACGTGTGGGAGAGCATGGAAAAGGTTGGCACTGTACAAACATGGCAAGCTGTGTGGGGACAAAGATGGCACTGATACGGTACTTGAGGACAATTATGAAATTGGGGAACAACAATGTCAGAGGCAAGCTGTTTGGGCACAATGATGGAACTAAGATGTTTGGGGACAAAGATGGCACTTTATGTAAGGCGCAAATAGTGAGTCAATATAAAGTTACAGCGGTTGCTATTACACACATCATGGACTGACCACGTGCTAATTCAACCAATTTGAGATCTGTGATCTTGCTAGTATTGTTGACATGGATGACTGATCTTGGTGAAAGTGGTTAAATTTACACTCTTAGTTATTTTATTTAAAGATTATTATGTCTTGAACTAATAAATATTTGAAATGGTGCACACAACGACAAAATATACTTAAAAGTACTTGGTATCTACACTTAATATACAGAAAGGAAGAGGTGGAGCCCAAAGAGAAGGGAGTAGGACTGAAAGAAGAAGGGGTAGAGTTTACAGTGGAAGGGTTGAGTCCTTTTGGCAGAACAAAACCTAAAGCAACGTGTGCACCGGTTTTCTACAAATACTAAATAGCTGCTCCTTTCATTTAGTAATTCTTAAATTAAGCATCAGAAGTTTTTAGTGATAGACATGAAATATAGCCCACCAACCCCGAGCATAATGGTATATATTAGACATGCGGTTTAATGCAATACACACTGAAAGAGGAGCAGTGGATTTAGTATGAGTTACTTACAAATAGCTTCGTTACACAGGGCCAAAGCAGAAGAGTAATCTCCTTTCTGTTCAAGCCTCAGTGACTGCTCAAACACTGAATCTGCTTCTTGCATGGATCGCTCAAAGCTGTCATTCCTTCCTGTAAAGTCCACAAATAAGATTGTCCACACTTTAACTTCTTTTTTGTGGCTTTTTAGTGCAGTTGTGTAGTTTGTGTCAGCCTCGTTATTGTTTAAGGTGTTCACAAGAGCACTTTCAAAAGCTCCATTTAGTTTCCCACTATGTATCCCAAAAGCCTGTACTGGTTATGAAGTGTGTGCTTCATTGGAGGAACAATACATTTTAACTGCTAGCTTTTTTTGGGCAAGCGCACCACATACCACAAATGGATCCATTGTAAAGACCAAGCACGTACATATTACATACAGAATACTCTAGAGAGTACTTGATAACAAATGCTTAAACTGGTCCCCATGGGCCAGCATTGAACAAAAGATAGATGTTCGTGCATTTACACATTAACTTTGTATATCAGTAAGTTATGAACCAAGCATTATTCTAAAAGCCCAACTTCTCTGCAGTTGTCATTTACTGGATAAAGACAGTCAAGCTAACCTTTACTTAGACATCATATCTGATTACTACAACAAGGACTGGCCCAAACAGCAAGAACATTCTATCGGTTGCTCAAACTACTTTTTATACATAACCTCCAATTAAACTATCATTTCTGATAATGGTAAAAAGAACAAAAAAATAATAATAAAAACAATAAGGTATGTGGTTTTTACCCTGATTTTGTAATTCATCCAAATCCAAAAATCGCCTAGGCCGAGGGTTAAATCCCATAGCTGCTTCAATCTCTTTCTCACGTTTCCAACGTAACTCCTGCTCTCGCGCTCTTCTTGCTACTTCCTCTTGTAACTCATCAAGCTCAGTTTTTAAAGGCACAGGGCCTTCTACTCCTGCTGTCAAATAAGTATAACACTGTGTGAAAAGATCCTAATCAGCAATGGGAGCAATACTGAGAACTGCTGCGGTTACATTATGCATCTCCTAATATTACAGAAAATACTTTCTCACTAAATAAAAGGGCAAGTTCCATTAGGAAAAAAAAATCTTGAACATAAAATACAGTGCTGTACACAGTGATGTAGTTTAGCTTTCACATAATCCTGGTTTTATCTCATAAATAAGCTCCCATTATCTGCAGACCAGGAGGCGGCCATTGTTGTCAGTCATGTGATACTCTGAGTAACTTTCCCTGCTGTAACACCACACTGGGATTATTCTTTACGGCAATGCTAATGAAATTGGCTCCTATGTAGACTGATTAGTATAGTGTCTGCCTGGGTGATTGACAATGATGTTTCACGCAGGGAGTATAAGGTGTCAGGGTGTTTGTTGAGTAGAATGGCCTAAAATAACACATACAAATTCTGCAGTATGCTGAAAAAACCAAGTAACCATGTTTACAGATTAACCCCTTCGTGACAAAGGCTGATTTTACTTTTTGTACCCTTCGTGACAATGGCCGTTTTAACATTTCTGCGCTGCTCGTGTTTAGTTGTAATTTTCTTCTTTCCCGTTTACTGAACCCACACACATTAGATATTGTTTTTTTCAGGACAAGAAGGGCTTTCTTTAGATGACATTGTTTTGATTGTATCATATTATTTACTACTAAAAAAAGTATAAAATATGGTGAAAAATTTAGAAAAAAATGACTGTTTCTAACTTTTAGTTGAAAAATCTTTTACTCATCTATAAAAGGTAATGAAAAAACCTGCTAAATGGATTCTACTATTTGTCCTGAGTTTAGAAATACCCAATGTTTTTATGTTTTTTTGCTTTTTTCTACCCATTATGGGGCAATAAGTACAGGTAGCGTTTTGCTATTTCAAAGCCATTTTTTCCAAATCTGGTAATTCTTCCCCTCATGTGCCATTTCGGGTATCTTTGAACCCGGCCAATGCAATTTACCCCATCAAATCATATATTTTTGAAAACTAGACAGCCCAGGGTATTCCAAATGCTAGTATTTTAACTCTTTCCATGCACCATATCTACCACCAGTTTTTGTCAAACTTTGTGGTAGTCATTTTTTTGCATTTGTTTTGTCACACACATTTTACTTCAGGTATGAATTAAAAGGTTCTCGTTTATGTCACTATCACAAAACACCCCAATATGTGTTCAGCAACATCTCCTGAGTACAGCGATACCTCACATGAAGGATTTTGCCTGGCCGTTTGGGGGCAAAAGGGCCACATTTGGGGCATGCGCATTTTTCAATGTTGAACTTTGGCATTTGGGGATCCACTGCCCATGCCCCATTTGGTACATCTTTGAGCCGGGCCATTTCAGTGTGCCCAATAAACCCATATATTTTTGAAAACTAGACACCCCAGGGTATTTCAAATGCTAGTATTTTAACTCTTTCCATGCACCATATCTACCACCAGTCTTTGTCAAACTTTGTGGTAGTCATTTTTTTGCATTTGGTTTTCCACACACATTTTACTTCAGGTATGAATTAAAAGGTTCTCGTTTATGTCACTATCACAAAACACCCCAATATGTGTTCAGCAACATCTCCTGAGTACAGCGATACCTCACATGAAGGATTTTGCCTGGCCGTTTGGGGGCAAAAGGGCCACATTTGGGGCATGCGCATTTTTCAATGTTGAACTTTGGCATTTGGGGATCCACTGCCCATGCCCCATTTGGTACATCTTTGAGCCGGGCCATTTCAGTGTGCCCAACAAAACCATATATTTTTCAAAACTAGACACCACAGGGTATTTTAAATGCTGGTATTTTAACTCTTTGCATGCACACATTTTACCACCAGCATGTTTTCAAAGTTTGCAGTAGTATTTTTGTGTGTGTATTTTTCCCACACACACCTACTTTATGTATGAATTTACAGCTCCTGATATATGCCGCTGTCACACGACACCCCATAATGTGTTCAGCAACATCTCCTGAGTGCAGTGATATCCCACATGCATGGGTGTGTCATTTTTGTGGGAACTAAAAGGCCACATTTGGTACGTGTGCATTTTTCTAATTGGAAATTAGGTGTGTGGCCATCCTTCCCCCGGTGTTAATTGGGACGTTGTTGAACCTGGCCAATTCAATTTACCCCATCAAATCATACCTTTTTTAAAAGTAGACACCCCACGGGCATTTAATATGCCAGTATTTTAACTCTTTCCATGCGAGAATTGTTTTAAGCTAATATGCTAATTTTAGGACTTGCTCACAAAAATATATTTTTTATATATATATTTTTTTTTTTTGTCTTTTTTTAAAAAAAAATTTTAACTTTTTTTTTCAACTTGGAGGTTCCCCTGATAGTGACATCAGTGGGAAATGATTTTTACATTTTACTAGTTTTTTACTATTTTTTTTCTAATTATTATAAATTTTATTTTATTTTTTAATTTATTTTTACTAATCACACTGTGATTAGAAAGCTGGCTTCCATTGACTTGCATGGTGAATGCAGTACCTGTATTCAACCTGCAAGTGGAGCCAAAGTTCTCTAGATGGTCTGGACCGTCTAGCGAACTTTTAAAATTTGTTTGTTCCTGTTACAGGGCAGCGGCCATCTTGCTTGATGGCGAAGATCATCGGCAGCTGCGGCTGTGACCGCTCTCCGGAGCGGTCACAGCCCATCGAAAGGTAAGTGTTTGGTGTCGCTGGATGCCTCCTGATCGAGGCATTCCAGCGACACCATTTAAGTTTAGGAGGCGATCGTCGATCGCCTCCTAAACGCTTTTAATACGGGCGTCCGCCGCCATACAAAGTATGGCGGATGTTGACGCCCCGTGGAGGGGCCAGAGATGGCCCCTTCGTTCTGATAGCGGCGTTGCTGAATGCCTCGAGGTCGAGGCATTCAGCAACGTTTTTTGGGTGCAGAAAGTGAAAACAGATCGCTTTCTGCACCCGTTTAAAGACGTGCCGGTCCTGGCACGTCAATTGTCGTAAAGCACATGCTTTTCCGTGTCGTGCCAGGACCGGCAATTGTCGTTAAGGGGTTAAAATACTGTATGCAATGCATACACCATAACTGCAGTTCTTAACCACACTCTCTTTACATCAAAAACACGACTCATCAACATAATAATCATGTTTGCTTTGCAGTAATTACACAAAATTATATATACAGAAAACAGCTGAACCAAAAAATCTAACACTCTGACCCAAACAAGTACATCAAACGAGTCTTCGTGACGAGCATAATAACTATTGCTACCAAACAGAACTAGCTTACATTAAAATCAGAGTTGGATAACCATCACCACCGTCATTGGTTCTGCTGAAACTCTCATCAGTCACAGCCACATGCTTGCTAAAACAAACGGAGCTATCGTCCAACAATGGGGAGTATTATACTTGCCGAATAGTGAGAGAGGTCCATATGCCAACGAGAAAAATACACTGGGAATGGGGACTAAATTAATTAATCAACAAGACACAACCCCTGGATGCCATATGCATAGTGAAGACATCATGAGAAAAAAAAAAAATGACATCAATGATCGGAAGAGAAGTACCTTTACTGTTCTGTTTTTTTAAGGAGATTTTGCAGAGAGGATGGTAGATACATTTAACAGCCTCCCATCAGGGGTAGAGGGTAATACAGTAAGGACATTTAAACAAGCACCGGACAGGCATAAAGCTATAATGAATAATTGAACAAATGTCCTCCACTGCACATAGTACACCAAGGAAGATACAATACATTTATCTAATTTTTTAATTCCATGTAACAATGCTGTTTTTATTTTTACTTTGCTAAAATAAAAGTAAAGATTCCCATCCTCGGTCTCCTGTCTACAAGTTTCTTTTTGTAGTCTTCTGTTGACCGGACAAGTAGAGAGACTTGTTCTCTGTGACTGGTGGAATTATATAGCCAGTGTCAGTACATCTCTCTAGTCTCGATTTTGAGAACATGTACAGTGGCAACATACAACTGTGGGGATGTGGAAAAATGGTCAGGATTGAAGGAATGGTGGATGGCTCTAAATAAAGGGAAATTCTTGAGGGAAACCTTCAGTCTTCCAGAGATTTGAGATTGGGACGGAGGTTCACTTTCCAGCAGGGCAATGACCCTAAGCATCCTGCTAAAGCAACACTCGAACGCATTAAGGGGAAACATTTCAATGTCTTGGAATGGCCTAGTCAAAGCCCAGACCTCAATCCAATTGAGAATCTGTGGTATGACTTAAAGATTGCAGTATTCCAGTAACACCCATCCAGCCTGAAGGAGTTGGAGCAGTTTTGCCTTTAAGATCACAGTGGCTAGATGTGCCAAGCTTATAGAGGCATACTCCAAGTGACTGCAAAAGGTGGCTCTACAAAGTATTGACTTTTGAGGAGGTGAATAGTTATGCATGCTTTCAGTTTTTGTGGTAGGCATGTTGTGTAAATCAAATGATACAAACACCCAAAATAGGACAAATGTCAAGTGGGGGTGAATACTTTTGCAAGGTACTGTACTTTGGCATCTTATGTAAACCCACACATAGATGCTCACAGGTTCCGTGCCTCCTGGGATATCTCGTTTTTGTTTCATTCACGTGTTCCTCAGTATCCAGACCTCATGCCTGACCTTGAGTGCTCTTGGCCGCAGCCTTCTTTGCTCTTTGACCTACCCGACCTTGCTCTTGTCCTTACCATCTTGAATCTGGCCTGTTTGATTCTGATAATAAACTACCCTTGATACTGCCTTTTCTTTCCCTTCAGCTTCAGGATCACTTTAACACCATTATTCTTTGCATTTAAAGAGGTGTAAGTTTCTTAAGCAATCTAAGACTTCTAGGTAGAGAATAGATAAATGGATATAAAGATCCAATGTATGTCATCTTTTGATTCCTTATCATTACATGGCATACTGCTACGTTTTACATAGCGGTGGATAAAGAATCAAAAATCTATATCTGTATTTTTCAGGAATTGCTAATGTACATTGGAGACTTTACACAGTTTTAAATTTGGAATGTTCATCCACACAAATACACAAACCCATACAATTATAAGGCTGTCTAGGGTTTTCATCTTACCCATATGCGAAGGGTGGACCTTCACCCAGACACTTGAGGCTGAATCTGCCATATCCAATGCACTGCTGCTTTGGGATTTGGGGATATTTCGCCAGGTGGGTGCCGCGGCAGGACTTTTTCTTGAATGATATTCCCTTAAAAAGATATTCATCTTTATTATTCAGCTAAATGATAAAACTGCCATAAAATATGAAAGCTTAGGGTTAATCTGCATATCTAAAACTGCACATAAGCAATATGTACATTAATATGTACTGTAAAAATGCACATGCATTAAACCGAGGCTGTAGGGAAAACAACAAATTTGTATTGTATTTGAGATTTTACATTGTTAATGACTAAACTCTAAATAGATTGAATATTTACCGAAAAGCACTACAGTTTTCTGATAAAGGCAGGTCCATGCTAATAGGGCTATTGCTGTTCCTTTCACTACTCTCGTACCCAGACTCCATCCTCTGAATAAGGCGAGGTTGTTGGTGCTCAATAAGGTGTGGAATGCTCCGGCCCACACCCCAACTCCTGTATTTCACACACTGATGCGTCTCTTTTGCATCATGCATGGCATGATCGTGCATATCATTAACGGTCAGTTCTTTAGCTTTTATGAGAAGGAAAATGGAAGAAAAACACAAGAATTACAAAGCAGGTAAAATTACTTACAAAAGAACCAGCAACTCATCAAACCAATAACCTCACATAGCAACCCATGTCTGGGTGATATTATGCAACAATGTAACAAACAAACATGTAATATCATACAGGTCAAAACATCCAGATCTGTGTGGATAAAATGCATTTAGGTAGTTGCACTAATCACTCGACTATTTCAGACTGGCAGTATTTGTGATGGAAAATAACTATTAACAAAAGTTAGCACTAGCAAAGCACTATCATTAACCCCTTAAGGATGGAGCCTTTTTTTTGTACCCTTCGTGGTGCTTATTATTAGATGTAAATTTACTTCATATTTACTGTACCCACACAAGTTCTATATTTTTTTTTCAGGAAAAGAAAGGCTTTCTTTAGATACCATTATTTTCATCATACCATATAATTTTTGGTGAAAAATTAAGACTTATTTGAAAAATCTTTTACTCATCTACAAAAGCTAACGAAAAACTGCTAAATAGATTTAGAAATCTTTTCCTGAGTTTAGAAATACCCAATGTTTTTTTTATGTTTTTCTGCACATTATAGGGTAATAAGTACAAGCAGCATATTGTTACTTAAAACATTTTTTTTTTTTCAAATCTGGTCATGTTGCCTCATGTCCTATTCGAGACATCTTTGGAGCTGGTCAGTTCAATTTACCCCATCAAACCATATATGCTTGAAAACGAGACACCCCAGGGTATTTCATACTGGTATTTTAATTCTTTGCATGCACACATTTTACCACTAGCCTTTGTCAATGTTTGCAGCAGTATTTTTGGTGTGTTTTTTTTTCCCCCACACATTCTACTTTAGTAGGAATTTACAGCTCCTTGTATGTTTTACTGCCAAACAACACAAAAATATGTGTTCAGCAACATCTCCTGAGTACAGCGATACCACCAATGCATGGGTTTGTACGGTTGTTTGGGGGGGGGGGTAATAGGCCACATTTGGTGCATGTGCAATTCAGTTACCCAAATTGCAATTTTGACATGTTGAAAATTCTGCCCCATGTCCTATTTGGGACATCTTTGAAGCCGGCCAATTCAATTTACCCCATCACACCATGTATTTTTGAAAACTAGACACCAAGGTATTTCAAATGTTATTCCTGTTCATGCACTAATTTTACCACCAACCTTTGTAGTAGTGTATTTTTTGTGCTGAAAAAAGTGTGCATTTTTTTTGGAATGTTGACATCTGGTCAGCCTGTGGCCATGTCCTTTGGGACATCATTGAACTTGGCCAATTTGCTTTACATCATTAAATAATACTCTTTTCATGCAAGGATTTTTGTTAAGATATAAATTCTAAATAGAGTTGTTTTTTTAACTATCTTTTTTTTTTTTTACTAATCACATTGTGATCAGGGGTTAAAACATACATAGACAAAAAATAAATAAACTCACCTGAATCTTCATTGAAAGGACTGAGCGGACAGTATCCAGTGTTTTTCCTCTTTTCTGATCTGAAGACGCTATCTACATTTAATGGCTCACGAGTAGGACGCCAATTCGGACGATACCTATTGGATACATTTGACTTGGCCTCATTGTTGCCACTTTCCATCTCCCAGTCCCGAGGTCGCACAGTCAAGCTTGATGGAGGTTTGATTTCTGTCTGATCCATTCCACTCCCTACATGATGCACGGTTTGTGATGTCTGTGATGCTTGTGATGGTCTGCTATGTATCATATTGCTAACAGTAGCTTTAAAGTCTCTGAGCCTGCTTGAGCTGCTGGACAATTTAAGGCCTGTTCTGGGAGCCTGCTTCTCCTTTAATGTTTCACCTAATAAAAAAAAAATGTAATATCGGTAAACTGGGAAAATGGGAAAAAATGTAACGTAATGAAAATTCTTACTTGGCAATTTCCTTCCTTGTGTATCCTGCAGCAGAACTAAAAGGTGAGATGTAGCTCCTCTTCCCACAGGTAGGGCAGGGAATCAACAAAACCAGCACCTCCCAACGCCACTCTCAGTGTATTAACAAAGCCAACAAAGTATTATGCAAAAGAACATTTTATTGAGAGGAAACAATATAGTGCTGCCGCAGGATACACTAGGAAAATCATTTCTCAGGTAAGAATTTAATGTTTCCCTTGTGATCCTCAACAGCACTAACAAGTGACATATAGGTAAGCAGAAAGGGTGGGAAATAACAGACGTTTCTGCTGCTGAAATATCAAGTTGTCTCCCAAAAGTGTGAAACAAAGACCAAACTGCCACTCTACAGACCTAATCTGGAGGCACAACTGCCAGTTTAGCCTAAGAGGTAGCTACCGACACTGAACACTGTCCAACACAGAGCCCGCCAAGACAGCCCTTTGGTTATATGATGAGAATTTAGCCACAAGAGAGAAGCCATAGAGCCACCCCATACTCTGAGGAGAAACGTCCGTAGAGAACACACCCTGGCCAAGGAACAGACATCTTTGATGCTGATGGAACAGGAGGAATGTTTCAAGAGATCTATGGTCAAGTCCTGAAGATGTCGTACCTTCTCTGGTGGAAGGAAGGCCTGTTGCCTTGTGTGTCTATGACTGTTCTCAAAATAAGTCTTTAGAAGGGAAGCAACTGGGACTTGTTAAGATTCACTATCGAGCAGAGGTTCTTGGAATGTATGAATAATGCTGGTGACTTGGGGCCGAAGGGTTGCAAGTGAGAGAGCACCCAGAAGCCAATAGTCCAGGTAAAGTATCTCTTTTAGTAAAAACTTGAGGAGCAGATGATGCTCACAAATGGAGTGCTCAAAACTAAGTGTGAACAGTCCACTGAGGGCCTAGCAGAGCCAGACGTAGAAATGTTTGATAGCCAACAGCATTCAGCACATGTAGATCAGAGTCCTCTAAATCTATTGTAGAATGGCCAGATAGTCACAGAGGATCAGCAGTTCTTGTATCGACTTTAAAGATTCCACCCAGAATTTCAATGGTAGGGTGAACTTAATTGGAAATGGTGGTCTATGGTGAGCTGAAAGGTGAATAGACCCCTGTAGGCACAGGAACTAGCACTTCTTTCATCTGCAAGTCCTGAATAATGTCCCAAAATATCTGGTTCCTGAAAAGTTCAAAATTATTCTAGAGCTTGGAACGGAACAATTTAAAAAAAGTGTTGCTGGCATCTTCTCCACAATACCAGGGAAGACCTAAAGATATCTGTGAGTGGAGGTGAGAAAATACCGTATTTGCTCGATTATAAGACGAGGTTTTTTTCAGAGAAAATGCTCTGAAAAATACCCCTCGTCTTATAATCGGGGTCGTCTTATAATCAGACCTCAAATAGGTCTGACTATGAGACAACTAAGATCCAGATCCCCCGCAGCTGCAGGGGACCTGGATCCTCCTGTCTCCCCCCCCCGCCCCACGTACCGGTACTTCTGAGTCCCCGGTGTGTAGCTGGGGCAGCGTGTAGATTTCCGCTGCAGCAGGAAGGAGGTGTGGCTAGCAGCGGGGGTTGTCTGCGTCCATCGCGCAGACCTTCCCCGACTGTCAGAGAACAGAGTTCCCCGCAGTTCCTCTGATCTCTGACAGTCGGGGGAAGGTCTGCGCGATGGACGCAGACAACCCCGCTGCTAGCCACGCCTCCTTCCGCCTGCAGCGTAAGAGCGTGGGATCTACACGCTGCCCCGGCTACATGACAGGGAAGTCAGAAGCACCGGTAAGTTTGGGGGGGGGGTGTTAAATGGGGGGCATAAGGCATTTCTGGAGGCAGAGTGCTCAGTGAAATGCCTTTTAACCCCCTTAATGCCACTCTGCCTCCAGAAATGCCTTTTTAACCCTCTATACGCCACTCTGCCTCCTGAATGCCTTAAACCTCCCTATATGCCACTCTTCCCCATAATATGCCTTTTAACCCTCTAAATGCCAGAGTGGCATATAGGGGTATAAGGCATTTCTGGAGGCAGAGTGGCACATAGAGGGTCAAAAGGCATATCATGGGGCACAGTGGCATATAGGGTTAAAAGGCATATCATGGGGCACAGTGGCATTTAGAGGGTTAAAAGGCATATCATGGGGCACAGTGGCATATAGGGGGTATAAGGCATTTCTGGGGCAGATGTGCATAACTGGGGGGCAGGTTGGAAAATAGAAGGAAATAAAACCAAAATATTTTTCTCAATCATAGCTTTTATTAAAAAAAAAATTGTTTAGATGAATTAACATTTACTGGTAAAACTTTTTTCTTATAGGGTCGTCTTATATTCAGGCTTTTTCTTTTTTTCCTAAATTAATATTCAGATTTGGGGGGTCGTCTTATAATCAGGGTCGTCTTATAATCGAGGAAATACGGTAATACCCGAGGGAGCTCACTTCCATCTGAATGGCCTCTTAAACCAGAGGCAGAACCCAGATTGCTCTCAGGAGACCGTTACAGGTTCCAAATATATCTCCTCACTTGATTGCTCTACCGAGTGTATGTGGGGGAGCTAGGGATACAGGTCCTCCCGTGAACCTAAAAGAAAAAGTTGTGAAAAAATAATGCTCCTACCTGCAGTAGGTCAGGAAAAACACTGAGGAGGCAGTTGGGAGGGGCTGATTTTATTAATTTCCTGTCCTACCTGAAGGAGGACAAGCTACAGTTCACTTGTTGCAGTGCAGCTGAGGATCACGGGGGAAAGGAAACAAATAAAAGTGAAGGCTGACCTTCGCTGTGATAGCCAGAAGACTGAGATTCTTCTCCTTTCCTTCTGGGTCTACTAGAAGTTCGCTTTCGGTCCGTCATGGGTCCTTTTCTCGAGAAGTGTCGTTGGCTGCATTCACTGTCTGTCAGGTGCCCTGTGGATTAGAATGAAGGTACAGCATCATAGGTTATCCTTGTATAGAGTTATTCGATACTGGTACTCAAATTCTGCCAAGGAATGGACAATTGAACATTTAACTGTCAAGATTATAACATGTTCTTTGTTACAGGTAAGATCCTATCTTAGTAATTACTAGCACTTTTGAGTCTATTCACTAAAAAAGTGGTCAGGAAAGTTTGCAAGAAAGTTCCCTCCCACATGCCATCATTCATTATTAATCAAGTTCCTTCGACTACAAGAGCTGTGTATATTTATTATCATTTATTGTTTAATATGGCGCCATCAATCAATTATAAAGCATAATTCAATGTTTTGCGCTAGCAAAGCGCTTCCTGTACCAGAAGTTCACTGGGGATGGACCTTCATAATGTATAGTAAAGTCAGGGAGCTGAGACACAACTCTGACATCTCTCCCTTTAGCGAACGAACAATTTCTTCAAGTTATACATTACCTGTGTCACGGCTGCTTTGTGATGCTGCATCATTTTCCAGGTTGTATATCACTGTACCTTGGGAATCAGAGGAGAAGTGACTGACCACAGACTCGTGGTGGGAATGCTTATAATGATAGCTATCAGTGGAAGAATCTGTCCTGGTGTCACTAGAGATTGAAGGTTCCCTCCCTGTGTAAAAATAAAAAAATTAAAAGACGTATAACACATATAGAACACAAAAACTGCCACTTTATTTGCCTAAGATGCAACCCACAATAATGGGTAAGGCTATCATACTTGAAAAGTAAAGCATATAGTAATAATAATAATAATAACAATAATAATACTAATGCACAATGTATTTTGAATTGACAATAAAGTCGCCGCTTTATACGTTTTTTTTCCAGCACATATTTTTGAGGATGCATAAAATTAAAAATGAGTCTTAGATTTTTTTAATTCTTATAGTGCATTAAACGAATTCCAACGCTGCGAGACAGGGTTCAGCTTCATTACCTGAGTCTTCGCTGTCATAGCAGGTTCTGCTGTACTGACGTATATCCATCTGAGACAGGACATCTGGAACAGATACTGGAGTACCCCTGGGGTCAGCATATAAAAGCAGTAATGGCTGGTAATGGCCTTTAATACACTTTGTAACTACATCTTTCCATTTTGGACCAATCTGAAAAAGTGGAAAAATGGTTAAGATACTCTGAGATTTGAACTGATTCGTTAATTCTGTTAAGTCTGTGATACTGCAAAAAATAAGACATAAGAAATCGAATTTATATAAAAAGAACTGAAAATTGTTTGGTTCATTGAAGGGACATCATATTCATTTTAATAAATAAATCCCTTTAAATTTATGTTGTCCCCGTTGCAGAATCCCCCCCTCCCCCATTAGCACAAGTGCCTTTTTCCCACCCTTCTGCTATTTTCCATACAGGAGATGTGTTGGGTTTAATACAAACATACCAGTGCACATGCATAGTAGAAAGCTCTCCCGTTGAACAAGATAATCTTACACATCATTTCAAAACTTGGGTGCATGGTATATGTTCACTTTGACTTCAGTATAATATTTAAATTCATGCTTAAATTATTACAGGTAAACGGCACAGAAATCCAATCCCGGATTAAATATCAACACAGAACAGAAGAGGGCCTCTATAAATTATAAAGTGAATGTGCTCAATATAAAGACGTATAGTCTCTTTAGATTAGACTCACACAAACAGGCAACACTGAATTACAGATCCAAGCTTAAAAGTAGACTTTAGGAAAAGGACAGGTTAATCATTAAAAATTGAGACACTACTCAAAAAAATATACTATGCTCCTATATCCACCATGGGAAGGTCCCTATTTGGCCAAATACATAATATGCCCTATACATAAGCTTTTTTAATCATGAAGGGAACTTTGAAATCAGGAGATAGGTGCTCTAGACTTCAAGACCCACAATATCGAAAGCCTGAATGGTTTTACATATTTCTCTGTCTATCCTATGTATTTGGTTTGTCTACTTTGTTTATATTGTCTATACTATTCATCAAGTGTTAATAAACAATCAAACAAGTGCAGATTCAGATCGAAAGCAACGTAACTGTCAAAAAGTAATTCTTCTGAAGGTTACCTCTTTAACATGGGCATCGTCAAAATACATCCACTTGCGTATTTTTGTTTGAAAGAAGAATGTGGAGTAATGTTTCCCGTAGTAGCAAATCATTCCAACCAGGTAGAGTTCGGAGTGTTTTGCTCTGTCGTCTGTTACTCTGTAAAACAACTGAGAAAGAGGATTGCTTGACCTCTGCTGTGATCATAAGTCATAATTACCTATACGCAATCTTAACTGATACCAATTTAACCCCTTAAGGACCGGGCTCGTTTTTTCTTTTTGTACCCTGTGGGACCGAGGCTGTTTTAATACTTTTGTGGTGCTTGTGTTCAGCTGTAATTTAGTGTACCCACATAAGTTATATATTGTTTTTTTCAGGACAAGATGGGCTTTCTTCAGATACCATTATTTTGATCGTATCATCTTATTTACTAAAAAAAAAATAATAAAAAAAACATGGTGAAAAATTGAAAAAAAAACAAATTTTATGACTTTTATTTGAAAAATCTTTTACTCACCTAAAAAAGCAAGTAAAAAAACTAACTAAATAGATTCTACTATTTGTCCTGAGTTTAGAAATACCCAATGTTTTTATGTTTTTTTGCTGTTTTTTTGTAAGTTATAGGGCAATAAGTACAAGCAGCGTTTTATGATTTCCAAACCTTTTTTAAAAAATCTGGTCAGTCTGCCTCCATCTCCTCTTTGGAACATCTTTGAAGCCGGTTAACTCAATTTAACCCATTCAAACCATATATTTTTAAAAACTAGACACCCCAGGGTATTTCAAATGCTGTTATTTTAACCCTTTCCATGCAACAGTTATACAACTACACTTTGTCAAACTTTGTAATAGTAATTTTTTTATTTTTTTTTTCACACAAATTGTACTTTAGGTATAGATATACAGGTCCTGGTATATGTCACTGTCAAACAACCCCCCAATATGTGTTCAAGAACATCTCCTGAGTACAGCGATACCCCACATGCATGGGTTTGTTAGATTGTTTGGCTGGTAAAGGGCTACTTTTGAGGCAACACAGACTTTTAGCATCTGGTCATTCTGCCTCCATCTCCTCTTTGGAATATCTTTGAATCTGGTTAACTCAATTTAACCCCGTCAAACCATATATTTTTGAAAACTAGACACCCCAGGGTATTCAAATTGCGGTTATTTTAACCCTTTCCATGCACCAATTATACAACTACACTTTGTCAAACTTTGTAATAGTAATTTGTTTTATTTATTTTTTTCACACAAATTGTACTTTAGTTATAGATATACAGGTTCTGGTATATGTCACTGTCAAACAACACCCCAATGTGTGTTCAGGAACATCTCCTGAGTGCAGTGATAGCCGACATGCATGGGTTTGTCGTGTTGTTTGAGATTTAAAATGCCACATTTGGGAAGTGCGCTTTTTTTCTCCATTTTGGTCAGTCTGTACCTTTGCCCTATCTTTGAGCTCTGCCACTCCAATTTACCCCATCAGCCATTTTTTTTTATATTAGACACCCCTTGGGTATTTGAAGTGCTTTTATTTTAACTCTTTGTTGAGATTTTTGAGAAATTTTAGCACTTGCCCAAAATAATAAACTTTATTTTTTTATTTTATTTTATTTTTTCAATACTTTTTTATATTTTTTTTACACATTTTGCTGGTACTGGATGGTTCATCTAGTGACATCACTGCATAATTATTTTTAAATGTTAGCACATTTTTTTTTTTTTTTTTTTTTGAATATTTTACTAATCACATTGTGATTAGAAAGCTGGGCTTTTTCCAATAACCAGAACTGAGAAATCCTTTATCAGTTAAGTTATGTACTGTAGTAGTTATAACAGTTCAGCAACACTGTGGGAAAACTCACATCGCCGAGCTTCAGACAGGTGCCAAGACTATGAATGACATCTTCAGCCAAGTCTGAATGATCAGAGTCCCACACCAGTCCTATGGTTATGATTTGAGGAGCGTTCATGAGCACACGGCGGATTCTTATTTTCTCACCACAATTGCTCTGTAAAGCAATTCACATACGAGTTACAATAGGACCACATAAAGACATTTCAACAGGCAACTATTCTTTCGCAACACTCTAGATATTTTATTCTTCAGTACACATATAACATAAAAGTGTACTATTTAACGCAAGACAAATAGTTGAGATACACAACCACACACATGAAAACGTTGACTCACTGGACAGTTTCGCAAGTCTCCCATAGTACTAGCTTTCTGGAGCAGTTCCCCAAACATGTCAGGCGTAGGCTTTTCTTTTCTTTCCAACATACAGATGGCCTGGTTACTATGTTAAAGCAAATAAAGGATTAATTAGAACTCAGTGTATATGTGCATTAAAAGGAGTTTTAAGGAGTTTTCCTTATGTAGGCTATATAGAAATCTATCCTCATGAAAACTGCCGCTGATGAATGTTACTGGCATTTCAGATAAACAGAAACAACTGCAGAATATGAAATATGTCCCTACTTAATCTTCTTTCTTCATATATTTCATCACGTCTAGCGATAAAGACTTGATCTTGCAGTAGCAAAATTTGATGCATTTCATTTCACTTACGGAACATAATATTAAGATTTTCAATAAAACGGTTGACAGGTGAGATTATGCATAATTTAGTATAAACACAATGTTCCATTGTGCCTTCAAGAAATAGGAATGTATATATTCATTTAAACAGCCTCATAATAAACTTCTATTTATGTTAATATAATTATCATGAGTTTTATATAGCAGCATCATATTTCACAGCACGGTACAATGGATACGCAGGACATAACAAGTGTATACAGAAACAAGAGGTAAGGAGGGAGTTAGGGAGTATTATACAAGAGGTAAAAGTGCCACTGTTAGGGATGAACCAGCCACACTAGTAAAAATATTACAGGAAAGGGACTTGGAAATGTGAGTTAAAGGAAGATAGGAGGAAGTGGGTTAACAGGAAAGTTTGTAGGTATCCTTAAAAAGTTTTGAAGGACCAAAGGCAGGGGAAAGACAGATAAGTCGGGGAAATACATTCCAGAGGATAAGGGCTGCCCTTGAGAAATCTTGCAAGTGTGCATGAGAACTAGAAATACGAGGAGAGGAGAGATGGAGATCATTAGGTGTGCAGAGAGACCGGTGAGGAATGTATTAGGAGTAGGGAGACCACTATGAAGAGCTTTGAAAGTAAGAGTCAGGATTTTGAAATGAAGAGACTGACAGAGGGGAGAGGTGTTGTTAAAGTTATGGGTGAGGAAAATAAGTCTGGCAGCTGCGTTCAAGGTAGATTGTACAGGGTCTTAACGGGTATGAGGGAGACCAGCTAAAACAGAGATTCAATAGTCAAGATGGGAAATAATGAGGGCATGAAAAAGAGCTTTAGTGGCATTTTGTCTTAGGAAGTGATGCAGGCAATGTTTGTAAGATGGAGATGGCAGTTTTTTGAAACAGAATGGATTCGGAGGGGGTAAATGAAAGGTGTTCAGTCAAGGGTGACACGGAGGCAGCAAGTGTAAGTGGATGGGGGGATGATTGCACCAATGACATTGAGAGAAACTGTTGAAGGAATGTTAGCATTGGAGGGGAAGTGTTACTGGAGAGGGAGATGCTGAAGGTACGATCAGAAGGTAGGATGTAAACCAGGAGAGACCAAGATGGTGAAGACTTTGAAGGAGAAGAGGGTGTTCCACGGAGTCAAAAACAAAAGAAAAATCCACTAGGATTAGCATAGAGTAGTGGCTTTTGGATTAAGCCGTAAATAGGTCATTAGTAAATTTAGTAGGGGCAGTCAAGATTGAGGGCTATGTAAAGAGTTGGAGTCAAGAAACTTAGTTAGGTGTGTACAATGTATTCAAGAAGTTTGGAGGAGAGATGAAATAGAGAGATGGGAAGGTAGTTGGATAGATCAGTTGGGTCCAGGAAGGGGTTTTTGATAATTTTTATATTTTTTAAATTACTTTCATTGGCAGTTTTGTCGCAATGCATGTACGCTCAAGAACACCATTAAAGGTGGTAAGTATTAAACATTGTAATCAATTTAAAATCAAGATTTTACTGAATTACTTACTCTAAAAAAGTTAGAACCCTAATGGAATGAACATAATTAAGGACAAAATTAGAATACTAATGATGTCATTAAAAGAAATATGAGTAAATGCTTCGTTTTTTCCTGTTTCACAAAATAATTTAAGATAGTCCTACCAGAGGGCAGTGGTGGAAATGTAATGCACCATCTGAATAAATGGCAGCGGGTCCGATGTGGCACCACAGCTTGTACAAACACACTGTAATACATAAAACAAAAACTGTTAATGACACACATACGGTCCCATGGAAACATATTTTTTTTTTACTTGAGAATAAAATGTTGTGGTGAACACAGTAATGTAGATTTCTATTATCAAATTGTGTTCCTTTCTCTGCAGTCCTGGGGGCTGCCACGGTTGTCAGTCATGTTTTGGGTAACTTTGCCTGCCTAAAGACCACACCAAGCTGAATCTTTATGGTAATGCAAAGGAAGCCTGTTCCTCCGTAGACTTTTATTAACCACAATGTCTGTCGAGTCATTCAATTTTTTTTTATCACAGGCAATATGTTAAGGAGTTCAGGATTTTATCTAGGGGATTGGGATAAGATAGCAAAGCTAGAACAAATACAAATGACTGACATACAATTGGGTGAAAACATTGCATTATACAAAAAACGGAACGGCAGAATATTTTTTTATTCCCATAAACTGGTTTTATAGCTAGTTTCAGATTAAAAACTAGTTTTTAATCTGAAACTAGCTATAAAACCAGTTTATGGGAGTTCTTTAAACAAAAAATCACTACTACTAGAAGCTTTATGTTTTGTTTTTTTAACTTGCACAGCCATCTCCATAGCACCATGGATTATGACAGGATTTACACAATGTCTGGATCTCTTATGAGCCAATTATACAGGCATTCTATACTGTCCAGTTCAAGAATGAGGAACTATTGTGGCTCTGTTTTCTATATGTCACTTGGAATTGGTATTGTACCTGTTCAAACAGGGTCATCGCAAACTTCTGATGAGAAATACAGTGCTGGGCAGTGCATATATCTTCCTTGGACTCATCCGCAATGTGGATGTGGAGGCGAATTAGAAGATTTTCCTATAAAAAGTGGGGAAACACAAATTTTCTTTTTTATATACATCTGCAGCATTATCACATATCAAGTATATCTGCAGCATATGACAACTTTTTGGTCTGTCAAAACATATAGAGTGAAGAACATGGTGCCAGCTGCCACAATAATGTTTTACCCTTTCTGAAATTAAAAGGGCATTTTTGCAAATTGAGAACATAGTACATTGTTTGTAATGTATTCTTACTGAATATAAAGTGTTGTGAAAAAGTATTTGCTCCCTACCCATTTTTTCTACTTTTGCTTATTTGTCACATGTAGATGTTTCAGATCATCCAACTAAGTTTAATATAAGACAATGTGGGTAAACACAAAATGCAGCTTTTAAATGTTCATTTCATTTATTGAAGGTAAAGAGTTAATCAAAACCTATATCACCTATGTGAAAAAGTTATTGCCCCCTAAACCTAGTAACTGGTTGTGCCACCCTTGGTGGCAACAACTGAAATTAAATGTTTGCAAAAACTGGTTAATAAATCTTTGCTGCAGAGGAATTTTGACCCCCTCTTCTTGCCAGAATAGTTTAAATTGAGCAGGATTTTGGAGCAGGAACTGCCATTTAAAGTCATGCCACAGCATCTCAATTGGATTCAAGTAGGCCACTCCAAAACCTTAATTTTGTTTCTCCTGAGCCATACAGAGGTGGACCTTGATCTCAAGATCACAAACTGATGGCTGGACATTCGCCTTCTGGTACAGAGCAGAATTTATGGTTCCATCAATAATGGTAAGTGACTTAGGTCCTGAAGCAGCCCCAGACCTTCGCACTACTACCACCCCATTTGATTATTGGTATGATGTTCTTATCATGGAATGCTGTGTTAGCTGTACGCTAGATGTAACAAGACATATTTCTTCCAAAAAGTTCCACTTTTGACTCATCAGTCCACAGAATATTATCACAAAAGACTTGCGGATCCTCAAGATGCAAATGTAAGATGAACTCTTGTGTTCATCTTGGTCAGCAGTGGGTTTCACCTTTCTACTCTCCCATGGATGATATTTTTGCTCAGTCTCGTTCTGAGGCTAGTGAGGCTTCAGCTTGCATGTTAGTCTGGGTTCTTTTCTGACCTCCTGGACGATTTGTTGATGTAATCTTGGTAGCCCGACCACTCCTGGGAAGGTTCACTTCTGTTCCATGTTTTCTCCATTTGTAGACAATGGCTCTCACCAAGGATTAGCTGGAGTCACAGAGCCTTAAAAATGGCTTAATAACCCTTTCCAGGCTGATAGGTGTCAATTACTTTTGCATCTGTTTTTTAATTTCCTTAGATCTGTCAGGGTCCACTTTTCGCTGCCTGAACCATGGCTTAATCATACATGTGGTATATCCATCTGCTACCACTAGTGGCCACCCTCCTCCCTCAGGAGCGCTCAGGACCCAATTACTAGGTACAGCTGAACCTTATTACCTGAGTTGAGCCCTGCCTTGAAAGACCTGCCCTACTCCTCAGACAGTGCCTTTGCAGTGTATCGTAAGCAGCTCCTTGCTGTGGCTTGTTCCTGGTCCTGGGTTGTTCCCGGTGTCCTGTTCTTGATCATTGGCTTCTGACTTGGCGTGTTATACCGACCTCCCTTTTTGTCTTTCGTTCGTGGCATATATATACACACACTATCTGATGATTTTTTAAGTTTAAAATGCTAGTCTTATGACTAAGCACAGTTTGTGCGAAACGCATCAAGCAATTTAGCCTTTTTTTGTTCGTGTTAACGTACTGTTGTTCCTTTCGATTTTATTGTCCACAGACGCTCAATAAATTATTATTTTTTTATACATGCATGGACTGGTGTCAGCTGGTGCAACTATCGGTTTTCCTGTGATAGAATGCACTGCAATCCATGCAGAATGCACTGAAATATCTGCAATATGCTTGTCATCAAAAATGGGGGGGTTTCTTATTGTCCTGCTCGTGAGCTTACAATCTAATTAAAGCAATAAACAGGGAATGATGTTGCCAAATCTGTCAGGAGGAATTCATACTCACGAAGCATTCTGCGGCATCGTCCATGATACCTAGCTGGAAACGCTGCTCATCTTGAAACGTCTTGGCAAGCGCACTACGGAGAGCGTCTGACGGCAACACCTTCTCACTGCTGCACTGGAACTGATTGAATATTCCCTGTTTAGGAAGAAAGTACAGTTCAGGAACAGACATACAAAGTCCCTTTGGTGGCATTTTAAAACATGTTTCTATCAGTACATTATTTAAAGGGCATGAACTATAAATCATCGAGGAAAGTGAGGCAATTATGAGGCCTTACTTTTTGGTACATGAAGACCCCTATGACACAATTCAGAATAATGCTGGATCTCTAGTGACTTCTAGTGATCATCTAGATTTCAAATCATGGTCACTGACTAAATATTGCTCTAAGAGTAATTTCTCATCCATGGAGACACACTACCTCTTCTTTAACTAGCTGAACCTAAATATATTATATAAAGTCGTTTTAGAAGTAAAAAAAAAAAAAAGATATCCTTGCTCAATAAACTTGGCAGGCTACCTTGTCTCATGGTAACAGTTCTGTGGTCGTATTCGTCACGTGACATTGCCTACATTTGTAGGACAAGGTAGTTCTGTTATGGGAACAATAGACCACTTTATTCATCTGTTAAACTAGACAAACACATTGAAACTAATCTGTACTGTTCTCTCTCCAACAGAGCTTTTTTATGAATAAATGCATTTATTCAATCCCACCTGCAATCGTTTTACTTCCCTTATTTTTTGTAACTACATGCAAAACTTTCCAAGGAGCAAAATGTGTTATATTTGTTTGCACACTTTAACTAAGGAAATAAAATAAGAGGGTTTTACTACATGTCCCGATAGATTTGTAATCCTGCTATTAGGTCTCATGTCAGAATTACTAGAGAACAAATGAAAGTGAAGTATTTTGAAGCACACGTGCAATTGCCTCCTGAACTTCTTATGGTTGAAGAGACAATACCTTCTAAATATGAAACACTTAATAACAACTATAAATACCATATAACCTCATGTCAGTGAACCAGTATTTTGTGGGGCTAGTATTTGCCAAAAACAGTTTGTTCCTACCAATATGAAGATATCGACATGTGATAATGTATAAGTATAGTTTCAAACCTATTCAAAAAAGGTGCTTCCATTTTAAAACTGGTAGGAAATACGAGGAATTATTGCGGAACTAGATGGTTTTACAGATAGCAGAGACTATAGGGTATTACAGCCAAAGCCCTCATGTTGGTCAATTCAATAAAGGAGGAGTTGACAGGAGAGTTGTGGTTTTATCTGCCACACTTCACTATACTTATGAAGGGCCATCCCCAGTGACTTTCTACTGAAGAAATTATTTTCCAAGTGTCCTCGTGCATTAAATTATTCATTATATAGGGCCAGCCCAGAAAAACATGCCACTGCTGTCCCTTCATAATAAATATTGAAAGTGAGGGAGGTGAAACTGTGCGTGGGCATAGCTCGATTAACCCCTTAAGGACCGGGCTGTTTTTTACCTTTTGTACCCTTCGGGACCGAGGCTGTTTTAACACTTTTGCGGCGCTTGTGTTTAGATGTAATTTTTCTCCTCACCCATTAGGGCACCCACACAAGTTATATATTGTTTTGTTTCAGGACAAGAAGGACTTTCTTCAGATACCATTGTTTTGATCATATTATCTAATTTTCCATTTAAAAAATAATAAACTATGACAAAAAATTGAAAGAAAAAAAACAACAAATTTTCTGACTTTTACCTGAAAAAATCTTTTACTCATCCAAAAACGCTATTGAAAAAACCTGCTAAATAGATTCTACTATTTGTCCTGAGTTTAGAAATACCCAATGTTTTTATGTTTTTTTGCTTTTTTCTGGAATAAGTACAAGTAGCGTTTTGCTATTTCAAAACGCATTTTTCCCCCCCAAAGCTGGTCATTCTGCCCCATGCTATTTCAGGTATATTTGAAGCCAGGCAATGCAATTTACCCCATTAAGCCATATATTTTTGAAAACTAGACACCTCAAGGTATTTCATATGCTGGTATTTTAACCCTTTCCATGTACTAATTCTACTACTACCCTTTGTCAAACTTTGTGGTAGTAATTTATTTTGTGGTTTTTTTCCCACACAAATTGTACATCCGGTATACATTTATAATTCCAGGTATCAAACAACACCCCAATGTGTGTTCAGCAACGTCTCCCAAGTACAGTGATACCACACATGCATGGGTTTGTCTGGTGTTTGGGGTTTAAAGGGCCACATTTGGGAAGTGCACTTTTCCCCCCCCGTTTTGGCAAAATCACTTGCAGCAGCGGCTGCTCTCAGCGCGTTCTGTGGTGAAACAATTTAATCCTTACTGGACCTATACCTACCTCTTTTTGTAAAAAACAATTTACTTTACTTAATATCAAGGACACGTGAGTGCGGAGTGCGGTTTTATTTACAGGAAAATATATGCAAATATAAATAAATGAGATTTTGGAGAGCTTTATTTAAGGGTTTATTTCAACATTCCTTGGGATGATTAATTACTCTTCCATTTCTAATGGATATTTATAGCCCGTGAAAAACTCACAAATCTAGGTTACCCACATTCCTAATACAATAGTGTTTAAAATATAATTCTGAATGTACACTTATTTGTAAGCAGATATGTTAATATGTTCTGTGATTTTTTTTGATATTTTTATAGTGATATGCAAATGGTATGCAGCCAACCTCACTGTAACCAATGGGATTATTTATTAAAATCTTCTTTAGAAGAAACAGTTGATACACTAATGCCTTAAGAGAAAACAGCTTGTACTTTAGAAAATACAGGCTGTTCTGCCCAGGAGTAAACATTATTTTTTTTTTAAAAAGTGAGTGAGCTGGCATGAAACTTTATTGTTTCACTATCTAACCTATGCATTATTAATGACCAGGAAGGACCAGAGATCTCAGGAGGGTCTGGAGAGACCCTCTTGGAAACTTATTTTTATTTAAAGGGAGCCTGCATCTTGCGAGAGGCAAAATCTCTCGCAGTGGCGCTTGTGAACGCTCTCCAGGGTGGGGTTTCCGTGCCACTGAATGCCTCACTATCAAGGCATTTCAACGACACCTCGTTGATCGCCTCCTAAGCTCTTTTAGGCGTCCGTCACCATACAATATATGGCGGACATTCACGTCACATAGAGGCATTACAGCAACACCATTTGGGTGAGGAAAGCGATTGTAGATCACTTTCTACACCCGTTTAAATTCATAACGTGACGTCAATTGTCGTTAACGGTTTTTCCGTGACGTGCCTAGCATGTCAATTGTTGTCAAGGAGTTAAATGCTGCCCGTGTCTGGTCTCCTGCCCCCTTGCAGTCCTAGCATGCTGCCTGTGTCTGAGAAGAGGGAAATGATATCAGACCCAAACTCGGACCCAGTCAAGGTGCCCTCTCCATCATGGTTCCCTCAGTCTCCGCACGCTGTCCAAGCCTGAACACCGAGCTTGGACTGTGAGAGAGCAGGAGACCAGTCCTGTCACCAGGTACTAGATCAAAAAGGGAAGAGCCTCCTCCTGAGCCTACAAAAGGTAGGTAAGGTAAGGGGGGGGCCCTAAATGTAGATGGGAGTGTGTGATGCATGCAGTTTGTATATGGTGTGTCCATGTATAAGTGTTAGTGCTAGTATATGTAATGGGTTTATGTGAAACAATCTGTGAAGCTGGAGTTATAGCTGCGTATTATACAAACGTACTTATTTTTTCTTAAAAATATAGGGTAAATTTGTACCGGTGTATTATACACAGTTGCATACTTTAACTAAGGTTTTACAGTATATATATATATATATATATATATTAATAGCACTTCAGACATCCCAACCAAACCTTCTGAAGGGTTTGGGACTCCCACACCTGTATTAAAACATTGCACAACACTTGCCTGGAGGCATTCAAACACCTTTTGCTTACTGCTGATTTAAAAAGAAGGTACGTAAAGGATGATTAACATGTTAGGAAGTTCTTCGCTGTAATGCTAGGATTGTGTTATTGCAGTGTCAGAGTGATAATCAGGATATTTCTCCTTTGTGTACCGGCCACAGTTGGCAAAAAGCAACTACACCCAGGGTTGCAAAGCTCCCCGTTTTAAGATATAAACGTTTTGGAATGGTTGAGTTTGACATAGCTGTCAATCATTCTTCTGAGACAGTTGCAAAAGAAGAAAATAATTTGATTCTATCTTGTTAGAATTCCAGCCCACCCTACAACACCCATACGCAAAACAACAATAAAGTGTTCTGGACCTGTAGGGTCAATGCCTTATAATGTAACCTCTTAACAAAACAACAAAAGCAAAACAACCAACCTTCTTTTGGTAACTGGAAGGAAAATAGTTTTTGAATCGTACAATTTTATAGCAAGACAGGAGGCTTCATATTTGCATAACTTCTTTACTACAAAACCTCCAGCAGCAAAGAAACAGTTAACGTAATAAAAAGTGACCAATAGGAAAACAGGAAAAAGTTCATAAATATCACTCCAAAACAATCCCACTTCCTCTTCTTTGCTGCTGGCCTCCAGGTGAGCACTCTCCATGCTAGACGTGCTACTCTGTACGGCTGGTTTTTTTGACATTCATACATATATATATTTATTTATTTGATGTTTATTTATTTCATCTGTACTATTTATTTTCAATATATGTGTTTTTGTCTCTATTACTGTACTTTGGGTTTTCCCTTGGTTGTTTATCTTTCTCCTCTTTTAATTGCCTATCAATTTAATGTTTATGCCCTGGGTTATTTTAACCTTTTTTTCCGTTTTTTTCTGTGTTCCTACTGTCCTCCTGCCCTTTTTTCCATTTTGTTTGGTCTCTGGCAGTTCCTTGCGGGACAGTTGCTCTCTAACTGCCATTGTTTTATGTGACGCAGTTTCTTTCTCCCTTTCGCGCCTTTTTCGGCGCGTTGTTTGAGCGCGCGTTGGTTTTCTCTTACTTCGCGGGGCCGTTTGTTCGTTCCGGCGGCGAGGTATATTTATACCTCTGCCGTCGGGTTGTTTATTCGTACGAGTGCGGGGTTTTTTAACGTTGCACAACGGTAAAACCCCGCTCTCTCTCTCTCTCTCCGTTCTTCGTTTTTTATTTCGCTCTCTTACCTTTTTTAAAACTGTTCTTTTTATCCTGGTACCCGCGTTGCAGCCTCTGACAGGCTGTTCCGTGCGGTGGGAGGTTGACCACCTCCTGTTGTGAGGGTATTCCCCTCTGTATGTGTTCGGCACCGCGTTGCCGTTGTTTCTGGACCACACACAGGCTTACATTTTATTAAAATTAAAGTGACACGCACATTTGTTTCAATATAAAAAAAAAAAAAAAAAAAAAAAGAAGGAAACAAAGTTGAAATTAAAAACCAATCATATATTTATTATTTGTATATGACATCAATGTGCATATACAGGGACTTTACTGAGTTTGTTTAGGTTTTATGTCCCAGTTATACATTTATATGGCTGTCATCCCTGGCAAGGGTTAGCCTTTATGCCTGATGTGATTTTATGTCTATCATAGACTGTTTATAGGGGCTGTTGCTCCATCTGATTGCAGTACTTTGGTCACTGCTCTGTATTTGGGTTTTTACCCTAAAAAGATATCACACTATTTATAAAAAAAAAAAAAAAAAAAAAAAAAAAATTATTACCAAGCCCCTTGACTGAATTTCTCTGGGCTTAGCGGATGACCCCCGCTTTTATGTGCTTGTGTCCAACATATGTTCCTTTTGTTTTTTTCTCTTCAGATAATTGGTCGCTATGTCTGACTCAGAGCTTCCTCAAATGCCCGCTGCTTTTCAGAATGGGCTCCTTCTGCGCATGTGGCCGAATTCATACGATTTTGGCTGCGGCGCCCACTGGAGAAAGAAGCACGTCAAAAACTTCGTGCTGAATGCCCGAGACCTACGATCCCCGACAAGGTGGCTCAGACGCCCGAATTCGACAGTACATTTGTGTCCTTCATGACGCGTAGTGGTCGTGATCCACGCAAAGGCATTGAACAAGGCCTTCGGACGGCACAAGACAAGTTGCTGGATGTTTCGGGCCCTCTGACCCAGGTACTGTCTATCGCTGACGACGCCTTGAATGATGGCTCTCAATTGGATCCCTATTTAGTTAGAGAATGGGCCCAACGTGCAATTTGCCTTCTGGGGAATGCCAACGCTGCTATTTCAGCCGAGCGCAGGAAGGCGGCATTGTTTAAGCTGGACACTAAGTTATCTGAGCTGGCGCCCAAGGAACTGGGCCCTGAGGCCAAGGGCCTTCTTTTCGGTGATAAGTTTTTAAAAGAACTTAACCAACACGTTCATATATTTACCTCGCTGAATAAGGCGCAGACGTCTCTACGCAGGGTTTTCAGAAGCGAGAACCGTTTTTTGTCCAGAGCTGGTCGACAGAGGGGCCGGGTCACCAGCAGAGCTGCCTATCAAGGCAACAGGCCCAGATTCCAATATGATGCGACACGTCGCTTTCAATACCGGAACCCGCTCACCAGAGGTTCTACTAGAGGAAGAGGCACATCTTCATCCTTCAGAGGGAGATTTCCATCAGGTAAGGACCTCTATTTTTCTTCCGCATATTCCTGTGGCGGGGAGACTCGTACATTTCACCCACTGTTGGGAAGGTCTTACACGGGATCCTTGGGTACTTCAATGTGTCAGGGGTTTTTCGCATAGATTTCCTTTCCCCTCCTTGTCAGTCTCGGGCCCCTCTCCCTATTCATATGTCACGGGATTCTCTAAGGTTGGTTCATGCAGAACTCTCTTCCCTTCGAGAGAAGGGCGCAATCGAACGCGCTCGTGGACGTCCGGTGTTTGTGAGCAACATTTTTCTGGTGAAGAAGAAGATTGGGGAATTCCGTCCTGTCATCAATTTGCGAGCATTGAACGTCCACGTGACCTATCAACATTTCAAGATGGAAGGGATCCATCTGCTGCGCGATCTACTACGCCAAGGGGACTGGTTCACTCGCTTGGATCTAAAGGACGCTTACCTTACCGTGCCGGTCCACGCAGAAGACAGACGGTTCCTTCAGTTTTGGTGGGAGGACGTTCTCTGGCAATTCACTTGCCTTCCCTTTGGCCTCAGTTCCGCTCCATGGTGCTTCACGAAACTGCTGAAACCAGTCATGGAGTTTTTGCGGGAACGCGGCGTCAGATCCATCATCTACCTCGACGACGTTCTCCTGATGGCACAGGACCGGGATACTCTTCTCAAGGATACTCAGATGGCTGTCCAACTGTTCCAGTCCCTGGGTTTCATTATCAACGACATGAAGTCGGACCTTTCTCCTTCCCAGTCGGTCCTGTTCCTCGGATTTCTTGTGGATTCCGTGGAGGCTGTTTTGAAACTTCCATCGGGAAAACTGATTGCTATACGGAAGAATATACGCCGTATTCTTCGCTCCCAGTGTGTTTCCCTACGGGACCTTGCGCGCACCCTGGGGTTACTTTCGGCCTCCATTCAGGCTATTTTCCCTGGCCCTTTACACTATCGCGCTATGCAACGTCTCAAGACGGCTTATCTACGTCGGTCAGATTCATACGACCAACCGATTCAACTGACGGACGAGGTTCGGGTAGAACTGCATTGGTGGCTACGTCACATGGATGCCTGGAACGGTCGGGCTATCTTCGGTCACGCTCCAGATTTTTATCTGGAGTCGGATGCCAGCCTCCTTGGTTGGGGGGCGGCCTGCGAAAACTCGGCCACCGGCGGACTCTGGACGGAAGAAGAACGAGGGTTCCATATAAACTGCCTGGAACTGATCGCCGGCTCATTTGCCATTCGAAGTTTCACCAAGAACATAACACATTGTTCTTTGGTCCTCAGGATGGACAATGTTTCGGCCGTCCGCTACATCAATCATTTAGGGGGCTCCAAGTCCAAGCTTCTGTCGGATCTCACCAGGGATCTGTATCAGTATTGCCTGGACAATCACCTTGCCATCAGGGCGGAGTATATCCCAGGGAAAGAAAATATGGTGGCGGATTGGTTTTCCAGGCATTGGAGGGATGTCAGCGACTGGCGTCTTCTTCCAGAGGTTTTCGAATCTCTAGATCGACTTCGGGGTCCACTATCTCTGGATCTTTTCGCGTCCAGGACCAACCATCAGCTGCCAGTTTTCTTCAGCTGGCTTCCGGATCCTCTTTCGCAGGCAGTGGATGCCTTTCTTCAAGTCTGGCCTCCGGCGGGAGCGTACGCTTTCCCGCCCTTCTCCATGATTCTCCGGACCCTCCATCAGGTGAGCAGACAACAGATCACGTTATTGCTGATCACGCCCTTCTGGAAAATGCAACCGTGGTTTCCCCTGTTGCTGGAGATGTCATGTGCAGACCCTCTCTTGCTTCCTCAGTTGCGAGACCTTCTCCTGAATCAGGACGGCAACCCTCATCCACTGATTCTCCAAGGCCAGTTGTCCTTAGTGGCTTGGATGGTTTCCGGGGTTCCTGGAGTTTCTCAGGCTTATCACAAGAAGCTAGAAATCTTCTCTGGGATTCATGGGCTCCGGGTACTAGACGATCCTATCTACAAGCGTGGCAATCCTGGCAACGCTGGTGTGTGGAACAACAGGTGGATCCCTTTACGGCCCCTGTGGTGATGATCTTGAATTTTCTGGCTCATCTTTTTTCTTTGGGTAAGTCGTATCGTTACCTCAACGTGGTTCGGTCGGCCATCTCCGCTGCTCATGTTCCTGTGGATGGGACGAGCGTAGGTAAGGATCCTACTGTTTGCCGTCTACTTAGAGGGATTCGCCTCGCGAGACCCCCTTCTTCCAGGTATTCCACTTTTTGGGACGTTTCGCTTGTCCTTGACTTTCTGGAATCGTGGCCGGTTAACAACGCTCTGTCTTTGCGTCAACTTTCAGCTAAGTTGGCCCTCCTTTTTTGTTTGATCTCTTTTCGTAGGGTCTCAGACATTAGAGCTTTTGACACTACCTCCTTATCGTTTTCTCCGGAGGGTGTTTTGGTGTCTATCTCTCGTAGAACGAAGTCTTCTTCTTCTTCGGTCGTTTACCCCTATTTTTCTGACCACCCTAAACTGTGTGTGGCGGATTGTGTTCGTGTTTATCTTGCTTCTACATTATCTCTTCGATCCTCAGTTTCGGGGCCTTTGTTTATTAGTTATGTATCTCCTTTTAAGCCGGTCTCTTCTCCTACACTAGCCAGATGGATTAAATGGATTCTCTGTTTGGCGGGTGTCGATAGTTGTTTTGGCGCACACTCCGTTCGAGGCGCTGCTGCCTCTGCTGCGTTTGATTTGGGAGGTTCCCTTTCTGATATTCTGTCTGCGGCGGATTGGTCTAGGGAAACTACTTTTCGCTGTTTTTATTATCGCCCTCGTCCTCACGTTTCCTCTAGATTATTGGTGTCGCTTTAAAATTGCAAATATGAAGCCTCCTGTCTTGCTATAAAATTGGGGATTACTCTAGCCTTGGTGTAGAGATAATCTAAATTTTATTAAAGACAGGAGGCGAATATTTCCCACCCATTATGCTTTTCTCCCTCCCTGGGTTTATTTGTCTGGTATTATTTATATCTTGTCATATTTTATTATTATATTGTATGAATATTATTTATTTACATTATTTATGTTCTGACTGATGTTTCGTTTTATTTACTAAAACTATTTTCATGAACGGTGTACTTTCATGATGTCTCTCTGTTTCTTGCAGTTTGATTCTCCTCTTGATACATACTTTTTCGTTGGATGGTCGGTTTTCCCTTTGTCCAGGTTTCTTCTCCTTTGAGTACTTTGACATTCCTGTGCTCCACGTTTCGGCACACCATCAAAGAAGAGGAAGTGGGATTGTTTTGGAGTGATATTTATGAACTTTTTCCTGTTTTCCTATTGGTCACTTTTTATTACGTTAACTGTTTCTTTGCTGCTGGAGGTTTTGTAGTAAAGAAGTTATGCAAATATTCGCCTCCTGTCTTTAATAAAATTTAGATTATCTCTACACCAAGGCTAGAGTAATCCCCAATTTATTAACCCATTGCAGATCAGAGTGTGATTTTTATGCAGATCACAGAAGAGAAATCATAGTTATGTTTTCAGATTTTATGGCAGTTTACCGCTGAGTGCCCTGATACAACGTCATAATCAAGCCCTTCCTATGGTTTGGATGTATATTGCGAAGGAAAAGTGTGCTATGGAGGCTGTGCATGGCCCTCCATAGTTAAAGGTTAGAGATCTTCCTTGCAACTGGCCAGTTGGGTAGTGGCACATTGGGAGCTAGATACCCCAGTATTAGAAATCTGCACCCAGTTTGGGTACATGCGTACTGCTCCCCCCCCCCGGCCAATACTCCACCAACCTATATGACTTATTAATTGCAAAGGCACAGGCCATAAACTGGCATTATTTATTGTTTTAAGCAAGAAGAGAGCGAGAGAGAAAAAGAGACAGATTTTTTTTTACTGCAGAAACATATCAAAGCAGCTGAATGATCTCAGTGTAGCCTTTGATAAGAAGATCCAATGTCTACTACATTGACCTGTATACTTTTTGGAGCAAAGCAAAATATATTTTCTGTCTAGTCTAGGAATTATTACATGAAAGAGGAATTTCAGCTGGATACATCATACAACAATGACCCACAGACTAAAAAAAAGAAATCTTTCAACATGTTTCTATCAAAAAATATTCCTACAAAGAACAGGTTAGAAGTTTTGCATTTTGTGTAGTTTTTTTTTCTTCACTCTAAGAGATTTTGGAGGCGGTGAGAACAAAGACATTGATACTATAACCCTTTCCAGTATGGATCAGAATACTAATCATGTTCCAGTCAACAAGACAGAGCACATTTGCAATTAGCAGGGCTGGTCTTGCTAGAGTATCACGTTGTTAGGGGTCACACATGAGACTTATTGGGTGGGCTTAACACTAGCCAAGTTTCAGGACAGCCATATCAATCAAATTTGCTCAAATACAAAGAACGAGCATTAGTAACTATTCTGACTCGGGATATAATCAGCAGGAACATTCTTTTAGTGCCTAAAGTGACTACACTTTCAACACATTCTACCCAAAACGACTGTTTATTCTCACTTCTATACATAGTTACTACAGGCTGAATATGAGCACAGGAAATGTGTCCTGCAAATAAATGGCAAACCCTTGCAGAAGGAATAACTCTTGGATCAAAAGAAGATTTTTGCTTTTTTTTAATTGCATAAGCGAGCAGCAGATTTGAGTGGGTAATCTGTCTAAATAAAGCTGTTGTCGCCCGTTGTCCAATGAGCCAGTCTCACACCTAAGTAGCCAAAGATGAAGCTGATCAGTTTGCTATAAAAATATTCTAATGCTTCAGCATTCCAATACTTCACTCAATCAATTCTTAATTTGTTGTTTATCAACTGTTTCTCAGTGTAGCATAATTATGTTTTGTACTGCGATTACTATTCCTTGTTGATTTCCTAAGAGCAGGCAAAAAAACCCAACAACTTAAGCAGTATGTTAAACTTTATTTTTTTTTGTGAGAAATCAGTGTTTGGTTCTGCTGCTGCTACACTTTAATCAAGAATTGTTTTCTTCACTGTTCAGTTGTCAAGTAAAGGAAATAGGTTTGCCTATTGTATACAGGCTGTCACTGCGATGATGTACAAGTGACTAATCAATTTCTCAATAAATACTAAAAATGTACACCTTGAGAATGCCCGAGCGCTCTAGGAAAGACATTAATATATACACAGCTTGTGCAATCTTAACCATTTCTTTATCAATACATTTAGCTGCTGTCACCAAAACCTGTAATTGAAGGTGTCTCCATACACAACAGTTCACAACGTATACATTCAACGTGCAACACAGAATTGGCCAGCGCTATGCATTGCTATGCTTCATACATTATAAGAACCACACACACATACACACACACACACATACTTATCCTACCTTAAGTGCGCAGAATATGCAGGAATCGCCCATACATTTATGTGTTGTAAGTTGTCGGAAGCTTCGGCGGAAAATATCCAGGTGCCACAAAACCTATGGAAGAAATAAATGTATATACTTATGTGACAGCCAAGATTGGACATATGAAAGATTTGTGGTATTCTCATCAGGATCATTATATGTAACAGCTGTAGCTGTGTGCTACTCCCTTTAGGAACAATTTCTCTGTGTAGGTACTAACTTTAAACATAAAAGAGGTCACCAGCTTGGTTGATTTTAACTAAAAGTTATTTTTCATCCCAGATATACCCTTGGTTAAAATGAGAAGGGCCTTTTACGAACAATGTGTTAACTTGTGCCTTTAAACACATTTTGAATTGTTTAAAGCAATTTGACCCCAAATAAAAATGCAAAATATGAATATATATATATATATATATATATATATATAAATATGAATAAAAATGGATATAAATACAGGCGTTGTAACCCAGAATTATTTATAAAACAGACATGGGCATTGGTAAAACAAAGCATTAACTTAGACTATAATATGTTTAAGATGTTCTAAGATCTGTTTTTTTAACTATTTTTAAAGTTTTGACTTTGGTCCCCACTGCTGCTGATCAGCCTTCAGGCCTCAGGTAGATCTGGATAGACTCTCTGGGAACCTTTTTACTTTAAAGGTTGTTTCCGACAATGTCAGTGTCGATTTGTGACTAAGGAGCCAGTGATGTTATTTGCAGAAATGAACATTAATGTCGGTGTAATTTGTCACAAAGTGTTAGTTGACACATCTAAAAACCCATTTTAACATTATCAAAATGGTTGTGAAATGTGGTGTAAAGCAAAGAAAAGCAGAAAAAAAAACCAACTGTCCAAGTTTCAGGGTGTAGAATAATCATGTCTTCAAAGGGTGAAAAGTTCATTGTCTATTATTATTATTTAGCATTTTTATTAATTGTTAGTATCAACAAAAATACAGTTCTATTTTTGTTATTTATTATTAATAAAGGACATGTTATGTGTCAATTATTCTTCCGTCAGCATCCTTAGTAATACATTCCTTTTTGCAGAAGGACAAACAGTGGGGAGGAAAACTCATGGAAAACTAGAGAATAAAGAAAGGACACAATAAAGAAGGCGGTCGTGGAGCTCAAGCAAATATTTTGGTTGGTATAGTGCAAACAGCACAGTTCTGTCGAATTCCTAGGTAAGGGTATTCCCACGGGCTAGAGGAATACTGTTTTATTAGGGAGTATGTTCTGAACAGTCTGCATTTTTCCAAGGTTACTCAAAGAGTAAATAAATATTTTTTAGCATCACAACTGTGTCTCCAGACCTACCCGCTCCGGCATTCAGCTATGCTGCTCCAAATAATTTCACGTACATCATCATTCCATTTAAATACCCTTAGTCATCCATATGACGGCTTCCAAAAAAAATATTGGATGGAAACTCCCAATTGACAGCTTGGTGCAAATTATATTAGGGCTATTAAAACAGCTCATGCAGTGAACTATTACAGCCATGGCACATTGTTTCAAGCTCACGTGTTAAAGAAAGCCCTGATTTGTTTTAGCTCGTTATTAAATGTATTGTGCAAGGGACTAGTCTACTTACAGTGTAATATAATTAGGGCAGGGAGCTCCTTTTTACCGTATTCATACATAATGTACCTAGTTCATAATGTCTATATGACCACTGTACTTATATGACTGCACTTCCTCTTTATTATATTGTGACGTGTAAAGTACACCTGTTAGCATTACAACAACAACAAATATTTATATACATACTCCAGGATTTTAAACAATAATAAACACAAGCCCATACTATATGCCATCATAAACTCAGTAAGACGCGAGTGAATAATCTAATTTCTATGCACTAAATTAACAATTCCCTAAGAAATCGTGAAAATATTGTGCATGTTTGGGCTGTATGAGGAATGATGTTTCTAATTCTGTGTTAAATTATTAAAGTGTGAACTTCAGCAGAAAAGGTAGAACTGCAACCTCAATGCTTAGGCTCTGCTACAAGAAGTATACGCGTGTGATGTATTGTTAAACTGGTGAGATAAATAGTAAGACATGCCATTTTTTTTCTTTAGGGAAGTAAACCGAGTTTGGTTCACAGAGAACTATTACAGTGAAAGTCTCCTTTGTTGCCGGCGTCAGTTGACATCGGGGTATTTATACATGCAAGGACCAAATAAGCGGGAAAAAGCCGATAGAGGAGATCGGCCGAATGGTTCTTATCTGCCGTCAAATCCTCAACTATTATTTTATGATTCTATGTTTACATTGATGACAAGATTAGAACTTGTCTTTCTAAATACCGGCTGATGTATTAACGTTATACGAGTTGTTCCATGTCACAAGGACTTGGCGGTTATATTGGTCTGTAGCCAGCAGGATGCAAGCAATTAGAAATTACAGTCGGTCTGAAAACATAGATGAATTAATCGGGTCGAGTTTAACGTTAATTTAGTACAATTCAGCATCACAAAAACAAAATGTATCCTTAAAACTCAGCAAGGCTAGAAAGTTCCCACTGTCTTTTGTAAATACAGGTTTAGCTCGATGAAACCCAATTTGATGGTTTGCTAAGAGAGCAAAATAAATAGCCCCCCTTGCCTTGAATTAGAAATCTCTTACTAAGTCACCGTATGTGACTGAAGCCTCACGGATGCGCTAATAAGGACTTTTTGTGTATATTAACTTTAGAGACCAATGTCTCTGCATTAACGGGGTGATGGCTACTAACTGTGTCTTCATGTAAAGTGTAATGGTCAATGGGGCGCCCCTAAAACATTTTTTTTTGTATAGTTTGACAAAGACACGTTATTAAGAAATCTACCGATATTTCTGCCAAGTTTAACTTTTACTTCTATATATGCCCAAAATTGTAGACTAGGTGCATAAAATCCACTGGGGAGATTTAGTACTTTGTTATAGAGAAAGAATTCCCAATGTTGAACTGTCTATAGATGTTCTGAAAGTCCATTTATATACCAGAAATGCTGAAAAACACTTATATAAACTTATATATAATAACATGATTATAATATATTATTAATAATGAGCCCAATGCCATAATAATCTACCCCTAGACAATCACATTAATAATATTTAATTGAATGTCCTGCTTAAATAGTGTAAAGCAGGTTTCTACAGAGCTGTTGATGGTATGTACGCTGGACATAGCTGGCCAACATAGGGTCCACAATTTGTTCTAAAGGTGTTCCAATACAAGACAATAAAATAAAGTTAAATATACTTTTAACACACACTTATCAAGTTTATGACGGCAGTAATATTCTGTGCAAGTATATAGTTGTATCCACACGAACAGATAAGAAACTATAATTCAGAGTTTCAGCTACTGATGGTTATGTATAAAAAGGTAGTAGTTGCTCAAACTTTGCCAAGCAGTCTTATTAGCATAGGAACCAAATGAATTAAAGAACTGGACCGTTTTGCTGGTTGCTATGGTAATAAAGCCACTATCCAAACTTTGCATCAAAATCACTTGTTATACATAACCCACAATGTTTTCTACAGAGAAGGCAGCTGCGGGTACATGGAGGACAAAGCCTTACACCGTGTTTACAAGCAGTCAGCATCCTTACCTGCAGTGCACTGTTTAGGAAACAGCTATTCTGTCCGGGTTCATTAATCAGACCTTTGCTTGGAGCAATGGACATGGAATTTCGTGGAGTAAACATCTCGTGTACGCCTCCTCTACCCGTAGAAAAGTAATTTCTCTTCCAGGACATCATTGAGTTCAGTGCAAAAGAGAAAATACGAGACCGGAATCTCCGCAGAGCCTCTAGATGCAACCAGTAAGATCGTTTGTAAAAGTGAAAACGTATAAACCAAAAGAAAATCAGCAGGAACTGTTAAATGTAGAAATGTTACTTCAGGCTTAACCCGTACAGAAGGAATACAGGGAGTACAATCGATGCAGAAGTAGAAATACTTGTAGGAAAATCATCAGAGTACATCCTTGATCTGATCATGCAACTTGTCTAAAATATCCTTGAGACTGTAGCAATGACAGTATCTAAAAACTCTGGATAGATACTGTGACTTTGTGTGTCCAGAAAGGCCCTAATGCAGCAACAATTACGGATCCAGAAGAAGTGTGTTTCCTAATCCTCAGAACAGCGAGTAAAAAAAAAAAAAAAAAAAAAAAAGATCTGGAAGCAGCTTCTACATCAACAATCAACACAACTCACATGACGTGGAGCCCCCTGCATCATGAAAGGGGGTGGGGGATAGGATAGACAACTTCAGCGAGGGCAGGTTGCAACAAGAAACACGACTATTCCTTGGTAGTTTCAACAAGTTCGACACAAAAGCTTTTAAAGGATTTAATTATTACACAGAAGCGCCCTAGTCTAGTCAGTTCAAAACTGGAAATCCAGGCAGCTGAAGAAGGGTGAAAAAAAAAAAACCTGTTGCGTCATTTAATTACTGTGCTGCATTGTTGGGAAGATTTGTCAAGTTCGGCAAGCCTCACCTCCCACAGTTAACTAATAGCCTTTCTAGAGAACAGATATAAAGATGACAACTTAAAGGAGTATGAGGAAGACTATAAAACCCCGCTTAGCAATATGGAGAACAATATATTCCGGGAGAAGGCTCTTTATTTATTTGACTTTAAAAAAAAAAAAAAAAATTCTATTAGGAAAAATAAATTATATGATTATAATTTAAATGTAATATTTTGGCTTTCAGGCAGGTTAAAATATGTTTATTTAACGGAATTCAAAGGTTTGCGCGGAATTACTCGGCCTTGTTCAAACTTCATGACTTCACACTTTGGCAAGTATTGTAATATCATCAGGAAACACTTCAATTAGAACAGATCCATCATTTTGATGACCGAAAGAAGCTTGCAGGGTGAGATAAGCAAAACCATGTTTCACGATCTTAAGGAGCATCCTCTGGAATATGTCAGGGACCTAGAATTGGGGGGGGGGACACAAAAAAAGACAATTAAGAACAATGGGAAGCATCAATCAAAACACTGCATAAGGGTAAAAATGTTGAGTAGATCCAGATACAACCAGAATTACGTAACAAGGTATCATATGTTACAAGAGAAATTAAATATCTTCTCAACATCACAACTAGTCTAGGGAAAGAAAGACAGCATAAATAATAAAACATTTACTTCCCCTGCAGCCACATGGGAACATTCCTATCTCTATAAAATAACAAAATACAGAAAACAAATGAGACCACAAGATTTATATATATATTATACACACACACATATATAATCACCACAAATAATAACAAAAAAACTAAGTTTGACAAATTTGATTCATATATGGTGTTTGCTATTGTAGAAGTCAAATAAGTTAGTTATTTTATGTAGGATTTTAGGTTTTATTATCATTTTTGAGGGATAAAGCATTAAAATAACATGTTTGAAAATATTTCAAAAACAGGTCAACTATAATCTGATGGTCACCTGAAAGTAAAAAAAAAAAAAAGCAACTGCTGCTTACAAAGGTGATGGAACTCAACATCTGAATATAGTTCTGTATCTGAAACACCCAGAACATATCCAAAAGATTATTGGAACAGCTACAGTAATTAACAACCAATAACCTTCCAGATGTACTCATTTAATATGCACAAATGTCTTTTCAATAGTTTAGTACCTCTGCCAAAACCAGGTGACCCCATTGAACATCTAGAAACACAGAGAATGAACATCTAAATATCTCCAAAACATCTTTTAAGTGGTTAAATGTTAAACTGGAGAGAACATTTCCTGAAGAAAAAAAAAAGATTTTCCCTAAATACAAAAGCACTATAAGTGTGTTATTACATATAAAGCCAATCCTAGCACAGATTACGGGTAGAATAGTTCTCAGCAAAACCATCACAAAAGCTCTACGTGCTAATCTTGTTATTTGTGAGACTATATTGTGACAAAGCTGTCATTTTAAAAGACACGTAATACCAGTCTCCTAGACACAGTTTGACTTCCTACACATATATTTACTGTGTCTGCCCGAGTCACCGAAAAGAAAGTATGCACAGAATGTATCTGGCTTATTCAATGTGTTAAAAAATACGACTGATGAGCCGGCTGGGATGTTCTGTCAGGTTACTAGGGAAAATTGGGACAGTCCCAATGCCCCAGCAGACTCCAAAGTCCTTCTGCTGCAAGCACATGCACGACAAGATCTTCAAAACTACCTATTGCTTGCACTTTTTTTTTTGTTTGTTAACCAATGTAACTGATTTAGAGATATCTCATTTAAAAAACTAATCTCACGGAAACCGAGATGAGTGGCAGCCTGTGGCAGGACCAGTATTATATGTTTAATTGCCTGTCCTAAAGTACGTTCCCTTCTCCTTACCCACACAAAGCCTGCCTGAACCAATTATCAACAATCAGTAACCCACCAAAAGAAGAAAGATAACATAATGGGGAGAAATAATCTTATACCAAGAAAAGGATAGAATCAGCTCAGTATGGTGTTCGAGCAGGGACGGTCACCCAAAATATCACATGACTGACAGCAAGTCACATGACTGACGCAGGTCTGTTTTATTTTTTTGACACAATATGATAAAATAAGATTTTTGTCAATGCTAATCTACATTATTACATAAAGCACTGAATTTAATGGTCACTATTTTTTTTCTTTACATCAAAAACGGGTATTTAATAAACACATAAATTTGAAATATTAATATTCCTTTTTGGTACAAAAATGTATATGAATTACTTGATATTAAACACTAAGCCAGTAGTATTAAAGTGTGTGGGGGGGGGGGGGGTCAGCAGCCCTAAATATCTGTTCACAATCACTTTAGAAACAATGTGAAAAACCATCATCATCATCATCATCATCATCAAACTGCTTGCATCTCTGTAGCTTTTGATGGCCAACTGCAAGAAACAGATGGCCCAATAAATATTCTTATTCTAGGACCTAATATATCTTTAAAAGTCAGATACTGGTGTATCATGGACATCATGGACATCATAGACGCTTACTCACAAGTGACACCACCGGCAAATGTTTAATAAACTGCTGTTACACCCAGCACAGAATGATTTGGTAAAGCAAAAAAGGGACAGGGCCCTTACTGACAACCAATTAACCTTTACTTAAAATGTAGTACGGGAAGCAATTAAGTCTCGCATGCATTACTGCCAAGTGTAGCTCTCTGCCACCCAAACCAATCTGTCCCTCCATCGTCCCTATTGTCCCTTTTTCTAGGACCTCAGAATGTTTAAATATATTGTTACTCAGTGCAGATTATGGGCGCCCAATCATGTCCTTTTAAATAATCTAAGGGAAATACCGTATTTGCTCGATTATAAGACGAGGTTTTTTTCAGAGCAAATGCTCTGAAAAATACCCCTCGTCTTCTAATCGGGGTCGTCTTCTAATCAGACCTCAAATAGAGGTCTGATTAGGAGACTAAGATCCAGATCCCCCCACCGCTGCAGGGGACCTGGATCCTCCTGTCTCACCCCCCCCCCATCATACACACTTACCGGTGCTTCCTGCTGTACTGCCGGGGCAGCGGGTTGACGTCTACGCGATTCGCGTAGACAACGTCCGCTGCAGCCGGAAGGAGGTGTGGCTAGCAGCGGGGGTTGTCTGCGTCCGTCGCGTAGACCTTCCCCGACTGTCAGAGATCAGAGTTCCCCGCACCGGAACCGCACCGGTGCGGGGAACTCTGATCTCTGACAGCCGGGGAAAGTATACGCGACGGACGCATACAAACCCCCCCTGCCAACTCCACCTCCTTCCGGCTGCAGCGGAAGGCGACGTCAACCTGCTGCCCCGGCTGGAAGCACCGGTAAGAGAGGGCTGAGAGGGGAGAGAGGGAAGAGAGGGGTGAGAGGGGTGAGAGGGGTGAGAGAGTGTGTGTGTGTGTGTGTTAGTTAAATGGGGGTATAGGGTGTGTGTGTGTGTGTGTGTGTTAAATGGGGGCATAGGGCATTTCTGGAGTGGCGTTAAGGGGGCATTTAATAGAGCACTCTGCCTCCTGAAATGCCTTATACCTCCCTATATGCCACTCTGCCCCATAATATGCCTTTTAACCCCCTAAATGCCAGAGTGGCATATAGGGGTATAAGGCATTTCTGGAGGCAGAGTGCTCTATACAATGCCTTTTAACTCCCTTAATGCCACTCTGCCTCCTGGAATGCCTTATACCTCCCTATATGCCACTCTGCCCCATAATATGCATTTTAACCCCCTAAATGCCAGAATGGGATATAGGGGTATAAGGCATTTCTGGAGGCAGAGTGGCACATAGGGGGTCAAAAGGCATACCATGGGGCACAGTGGCATATAGAGGGTTAAAAGGCATATCATGGGCCACAGTGCCATATTGGTGTGGCAAGCCTGGGGGCAGATGTGCGTAACTGGGGGACAGGTTGGAAAATACAAGGAAATAAAAACAAAAAAAATATTTTTCTCAATCATAGCTTTTATTTAAAAAAATAGTTTACATGAATTAACATTTACTGGTAAAACTTTTTTCCTTTAGGGTCGTCTTATATTCAGGCTTTTTCTTTTTTTCCTAAGTTAATATTCAGATTTTGGGGGGTCGTCTTATAATCAGGGTCGTCTTATAATCGAGCAAATACGGTATTAAGAAATGTTTCCTTATATAAGTAGCAACTTGAGAAACCATGCTGGGCAAGAAAGCTTTAGTATTCCTTACTGTAAACCTAATAGACAGCAACATCGGTAGTGAATGGACAGTGGGGGCCAAGAAGGAGTGATACTACAATGGAATATTATTATACATATAATACTTTGCTGTTAAGCCAACAGGCTTCCAGACTCCCGCTGCCTTGAGATCCCTATCGCTGAATACAAAGGAGGCCTTTTGACAGGATCATTCTGGAGCATGGTACATAGATCACAAATATACCACATATCTTCTCACATCATTTGCTGCCCATATTATCCTTACGTCAAGTTTCCAAGCCATCCATACAAGCCAGGACCCAAAAATATACCGTATTGGCCCGAATATAGGCCGCACTTTTCCCCCCCCCCACTTTAAGTCTTGAAAGTGGGGGTGCGGCCTATATTCGGGGTCTAGCGCCCGACGCCTGGGACACGCAGTCCTGGGCGCCGGGCAGGCAGCGGGGTTAGGATACAGATCCCCCGCATCGCCGCTGCCGGTGAACGTCTGCGCAAAAAATCTTCCTTGTCGGTACTTCCCACAGCGGAATCGGAAGTTTAATACGCGTTATGCGTAGATGTCCCCCGCCGGCCCCACAAGACCCCGTGGAGTCTGCACCGGTAAGTCTGGTGGGGGGGGACATCTTGGGGACAGAGTGGCAGCATATCTCGGGCGGGGGGGGGGAAGAGTGGCAGCATATCTCGGGGGGATAGAGTGGCAGCATATCTCGGGGGGGTACATCTTCGGGACAGAGTGGCAGCATATCTCGGGGGGGGGCAGAAACTTTTTTCTTTAAAAAAGCACCTAACTTTTAGGGTGCGGCCTATATTCGGGTGCGGCCTATATCCGAGCCAATACGGTACTTCTTATATACGCAGCATGGTATTCTTCTTCTTCCTTTTAGGTGTTCCACATTATCCACTTTATTTTTGTTACATAAACGAAGCAGCTTTCCTTCTATTCGCATGCTTCCCTGAACGTTTAGGCGTGTCGCATTTCCAATACGTGTGTCAGTAATTAGAGTGTCTATTTGTAATCATACCAAATTACGGCAATAATTTCAGCTCCTTGATGCATAACAAAGTCATCGTTGCCTTATGCTGGGATTATGACTCATAAACTGAGAAGAAGGGGTTTTGTGAGACTGCACATAACAGCTCTTGTCAATAATGTAGCTTCTGTTCATTTGTTCTCAATAAAACATGTTTAATAGTTTTAACACCAATGAAGGTTTGATAATTTGTCACTTTCAGAGATTTCTACTGGATCCCAAAACCAATTTCTTACTCTACACATCAGCATGTGATGAGTATAATATCTTGAGAACGTTTAGGTTCCGATGGACCTTTTCTAACACAAGCTTTTAGCTGGTCCTATGGTATGTGCCAGATGGGGTATTTTGCTTGACCTGTGGTATAAATTTGTTTACTCTTACATCATTTAGAATTGATAATTGTTCATATGGATTATTTATGTATAACACATGCAGGGTAAACATACATAGCTAAAAATCAATGCCAACAAACATATTATTTTCTTCATCCAGATCCCCTCATCACATCTATGAATAATTATTTCATTAAAAAGTCTTTGCTGTCCATCACAGAGCATTTTGTAGTGATTAGAGGAACCGATGGGTACTTTGTATAGGACCAAAGCCGAAGATCTGTAGCAGCGGTCTTCTTTAAAGCACAGCATAATCCAGTGGTCATTGGTAAATGCCTTCTGTTATGCATGGTGTCAACAATAATTCACATTTGTAAGTTTACAAAATGAGAGAGGACAAAGGAATCCATAAATAACAAGGACACGGGGGAAGCCTAGCATTGAAGCATTCTATTGTTCAGGGTCAAAGGTCGGCCTGTAACAAAGACAACTATCCCAATTAGACAAACTTCTTTTACTTTGAAAAATCAAGCTTCCTGGCTTTGTGTGCGATTATAACAGGTGCCTTCTTGGCAGCTTCAGCATATGAAAGATAAGAAGAAATTGACTTTTTCACATCGATTACTAGAATAAAACAGTTATAATACCGTTTTCTTTTTTTAGATGCGAAATAGAACACACGGACATGTCTAAGACCCTCACACAAAGTCACAAGGTATGTTACTTCTTTCTTGCCCATGTTACATGGGTTCTGGGGTCTAGAGACCAGGTCCAGGACTGCATATAAGGCTATATAAGAGTTTTACTGTTCCATCAAGATTTGTTATAATGTGTATGAGGGAATCTTGAAACAAATAAGTCTTTCTAGATTCAGAATTAAAACTTCCAGAACAAGCCAACAAGGAGGTGGATCAAAGTTTCTGAATTCAAAATGTTCCTAGACAAATCATGAGAGAAACTATACATTAATTGTGAAACAAAAGGCAGCGGAAGTACAGATTATCCAGACGAAAGATTTTAGATCTAAAGTCATGAAAAATATACATAAACGAAACGGTTTCTTGCATAATACAATATTACAAAACATACGTATGTTTATAAATTAATCACATGATTCAAGATTGGCAATACCACCGAACCTTCCAACATAAACACTGGAGTAGTATGTAAGTCTAAAGCATGGTGGCTCTAATGTCATACAATCATATATACAAGTTACAGCTTTTTTAAGCAATGGCTGAAAATAGCCTTTAAGAAAGCTATTGCATTCAATGCTTGACGTTACACATGAAAGAACAAAACACACACACAACTTGACTGCAGATAACGACGATTTGGCTCTTCCGGACTGGATTTTTTTCTATAAAAACCTCAAACCTTATTTGGTCCTTGGTCTTATATATAGCATAGACATAAAAAAAAAAATCTAGTTAAAACGCAATTACATTCTTTTCGATCTTCAGGGAAAATATACATTTTTAAATAAATCTTTGTGGAAAGAGATTAGCAAACATACCCTTCCAAAAAATGTTAGCTCCAAAGCAGGCCTGCACATGAAAAATGGGTGATCCAATCCATTGCGACACATACTCTGTGGGGGTTTATTTACTAAAGAAATGGTTGGTTGTGGGTTGTCACACTTCAGTATTTATTATGATGGGCCAACACTATCAAATTTCCCCAGCAAGAAGAGTTAAGTTGGCCTTGTATAATGCATAAGTCTATGGGTGAAGAGAGTTTGAAGAAATCTCACAGATTTTAAAACAGATAGTGGAGAACCAACAACGATCTTCCTGCAGCAGAAGCACTGGGTTGGATCTTCATAATGGATGGCGAGAAAGAGCTGAAAACTCAACTCTCCTGTCGACTTTTCCTTTATTCAATAAACCCCTCTGTGGTTCCTGCACAGCTGTACTGCTATCGGTAACCAGGGGCAGGATGTAAGTTCCATTAAAAAGATGGTTTGTGCTCTGTGCACAAGTTCTTAAATTGACTAAAATCACAAAGTAAAAAATATCACTTTTACTTATTCCGCTTTAATATCCCTTAGCAGATGTAATTTTATTCTTGGCACTTAATGTTTAAATGTATTTTAAAAAAAAACAACAAACAGTTATTCAAGAATATACTTTTCAATAAATGGGTTATTATCCGATTATGTCATAAGCCAGGTTTTTGTTTTTTTTGTAGCCTGTTTTTAGTGTTATTTTGCTGTACGGAAACTTCTCCTTTCCTCCTTGGAGGGGATCTCCCTCACACTGTGATCTGAAAGCTGGGCTCCGTAGCAATGACAGCAATGTGATCAGCCACCAAAAGAAACAACCAGTGATCTCAGCAGGGTCCAGATAGACCTTGACAGCCTTTTCTCTCCTCCCAAGTCCTTCCAGGGAGTGTCACCATATCCCAAAACTGTTTGTTGCAAGGCATCCCACCATTTTAGAGGACTTGTCCTTGTAGGCTAACATTGTATTAGCTCACATTAAATGTATAATGTGTAGAAACAGACACACCTAAGCAACCTGGTGGCCATATAGTGCAGAGATCTCCCAGTACATAATCAGCCAAACCTGCGCTGAAGACATAACTAAAAGAAGAGTTTGTTATAGTAAATGTATCTTCAGATGTTGACTTGTAAGATTTCCTTCAATTACAAAATAAGGCATGTGACCTGATTCCTTCACATAACTGTCCAGACAGCTGCAACCAACTCTGATGATTTGTCACATAGAATAAGTGCAAAGGAAATAAGTTGATGGTTTAATTAAACAAGACAGCAGTTCCTGGCAGAAGCACTAGGAAACAGGAACCAACAAATATCCAAGTACCAAGAAGAAACAAAATCACCATTTCGCTTTTTATAGCTTGTGCTTGTCATGAGAGTAATTACTTTTAATTCACTAAGGGCCTATATTTTAGCTCAAGGTTACAGATATCTGTTGCAAACCAACTATATCGCCTCACTACACATTACAAAGACTAGTCAACAAGAATCAGGGATGTTGTCTCAAAGTTGTGTTTCTCTCGAAGATACAAAGTCCACAAGCATGAGGTATGGTGGGAACTCTGCTACAGTTCAAATGTCTTATATTTCATCCACTAGCTGCTATTCATCATACCAAAGCCACAAAAAGCCAACCCTCTTGCTTCTTGCTTCACCTACTCAGCTTCTATATTATATGTAAAGACTATCAACAACTTGGTGTCTGTCGCCATCGTCAACTCCCACCATAACGTGTTATTTTATTTACGATCTACATGTTGACCAACGATTCAGATTAATTTACAACTCAAATGTGCAGTTTTGAATGAAACGAAAGACGACGAACTTGACAAATAGGATTAAAATATTGCTACATCAAAGGGAAAGCAATAAATGCACATAACTCTTCTATTTTTATCAGTGTTAAAATTCACTAAGATGTGTTTTCCATTAGAGTATCTCTGTAAATATTTGCAAATGTTGAGTAAGAATTAAAGGATTTCCAAAGAGTAGGTCTCACTAGGACGCTCGATTTTCGATGTGCATACACCCACTTTTATATGTTCCTTCTGCATCCTTTGATCTGTCATGTATGTGGTCTGAAGCTCCAGAGCTGCTTGTCACTGCTCTAAGACCAAATTATTAAAAATCAAGTGCTTGTTTAACTCTTATTTAATTAAAAATCCAATCTAATTATTTATTTTTAGTAGAAGCAGAATGTCTCATCCATGGTCCAACAATGATTGGCTACTTGAAGTGGCCAATCAGTGTCAGAAAAGCGCTCAGAATCAATTGGAATGATGTCTGCTCTTGCACATGGGGGGGGGGGGGTCTCTTTAGAACCTCGCTGGAATGCTTCTTGAGCCAGTGCTGAACCTGACAGGTAAGTCTGTCACATGGCAGATGATGTATTCTACCGCAAACAGTTGGGGAAAGGGGCAAATGCACTTGGGGAGAGAAGATTATGTAGAGTCTAAAGTGCATGATGGCTGAAGTTTCCCTTTATTTTTGCATTATAAATGACCAGTAAATGACCAAAAAGGCAGAGTGGGACAGGTATAATACATAGTTAAACAAGTACTACAGAAGACAAGAATAAAAGTTGCCACGGCTAGCCCTTTAAAATGCATAGTGTATGTGGGAAAGTAAAGAAAAAAATGGACTCATGGTTAAAGCGATAAGCCATTTTGTGCTTGTCCACTCACATCTATATACATAATAATGTAGATAATGGTAAACAAGATCCTATGGCTGAGAATGATGAGTTGTATTCCAATCACAAATACACAAACACACACTAAAAAAAACATGTTTATTTTTTTGCAGGGAAAATTTGCAAGAGGCAGCTGGAGAAATCAAAAGCTGGAAATTAGCACTTCAAGGCTAAGGCAAAATCTTTGTTTTCATGACAACTTATAACCAGTACTGTAAGTAGCACAGATGCGAGATTCGCTAGAAAGAGTATTTTGCTTGAGATACAAGAAAAATAAAGGCAGCTTCAGAGGGAAGCCTTGGACCAGGACTGCAGTCACCGAAGCTGTAGGAACCGACAGCTATGCTAATGATAACACAACGTCCCACAAGATGACAGACACATAAAACCATCTAAATGGCACAATCTGGCACCGTGAGGTTGACGCAATTTTCACGGCATCTTTCTTTGCAGTGATACACAATCCACGTTCCTCAAAAATCCACATACACGTATTTACAGCTGGATCTATTAGAATCCAGACAATTGTTCTTCATAGTTCTATTCTGAAGTACTATGCAGCATCAACAGCTGAAAAATCTATTTAAGGCAACATCAGCATCACACAGAACAAGCAGCAGCCATTACCCGAAATAGCAAGCCAATGGCGTGTAATCTATCTGTTCCCTCCTCTTTTATTAACCATAGCCCCATTGAATACAGCAGTTTAATACGTCAATCTCCATGCACTAGCACAGCTAGGCACTGCCTCATCAGTGCTGGGAACTGAAATATAGCAAGACACACAGTCGCTGTTTGCTTTTCAGTAAGTGGGTCACTAAAAGGGAATATTGGGCAAACAATTATGTGAATCTTTCCTACACAGTTTCTATACAAACTGAACTAATTGCTTTTAAAGATGGGAAAGCAAAAGTATATATGGTAATTCACATAGTGAATACTAATGAAGTGAGGGAGATTAATGAAAGCATTCTGTACCATGCAAACATTGGGAGCACAGAAGCATATACTAATATTCTAATTGGATGAACCTGGCACAAATTATATTTGGGTCAGGTTTTAAATTTTTTTTTTAAATTAAGATATAACTGTTTTTGCATAAATCGGAATAAAAAAAACCCCAAAAACTTCAAAACCGCTCACTCGGATTGGATGACCAGATGGCCATCCAATTGACCTTTAACCATTGAACTTTTTTGGATTTTTACTAGTATCAGATTAAAATAGATTTTCAACAATAATGTGCCATTTTCTTTTTTTTTTTACCCTGATCTGGGTTTTGCATATTAGACATTTGTATATGTTCTAGCTCTGTTGTCTTAGCCTAATCTACTAACCAAACATCCTGACTCCTTCTCATACTGCTTGTGGCAAATGGTACCCAGTTGGACATTCTGACTAATGAAAGTCTATGTAGGAATGAATTGTACAGCATTGCCATAAAGAATCAGCTTAGTGTAGTGATTGTGTAGGAAAGGTCACCCAAAATATCATGGCTGACAATAATGGCAGCCTCTAGATCTACAGATAAAGGAAGTTTATTAGAACAAAATGAGATAAAACCATGTTTTTGTCTATCCTAAGTAACATTGCAATGTACAGAACTGTATTTTATGAACAAGGAGAAATATATTTTTAAACTGGACTTACACTAACTAAAAACAATAGTTCTTCTTATGTTTGCCCTATACCCACATGCTCACGTGCCCCGCTACATCAAATCCACACCATACAAGTTCAAGTCATTGTTTATATTTCCCCTTGCTAATTGGTACATTATGCAAAATGCTGTTAAAATATCGTTGAAATGTATTATTTCTATAACACTTTTTCTTTCCACTTTGGATCCAATATACACCTTACATCACATTTCCATCTGGCTGAACACCTACACAAAATTACACATTTGCACTTCCATATCTGTTTATCATTGCATGCCAAATATATTTGAAGAAGGAGATCATTAAAACATTGCAGATGTTTTTACTCTAGGAAATTGGCTATTTTATGACTTTTTCTTGAAAAGTCCAAAAAAAAAATCAATAAATAAAAATACAGCAACGCGACCACCAAAAACATATGGATAATATCCGGTGCTGTGGGTATGATCACCTTGAATCTGTTCTATCCATGGTAAAGAAGACCTTTATAAATGGCCATTTGGCATAACATTAATGGTTTAACTAATATCTATTTAAGATCAACTGTATATATGCCTGTTAACGTTGTTGTGATAGATAGTTAATAGAAGTACTTTTTATATAAGTAAATCAATACGACATGAGGGGCCAGCGGGCAATAGTGGGAAATCACTATGAGACATCGTTTTGGAAATCGAAATGTCTGAATATCCGTCCAACGTTCAGGCGTATGAATGCCAGTCAAAAAGTGTCACACACATAATACAATTAGCAGATAACGATCACAGTGTATTCATCATACCTGAGGGCTATTCATACCTACAAAGTGTCCTTCTTAGGAAGGACAGCATATATTTCAGACCCAAATCACTTTGTCTCTCCTTTCTAGGATCTTGGAATGCTATTTGAAGGTAGGTTGTCTAGTATCCACAAAGCAACAGTACCAATTTCTTTCAAATTAAATGCATCTTTTTCTCTCTCTAGCAAATGGATTGATAGATAGATAGATAGATAGACAGACAGACAGACAGACAGACATAGGAACTCTAAGACGTTTCCATCAAGTAGCTACAAACCAAGGCACAATGCAATTGGGAACATCTTCCAAATATTGGACTCAATTTGACTTATGTCTTCTTCAAAATATGTAACTACGTCAACGTAAACTATGTCCAAACATGTATATGTAAAAATTAGAAAAAGAAACACACAAAATACAAGCAGTGCTTCTTGTGTTTATTTTACATTATCTCCTTGCTTTGGCTGGAAGGGATACGCTAAAGCTTCAGTGAGCTTCCTGCTCCATAACATCAGTATTCTTATTTTGGTGGTTTTTCCATGCCACCATAAGGCCAATTTAAGAGTAAGGATTACATATCGGAGAGATATCAGCGTTTAAGTGACAGAGGACTATCTTGACTACGTGTCATAGTGTTTAGCAGGATGTAGGATAACAGAGTCAAATAAGTCATTATAATAATTCATGTTGCTTCCCAGAAAACTGCAGATGCAAGACAGAAAAACAAAGAGTGAAGAAATAAAGTAAGAAAACAATAAGAAACAAGATAGGAAACAGAAAATAGCATACAAAAAGAACAATTTTCAAAGTACTGTTCCTATACGCGTCTTACATTTTTAAAAGTTATTAGGCAATCAGATGGAACAATTGTTACAAGCAGCTCAAAAGAAATGGATGTAAATGTAGGGAGAATCTTATCTTAGTCACAAAGTGGCAACTTGTTTCTCAGCAATATATAAAAAACACATAACATTTAAACTGTAACGCATCAAGTACATCTGGTGATAAAAATATACATATATACATTATTCCAGTTGGGTATGGATGGTCCTCTCTCAACGAGTATGTATATACTAGACCATCTGATGAGGTTCTTCTTGCTTATATAGCAGGGATTATAGAATGTCACGTGTGTGTTCATCTTTCACCTACCGTTAGTTCTGGATATTACATAAACACACACTACCCTCTGCCATTATCCAGGGGACGCAGGAGCAAAGAAACGTGTCTATGTAAACACAATTCTGTCTCTGTCCATGATGCAAGAGTTAAAATTTGGTAAGGTTTTATGAAATATTCCCTGAGAGGCCTTGAAAGATGTGTATACATATAATATCTAAATCGCACGGAGCTGTATATTGTAATTAAGATCTTTGGTTTGTTTAAGCAATCACTGCACTATGCAAAGTATACGCAACAGGAATGATTTAAAGTATATATTTAGACCCAAACCGGGATGATCCAGAACTATTTATACAGATTTTTTAAATACCTTCTACTGACTACCAACAAGCACTGCTGTTATCAACGCTATTGCCTTGCTATTTAACCGAATCCTATACCATATACAACACGAGGCTATCGTTAAATTACTGAAACTACAAAATGAATCTTTGAAAATACAGAATGCGATGCACTGATGGAACAACTGTAAATTCCACACGGACAGATCGTGTACATTATTCTAAACATGAATGATCATTAACTACGTATTCTCAAATAAAATGCAAAACAGAAACCTCTGAGTGTAACGGAAGCCAGACCAACATTTCAGGAACATATTGTAAAAGGCCGACGGCCGGCACAGCGAGGGTTAAGGGTAGTGAAGTAAACAGGTCAATGCTGTACCGTATTATGGGGCCCTAGTGATGCGTACACAATCACATCTGTCACGGTAAGGAAACAGCAACATGATCTTCAATGCATGTCTCCGTGCAGCAGCCTGCTTGCTCTTTTCAAGTTATATAAACAAGCAATGTGTCACCTTCAAAGTGTACGTTTCTGCAACAGCAGCACGGCACAGAAGGAAGACGAAATGCTATCTGCGATACTCACGCCAACTGCATGCAGCCGTAACAGTGTCCAGCTCATCCTCCCATCTGGAATACTGCAATTAGGGAAATGTTGTGTTCTGCATCCGTATGTTTCTACTCTTCCCTCCCGGGCAGTTCTTGTTAGAAAGATGACATCATCCCATCAGACATGCACCTGATTCTCAGGATGCAGCTCCTCCTCTCACACGCAGGTCATTGTTATCTTAAAGGGACAGCCCATAAAACACCTTTTAGAGCAAGCTGCGTATGCATGCGTGTGTGTGTTGTGAGAGCTGCTTCTGCTGGAAATTGCAGCTTAAAAGGGGAAGGGTCTGTGCATGCGTGTGTCTAATCTGAAATGCAGGTCAATGCTGTGTACGAAATGCTGCAGGCAGGGAAGACAGCGCTCATCCACAGTAACAGTGGCTCTGCTTATACATGTCGAGAGAAGGAGAATGCACTCTGTGTTACTAACATTCAGGCTTGCGCATGCTGCCCTCAAATCATTGGCATCTTGGCAACGACTTTGCTTTGGCGTTGGAAGGAAAATTAAGAGCAACAGTTCAGATCTGTGGAATCAGGGGGGGGGGGGTTACTTCGACATCTTTAAGATATATTTTCAGCTATCGGCAGGTTAACGTCATATTGCTTGCCTGAACTCCTTAATGCAAGCAGATACTAAATAAACATTTTAGCGCTGAGCAGGTGACATGGTAAAATAAAATGTTATGTGGCTGCCTAATGTTCTAGGAGCTCTGAATAAACAGGTTTGCTCTGTAACAAATCTAATCTTAAAAAAGCATTATTTATACTTAGAATATAATGTAATGTGTTTACATCACAAAATGTAACCAATGCCACTCCAATAAGGATTAATTTTTTGCAACTTCTCTGTGGGTGCTAAATAATGATGCACTCTCATATATTATGAAGATGACATTTCTTTGGGGCAGGTTACACAGTTTTAACCCTTTATTCTGCCACAGCACTCATATCATTAGATAAAACAATGTAACAGTGAAGGTATCATTAAAAAAAAGATTCACCAGTCAACAAGAATATGCAATAACCCCCAAAACATGGATTTGCGGTGGATCTGTGATTGTAACAGCGCCACAGTCGTGCAGGCACAGGGCATGTGACGTGAGGGAAGGTGCTTCCACAGCTGAGACAGTTAGCAGGAGGGATATGGAACCACTCCATGCGGATTTGATTGGACACTGATATGAAAGTGGGTGGGTAATTTTGATGATTGGCACAGCAGCTAATTACATATAAACGTTGGTTATTGCTGAACATCGGATCCTGTTATTACACCGAAACTCAGAAATGACTTTGTGTAATGTTATAGAGCGCCAGCGGATTCCATAGCTCTACTACAAAGGTGTAACCAAAACCTTAACACTAACTTAGGTTAAAACATACCTCATTTGACTCATCGCTCATTTGACTTTACAATCATGTACTTATAGGGACACTGCCATCATATGCATTTTAATTAATACGATAACTGTATGACCCTTTTAAACTTCCTTGTTTGCAAATGCACTAGGTTGGGGAGGGCTGCAGAATGCCCTAATAACCATTTGCCCCTTTTCCCACCGGCCAGAAAAAGGCAGGGCAGGAGATGTGCTCAGCCAAATACACCTCCTTGCACAGGATATACTCCCTTCCAGAGCTGGTTTGGCGAATGCTGCTGGTGGAAGAAGGTTCAGATTCCCGTGTGCAAGCGTGGAAAGTGGCCCAATTGATTTCCAAGGGAGCACTTTCTTGCCATTGATTGGCTGCTTCAAGCGCGATTGAACCATGGAGTAAAAGGGCAGGGCTGCCTCTTCTGTGTCAGATAAGTGCTAAAAAAAAATTCTTCCCGTTTTGCAAGAATGTCTTAGTATGAATTCTTCTATAGTGGGGTTGTTAGGAACATTAAACATTTAAGCAATTTTGTTGCTTTCCTGCACGTCTTGATTACCACCTCCTGCAAGAAGCTGCTGAAATCATTCTTCTACAAGGATTCCAGGCCTTGAATTCAGAATACCAAGCACATGAGGCACATTTAGGCTATATTTTGCAGACATATATAAACCACAAGATCAACCACAAGAATCTTATCTCACAAATCTGTAGCATGATGATTTTTACTAAATTTTCTACCAGACTTAATTGAACATTAATACACCAGGATGACAATTTGACTAATGAATGTCTGTGCCACAAGTACATAATCAGGACTTCTTAAGCTCCTCGACCAAAGGATCTCAATTTGTATATCTTAAGGGAAAGATAAGACTGAGATTATATAATTGAAATGCTTACATAAGAAAAGGGTTTAAAGAAAATAAGAGGAGAGCATTTTTCTACAATGAGGAAATGCTAGGCCAAAAAGTCATATTCTAGAACTAGAAGTTATGATGGTCAGATAACATTATACAATATTAATGGAAAAAGTGACATGACGGTTCAGATTTTTTAAGGAAAGTCCTCTTTTTCAGTGTCATTGCTTCCCACTGCACCCTTTAGAGTATTTTTAGAAAAAAGTACCGTATTCCACGCTGACGTCTTAAAGTTATATTTCACTCCAGCATACTAACTCAGTACTATCAAGCACTAAACATGTAGATATACACCAATGAAGGGTCAACACCATTGATAAAGTTACTCCTATCGAGTATAGAGGATATCCGCACCCAACCTGTGTTTCCTGATCTACATATAAGTCCAGGTGAAAATCCCACCCTAAAAAAAGTGGAAGGGGAAAAAACACTCACAAATTAAAAGAAAAACAGCACAGATCACAACAAGGAGGTTTTAGAGGATTTAAGGAAAATATAAACACAATCCTATGTGGATTTGTTAATTCATATCACTGTCAGGTGGCCCAGGAAAACATTGTGTTAAATTGCCGGTCCAAGCAAAGGTTTTAATCACCCTATTAATCACATGCTGCTAATACTCCAGTAATCGTTCTTTGTTGACAGCGTTTTATTTTGGCATAAACATTTTGGCATTACAGGGGCGACAAGCAATCCTGAAATGAGTCATGATACTAACTAAATGAAGGGAGTCTCGACTGCGGAATACAGGCTTTGTAAAACCGGATGTGTTTATCTTGATACTATTAAAACACAAATAAATGGCACTGCATAATGAGCTATACAGGCCATGAGGCTTTGTCTCCTTTGTTAATGCCAGGAAATGCTCATAACGACTTGCGTTTTATGGAGGTTTACAACCTGCCATTAATGTATCCAGCCTTACAAACTTCCTTAGTAGTGAATGGGCCCAATTTCTGACAATTTAAAAAAGTGTATTTTATTGCTAACAAGGTGGAGTGAAAACAGGAGACGGAAACATACTTCGAAGACAACTGAACATTCTAAGTGATATTTTCTTCTATGAAAATAATAGCAAATGCAAATATATTGCCTTTTAATTGATTTGTTTGCAATCACAGCAACCAAAAGTTTGTAGTAAAGTGCATGCTTCGAAGGCACTGCATCTTCAAAACACTATATACAATTAACAGAATATATTAAAAGGGACAGTTGTACTTTGTTTTCAGGGTACAGTTAAGCAAGCTGTAACTTTACTTTAGGACTCTCTGGGTTTGCAAAACAAAGAAAGAATTCATCGCATACCCAGCAAATACCATTTAAAATAAAAACTCTCTAAGGCATAAATATTGTGGATTCCATCACACTATATGGACATATATAGTCCACCACTACGTGAAAGTACCCCAGCTCTCTGGGTTTGATCCGGAGTCTCTGGGTGAAGTATTGCAACTCCTACTGCCACACACACTTTCCCTCTATTGCTCAATATCGTCTGGGCCTATGTGCAGCTAGTCCTTGCCGTGTGGACGGCTTGTACCAGCCGGATGACCAGCAAATCCCAGAAAGCAACTACCCCAGAAGAGGTAGAGCTCTTGGTAGCCTGCCTTTTGGCACTCTAACAACACAGAAAAGCTATTCTAACAGTTTTTTTTCCAAACTGTTGGTGAAAGAGGTGAAAGCATACGTAATGTTTTGTTCTATGATGCTGTGTATATAGCTGTACGTTTGACTTCCATCTGTGACACAATACCATGGCTTGTTTAATGGTCTTGCCTCCCTCTTCATTATAGCTCCCAACCTCTTATTAGGTCCACTTGGTGACAGAATGTGGCGAACACATCTAGAGTTAATAATAAAGATTTAAGACTTTAGTGGTTCTATCACTATAGCAACCAATGCAACAGCCGAATCAGCAGGACGACACTTATTAAAAATTTATACTATTTAACACTCTTTTAATACTCTTGATTCGTGGTACATGGTTTAGAATCAATGTGTCTTAAGTGCTATCTTTAATTCTTAACTCTCAGCTTACCATACCTATTTTTTATCCAGGCCCCCACTATGTAAAATTGGGGTACAATATTCATTAAAAATAACAATAACACTATTTTGTACAGTCCATTTAAGCTTATTGTCACTAGCAAGATACTTCCCTTAATAGGTGCTTCCCTAATTAAACTGGTCAGCTACAACTAGTAATTATTTCAAAATATATTTCCCCATCAAGCACATACCAGAGCCAGATTAAAGCTGCTATTATTGTGGCATTTTACGATCTTGTTATAGGGCTATGTCATAGAGAAAACACTCAATGGCTATATTTAAAGCATGTTGGCACATAGGATTTCTCATTATTCAAGTGACCTATTTCTGCTTTATCTAACCGGTCGGATGGTATGAAAAGCCAGTCTGGCAAAATGCTTTTGCTATTACACATTTCTGCATGGTTTCAGATGAATTAAAAAAGGAATAAGATTATTACATGGAAGACAAGCCTCAAAATTGCACAAGGACGAGAGGTGTTGAATCAAATTTGTAATGTCAATCTGTAAAATTAAAACATGTAGGAAGGATTGTAGCAAACATTACGTGTAACAGTTTCATTGTGCAGGAAATGTTTTTCTGAAACTTCCATTGAATTTACTCACTAAACTATAAGTTTGTAGAAGAATGGAAACACTTTGTCACACCACTTTAACCAAGGACTATAAAAGGACAACTTCATCCCTTCATGAAGAATTGTCTATGGTCGCTCCTTCGGCAAGTTTAATGTTTCATACCTAGTTTCTTGAAATTACTACTCGACTAAGCATTTACAAAAAACACAAACCATATAAAAAAAGTATGATATACTACAAATAATAAAAATAATAATACGAGGGACATTCAAAAAGTTTCCGCACTTTTATATTTTCGCTGTAAGTGGTGAAGGTGGGAGTAGTAGTAATTGGTAATGTCGTGTGTCGTGTGACTAGTTCTGTCTGGCAAGCCGGCTGCTCCTGCAGTTTAGTTCACCCTGGGGTGAAGATGGCTGCGAAACGTATAACAATTTCACCAAAGAGTAACAGTTTTCTGTCATACTCTTTTTGTGGGCAGAAGGTGTGCCAAGACGACAGATTCATCTTCGCATACATGCTCAGCATGGGGATAAGGTTGTCTCTGGTAGAGTCGTCTATGAACGGATTGAAAAGTTTGAAAATGGCCGTACTGGTGTGATGGATGCAGAGCGCTCCGGACTTCCAGCTACAGCCACGACCACGCGGAATGAAGAAAGAACCCTGGAACTGATTCGCGAAAACAGAAGAATAACAGTTAAAGAGGTTGCGGGAAAGCTGAATGTGAGTGTTGGATCTGCCTATGCCCTGATTCATGACAGCAATAAGTTCAGTAAAGTGTGTGCCGCTCACACAGAAGCTTTAAAGGGGAAGAAGATTTTCATTTGACAATGATGTGAAAGCAGCAGTGCAACAGCGGCTACATGTTCAACCAAAAAATTTTTTTGCTGATGGCATTAAAAACTTGGTACGAAAAGGAAGGTGACTATGTAGAAAAGTGATGTCGTTTGTTTTTAAAAACTTTTTGAACGTCCCTCGTACACATAATAAATTGTAAATGAAGATCTACTTCATTATTAAATGAAACTCTAGTTCTCTCACTTATGAAGCATTCCATGAAATACATAAGATTGTCACATAACAAACATCACTTTATATGGTATGTTAGTTTGGGGAAAATATAATAAAGGACATCAAAGCATTTCTAAACATTTCACTGTAGCAGACACACTCAAGGGATAAAACCTGTTACTTTTATGCGTTATTAGCACCAAATAAATCCAATAAAATACGTTTTAGCAGCCTGATATATCAAGGGGCAACCAAAATGGAGGTACTGGCACCTGTTGCTTCTCCCACTCTGTTCTTTAGCTGTATTTGCTGTTGCCAGTCTTGGCTAGCGCTTTAACACAAGTGGGATCCCCAAACCCTATCTTTGAACATGTTTTTCCAACTGGGCTCAAATACTATGCATAATCGTTCCAAGAGTTGTTATTCAGAATCCTGGCTACAGGTTTACTTAAGTTGGTGGAAAATATGATAAAAAAACAACCTTTAGTTAATTCTGTGAAAATGTTATTAGCAAGAAGCAGGTACAGAACGGTACATTCTTTTGGAGACACATGAGGTTCTTATATATATTCAAGTTTTAACATCTCCAGTCGAGTAGAATTTGATATCACAGGCATGTTCTTTTCAGTCTATCAGCGATCTCATGGGGACTAATGTTTTAGTAAAAAATTATTTTTGGACTGGTTTTGTGAAGAAACTCCAAGAGATACATTGTTACATGCTTCCAATGCTTCTATCTCAATGAGAGTGGCTTATATGTATTAGTTTGTAGATGCTTGCTCATCCTTTGTATACATTTTTTCCGGGGAATAAACCGCACAACAAATTGTCGGATCCCCATCGCTCATCCTGACAACCTATTATCCTCGTATCTGTAGTAAATCTCTTCTAACACTTTGGTTTTACAAACTACAGATATTCGCTTACTTTAGAAGTCCTGCCATTTTGTATTTGCTTATTGAGTACCTTAACATGGAAGATAAGTCTGTCTTTGGTGGCGTTTCCCCCCCCCCCAACACCTACAAAATGTAATATATGGGGCTCTAAATTTTGTGTTTGCTGTAACCAAGCATTATTCAAGAATGTAATATTTCTGCTTATGTCTACTTTTAAGTATTAGCTATTGTCTCAAGGGCGTATGATTGATAAAACTGCATCTTCATATGCAACTCACAGAAAATGGGTATGACAGTTCTAAGATGGAATGAGACTTGGTGGCTTTACTGTTAAAGTATGTCTCTACACCCTACACCCTGAAGCTGGAGTAGGGCTGCCAAAAAAGCAATTATGCTTAATTGTGCCTGCTGTGACAATGTATACTTAAAATGCAGGTCTCCTATTGGAACATCCCCATATTAAATTAATATCCAAAAACTTTCTCAGTCATAGCAGCACTATCATTTTAAACTGGGTGCTTTTAAAAATCAATATTTTCAGCTATTATTGATGCGTTTTTTTAATATTAAGCTTCAGGCGGAAAAATATCCACTCATCCTTAATAGGCAAGTGATCAGGCATCCGATAAATACTTGTGAAGTACAGGATTCAACTGGTCACTGTATAAATACTGCATGAATAAGCAAAGCGGCGATCGTGGACCAATTATTGGAGCATTCAATAAACACTCACAAATGGACACAGATCGTGCTAAATGTAAAACTAGAGTTGTACAATTTAGACCTGATTAAAAAACCTTAAAAAGGCAGCCTGCTGAACTAAGAATGCATAGTACTTTGTGAGTACAAACCTAGAAAAACAAATAATAAGATGATCTACAGTGGATAAAAAAGTCTACACACCCCTGTTAAAATGCCAGGTTCTTGTGATGTTAAAGAATGAGACAAAGATAAATCATGCCAGAACTTTTTCCACTTTTAATGTGACCAATAACGTGAACAATTAAGTTGCAAAACAAACTGAAATCTTTGAGGGGGGAAAAAAACCTCACAATAACCTGGTTGCATAAGCGTGCACACCCTTAATCCCTTAACATCCATTGACGGGTCAGGCACGTCACGCAAAAACACTCACTTAACGACCAATGACGTGCCTGACACGTCATTTCATTAAACATGCTTAGGAAGTGATCTACAATCACTATCTTTGCATAAACGGTGTTGCTGTAATGCCTCGATGTCGAGGCATTCAGCAACAACATCGGCATCAGGGGCCACGTCTGGCCCATCCCCACGGCGTCAACATCCACCATACACTGTATGGCGGCAGACGCCCCTTCCAAAAGAGGAGCCGATCGACTTCAATGGTGTCACTGAAATACCTCGATCACGAGGCATTCAGTGACACGAACACTCACCACAGGACGTGCTGTGACCGTTCCGGATAGTGGTCACAACCGCCACTGCGAGTGATTTTGCCACTTGCAAGATGGCGGCGCGATCTTTTAAAAAAAAGATAACAAAAGTTGGAACAGTTCGCTAGAGGGCCTCTAGAACAGGGGTCCCCAACCACCGGTCCGTGGCCTATAAGCAACTGGGCCACACTGAAGTTCTGGGCACGGGGGGGGGTTATCTTTTTTTTCATCTAGCCCTGCTGCGGGCAAACAGCAGGGTGAGGATCCAGAATGCCCGCAGCGCTGCAGGGGACCTGGATCCTCCTCTCCGGCAGCCGTGGATGTCTGTGCGATGTAGACAACCCTGCTGCTGCCGGCACTTCCGCCGGGAATTCCTTCCGGTACTCCACCATAGAAGCCCCAGCAGCAGTGGAGGTTGTCTGAGCGCATCGGAACAGACTTCCCCCAGCTGCCAGAGATGAGGATCCCCCTGCAGGGGACCTGTATCCTCCTTTCTGGATGCTGCGATCAACGATCACCTCCTAAACTTAAATGGTGTCGCTGGAATGCCTCGATCAGGAGGCATCCAGCGACACCAAACACTTACCCTAGGATGGACTGTGACCGCTCCGGAGAGCGGTCACAGCCGCAGCTGCACGCAGTCTTCACCATCCGCAAGATGGCCACGGCCCGGGAAAAAAACCAATAAAGATGCAAAAGTTCGCTAGAAGGTCTCCAGACCCTCTAGAGAACTCTGGCTCCACTTGTAGGTTGAATACAGGTACTGCATTCAACCATGCAAGTCAATGGAGCCCAGCTTTCTAATCACAGTGTGATTAGTAAAAATTAATTAAAAAATAAAATTAATAATAATTAGAAAAAAATAGTAAAAAAAACAGTAAAATGTAAAAATAATTTCCCTCTGATGTCACTATCAGGGTTCAAGTTGAAAAAAAATGTTAAAAATGTTTTAAAAAAAGGGGAAAAAAAATAAAATATATATAAAAAAAATATATTTTTGTGAGCAAGTCCTAAAATTAGCACATTAGCTTAAAACAATTCTCGCATGGAAAGAGTTAAAATACTGGCATATTAAATGCCCATGGGGTGTCTACTTTTAAAAAATGTATGATTTGATGGGGTAAATTGAATTGGCCGGGTTCAACAATGTCCCAATTAACACGGGGGGGGGGGGAAGGATGGCCACACATTTAATTTCCAATTAGAAAAATGCACACGTACCAATTGTGGCCTTTTAGTTCCCCCCAAAAATGACAAACCCATGCATGTGGGGTATCACTGTACTCAGGAGATGTTGCTGAACACATATTGGGGTGTCGTGTGAAAGCGGCATATACCAGGAGCTGTAAATTCATACATAACATAGGTGTGTGTGGGAAAAATACACACAAAAGAATACTACTGCAAACTTAGAAAAAATTCTGGTGGTAAAATGTGTGCATGCAAAGAGTTAACATACCCTGGGGTGTCTAGTTTTCAAAAATATATGGTTTTGTTGGGCACACTGAAATGGCCTGGCTCAAAGATGTACCAAATAGGGCATGGGCAGTGGCTCCCCAAATGCCAAAGTTCAACGTTGAAAAATGCGCATGCCCCAAATGTGGCCCTTTTGCCCCCAAACAGCCAAGCAAAATCATTCATGTGAGGTATCGCTGTACTCGGGAGATGTTGCTGAACACATATTGGGGTGTTTTGTGATAGTGACATATACGAGAACCTTTTAATTCATACCTGAAATAAAATGTGTGTGACAAAACAAATGCAAAAAAATGACTACCACAAAGTTTGACAAAGACTGGAGGTAGATATGGTGCATGGAAAGAGTTGAAATACTAGCATTTGAAATACCCTGGGGTGTCTAGTTTTCAAAAATATATGGCTTTATTGGGCACACTGAAATGGCCCGGCTCAAAGATGTACCAAATAGGGCATGGGCAGTGGATCCCCAAATGCCAAAGTTCAACATTGAAAATGCGCATGCCCCAAATGTGGCCCTTTTGCCCCCAAACAGCCAGGCAAAATCATTCATGTGAGGTATCGCTGTACTCAGGAGATGTTGCTAAACACATATTGGGGTGTTTTATGATAGTGACATATACCAGAACCTGTTTATTCATACCTAAAGTAAAATGTGTGTGAAAAAACAAATGCAAAAAAAATTACTACCATAAGGTTTGACAAAGGCTGATGGTAAAATTAGTGCTTGGAAAGGGTTAAAATACTAGCATTTGGAATACCCTGGGCTGTCTAGTTTTCAAAAATATATGACTTGATGGGGTAAATTGCATTGGCCGGCTTCAAAGATACCCGAAATGGCACATGGGGGGAAGAATTACCAGATTTGGAAAAAATGGCTTTGAAATAGCAAAACGCTACCTGTACTTATTGCCCCATAATGTGTAGAAAAAAGCAAAAAAAACATAAAAACATTGGGTATTTCTAAACTCAGGACAAATAGTAGAATCTATTTAGCAGGTTTTTTCATTACCTTTTATAGATGAGTATATGATTTTTCAAATAAAAGTTAGAAACAGTCATTTTTTTCTAAATTTTCCACCATATTTTATACTTTTTTTAATAGTAAATAATATGATACAATCAAAACAATGTCATCTAAAGAAAGCCCTTCTTGTTCTGAAAAAAACAATATCTAATGTGTGTGGGTTCAGTAAACGGGAAAGAAGAAAATTACAGCTACACACGAGCAGCGCAGAAATGTTAAAACGGCCATTGTCACGAAGGGTACAAAAAGTAAAATCAGCCTTTGTCACGAAGGGGTTAATGTTGTAGTAGGCCTCTTGTAAGCCTCCCTGACCAGTTTTCTTCTCATCCAGTTCTTGGTAATATCTCTGTTGTGCCATATTTTCTCCACTTGATAATGACTGTCTTCACTGTGTTCCATGGCATATCTTATGCTTTGGAAATTATTTTGTACCCTTCTCCTGGCTCATATCTTTCAACAATGAGACCCCTCTGATGCTTTGAAAGCTCTCTGCGGACCATGGCCTTTGCTCTGAGCTGCAACTAAGCAAATGTCAGGTAAATCCTACTAGAACAGCTGAACTTTATTTGTGATTAATTAGAGTCACTTTAAGTGGGTGTGCACACTTATGCAACCAGGTTATTGTGGATTTTTTTGGGGGGGTCCCCCTCAAAGATTTCAGTTTGTTTGGCAATTTAATTGTTCATGTTATTGGTCACATAAAAAAAATTCTGACAAGATTTATCTTTGTCTCGTTCTGTAACATCACAAGAACCTGGCATTTTAACAGGGGTGTGTAGAATTTTTATATCAACTGTAACTTTGGTAGAAGCTGCAGCACCAGAGAAACAGCACACTGCCTCCTTCGTGGTCTTACATTTCGCATCACTGCTAGAAGCAGTACAGTGGCAGGAAAACACTCCCGCTAAAATCAATGGGATAACTTTCTGAACATGCACAGGGGAAGTCTGATTAGATACCATGAAACACTCACTGAGCCAGTGCTTCAGTTGGCTAGTATGGCGAATATCACGGCACCTCCACAGCAAATAAAATGCAGCACATGCATATGACTGATTCTGCAGAACCCTCCATTCCAAATGCAAGTGTGATGCCATGATAATTTAAAGGGAACCATTTAGCTATCATATGCATTAAAGTGTATATAATAGCTGGAGTTTCCAGTTAAGAATTTGCTTCTGGATATTTTAATACTTGTGGTGTGTCCAAAGTTGTATAAGGAGTAATTCTGGTACAGAATGACAAAAACCAAGGTGTCGCAATCAATGGGTAGATAGTTTCAGTTTTAATATTCTGAAACAGAATTCCTATTTATACCTAACATCATTGATTTGATCTGATATAGTACATGGAACAACAACATTATTTGATTAACTCCTGTACAAGCAGAAAGACTTCGAGTACAAAATAAAAATGCTTACTCAGACTCACCAAAAATTGTATCGCTCTTTACAGTTTGCAGCTTACTCTATCACAAAAACTACACAAAACGAAGAAATCCGCCACAAATTCACATCCTCTTCTCAGTAATGGCTTAATTGTTGGACGCCCTGAATTATTCTCTATTCATTTGCTGTAATGGAAAACTATCTTAGGACCTCTATTAGCAGCAGCTGAGTCCGAATTTGCAATTTGGCCTTGTTCTACCAAGACTCATTTCATACAAATCAATGTGGCCCCATTATTGTGACTAACCTCCACGAACCAAGCTTCCGTGGCTTTATTTTTTATTAATATTTTCCATAAGACATCATTCTGGAATTTTAAAAATTAAAAAAATGAAAACATTCTTAGTTATAATAAGGTGTCAGATACAGAAAAAGCTATTTTGTACTGCCCAGTGCAGATGGACCAGGCGTTCTGGCATATGGTCATAGGCGCGTGTCTACCTCAAAAAGAGAAAGCATTATTGACTTTCATTTCATTTATTTTTTTCTCTACTTTATTTTGTGCATCAAATAATGGAACACCGGCAAGCCATACAGATAGAAGTATAAAAAAAAATACCGTATTTGCTCGATTATAAGACGACCCCCCAAATCTGAATATTAATTTAGGAAAAAAAAGAAAAAGCCTGAATATAAGACGACCCTATAGGAAAAAAGTTTTACCAGTAAATGTTAATTCATGTAAACTATTTTTTTAATAAAAGCTATGATTGAGAAAAATATTTTGGTTTTACTTCCTTCTATTTTCCAACCTGCCCCCCCAGTTATGCACATCTGCCCCCCAGGCTTGTCACTCTGCCCCAGAAATGCCTTATACCCCTTATATGCCACTGTGCCCCATGATATGCCTTTTAACCCTCTAAATGCCACTCTACCCCCAAAAATGCCTTTTTACCCCCTATATGCCACTCTGCCTCCAGAAATGCCTTATACCCCTATATGGCACTCTGGCATTAAGTGACATATAGGGAGGTGTAAGGCATTTCAGGAGGCAGAGTGGCGTATAGAGAGTTAAAAAGGCATTTCTGGAGGCAAAGTGGCATTAAGGGGGTTAAAAGGCATTTTATAGAGCACTCTGCCTCCAGAAATGCCTTATGCCCCCCCATTTAACACTCAGTGCCCCCCCCCCAAACTTACCGGTGCTTCTGACTCCCCTGTCATGTAGCCGGGGCAGCGTGCAGCTGGAAGGAGGTGTGGTTAGCACCGGTGCCGGGGAACTCTGATCTCTTACAACCGGGGAAGGTCTGCGCGATGGACGCAGACAACCCCCTCTGCTAGCCACACCTCCTTCTGGCTGCAGCGTAAGTTGTCTACGCGAATCGCAGCTGCGGGGGATCTGGATCTTAATCGTCTCATAGTCAGACCTATTTGAGGTCTGATTATAAGACGACCCCGAGAGACGACTCTGAAAAAAACCTCGTCTTATAATCGAGCAAATACGGTATTTTATTTGGATGCTTGATCCCATATCTATAAAAAATATAGCGTGTCCAAAATTATGCAAGAAAAGTAACAAAAACAAATATATACAATGAATATCATACCAGCCCCAGACAAAGAGAGACCGCTTGACACGTTTCGCACCTCAAGTGCTTTTTTTTTTTGCATATCTCCATCTTGGCTGTTTGTTTTTTGATCGGCAGGTTGGGATATTGCTTTGGAGGTGGCTGCTTTTTTTGAGAGGACTAGAATATTGATTTTTGTAATATATATTTTTTATATTATACTCTTTATGCCTCTATTTGTATCAAAATATTCTGATTTTTGTGATACATACTCGCTGGTGTTTTTTTCATTGTATTTAAGCTTTGAATGTAGGGATGAGAACTCCTAAGCATGGTAACAAACCCAGCCAAATAACATAAAATAACTCAAAATAACTCTTGGACAACGAAATGTCGGGGACAACTTGCTCTCTGTGCAACATGTAGCTGTGCCCAACAAAGAGATTAAAAAAGTATCGAGTTGGAACGTAAGTGGAAGCCAAATGATTAGTCATTGTTTAAAACATCCAGTGGCTATACTTGACAATAAAAGTAAAAAACATTCAACAAGATCTTCTGCAAGTCTGCAAGCAAATCTTCAAACAAGCAAGTTAAATGCCCTATTACCTTCCTTACCACCTCCTTCTATATCTAGGTAGCCATGATTATCAAGTTGTTACTACACAGGCTGTGACTATCCACAATATAATGTTTAATTAGAACCTAATCCCAGTCTTGCAGAGCCTTATTTGCTTGCTTTCTCTCTTAAGACCTAAATTATCAATTAAAATGGCTGAATTTGTGGAGGACACTATGAATGTTCTGTGTCCCATCCTCTACAGGAATCCTGGTGACCAGACTTGGAGAAAGGGGTTGGCTGGTTGAAGAAGCTGAGAGATCACAGTCTCTGTGGCAAGGTATGTCCAACCCACTCAGGCACTTAAACTCAATCCTACAACTCTGCTGCAGGAGGGGAGATGGGTTCACTATGTGTTCTAGAGCAAAAAAGCCTAAAGACTGCTCCCTACTTCCTCCTCCAGCACTCCACAAGGACTCCAAAAAAAAATCAAAAGGGGCAGATTTGTATAGGTTTGTTCTTCCCCTACCTGGAGTAGGAGCTGTATCTCATGATCAAGACAGCCAGGTATCACAAGGGAACACAGCATTATTGTCCCCCTGAACTCAATATTCTCATGACTTGAGAAAAGCTCAAATACAGCAGGTTTAGTAGGTTCTGGAGACCAAGTCCATCATAGAAAATAAAAAGTTCCAACTTAAACTGCACATTTCCCATACTGGATTCTAATATTGAGATTATTCCAAATAAGAGTCCGTTGGTTCAGAGCATTTTAGGGACTTCTGTTCCTCAATGCCATATTCCAACCTTCTATATTAAAACCGCATGAAAATAATTAACTTCCATCATGTTTTACTAAACAATTATAGGATTTATTATCACAGTTTGTCATGAAAACAGAATACATTCAGCTATAAAAAATTATAATTAAAGTTTAACAATTTCTACATGATCTAAAAAATAATTTAATGCCTTTACAATCCACTTTTAATTTACAAACAGCACGCTATCCCCATACTATAATTTACAATGAGGGAACATAATCCATTGGAATGACAAATTGGATTGTAAAGAAGTAACAACAAAAAAATGATGGTAATGCAGCACAGTCAACTGCTGCATGCTCAATCCTTACATTACCCCCACATTTAAAGGGGAACTTTCACCTTTACAACCTTAGGTTAATGTGACTTTTTCATTTCCAATTGTCATCATTGGAAATGCTCAGCAGCTGGGGTCAGCAGGTAACAAGCACAGCTTTATGAGCCTGTATGACTAAGAGGACCGATATACCAATTACAAACTTGGCGTGGTCTTTGGACTTAGCTACTGCTTCATTAAGCTAGGGATGCGAATTCCATTATTCACTGCTACCCGTCTCCTGACTGCCCCTAACCTAACTGATTTTGGACTGGTATCATTGGCTCCCACAGTTAATTCTAATCAATCTGATTTTACGCTCAGCAACTGTTCTTCTGGACAAGACAGGGTTCTCCAATAAGTCTCAAATGTCCTGTACAATCATTAGTCACCAACCCCAACTTCATGTCTCTTGGGTCAAGAACAAGTCAACTATGTCCTGCTCCCCTAGTTCCAGCCCTGAATTCATCATTCCATTGGCTACTATTATGATTGCGTTAATGAATGCCTTGCTTTGTCCACTTAGATTAGTTGTTCTCATCTAATAATTTACCAATGAGCTGATTAAACCAAGGCTAACATCGTTCAAACTTTTTAACTCTACTAGAATGGGTAAAATGTTTGACACACGCAGATCTTGAGAACAGAAACTTAAGACAGCTGCTCCTATGATATACTAGTATTATACATACAGAATGTTTCTAATACATACATGTTGTTTTTTTATTTTTAAACATTATATGGGTTTACTTAGTATACAGTAATTCAGAAATGTAAAATGTATGGTATAGAAAAGTGACATTTGAATTCACACTCTATGCTCCCAGCAATATAGTCAAGGAACTTTGATTTTCTCTGCCATCAAAAGTGATTATGGCCCCAAGTCAATAATGGTAAACAAAATGTAATTGCTTGCTTTGTACCAGAATGGTTTAATTAAAGTATGCTTCACCATAATGGGGACCTACAGCCTACAACAACCATTGATTCGTCTGTGTCTATTCAACGAGGGGACATGACTTTGTCTACTTCATTAATATTTATTTTTGTTTTGCATTTTCCATAATAGTCTATAGTCTCCTAAATACATACCCTAACAAAGAATTTAGAGGAAACTCCAACAATAATCAGGACACCATAGCAGTCAACAAATTGAAATGACAAAACAATCAATTTTTTCCAGAAAATACATACAGCCAAATAAAACAGCAGGACCTGAAATATATATATATATATATATATATATACATATATTATACAGGCCCTGCTGGTTTATTTGGCAAACCACGCGATTTATACTAAACCACATAACATAAAATTAGTCCTTTCATTACTGTTACCAAAAATAACAAAATACAACTTTGACGGCCAAGGACTTCCAGGAGAGCAGGGTAAGCCGGCGCGGTTACTGTGGCGACGGACTGTCTGGGCAGGGTGGGGATATGGGGATGTGATTTATGACCTTTTTCCATTTGGAACTTTATATTAGCCCGTGTGTTTTCCCAATAAAGCATGTGTTACTTCCCTGGACATTAGTCTTGTCTAATGCTGCAGGGGCTCGCTGGATCACTCACTGTCCTTTTCAGGACAGTTACAGCACCAGATTTGGGGCTACGCCTCGGCGGCATACCTGGGATCTCTCCGGGTTTGACCTGGAGATTGCTGGGTCACGGGAGCGGGGTCTTGACACGCCCCACTCCCCGCCTATTTTTCGTCGATGGGTGGTCCCGCTGACATCGACGGGCAGCGGGACCGCCCGTTGACGTCAGTGTGCAGTCCTGGTCGCGTCCCGCAAGGGAAGGCTCCGGGTGGCCGGAGCCCAGAAGTTCCCAGGTATGCTCAGCGGGCTACGGTGCTATTCCATCGAGGAATCCAAGCCAGTTCCTGATTCCTTCTTCGCTAATATAGTCTAGTGCTGGAAGTGGTTAACCCCTGCGGTTCTGGGAGGAAGCAGCAACGATTGGCGGGAGTACCCAGTCGGGGTACAGGTCGTTCCCGTCACATCATCACTACTCTGGGAGAGGTCCCCAATATTAATGTAGGTGTGAGGTAATGTAATAGCCCTTTATTGGCTATTTGAGGCTGATTAAGGCAATGATTTGTAATATGCATCCTTAATATAAAATGTCTTAAATATTGAAACCAGACAGCAGGAAATGTCATGGAAAGGATGGATATTTCCTCAGGAATGCTGTACATATTCTGCTATATATTTTACCAGTAACGTTAACAATACATTCAGTAGTTAAAAAAACGATTTCCACTATTTTTGGAAACTGTAAAGGCACATATACAACAAAAAAACTATATAGCTCGAAATTTACCAAATTACAGGTTCAGTGAATGAAGAAAAAACAAACATATTGTATCACCCATCAAGATGTCCTTGGGGTTCAACACAAAGAAACTAATTGATCCTCTGGGTAGGTTACAACATGCTGCAACTCTGCCCCCTGGTGGCCTACTAACACCACCAAGTACATAATAGAATGTAAATTAATAAAGCACTCAGAAAGCCAAATCTGAAAAGCATACACAACAGCTATATTTTTCTACTTAACCCCTTGATGACAATTGCCGGTCCGGGCACATCACGGAAAAACAAGTCGTTTACGACAAATGACGTGCCAGGACCGTCATTTGTTTCACACAAACAGTGTTGCTGTAATGCCTCGACCTCGAGGCATTTACAACGCCACGATCGGCACCAGGGCCATGTCTGGCCCCTCCCCGGGGCGTCAACATCCGCCATATCCGTACATACAAACTTAACTGGTGTCGCTGGAATGCCTCGATAAGGAGGCATCCAGCGACACCAAACATTTACCCCAGGATAGACTGTGACCGCTCCATCAGCAAGATGGCGGCGGCCCGGGAAAAAAAAACAATAAAGATGAAAAAGTTTGCTAGATGGTCTCCAGACCCTCTAGAGAACTCTGGCTCAACTTGCAGGTTGAATACAGGTACTGCATTCAACCATGCAAGTCAATGGAGCCCAGCTTTCTAATCACAGTGTGATTAGTAAAAATAAATTAAAAAATAAAATTAATAATAATTAGAAAAAAATAGTAAAAAAAACAGTAAAATGTTAAAATTATTTCCCACTGATGTCACTATCAGGGGAACCTTCAAGCTGAAAAACAAATTTTAAAACAAATTTAAAAAAGGCAAAAAAAATAAAATATATATATAAAAAATATATATTTTTGTGAGCAAGTCCTAAAATTAGCACATTAGCTTAAAACAATTCACGCATGGAAAGAGTTAAAATACTGGCATATTAAATGCCCATGGGGTGTCTACTTTTAAAAAATGTATGATTTGATGGGGTAAATTGAATTGGCCGGGTTCAACAATGTCTCAATTAACACGGGGGGAAGGATGGCCACACATCTAATTTCCAATTAGAAAAATGCACACGTACCAAATGTGGCCTTTTAGTTCCCCCAAAAAATGACAAACCCATGCATGTGGGATATCACTGTACTCAGGAGATGTTGCTGAACACATATTGGGGTGTCGTGTGACAGCGGCGTATACCAGGAGCTGTAAATTCATACATAACATAGGTGTGTGGGGGAAAAATACACACAAAAGAATACTACTGCAAACTTTGAAAAAATTCTGGTGGAAAAATGTGTGCATGCAAAGAGTTAAAATACCAGCATTTAAAATACCCTGGGGTGTCTAGTTTTCAAAAATATATGGTTTTGTTGGGCACACTGAAATGGCCCGGCTCAAAGATGTACCAAATAGGGCATGGGCAGTGGATCCCCAAATGCCAAAGTTCAACATTGAAAAATGCGCATGCCCCAAATGTGGCCCTTTTGCCCCCAAACAGCCAGGCAAAATCATTCATGTGAGGTATCGCTGTACTCAGGAGATGTTGCTAAACACATATTGGGGTGTTTTATGATAGTGACATATACCAGAACCTGTTTATTCCTACCTGAAGTAAAATGTGTGTGAAAAAACAAATGCAAAAAAAATTACTACCATAAAGTTTGACAAAGGCTGATGGTAGAATTAGTGCTTGGAAAGGGTTAAAACACTAGCATTTGGAATACCCTGGGCTGTCTAGTTTTCAAAAATATATGACTTGATGGGGTAAATTGCATTGGCCGGCTTCAAAGATACCCGAAATGGCACATGGGGGGAAGAATTACCAGATTTGGAAAAAATGGCTTTGAAATAGCAAAACGCTACCTGTACTTATTGCCCCATAATGTGTAGAAAAAAGCAAAAAAACATAAAAACATTGGGTATTTCTAAACTCAGGACAAATAGTAGAATCTATTTAGCAGGTTTTTTCATTACCTTTTATAGATGAGTAAAAGATGTTTCAACTAAAAGTTATAAACAGTCATTTTTTTCTAAATTTTTCACCATATTTTATACTTTTTTAATAGTAAATAATATGATACAATCAAAACAATGTCATCTAAAGAAAGCCCTTCTTGTCCTGAAAAAAACAATATCTAATGTGTGTGGGTTCAGTAAACGGGAATGAAGAAAATTACAGCTAAACACGAGCAGCGCAGAAATATTAAAACGGCCATTGTCACGAAGGGTACAAATAGTAAAATCAGCCTTTGTCACGAAGGGGTTAAACATCCTTATTTTAAAACTTCCACAATGTTGTGGCAAGTGAGCTCAATGGTTTTCTGCTTAACCGGAAATGGTTATTTAGTCTGCAAAGTCTTTAGTTCAAGAATGGTTTGTGTATCTTTCACAATTCCTTTTCCTGTTCATTTTTCTTTAATTTCTTGGATACCAACCTCACTCCCACCACCATGTATTTTTCTATGGTTCCAAATGTATCCATCCACACTATTTAATGTGAAATGCACTATTTAATGTGAAATACAACTCATATTACGACAGAGATCAATACGTTTTTCTAACATCCCAAGCAGAGATGCTACTCACAGATGTAAAATGGGTTTCTATTAAAAACTCTCAGAATTCATAATTCCAGATAAATACATTGATCCCATTTTTCTGAAGAAAAGAAAACCATCAGCAAAGTTCCAGGCTTAGTAGGACACACTAGAGACAGTATTTGTCTTTGTGCTATTATTGGCCTACCTTGTGCAGTAGTGCTCAAGCTACATGTACCAAGAGCTCAGTCTATTTGCAATTGTTTCCTATATTATTTATTACTTTTTAAATAACATGAATTTGGCATATTGTTTGAATAGTTTCCAAGGTATTTAAAATATACATATTAGATCAAAACTGTAGGCACACAGAGAATTCACAAATCAAAATGGGACTACTGATGGCATAACCTCAGAATGAGCAATCAATGAGGTCAAGTAGTCAAACATAGTTTTTGACCACCTCATAAAGAAACCATGTTCAATGCTGGTTCCCATAAAAAAATTTGAAACTTCAGAACCCTCCTTTGGCTGCCTCATGCATACTTCCACACCGACGAGGCCTATGAGAGGCTGAAACGTATATCTGTGGTTACTGTATTTCTTCTGCAGTGGAGTCTTGCCATGCATTTCTGGTTGGGACTGCCCTGATGGGTGGGACCAGTTGGATATGCTAATAGAGAGGTAATAGTGAGCAAAAAATGGCAATGGCCTTCCCAAGTAGGTATCTTCCTATAGGGCAGGCTAGTTTAACACGATGAATTCTGTCTGAGATGAGGCTCCCATGTTGTTTTCCCGCCTCATGTATACTTCCTGACCAGCCGCACTCCTCTTGCTTTGGTGTAAGTTTACTTGTGGCGATCGTTTATAAATGGCCCAACTCACTGTCAGTAACTGGGTTACCCCATCATTCACTTTACCCCCTTGTCTCCTATTGGATGGACATTTTGGATGACAAATTTTTTGATCCTCATAATATTTTCTCCTATGCAAAAATGTGTTTTTTTGCCATTAAATTACTTGTGGGTAATATTTTAACCATCACTGGTCAAGACAAAAATCAAATAATCAGTACAGCGCAACAGTATTTGACTGTAGTGTTATGTATGTTCATATTTAAGAACCACACATGAGCATGCTTTCCAACATCTTGGACCAAACTGAAAGCATAACGCTAGATGATGTCAAACTATGCAACTTAAATGTACATTTAACAGGTATAACTCCCCAATAAACATCCAGTATATCCAAGGAAGATTTACATTTTTGTGAAGGCAGAATTCCAAACCAGCAACATTCCCATAACAACACTGGGACACTGCATGATATAATTGGTTTCTACATTAAACTTTTACCCCAATTAACTTTCTGCTTTTCTAATATTATATATTTGTGTACGCACTCTCTTAAAAGATGCATGGTAAAGTACTCTGGGCGTACCTTAATAAACATTCATCAGAGAAGCACCTAACATAGAAGCTTCAGCAGTCTATTCTCCGCTGAGGACCTATGATTCTTGCCATTGATTGGCTGCTTGAAGCAGCCAATCAGTGGCAGGAAATCTCTCCCATTTAAATTAATGGGAATGCTTTAACAGCATGCATGGGGGTCTTAAACAGACCCTCCATTTGGGGTATTTGCTGGTGCAGCGCTGGAGCTGACAGAAGGTAAGTAAGTATATCATGAGCAGGGGGATGTATTTCCTTGAAGCAAATAGCTGGGGGGTGCATATGGGGAGCTTCTGCAAAATCCATGCATTGGCAGGGGGGACACCACAAAAAGTTAAAGGGACCAAAATGTGCATTTGATGGCTGGAGTGTCCTTTTCAGCCAGAGCACAATATCACATAAGATTAAATAAAACTAATACACCATTCACTAATCAAAGACACACAGAATTTCTGGGGTAACATAAAAACCTACTGCGATGCTAAACTTGAAAAGTAGTCTTGAAACAACTGCTATGGTGATTTGGCTATCCCATTGGTTGCTATGGTGACAAGGCCCCTTTTTAAACTTTGTTCTAGGATCACTTTTTAATACCTAAGCCCTGTTTTTCCAATTTCACGTATTCTTACCAGTTTTGACCTTAAATTAAGTATTTTATCAATGTACATATTTCCATAAAATCTGATAAACACAATAAATACTGATAGAGGATATGCAGCTTATTTTCCGAACACTGAGACTTTACCTAACCACTGAGGTCAATTGACAAGCCACATCATCATTCCTTCTCTATTTAAGTATAATCTCACAATTGCAAATGATTTCTTATGTAAAGGCAAGAAGGGCAAGTAAGTGGAGTGGTGCATGCATGTGATGGAGCGATGAGTGGCCAGCCCGCCCACTAAAAGGGGTTCACTACCTCTTTTCTTCCTATGGGGCAAATGGTGGTTTAACCCTCACACATAGTACCAGCATGCACCATTCAGGGCTGTACCATGCCCCAGGTGAATACAAGTACAGAAAGCGCCTTTGTAAAATGTAATGCTTATTGCCCCTCAGTAAACCCAGCAAAACAAAAGTGCATTTTAAACTCACCTGACCGCCAGTAAATCTGTAGCTCGTGTAGGTATTACCTCCCGCCACTCCCCCTCCTCCATAAACCCCTCCTCTTGAGAGAAATAGCAGGACCTATCGCTGCCATGGAGACAGTGGATTGCAGCTGCCGGGAGCGAGCCCTGTTGTGCAAGACTTGAGTCGGGGGCGCGCCTTCGAGACCTGAGTCTGGGGGCGCGCCTTCTAAATGAATGATGCGGATTTGATCTGAGCATGCGCGAGCCCTGTGAGACCGGAAAGGAAGTAAGGGAGTTGACGCTTGGGCCATATTGGTCTGTGTAACGTGTAGAGATTTAGAATGAGGCGGGTTTTTTTAGCATTTAGCCATCTTTAGCAGTTACGGTGTCGCTTCCCTTGATACCATCTTGTGGGCGAAAAGCATGGGCCTCTTTCCTGGTAAACTCCAGCTTCAGACAGGCAGAGGCTCATATGTTAATGTATCCCTTCCTGCTAATGCATTTTACTGCTTATGTTTGTGAGTTTATAGAAGGAAACAGTGATGAGGATTAGCAATTTATAGGTTTCACTGCCGGTTTTGAGTGATGTACAGCAACAAAAGGGTTAAATTGCTTTGGTGCCCTTTTGAGGCCCAAAATACATCACTAAACCACAAGGATTATAGGGAGCTACGTATGCTATTCTGTGCGAAAGATGCCATTTTAAGCGCCATTCATTTTATTTTTTGCTTCTAGAAAACATCCGCAACCTATGTGTAAACTGCGGTGCCTTTTTACACAGCATACTTTGTAAACGGTGGGTATGAGTAGGTCTCAATAATGTTAGTTATATAAAAAGCTATCAATAGGTCATAGACACGCCTGGGAACTTCTGGGCTCCGGCTACCCTGAGCCTTCCCTTGCGGAACGCAGCCAGTACTGCACACTGACGTTGGCGGGCGATCTTTGGCACAAAGCATGGCCAAAGTGAGTGTTGCTGGGTTGGTGCAATTTTGTCATGTGACACTGATCTGTTCCCTTTTTTTGTCCTGAACGTACAAAAAAATCTTAGTTAAAAAGTTAGTTGCGTCTTGGGGTCAGAAAGTCTCCAAAACTACATCGCCTTCATCGCCACAAGTTGTTTGCAAGGGTTTCAAGAAAAAAAAAAAGATTTTACTCATCCAAAAACAAACTCAACTGTCTACAGTTTGCCAAACACTACTGGATCTTCAAATGGGATCGTGTTCTATGGTCAGAGGAAACCAAAATAGAGCCTCTGGCAATAAACACCAGAGGTGGATTTGGTGCGCACAAAGCGGTAACCATATGGAAAAGTACCTCATGCCCACAGTTAAATATGGTGGTGGTTCTTTAATGTTTTTAGAAAAAATGTGAATCCAAACTAAAAAAAAGCAATATAACTAAAGATGGAGAGCTACAAGGCATTTGACACATGCCCCACAACTTGTGTATAGCTCAAAGGGAATTGAAAAGGTAAAGCGAAGGTTACCTAATGCTGAGCTCAAAATATATAAGAGAAATCATATAAGCCAAACAAAATATAAAAAGTCAAAAATGAGGGTAAAAATTATACAAAAAATAATTTGTATTAGTTGTACCCTCCTTTTTGATTGTCTGTATTTTGTTTGCCTTATATGTTTTCATTTATATATTTTGAGCCCAGCATTAGGTAACTTTTGTTTTATCCTTTCGATTTTCTTAATGTTTTGGGGCTGTTTTTCTGCCAGAGGATCTGGAAATTTTGTAAGGGCACAAGGCATCATGTACTCAAATATCAACAGATATTAAATGACACCTGTCTGCTTCTGCCGGAAAGCTTAAAATAAAGATATATATATATATATATATATATATATATATTTAGATTAACCTCTTAAGGACTAGACTGGTTTCTTGTATTTTGTACCCTTCATAACCAAGGCTGTTTTAACACTTGTGTGTTGCAGTGCTTGTGTTTAGCTGAAATTTTCTCCTCTTCCATTTAGTGTATATATTGTTTTTTTTCAGGACAAGAAGGGCTTTCTTTAGATACCAAAAAGCACTTTTTCTCACTTTAAAAAAAAATCTTTTACTCATCAAAAAAGCTAATAAAAAACATGCTAAGCAAATTCTACTATTTGTCCTGGGTTTAGAGAATAATGTTTTTATGGTTTTTCTTTTGCTTTTTTGTATTGCAAGTTGTAGGCAATAAGAACAAGTAGCTTTTCCAAACCATCTTTTTCAAATCTTGTCATTCTGCCCACGTGCGCTATTTTGACTTATTTCGACCAATGCAATTTACCACAATCAAATCATATAATCAAGATGTTTCAAATGCTAGTATTTTAACCCTTTCCATGCACAAATTCCAAAACCAGCCTTTTTGCCAAAGTTTGTGGTAGTCATTTTGTGTACTTCAGGTATTTATAGCTCCTCCTATATGCCACTGTGAAACAACACCTCAATATGTGTTCAGCAACATCTCCCAAGTACAATGATACTACCCATGCATGGGTTTGTCTGGTTGGTTGTGAGTAAAAGGCCACATTTGGGCAGTGCGCTTTTTTGTTTTCTCATTTTGACATCTGCTCAGTCTGCGCCTATGCCCTATAGGGGCATAAAGTAGACACCCAATAGGTATTTGAAATGCTAGTATTTTAAATCTTTCCATGCAAGGATTTTTATGGAGATACACTGCTAAGCAATAATAAAAAGCTCATAAAAATAAACTTTTTATTTTATAAATTGTAAAATTTTTTGCTGGAACTGGATGGTTCCCCAGATGGTGACATCACTGCATAATTATTTTAAAATGTTACCAAATTTTTATTTATTTATTTTAACTATTTAATTTTTTTCCATTTAAAAAAATAAATAATATATTTTAATAATCATATTGTTATTAGAAAGCTGGGCTCCATTGACAGCGCAGTACCTGGAGAGACCCTCTTGAGAATTTGTTCCTTTTTTTTTTTTTTTTTTTTTTAAAGGACACCTCCATCTTTCTAGAGGCAACATCTCTTGCAGTGGCATTTGTGACCACTCTCCGAGGCGGTCACAGTTCATTCTGGGGTGGGTTTTCAGTGTCGCTGAATGCCTCGCTATCAAGGCATTTCAGCAACATTTAAGCTTAGGAGGCAATCGTTGACCGCCTCCTAAGCTCTTTGAAATCGGGCGTCCGCCGCCATACAGTGTATGGCGGACATTGCCACATGGGGCACGTCATTGGTCGTTAAGCAGTAATGCCGGTTATTGTTCAAATTGCTCCATTTTCTCCCCAACAGAATCATATACAGTTGAAATCAAAATTATTCACCTCCATTGCAAATTGTAAAAATGTACAGACTTTCAGCTGTTTGCAATGAACAAATCAAACAAAAACAAGGCACTGAATGTTCTTAGAGACATCACTGGAGGCATAGTTCTCAAGTTCTGCAACCTTGTCGGGGCAGAAAAAGAAAGCTATCAATATCTGCAACCAGATTTCTGAGAAGGAAGGTTGATAAAAACCCTCAATTGACTACAAAAGACCTGCACCAAGACTTGGTGGCAACAGGCACAGTAAGGCTGATACTTAACGCAGAAGGTTTACATGCAAGAACTCCAATAGAGAAACATAAAAATTGACGGCATATAAGATCAATGTTAACCCTTTCCAGGTTTTGTGCCAAAATTGCCTGGTATTTGGAACTGTTCATTATTTCCCCCACCCTGACTAAGGCCCTGGTTCCAGCTGAAGAAAAACAGGCACAAAGCATAATGCTGCCACCACCATGCTTCACTGTGGGTATGATGTTCTTTGGGTAATGTGCAGTGTTGTTTTTGCACCAAACATACCTTTTGGATTTATGGCCAAAAACTTCAACCTTGGTTTCATCAGATCATAACACATTTTCTCACATGCTTTTGGGGGACTTGATGTTTGTTTTTGCAAACTTCAGCCTGGCTTGGATGTTTTTCTTTGTAAGAAAAGGCTTCCTCCGTCTTGCCTCCCTACCCCATAGCCCATTCATATGAAGAATATGAGAGATTGTTGTCACATGTAGCACACAGCCAGTATTTGCCAGAAATTCCTGCAGTTCCTTTAATGTTGCAGTAAGCCTCTTGTAAGCCTCCTTGACCAGTTTTTTCTCGTCTTTTCATCAATTTTGGAGGGACGTCCAGTTCTTGGTAATATCTCTGTTGTGCCATATTTTCTTCACTGTGTTCCATGATATATCTAATGCTTTGGAAATTATTTTTTACCCTTCTGACTGATATATTTCAACAACGAGATCCCTCTGATTCTTTGGAAGCTCTCTGCAGACTATGGCTTTTGCTCTGAGATGCAACTAAGCAAATGTCAGGTAAATCCTACTAGAACAGCTGAACTTAATTTGTGATTATTCAGAGTCACTTTAAATGATGGCAGGTGTGTAATGACTTCTATTTAACATGAGTTTGGTTAATTCTGAACACAGCCACAGCCCCAGTAATAAGAGGGTGTGCACACTTATGCAACCAGGTTGTGTTTTTGTTTCTTCCCCCTCAAAGATTTCAGTTTGTCTTGCAATTGAACACGTTATAGGTCACATTAAAGGTGGAAAAAGTTCTGACATGATTTATCTTTGTCTCATTCTTTAACATCACAAGAACCTGGCATTTTAACAGGGGTATGTAGACTTTTTACATCCACTGTAGGTTAAAAAATAGCTTGGTGGTGATCAATGTTCCCTCTAATTTTTCTTGGCTGATGTGCGCAGCAAATTTCTGTTCTGCAAAATTTTTCCCAGAGCCAAAATTTTGTGCGCACAATATGCTTTTACAGTCCATATAAAGTTGGTGGAGCTGAAAAAAAATCACATTGCAAGGGGGTGGAGCTATATATTTCCAACCCTTTTGACTCCATGGTCTATTCTAAAGGTGAAATTCTCACCGCAAAAATTATGAGCGAATCATGAGCGGGGGCTCCGGGCTGCATAAAGGATCAATATATATATATATATATAATTATTTTTTTTATTGGGAAAAACTGCATACCATTGACAGGGGTACAGCATAACACCTATCACTATATACTGAGGCACACATTGACTGGGGTACAGCATAACACCTATCACTATATACTGAGGCAGACATTGACGGTGGTACAGCATAACACCTATCACTATATACTGAGGCACACATTGACTGGGGTACAGCATAACACCTATCACTATATACTGAGGCACACATTGACTGGGGTACAGCATAACACCTATCACTATATACTGAGGCACACATTGACTGGGGTACAGCATAACACCTATCACTATATACTGAGGCAGACATTGACGGTGGTACAGCATAACACCTGTCACTATATACTGAGGCACACATTGACTGGGGTACAGCATAACACCTATCACTATATACTGAGGCACACATTGACTGGGGTACAGCATAACACCTATCACTATATACTGAGGCAGACATTGACTGGGGTACAGCATAACACCTATCACTATATACTGAGGCAGACATTGAGGGTGGTACAGCATAACACCTATCACTATATACTGAGGCACACATTGACTGGGGTACAGCATAACACCTATCACTATATACTGAGGCAGACATTGACGGTGGTACAGCATAACACCTATCACTATATACTGAGGCACAGCACAACACCTATCACTATACATTGAGCCAGACATTGCCAATAATGTAGCATAACCCCTATCACTATATACTAAGCCAAACATTGATGTGGTGTAGGCCTACTGCTTCAGTGTCTGGCTTAGTATATAGGGATGCACCGAAATGAAAATTCTGGACCGAAAATTCAGCAATCACTTTATTAAAAATAACACACCAAAATTGGACAAAAACCCCCAACAACAATATTATATATATATACACACACATATATATATATATATATATATGTCTTTAAAGTGGGGGTGCGGCCTATATTCGGGGTCTAGCGCCCGACGCCCGGGACATGCAGTTCCGGGCGCCGGGCATGCAGCAGGGTTAGGATACAGATTCCCCGCAGCGGTGCAGGGGACCCGTATCCTACTCTCTGATACACTCAGACAGCCTCCCCTGCCAGCACTTCCCACGGGGGGGAGTGCTGGCACGGGAGATTGTCTAAGCGCATCGTGCAGACGTTCACTCGCAGCGGTGAACGCCCGCACGATTCGTTTTACCTCTGCCCCCAAGACTTACCAGAGCAGACTCCCGGGTGTCTTGCGGGGCCAGCAGGGGACACCTACGCAATACGCGTATACAACTTCCGGTGCCGGCACATCCGCTGAGTCCCGGAACCGGAAGCTGTATACGCGTATTGCGTAGATGTCCCCCGCCGGCCCCGCAAGTCTTCTCTGGTAAGTCGGGGGGGGGGGCAGAGTGGCAGCGTATCTCGGGGGGGAGGAGGATAGTGGCAGCATATCTCGGGGGGAGGAGGAGGAGGACAGTGGCAGCATATCTCGAGGGGGAGGACAGTGGCAGCATATCTCGGGGGGGACAGAGTGGCAGCATATCTCAGGTGGGGGAGAGTGGCAGCATATCTCGGGGGAGGGAGACAGTGGCAGCATGTCTATTAAAAAAGAAAATTTCTTTAAAAAAGCACCAAACTTTTAGGGTGCAGCCTATACACGGGGGCGGCCTATATCCGAGCCAATACGGTATATACACACACACACACACATATATATATATATATATATATATATACACACACACACATATATATATATATACACACATATATATACACACATATATATATTGTGACAGAAAGCAGGGGATGATAATGGAGGGAGTGTACTTATCCCCTTATATTTTGCAGGGTGGTTACCCACAATAGTTTCTACTAGCCCCAGGGAGATGTATTGTTAAGAATGTAATTGCTGATGTCTGTTATTTGTGTATTTTGGGTGCCTGGGGTGGAGCACTTGGAGAGTAGGGCGGGCCAGTGCTCCACTCCACATTTTGTGAGCAGCCGAAGACCAGCAGGTGAGAATCTAGTCCGGAGATTCACAGAAACTCTCCTACTACTCACCTGGTTCCACTAATTAATGGGAGAGGCAGTTAAGTAGCCTCCTGATCTGAGAGCAAGTGAGATCATTTGGCTCCCTGAGTGAGAGAGCTGCTAAGCTACTGAGTGCTGCCAATATTATATACAATTTGTTATTTTGTTTGTTTGGATCGGATAAGCCGTCCAACTGCAGCTAGGCTGGAGAACTGTGTATTAGTTAGTGTTCACGAGAGCAAGGCTTTTTTTGTTTTGATTTATTTATTTTCTGTAATGCCTGTGATGACAAAATAAAAACAGGCCCAGCCTTTTATTTTACCCTCCTCGTGTCTGAGCCGTCTCTGCAGCCTGGGAGACTGTGTGTAAGTAAAGATTCCCGGACAGAGTACCAAGTGAAGGGGTATTGTGTCACATATGGTGGAGAATGCGGGTAACACACGAACAAGTCGGTAAGGTGCAAAAGAGACTAAAGAAAATGGAGGATGTCATTAAAGCACTTATCCAGTGCACCACAGTGCAGCAAGAAACTAACAAAAGGGCAGCTTAGACTAATACTATACAGCAAGAGAATATCGCTGCACTACAGCAACTGGTGCTAGCCCAAAAAGAAAACACAGAAGCTATGATCAGGCAAGCCGCATTAGCTCAAGCTGAAGCTCATCAAATGCTCAGAGAGGAGCATCAAAATGCCACTCGTGCCATGCAGCAAGAGATCCAGGTCCTATCTGAAAGGCTTACCAGGGACACCGCAGAAGGACTGCAAGGTCCCAAGGTAATCAGAGCAAGTAACTATCTGCAAAAGATGGTACCTACAGATGATGTTGAGGCCTACCTTATGGCATTTGAGCGAACAGCGGAAAGAGAAGGCTGGCCTGTGGCTGAATGGGCAAGCTTAATAGCACCTTTCTAAGTGGAGAACCCCAAAAAGCATACTACGATCTGGAACCAGACCAAGCAAGGGAATACAACAAGCTAAAATTGGAGATTCTGGCACGTTTGGGAGTAACAGCCGCTATCCGCGCACAGAGATTTCACGCCTGGATGTACACCCCAGGAAAAGCCGTTCAGTCACAGATGTTTGACTTGATACATCTCGCCAGGAAGTGGTTACAGCCGGAGGTTAACTCATCAAGCTACATAGTGGAGCAACTAGTGATGGACCGATTTTTGAGAGGTTTACCAGTTACTCTCCGCCGGTGGGTCAGAACGAAGCCCAGACAGCTGACCAGTTGGTTGCTTAATAGAGCGGTACATTGCAGCCGAAGAAGTAATCCAACATCCTGCAACGGAGTGACCTCGAAACCTAAAAAGCCCCAGCAAATATGGTAAGACTGCTCCTGGGAAAAGGGGAACTTTTGAAGAGCAAGTAGGCTCTTATAATTCCAGGGACATAACGCCAAGAGAGAGAGGTTTTTTCATGCAGGAAGAACCTACAAGGGACACTAGAATGATAAAATGTTTTAAATGTCGGGCATTTGGACATATAGCAAAAGACTGCCCTGATAATATTGAACCAATGGAATGTAACTTGGGTAATAATAGGGATGGTTATTCATTATATTCACGATCCGTGTGTTCTGCAAACAAAAGTGGTTGTGTAAAAAATCATCCATGGTGTTTGGTGACTGTGGAAGGGAAAACAGTACAGGCCTTACTGGACTCTGGAAGTATGGTGACTCTGCTTGACAAGTCTTTGGTTCCCGACATTTGTATTGATAATTGTAATAAGGTAGATATCGCATGCATACATGGGGACATACACAATTATCCTACTACTATGGTACGAGTTGAGACACTTTGTGGCACAGTAAACTGTCAAGTTGGCCTGGTACCAAAATTAGCACACGACATGATAATCGGTAGAGATTTCCCACATTTTTTTAGGGTTGTGGAATTCCTCTGAGAATAATGCATCTAGGTTGTCGGATGATTTTCCTTTTGCAGAGATGTTGGTAGACGAGCTGAATAATGATGAGAAGCCTGAAACTAAGTTGTTATGTCCTATTAAAACACTAGTTGGTGACAATCCAGAACAGACTGACACCTTGAATAGTCCAGAACAAGACATGGGGTTAATTGATTTAGAAGTTAGCCCAGGTAACTTCCATAGTGCACAGTGGTCAGATCCTACTTTATCAGTGGTTAGAAGCACTATTGCAGTAAGCAACGGATCCCCTACTGACCCAGGAAAACCACTTACCTATCCGTATTTTGAAGTTGATAATGACTTATTATATAGAATTGGTAAAAAAGAGGCAACAAAACAGTTGTTGGTGCCACAAAGTTATAGGCGCACAGTGTTAAATCTTGCACATAGCCATGTCTTAGGGGGTCATCTAGGAGTGGACAAAACAAGAGAAAGGATACTCAGAAGATTTTATTGGCCAGGGGTGATTGCAGACATAACAAATTACTGTGCATCCTGTCCTGATTGTCAGCGCACCGCCCCATTTAAAGCATTCCGTAGTCCATTGGTGCCCTTGCCCATCATTGAAACCCCATTTGAACGTATTGCAATGGATTTTGTTGGCCCGTTGGTGAAATCTGCGAGAGGACACCAATATATATTAGTAATATTGGATTACGCCACCCGATATCCCGGGGCAATACCTATGCGTACAACCTCTGCAAAGTCTATTGCCAAAGAGTTGTGGATGATGTTTAGCAGGGTTGGGATCCCAAAAGAAATTTTGACAGACCAGGGAACACCATTCATGTCTGATGTCAGTAAAGAGTTATGCAAGCTCCTTAACATAAAGCACCTGAAAACATCTGTGTATCACCCACAAACAGATGGCCTTGTAGAGCGGTTTAACAAAACCTTAAAGGCAATGCTAAGGAGAGTAATTAATAAAGACGGGAAAAATTGGGATTTTCTGTTACCCTATTTAATGTTTGCCATTAGGGAAGTGCCTCAAGCCTCTATGGGTTTTTCACCATTTGAATTATTGTATGGTAGGCATCCCCGGGGGCTACTTGACATAGCTAAGGAAACTTGGGAACAAGAAGGTACTGCATATCGTAGCGTCATTTCCCACATAAGCCAAATGCAGGAACGTATGGAGGCCATTATGCCCATAGTACGAGAGCATATGGAAAAGGCCCAACAGGATCAGAAGAATAGTTATAACAGGAATGCCAGGGTTCGGGTGTTTCAGCCTGGTGATAGAGTCCTAGTCCTGGTCCCCACCGTAGAAAATAAATTCCTATCAATCTGGCATGGACCATATGAAATTATTGAAAGGGTAGGAGAAGTAAACTACAGGGTGAGACAGCCAGGCAGAAGAAGGCCTGAACAAATATATCATGTAAATCTACTTAAGCCATGGAAGCACAGGGAAGTCTTAGTTGCAGTGGAAGCCACTACCTTTCCCCTAAAGGATAATGTTGAACCAGAGGTTAACATACCAGTAACCCTGTCAGTACACCAGACACGTGAGGTGAAGGAATTTATTAGATTAAATAAAGATGTGTTTTCTCCAAACCCAGGCAGAACAAATGTTATAAAACATGATATTATAACAGAACCAGGTAAAAGGATCTACCTCAAACCTTATAGAATACCTGAAGCTCGCAGGGAGGCAGTTAGGGCAGAAGTTAAAAAAATGCTACACCTTGGGGTAATTGAAGAGTCATGCAGTGATTGGAGTAGCCCTATTGTACTTGTACCAAAACCGGATGGTACAATAAGATTTTGTAATGATTACCGTAAATTGAATGCCATCTCAAAATTTGATTCATATCCCATGCCCAGAGTTGACGAGCTAGTAGAAAGACTGGGGAAAGCCCGTTACCTTACCACACTTGATTTAACCAAGGGATACTGGCAGGTTCCGCTAACAGAGCGAGCGAAAGAAAAAACTGCTTTTTCTACCCCTGACGGTGTTTTTCAATATAAGGTTTTACCTTTTGGGTTACATGGAGCCCCTGCCACCTTTCAAAGGATGATGGACAGGATATTGAAACCACACATGCGTTATGCAGCTGCATATTTGGATGATGTAGTCATACATAGTGAAGACTGGGAATCTCACCTTCCAAAAGTGCAAGCCGTATTAAATTCAATTCGAGATGCTGGGTTAACGGCTAAACCTAGTAAATGTACAACTGGCCTAGAGGAAGCCAAATACTTAGGGTATTCAATTGGAAGAGGGTTAGTGAAACATCAGCAGGCAAAAATAGAAGCCATACGAAATTGGCCACAACCAACCACTAAGAAACAGGTGAGAACGTTCCTAGGTCTAATTGGATATTACAGGAGGTTTATCTCTGAATTTGCTACAATTGCAAGTCCTTTAATTGACCTTACAAAAGCAAAAGCTCCTGTGTTGGTAAAATGGTCACTAGAAACTGAGAATGCATTCAAAAAGTTGAAAGAAATCATCTGTACCCAACCAGTGTTAGTAACCCCTGACTTCTCCAAAGAATTCATTTTACAGACAGATGCATCTGATGTTGGACTGGGGGCATAAGCAGGAAGCTTAACCCACATGAAAGGAATTACTCTATTGTAGAGAGAGAATGCCTTGCTATAAAGTGGGCAGTAGACCATCTTAAATATTACCTACTAGGGAGGAAGTTTAGACTAGTAACTGACCATGCACCACTTACATGGATGTGCCAGAACAAAGAGAAAAACAGTAGAGTAACGCGCTGGTTTCTGAGTTTGCAACCCTATCACTTTTCTGTAGAACACAGGGCTGGATGCAAACAGGGGAATGCTGATGGGCTCTCAAGAATGCACTCACTGATGTCTATGGTCGCTCACCCCATCAGGTCTGAGCTGGGGGGGAGGATGTGTGACAGAAAGCAGGGGATGATAATGGAGGGAGTGTACTTATCCCCTTATATTTTGCAGGGTGGTTACCCACAATAGTTTCTACTAGCCCCAGGGAGATGTATTGTTAAGAATGTAATTGCTGATGTCTGTTATTTGTGTATTTTGGGTGCCTGGGGTGGAGCACTTGGAGAGTAGGGCGGGCCAGTGCTCCACTCCACATTTTGTGAGCAGCCGAAGACCAGCAGGTGAGAATCCAGTCCGGAGATTCACAGAAACTCTCCTACTACTCACCTGGTTCCACTAATTAATGGGAGAGGCAGTTAAGTAGCCTCCTGATCTGAGAGCAAGTGAGATCATTTGGCTCCCTGAGTGAGAGGGAGAGAGCTGCTAAGCTACTGAGTGCTGCCAATATTATATACAATTTGTTATTTTGTTTGTTTGGATCGGATAAGCCTTCCAACTGCAGCTAGGCTGGAGAACTGTGTATTAGTTTGTGCTCACGAGAGCAAGGCTTTTTTTGTTTTGATTTATTTATTTTCTGTAATGCCTGTGATGACAAAATAAAAACAGGCCCAGCCTTTTATTTTACCCTCCTCGTGTCTGAGCCGTCTCTGCAGCCTGGAAGACTGTGTGTAAGTAAAGATTCCCGGACAGAGTACCAAGTGCAGGGGTATTGTGTCACAATATATACACACATATATATATACACACATATATATATACACACATATATATATACACACATATATATACATAATTATATATATATACACATATATATATACACATATATATATATATATATAATTGCTAACAGCAATCACACTCCTATCATGCCCAGGCAGCCAGTACATGCTGGAACCTGGGCATCATTTTAATGTAATTACAGCCTCCCTATGCCATGCTATCCCCCCCTTACACATCCATGCTATCACACACACACTCATTCACAAACATTCAGCATAAACTACAGCATAACACCCATCACTCTCACACACTTACTAATCCACTCTCACTTAATGTTTTCCTACCTTTCCTCTGTTAGTTACTTTTCCTCCTCCTCTTCGTTCTTCCTCTTGACTCTTCTTCTGTGTCCTGTCCTTCCGGTGCAGTAAAGAAGGTGGGCGTGGCTTCAGTGCTGTGTGCCGGGATCTGACATCAAATCCTGACGCACAGCATCAGTTGCCGCGCGCATAGCAAGGGAGCAGGATCGGAGGTCTGTATTAACAGACCTCCCGCTCCCTTGATTGATTTTAAGAAGGTTGGGGTGAGATTTTTGATCTCCCCAACCGAGCTTGCTCCTCCAGCGGCGGACATTAATGTCCGTATCTGGAGAATTGCCAGCGTCACCCTGGACGGACTGCCCGCCCCCCCCCCCAGCTCCCCGTTAGGTACTGTGCGCACAATGTTAGAACGTGTGCGCTCCCTCCAAAAGTTATGTGCGCGCGCACAAGCGCACAGCTTAGAGGGAACACTGGTGGTGACGTGTAACATATATGATATGCTCAAAATCATATTGATAAGCCACAGAAGTTTTGGGATTCTGTTCTGTAAAATGTCATGCCGTCTGTGAGGAAGCTGAAGCTTGGACGTCGTTGAATCTTCAAACTGGACAATAATCCCAAGCATACTTCAAATTTCCCCAAGGCTTGGCTGCAGAAGAAGTCCTGGAAGATTGTGCAGTGCCCATCACAATCACCTGACTTGAACCCTATAGAAAATCTCTGATGGGATTTGAAGAAGGTGGTTGCCGCACACTAACCCAAGAATATTTCTGAATGGAGGCCATCGCTTATGAGGAATAGGCTAAGATTCCCCAGGAACACTGCCAGAAACTGGTGTCTGACTGTGCATCTCGTTTGCACAAGGTCATAAAAGTAAAAAGATGCTCTACTAAGTAGTAAAGATGGTTGCCATGAAGGGGTTGAATAATTTGGAGACTGGGGAAGTCATAGATTGCATTTTCAGTTCAATTTGGAGAAACCTCTTGAAGCATTGTTCATTGCAAACAGCTGAAAGTCTGTAAATTTTGACAATAAACCTGATTTGTATTGGGTTGAATATTTTTGATTGAAAATGTATCTGTATATTTGAGTATGGGAAGGGGGCATGGCAGATTCCTGGGGAAGCTCCTTTCTTAGCTTCCTAGTCCCCTCTTATGTCTAAGTCACCCTATGTTTATGGGTGGCCCATGGTGACCAGGAAACCCAGTATGGTCTGCCTAATCTAGACTTCTGTTGACTAACTTGCTATAAGGGCTCCATGCTCTTGACCTGGACAAACCAAGAAATTCTATGGAGCTTGTGAGCGCATAGGAGTCACCCTGTTTTCCATTTCCCTGAACTCTTACCCCACCAGAAAACAGCAGCAGATATTTTAGTCTGGATAGCCACCTTTATAATTAAAGTATGCTTCTCTGAGTGTGTGTGTGCCACATTCTTTGACTTATTGCAAGAATTCTGATTCTCATCTACAAGCCAGGGTGAGCTTGATTCTGATCGGTTTGGTTTGTGAATCATTGATGATTACAAGCTTGAGCTCGTTTAGTGTTTTGGTTCTCACAGTTCTCATATGGTTGTTACATTTGGTTAGCTAATCCCCAGGGTCTGGCTTAGATTCTATTGCATCCCTGTCCAGCTCACTATGTGTATTTGCATACCTTGTAAAACAGAGCTCAGTGGGATTCCATGCAGTTTACAGTTGTCTATGTAACCATTCCAAATGGTGGCCTCCAGCAGCTGCATTGATGCCATCAAACTACAGAGATTGGACCTGCCCCTTTAAAAATAAGATTCCTCTATGGTACGATAACACAATGAGTTTCTTAAATTCTATATACAATATATATATATATATATATTCAGTTTCATAAATGTCATTTGTCACAGAACTAGGGCTGCGGGGGACTGTTTACCTCATTTGAAGTTGTTTTCCCCCCTGTTTTCCTGTTCCCACAGGAGTATAACACACCCTACTGTTACCAACCCGTTGAATCACCATTTCCCTTGCCTTGCGCCTGATCGGGATCTAGCCACCAATCTATGGAACTGTGCAGCCCTACCACGTCGCTCTTTTGGGGTTATACTGGGCTCGTGGTAGGTCACAATCGGAAGTGATTACAGAGAGGGGACTCATTTGGGAAGCCGGGTTTTATTACCCATTCTTAGAACCGGGGTTTACCCAGCCGCAACCCTGGAACTCTGGCCCTGCCACTGTATGGACTATTTCCAGGGATGTTTCTGATGCTGTCACTCAGGGCCCCAACGATGGATCAAGTCGCTTTTTGGCACATAACCTTGGACCCTGAGCTCTCCATTGGTACCCCATGATTGACGCCGCTCTCTTGGGATCACCTCAAAATAGTGACTCTTTGTGGGTGGGCTTTGCTGGCAATGGAACTGTATGGAGTGCGCAGGGCTGTCTGGTAGTAAATGGGATTATGCTCCTCATCTAATTATTTTGTGCATATAAATATCTGCCGTTCCTAATAAATTTAGTTTCTGTTTTCCAAGTTAACATTAGTCCTGTCAGATGGCTGGTGTGAGCTGCTATGACAACTTATTGTCCTTTTCAGGACAATATTAGCACTGTGTAGCTAAGCTCTGGCTAACCACAGTGCCAGCACGGCTCCATTAGGTTGCTGACCCGCTTCGTCTCGCAAGCGCTAGTCTCGTCCAGTGCTGAAGGGGTTAACTACTGGTGTCTTGGCAGAAGGAAGAGTGATTTGGCGGATGCAGCCAGTTGGGGTACAGGGGCTTCAGTCACAACATTAGTTAAGAAAATAGTTAATAATGAGTAATATTTGAGTTACATATTTTAATGAGTGTCCTTTTTTATTATTTTTTTTTTTTGCCACAGTGTACAAAACAATAAGCTTTCCTTCCCTTTCCTTATATTATTTTATCATCATCCCATTTCATTTCCACCTGCTTTCCATTTAAACAAAAACACCTCAAAGAACTACATTTTATTTTCCAACATACACGAGGAAGCTTGCTTGTTAATAAACAAGGTACATTTAAGGTGTGGCAAGTAGTGTGGAGATGGAACCTGCACCATTGGCTATTGTGGGAGACTGTAATATATTACAACATATTACATATTATAAAATGCCAACATTTTTGCAAAATAGCATTGTTTGAAGCTAATTGGAACAGGCCTTATCAATTCTCAATCATCTACTGGCTATGTAAAATACAGAGATAAATGAGTTTAGAGTTCTTCGGTTTCACCATCCATAGGCACAGACATTTCAATGTTGTAGTTTGTGCTTTCGCCAGATCCCAACCATCCAACTGGTGTCCTGTTGAATGAAGGTCTGTTGGCAGCCACTGAATTAATGACAATCACAGGCTCCTCTGTGGGACCAGCATCAAATTCTGGCATCTGAAAAGTCATCAGCTTTGATGCTTTCTCATAACCTCCATAGGGCATTGCAGATCTAAAACCAATCGACAATTATAACTTGTCAGTTGTGAATTACACAGTGCTCCATTCATTGTTTGTTTACAGATCAAAACATTTGAAAAGATGACTGCTCAGGGGATATTTTTTATCTTTTTACATAATCTCTGAAATCTACCTGAACCTAAAAGTAGCTCTTTGAACTGAGGAGCAGAAATCATTTAGGATTTACAAAGGTTTGGACACATAAAGTGCCTCTTATACATTGTATCATAATTGATTGTTTATAAGATATTAATGAACATATTTTGCATCATTTTTGGTCGTTTAGTGCTATATATACCAACTGCTGTTTTTCAATGCCTGTGGTACGTACCTATGTCTAGTAATATCATTTATTTAACAATGCTTACATTAGGGTACAGTTGTGTGGCTGGTCCACTTTAAACATTTGCACCTTTACCTTTTGTCTAATGTGCCTCCACCTCCTAGATTTTAAGCTTCTGTCAGCAGGGCCTTTCCCAACTTTTCGTTTTTATAAGTCCAAATTGTTGTATGATGCACTATTATGCCCTATTTACCCATTGTACTGCTCCCTCCTCACCATGGTTGTGGATAAAAACTCAACATTCTAAGGCCAATACTGGATGGGAATTAAATGGCATGTTAAAACTCCTTTCTTATATTTTTGCAGGTTATACCATTTGGCTACTGTGTGTCTCTGTGTATGTGCTTTCTTTGGGTGGATAATTATTGACTACACTGCTCCCAGGTGGTTGGATGTACAGTATCAGACCTTCCCTTACTCTGTTATACCTTACACACCTCTCATATATCACACCCTTACCTTGCCTGCAGTTCTTCCTTATAGCTGCTCACAAATTGTAACCCACTTGATTCCCAACTCTGTGACTGGGCCAGTCCAAGTCTGCACGTCTCTGTCTGAAAACTTTGGACCGGCCCGGGGGCCAATTCAACCCCCGGCCCAACACACCTCTGGAAGTTGTATACATATTGAAATAACATGCAATTTTCTTACCTGTTGAATGACTTATATTTGCAAAGCTCAGCCTTGGAGAAATAATCTAGTAGGTTTATGTTTAACATGGTTGCTTCCTGAGGGTCAACTCCCATTGCTTTGTCCCATGGTGAGAGGTAGGTCTTCAATATAGCGACTTGCTTTCCACCTGGGCCATCCTGTCCTGGTTGACCATCTGCAGTTGTATAGCAAAGTAAAGGAAAAGAGATATTATAAAGAGATGCATATGCAAATATGTTTTTTCTAAAATCTTAATTTGTGTTTTTTAAAGTTTGTATTATTTTGTACCGTATATATATAATACCATACCTAGGTATCACAGTCAACAGGGAACACATTTTAATTCAATATGATTGAATGTTTCCCTAAATTATTTACATTATAATATTTTATGTACATTTAGAAAGGTAGTATACAGTGTAACGGGTTCACCAAGAGAGCTGTAGTGACTCCCAGAGATCACCCACATGTATCCTCCTGTTGTCCCGGAATCACTTCCAGCACTAGCCAGCATGCGCACCTTGGAACCCTGCTATGTGTACCCAATAAGTAGACACAACTACCTTGAACTGAGTACAGCAGGAATGAACAGTTTATTGTTGTAAAACATAGACTGATATATCCACAGAACTTCATTAACATAAATTAACATTGATAAACAGGTAGACAACCCAACCTTTAATCCCCTTTAGCTACTGACTATCCCCCTGGTAGCCATCCTGTTAATGGGATTAGTTTAACAATGGAGTTCCTGCCTGGTTGGCAGCCAGGCTGGAGCCATCTCTGACTACCTTGGGGCCTTGTATGACAGGTTATTCTGTCACATATCTCCCCTTTTAAAAAGAAGACTGAACTGGGGCCAGACCCCAACCGGGTCTGCATCCAGTTCATTCGGAGAGCACAGCTCCATCGCTCCTAGAGTTGTGGATGCAGGGGGCTGGCAAAGGGCACCTGTCCCACTAACCAGTCCTGGGGTGCACTTAGAGACTGGGGAGTTCGGGTCCCAGACAAGGACAACAGTCCCACTCGCCAGGGCAGGGAGACAGGGTCCATAATCTGCGGGTAGCAGGCTTGCTTTCAGTCCTCTCCAGGGGCCCCAGTGATGGACAGTTCCGTCACAAACTCCATCACATACAGTATCACTTGCCTTTTCCGCCTGTACCGTCAATACCTCCACTCCCTCCTTTTCCACCACTGCTGAGGTCTCCTGGCTGTCCTCCTCCAACGCCACCTTTACTCCCTGGTTTTGGTGGAGGTACAGGTGGGTGTTGTCCTCCAGGTCCATAGTGTCCCCCTGACATACTGGACACCATCCGTCCACTGCCATAGCCCAACCCATAGCCACCACCTCCGACTCCTGTTTGGCCCCCAGGCCCTATATGTCCTCCCACAGAAGGTATAAACTTCTGGAAGTGATCCTGTAGAGAAGAAGGGGTAAATTAAAATCAAAGTTAAAACATGTACAATCTTTGTGTGGTGGTTATATTTTTTTTTATATGTAAGAGTTTCACTGTCAAATGTACTACATAGCCAAACAATGCAAATGTGTTCAAATGCAACAAAATACAAGCCGAGGTTAATAGAAGAAGCAAGTACCAGCACCACTTTTAAGATCATATTTTTATTGTAACTTCTTTTTTTAGAAACATCTCTACACACTCAATACAACATTTATTGAATGCCAGAATCATTTGTGGTAAATAAAGGAGGTGTAGGGGTTTCTAAATTTTACTGTGAAAATACCTATAGGTCATGCTAAATTAAATACGAACTTTGCCATGCTTAATCAATACTGTTGAAATGCACAAAATACATGCTGTTCGACTAGCTTCTCCTGTTTCAGTTACTCTGTTTATATATAGTACTGTTAAACAATCTGAAATTGTTCTTGTTTTATTTAAATGCTTCAGGAGTGCTATGATGTCCCAGATGCATGATTTATTTTGTTACCAAAGAGGTTTGTGCATAGTGACCCATAAACTTGTACTTTGCCTGTGACGGTGTAAATGCAGGCTCTATAGAGAAAATCTGTAAACCAGCTTCCAGACCAGCTGTTCCATCAGCTAAATATAGACAGAAATACAAGAAGTAAAATACAGGAGCCTCACTGGGATTATATAACCCTGTGCGCTTGGAGGCTCGAACGGCAAAACTGAACAGACCAATGAGAGGGAAGAAGAAGGTGCCATGGCAAGGCGACCTGCACACAGCACCAAGCACACAGGCTGTTATGTTGTATTTTAGCTAAAAAAGTCTTAACTTCTCTGCTGCGGGAAGTACTTGGCAGTATGTGACATCAAACAATCTAGATGGTTTTATGAAGGTTTTCTCATAGGAAATAATTCTAAGGACACACATATATATATGACATCTTTCTTCCTGTATCTCTCACATGCACAGTAGGACCAAGTAAGGGATTAATAATATATGTTTATTGATAATGTTTGACCTATAACCACTCTGTCAGTATTAGCGGCCAGGAATTAAATGACATATATAATGTCACTAAATTACAAAATTCTGCTTTTACTGTCTGGATTGCAGACAACACATAGGCGGAATGGTGAGAATTTGATCATCAATAAAGTTAGTTACTTGAAGAATGTGTTGTCACTGAAAGGTAAGACATAACCTCCCTGTAAGTACTGCTAGTCCTACTAGGATCTTTAAAAGGAATGATTGAGGCCACCACATGTGTTTCTATTTCCACCATCCTGATGAGAAGTTTCCTAAACTATTGCAGGGCTACTTCTAAATGTTACTGTCTTGCAGCAACAGATCCCAGTTACACTTGCTAAACTCATGCTGGCCCCACTGTAAATTCTTATTTAAACCAAGCCTACCCAAAAACAGGCTTTGTGGATCTATATTACTATGTGCTTCCTTCTTAGGACTAGCTAAACATATATATTAATCTGTTAGTGACTGAAGAACCTGGTTTGGTTAATAATGTAATTTAAGCTTAAAATGCATACAACATTAAATCGAAATGTTTCCATTTTCTTTTAAGTATAAGTAATTATGAGTAATATTTTTCATTACAACATGCAAACAAAATATCGTCTATTATATGCCAGGGTTTATCAAGCATTTCACTCTACATTTTGTAGCCATCCAGAGACAATTTCAGATTAGTCACTCATTATTAAAAAGATACAGTTAATGTAATCTGTGCGCCCTTACAATTAAATAAATAATATACATATATATATATATATATATATATAAACAATAATATATGTAAAGAACAAATCATCATTTTACTTAGTTTTAAACAAAACAAATAATATCTGCTTTCCTTTAGAAATTATTTTGTACCATTGAGGACTAGAAACCTTAAATGATCATCTTACCACAGAATCATCAGAAAACACGTCAGGGTTGTTTTCATAGATGAATTTTTCCACTCTCTTTTGACGAAGCTTAAACATCTGAGATCCCTTATTACTTAGCAAAGATAACTCCTCCAACATGATGTCTCTGGGCACACTGATCTTCTTCCCTAGATTTAGTCTGGAGATGTCTTGTTCTCCCTCTCTTGAGGCTACGAAAACCAAAATAAATGCATTTAGACTGTCCACCTTCATATTTGTATTAACAAAAAAGGTAAGGTGCTGTGTGATCAGATGCAGATTTTACATAATGTCTTGGAGGCAGGAGTTTTCAGAATCCTGAAAGACTGACATATTTTCAATGTATGATAAAAGACTATCACACACCACAATTTGCAGTGGTCATGTTGCAGTATTTCATTAACAGTTTCTACAGGGATCCCATCCTCCTGGCACCCAGAGGTTTGTAGTATGTTATATTGTAGCATCTATCTCTTATGTGCTATCTGGATTTATCATATTGGATATTAAGCATGCCATTTTTAGTGATATTGCTAAATGTCAGGTGGGTAGGGCTGTATTTTAAGATGTAAAGTTGGGGCATCTTTAGTAGTTGTGTCTTTATCTGAACAGCCACATTCATCTAGGCTGTACAGGCTAGGATTTTTTTTAAACTTGTATTGAAATACTTGCATGAAACTTATCTAATTGTATGATGTTTTTGTTTTTGTCTTAGCACTGCAATTTTACACAGTGACTCTTTATCATACTGCCTTTGGTAAACTGTAGAATAGCTCAGTCACCCCGCCAGACATTCTTACTAATGAAGGTAATGTAGTGTAAGGATTAGAGAGTTGTAGATGAGTTTAGCAATATGACAATTTAACAAGCTTGGGGTAGGCATAGAGCTAACCTGAATCTAAGACATAGACGTAAAGAATCAGCACAGTATGAGCAGGGAGATACCACATGAATGACAATAATGGCAGCCTCCAGGTTGTCAGATAAAGGTTTATCAGACCAAATGATTTTGAACCTGGTTTTGTCAATGCTAATCTGCCTCACTGTATACACCATTGTACTTATATAGGCACTTCCCCTTTAAGCATAATTGTCCTCTTAAAATGTGACCAACAAATGCTGCCAGAGTGTGTGTGCTAGTGTAATGTGTTAGTGAGTGATATTGTATAGTTTTTAGAGTGAGAATGTGTGTCAGTTTATGGTGTTAGAGTAAATATGTGTGTGTTTGTGTATGGTGCTAGAGTGAGTGTTGGTGTATAATGTTAGAGTGTGTGTAAGTGTATGGAAGTAGAGTGCATGTATGAAAGCATATGGTGTTAGAGTGCAGCACTATCATATTCTACGTCACTGTACAATGGGCAAACGGGACACAAATCCTGAGGAGGGCCCTGCTCAAATGAACTTACAATATAGAAGATCATTTTTTTACATAAATGTGTATAATTTAGGAGCTAGACAAGACTAAATTAGCAGCCCATCTGATTTTTCCTGTAGCCAAGAAGAGTTAAATTCATAAAGTTCTGTTAAAAAAAAATATTTTTAAAACTTTAAATATGTAAGAAGCAGGAGCATGTTTCAAGAATCATGTACATTTTTATGTACACAATTCTATTATGAAACATGGCTAATAACGTTGTTGTATCCCAACCTTAAAAGCCATAATTTGAATGCTGTAGAAGTGATAAGAGCAGACTTCCAGTCCATATAATTAATAACAGCAGTAATGTACTTACGATTTATGTTCATGATGATTTTTGTAGACTTTTTCCTTTTGTTTGGGGCAGGTGTTCCTGATAGCGGCATGACTGCAAACTCTTATTTCCTTAACTAGCAAAAGAAAAAAGGGCATCAATAATAGATCTAGAGATTAGTCCACTAGTCACTGCACAGAAACATTATACGCGTTACCACTTTTGTTTCTGTTCAAACCATTTTTTCACTCTCTAGCGATAAAAAGTATATCTTTTAGGAACCAAAATAAAATTGTAGAGATCAAAATGATTATCTCCTGACCTTTTTTGTTTCCTGCGAAACCCTGTAAAATTATTGATAACTGTCAATATTTGATGAGCAAAATAGACCCAAAACTAACGTGAACTAGCATGTACATATGTGAAACTGATACAGTGTTAGCTATTTAAGACGTTAAATTGTTTTTTTTAGGTTGTTTCAGATATTTAGTTTGCTCACATAACTGTGCTGAACATAAGCTAAGAACTTTTCTGGAGACGCAGCTTAAAAAAAGTACTCTACAACCAAATACTCAACTCCAAGTTCTGATTGGCAATGTACTAAAAATAAATAAAAATAAGTTAGTTCTTCTCTGGTATATTGTGCACTCCTACCAATATAAGCTTTTAGTAGGTCCATGGTGGCTAATAAATTACAGCTAACAAAGGTACTTCCTACCTTGATATGCATCTCATTAAATGTATGCTACCTCTGTCTAGTGAGACAGCTTTCTGTCCTTCAACACATTATAGCTGTGAAATATTCACAACAGGAAGAGGTGGACAAAACTACAATCAATTCATACTTTGGGGTACATTGTCAATGTACAGGAAAATAAATATGGCCTTATTGCTTCAAGCAATACTTTTATTGGGCCAACATAGAAAAAAATGAAGCTTATGTGACTTAACATATTTTTCCATGTTGGTCCAAAAAAGTTATCACCTTCAACCCATGACCATACCTGGGCACCCCCCAAAGTAGGCTCCTCAGAGCGCCCATTCTTGTGGGAGTGTGGCTTCATCCATGGGTGGGGATAGCTTTATATAAGGGCAGGACAAACCTCAATCTTTAGTAAAGGGTAAGTGGACGTGGCCAAATTACTCCGGGTCAAACCCTGCAATTTGACAGGTATGTACATGGCCCACATAATCTTACTATGGCAGTGATACGATGTATAGATTATTGGGATTAATTATTATAGAAAAATAAATATTATTTCTAATGGAGGTGGTTTACACAGAAACATACATTAACAGTATTATGTTGTAGTTGGCTCATGTAACCTGCCACTTTCCCCATGAATTTATAGATTATGTTGTTTATGTTTTATAATACCTTTATACATATTGCATGTTTTTTCACTGCTTAATAGTGTTTGACCCTTTCACTATTTCTATGTGTCTGTTCCAAGTATTTACATTTCCTGCAAACCATATGCTGTTTGTTAAATCGTAGACATGTGGGTTATAGAAGACAATACTACATTAGTCAGCCGTACCAAGATTAGAAAATACCTAAAGTGGATGAAACTTGGTCTATTTCAAAGTGGATCACAGTATGATTACAGTAATCCTATAAAGGGATGGATTTCAAACTGCTCTTCTATGCAGACAAAAGGTAGAAGACAGAGGTGACACACAAAGAGTTCACACCAAATTGTCCATGAGATAACATTTGATGTGTCCGATTAAACATTGGCAATTAATTCCTTATATAAACTCCTCAGACAGACTGTGAGGGAATGGCGTTGGTGGTGTGGGCCAACTCCAATGATAAGAGCCCTGAACTTGTACAGCTGATAAAAGTTTGTCACCAGTCAGTAAGTGTCCTTGTTACTTCTGCTAGAAGGCCATTCTACTTACCAATCACAATCTCAGTTGAAGGATGCTTTCTCGCACTACACTGAAGTCATCAGTCGTCAGTGACAGGGCAGTACCTTAAGTGACCAATCAGCGGCAGGAAAGTGCTCCCGTTGAAATCAATGGGAAGACTTTTCACATGCACACTTGGGTCTATGGCATGCAGTGTTCGCCAGTGCTGGATCTAACTGGAGGTGAGTACATCACAGAGTGGGGGCAACAAAGGAGCAAATGCATTTGATTGGATTCTGTAGAAACCCCCCCCATGTATTTCCAAATGGACCACATGAAAATTTAAAGGGACCATGCACCTGTCATATGCATTAAAGTACATATGATGGCTGTAATTTCCCTTTAAAATCATAAACGCTTGTCCTAGCATTTCTGCCCTTTTGGGATATATATTTCTTCCTGTATCTTTTGTGCTTCTTCTGTAATTAACATTCTACAATCTCAGCAATGAAAACATGAGTAGTAGTAGTAGGTAGTAGTAGGTATCTATAGCTCTAGTAGAGAGCTATAGTTCTGTATGTAAACTAGATAAAGGCAAACACACACATACTGTATATATACAAAAATAAAATTTTAATATGGTATTTATACAGACATTTATTGGGGAAAAAATACTTGGTTAGCTTAGGTTCTAGAAGTCATTGTCTTAACGTGTGAATTATATTCATAATCTGTTGATCATTTTTTATATGCAAGAACCTGTAATATGTATTAACCTACATAAAATTAATGCATCTGTCCATTTTAATTATGGAATTATATTACAGCAGATTTCACGATACTTTATCTTTAAATGGAACATTTGCTAGTACATTTCTACAGCAGATTTAATCTTTAAACATATTATTTTATCCAAAGGCATGCTTATTACTTAATTTAAACAGCCTGACCATATACGCAAATTACAGCAACAGCACCAAACTCGAAATGCAAATCATAAGATCTACTCAGGCATTTTAAGGCAAGTAGCCAACAGATTACAGGTATACAGCCACACAGTATCAGTAGGCAGGAAGAACTCTCAGGCCAAGTTCTTTAACATATTATGCATGGCTGAAGTAGCATTAAACCAGAATGCTAAACTAGAACAGTTTACTTATAGTTACTTTACACTTTGTCCCTTGTTTTTTCTTTCAATATTGGTTTTATTACTTTAATAGCTGCTACCTATCTCCATAAGGAGATGTAATAGAAACTGCAAGCAATGGTTCTTACCTCTACAAGGCCTTGACTGTAGTTGTCAGCCAATAAGAAGCTGAATCAAAAACTACCTGAGCAAAATCAGCATTTTACACAAATATTATATCCGTTATAGAGTTAAAGTAATCTAGTTATGTTAACATATTCATAAACCATTCTTAGGAATCAGTTTGAAAGTCATGCCTGTGTCTGTAGCACAAATTGTGAAGGTCTATATTCAGGTGAACCCAAATGCCATCTGTGGAAAATGACTTCACTGTGGTTTTAGCCCCAAGCAGTTTATTCCTTTTAACATGGAAACAGAAAAGGCCTCTTAAAATATTCTGGACAGTTTTGTAAATTAAAGAATATGACAATTCTGCATGGATCAATATTGTAGTAGAAAGGCATGACAATGGCCTGAGATGTAGAGAAGGCTTCATCTCTGCAGTATACTGCTATAGTACATATTGTTCCGATGTGCAATAGCTACTGTTAGGTGCTAATGGTGCCAGAAATAGAATGATCAGTATTAATAACAAGCTTGACGGTTTTCTATATTAAATAAAGTGACACACACTTTGTATTGACCACTAGAAACATGATACAGTCTATGTTGTGATGAAGGTATCTACATTTTAGTGTCAGAACTGTCCATTTCTCCTGTGGTTTTCATGGTATTTTTCCTTATAATTTCAAGAACCATGTTTAAAAATATCCATAGTCAAGTTAGCCTAATTCTCAAAACAATATGTTCATGAACGTTCTGTTCTAGCTGGAAGAATAAGTGTCTGATTAAGATGGACTCTCTAGAAATAGCTCTAGAAGCTTTGTGAGGACTAATTCAAAATGGAGGTCAAAAAAACTATGGCGGGATGAAGCAGAGACAAAGTGAGAAAAAAAATATGTTCAAAAAGATAGAGTTGGAAAAGGTAAGAGGCAGAAAGGAAGAGAACATAAAGGGAATGAGGGAAGATATGTTAACTAAGGTTAAATAGTGGAAGGTGCGAAACAGTAATTGTACTCTTTAGTATGTTTACCAAATACATCATAGCAGATCTATAATTTCATTGTTTTGTATAGGTTTAATCATATTTACTAAATCAATTGTTGACAGGAGAGTTGCTGTTTCAACTCCCTGAATTCTGGATTATTTGTTTGCAAGAAGAGCTCAGCTGGCCCTATGTCATTGTTCAATCACTTATTTACATATGTTTTATATAGGATAATACATGTATTCATGGAGTTGACCCTTTACAAGATAAAAGTGAAGTAAGTAAGATGAAACAGCCTCAAACCTCTTCTGTCAACGCCCTCTTTGGTGAGTCTCTGCTCTTGTGTCAGATAACACTCCTCAAAAATTATAAAGCATGCAACGTTTTACATTAAAGAATGAGTTCAGAAATTGAACAATACTAGGAATCACATTTATAGGCTGCATTGATTTATAGAAATGGTGTACTTGATACATCAGTTGGGAGGCACCTTCGAAAAAACAAGACTCATTAACTGTTATTATCTCCATAATTTTACCGACAGTTGGACTTTGCCACGATGATGAAATTACACCTATGTGGCTAAATAAAGAACACACATTTTGTAGTTCATATTCTATCATTTATAGTCAGTTTAGAACACAATTCAAATGTCTTGCTTTCTTATGCAATCATTGTGCAGACAACCAAACCCACCTTGTTACATGAAGCAGCTATTTTTCATAAAGATTTCCAGCCTTTGGGAAGACTGGCAACTTTTAACTTGGGTGTAGGTATATTCAAATGTTCCAGTAATGTACTGTCCCAAAACCCATTTGGCAAAATACATGCTTAATATGCACAATCCAGCTCAGATTCAATAATCATATGTTTTACTTAAAGTACTTGTTGCTGTAGACGCCCTGGTACTAATTGCCCCTGTCTCCAATGCTACCCCTCCCCATCCACCTACACAGTTCCTATAATGGTCAAGACCTTTGGAATGTTGTACACTAAGTTCCTAAATGTGGAAGCAATTATGATATAAGACCAGTACTTTCTATAATGTCTGCTATAATGTCTCATAGTTATTTGCCAAATAATTTGTTCATGTAAGAAACAGGCCAAGGCATCTCTTTTAAATGGTTCCTTGAAATAAAGGTAAGTAGCAGCCATTACAATATTCCCTAAATGAAATTGTATTCTGTTCTTCCTTGCTTTTATAATTTGCTCACATTTGACTTGCAATATTTAGTTGCGCGGTTCTTTTATGTCCAGTCGCTTAGCCACTACACATAAGACAAACCGTGTATTTTTAATTTAGACTCTGTGATATAAACATCATGCCTGACACAAGTGGTTTAAATGTCACCAGAAATCAAAGATGGGCTCGTCCTGACGCTTATGGTCACATTAATTACGGTTGGTTCTTGAGCCAAGTAATAAGATGCCAACAAACAAGTCAAAATGATTATATGCTGCATGAGAACCGAAAGGGTAACTTGAAATCCCTACACTCTGTTTTAGCCAAAATAATGCATTACTAGAAAAATCATACCTGATTTAGTGTTTATTATTTTATGAAATTGAGGTGAAGCAAAAAAACTCTTTTATGCACAATTGGGGGTCAAAACTTTATGATTTAAGCAGAGCTGACAGGTTTGAGAAGTTTAAGTACTAAACTATTTATTTTATATCCTTTTAAAAAAGATACAACATAAATAGACCGGTTAACATGGTGGAAAATTACATGTTTAAGCAAAATAATCTTGAAAAATATTCAACAGAACTCAGAATGTTATACAATGGTGATTACTTTGTCATAGTTCACAATTTAATTTTTACTAATTTTTGCAGCAGGTGTGCATATTTTAAAAGAAAAAAATGCATTAGTATGTGTATGTATGTGTATATATATATATATATATATATATATATATAGATAGATAGATAGATATTGTGCATCTTTGTATAAACATGAAGTTAAATAAAAAAGCAAACAAAATACTTAATATTTATTAATCACAGTATGTAATGTTTTTCCAAGAATCTTCACAGTGTGCAATATCAATTCAATTAAAATACATTAGATTTATAAATCAGATACAGCTTAGGTCGAAAGTATCAACAGCTGTAGCAGTCTCTTACCAATTTTATTTGGTTCTAACCATTAGTCCTTCACATAGTAATCTATTGCAATATTAGTGTAAGTGAAAGATACTTGTATGTGTATTCTATAGTATGTTATATTAACATACAATAAAATATAGCCATGTTTCCCAGAATTGAGGATTCAATTTGCATTATTCACAATATTTTAATTTCATTTTGGGTAGAATCACCCAATAAGTTAAAATAAATATTTGGTTTCTAAATATCACAGGGGTTTTTTTTGCTATTCAGTCTAAAGGAAGGAGACAGCTTGAATATGACATTAAAAGGTCTAAGGTATCGAGATCTGAGCCAACCTAGTAAAACATTCTACAGGGATCTTACGTTACCCAAGAAACATTTGGCTACGGTCTATATTCATCCCATACCCAAGACGTTTGCTTTGCAGTCTCAGCAGTATTCTTCCGCACACAGCTTCAGTTTCAACTAAAGCATTGCCTCGTTTATAAATTATTATGTTTATTTTTATTTTTTGAATTAAATAATTTTTTGTCCTTTTTCCATACTATTTTTTTACCCAATATTTTAAGTACACATGTACCCTCAGTGTTATAAATAGTCCCAATAGGAGAATTACTTACCTTGGTACGGATGTTTGTTGATCAACAAAAATATTTGTTTCTGTGGAATTTGTGCTAATGAGGAAGTCCTTCTCTGGCAAACTTTTATTTTGTGTTGTTGCTTGATTGAAGAGAGTAGCAGCAGCACCAGTGAGAAGGACAAGTGTATAGGGGTGTCTGAACAGCACAAAGTGCTGATACAAAGTGCAGTATATTTGACTCTCGGGTGTTGCTTGCTGTGGCATCCTGCAGTTTATTAATAGTAAAAGGAGTAAGGGGGATCTCAGATAGCAAGTGCTAAGAAGAGGGAAGGGAAAAAGGTGGGTCTCAGCACTCCTAAAGACTATGAGATCTCACCACCTATAGAGTAAAAAGTTAATATATTCCATTAAGTTTAATTTTAGGTTACAAACATTACTCTTGTTGCATAAACTGTGTATTATGGGAGTAGCGGTGACATAGGTTTACATTTAATTTTTTGTAGTTCTCTCAATCTAATTTTTGCACATTTGAAATGATTTATATGTTTGTTTATATGGTCTCGCTTCTATTAAGTACTGGAGTCTTTAGCATGTGATTGACACAGCAGCTAAATGGTTATGAATTGGTATTAACAGCTATTTATTCACTTGTATTAAAAAGTGATAATGAGTAGTGCTTATAGATAAAAACTCAAAAGAGTTAATTGACAGATTCTTAAAGGGCTGTTGCATAGTATGTCTAGGTCTGTCTCGTTGTTTTCAGTAAAGTTTTCAGTTTCAGTAAAGTATTTTTTTTTAGTTTTGCAATAATAATTTGCAAATGTTGACAATGTTCATAATATTTTTAGAATAAAAACATAGGTGTTATACTGCCATGGAAGGATCCGTGCCCTGGGATCCTGGAGGGGCCTGGGGGTCAGCCTTCTCCCTACAGACTATGGGCCCTGGCTTTGGAAGGGGTTCTGTTTTTGGGGAGGTGGGTACAGGGAGTGTATTGGGACTACTTCTTCCCCCTGGTACAGAGTGCCACTTTCCCCAAGTACTAAAGACTCTAAAGACTGTGGAACCCGGATGCAGATTTGGGGCACCTGCATTTTGGGAGGGGGTTTATGTGAGGTGTTTTACTCTCTATCAGATCAGGACTTACATGACATAGACCTCAATGGCCAGTTTTTGCACCAGGATCTGATACCCAGCAGGTTTCAGCCTGAAGTCAAGGAACCGCCCATGTTTACAATCTTCCCCACAGACTACAATAGCGACCCCCTACTGGGCTGAGATGGGCTAAATGCAAATACTGAGCCGTGTGTAAAGGAGGGTCTGAAGGAGAACTATGTGTGGTTTGCTGTGACTATTGTATGTAAATTACCCCCTTGTACTGTTTAAATTCTGGTGTGTTTTCAATAAAACGCAATCCTGTTTTCACTTCAACATTGGTGCTGTCTGATGCTTGGGGTGGGCTGCTGTAATAACTCAGTCCTTTTTAGGACAGTATATGTACTGAATACGCTAAGCTATGGCTAGCCACAGCGCCAATGCAGCTCTGGTGCAATGGCACCCCCCCCCTCTCTCTGGTTCTGCCTGGTGCTGAAGGGGTCAACCGCTGGTGTCTTGGCAGGAGGAAGTGTAGTTTGGGGGGAGTACCCAGTCGGGGTACAGGGCATCACGTCACATATACTTAACTAAGTGTAAGTAATATAATAGCCTTTTATTACACCCACAAGTGGTCAGACTCCATCACAGCATCTGGCCATTGTCTCCCAGCACCCGATTATGCTAAACTAATGGGTTGTGGTCAGCCATCAACATGAACTCTCAGCTGTAAAGATAGGGCTAAACATTCTTTTTCTATAGCTGCACCCCACTTCTCTGTCCAACAGTTTGCGGCTTTGGTAAGTAATGAGGTGTTCTTCCCACTGCTCATTAACTTGGCTGATCACTGTCCACGTTTGGAGGCATCTGTGTGAACCAAGGATTTGTCGTCAGTTTGGAGCAGCCAGCACCAATGACTTTCCTGGAGCAGTCTACAGAGTACTAAAAGTTGTGTCACATTCCAGTGACCAACCAACTAAATGGAGAAGAGCTTTCTTAGTGAAGTTGGTCGAGGGATTAGCAATGATGCTATAATTGAGGACAGATTACCTCTAGTACCCCAGTAAGTAAATATCATTGTTGTATGATATCTTATTTTGAATTATAAATGTTAGTGTGTGGATTATAACATTTAATGAGAACTTAGGTGATAATGTGACAGTCCACTGCAGGAGTATTCGAGTGGTGTGGCATGAAGCTACTTTCCAAAAGTAAGCTTCCCCAAGACGGCTTCTGTGGACAAGCCAGGCATAACTGACTGTTTTGTGACCAGTGCCCAAGTTTACATGAGAAATTGAAACCTTTTTTCGCCAGTAACACAGACCTCCACTAGTTCACTGGTCCAATGCTAGGGAGACAAACAACAGGGTTATACAAGGGTGATGGTATCTCTAGTCTCCTTCAGTCCTTCCACAGTGTGGCAATTGATTGGTATTGGTTGTTAATGGTGCTGCCAGTTGTCCTGTGCCAAGCCTACTTCATGGTAGTAGCACCAGTCTGGGTCCCTGGGTTCTGATTTAAGAACTTGAACCAGGGGTACCCAATGTTAGTGCTTGGGATGGGGAAACTCCTTATTCAGGGAAGGGGTTGCTGCCGATACATAATACTTGTTCAGGGAAGGTGTGGCTGGGAGTGGCAGGAGCTCTGAGTGCAGTGAAGCTGACTGGGCAGTATGGGGACACTGACTATTAAAGTGCCCCTTCTGAAGACAGCGATAACACTGCAGCCCAGAAGTTGGCGCCCAATGAGAATCCTGGGTTTTTCGCTGCACTGTCGCAATAAATGGCCAGGGTATAAGAGCAGCCATAGCAGGAGGTTGGAAATTTAGCTTGTGGCTTAAAAGAAAATAAGTAGTAACTGCCCGACAGATGCGCTGCCTCAGCAGAGTAAGGGGGTTCTTACCGGCCATAGTAAGGTGTCTGTAGGCGCCGGACATCCTGGCGATGTTTTGATCCAGGTGGTGGTTTGGATCCTAGAGATCCATCTTGGCTTCTATCAGTATTACAGGAACTGGGTTCCCCGATTGGCCCCTGGCTGTAATTGCTGGGTTTCTCTCTCTATTAGCCGGCTACAGGGGTAGCCACTCTGGTTCAAATTACCAATCCTGCAGGGGATGGGAGTCAAAGGGGATTCTTTAGACCTTCTATGTAGTAAAATACGCCAGGCAGATTCACAGGAACATACATAAATCAGCTCTTTTATACACACCAAAACAAAAAGGGTATGATTAAACAGTGGATAATATTTTAACTTTGGGTTTGGAACACTTTAACTAATAAATGGAGGGACTTGCACAAAAAGGCAGCCTGGAACCATCTTTATTATATGAAGCTGCTCAATGCTGACCCTGAGACTCCACTTTTCTTTACTGGGCAACAGTACTTCCCCTTCCATCACACCTCCTCTATCCGTCACAATGGGAAATGAACAGTAATAACACAGGGCTGTGACCTGTTCCATGACACACACCTGTGACAGAACCCTCCATCACTGGGGTCCCTGGAGAGGCCTGAGAGCCAGCCTCCTCCCTATCGACTATGGGCCCAGGCCTTGTAGAGACTTCTGTGTGTGAAGTTTTTGCTGATGTTTCCCATGTTTTAGCACTCAGTGTCTCAAAACTCGGGGTACAGGTCGGTCCCGTCACATTGGTGGCAGCGGTGGGATGTTTTCTTCCAAACGGGACATCCAAAACCACCACCAGGATTGGTCACCCTTTGGGCAGAGAAGGAGCAACGCCAGGATACTCAGCTACGGAAGTGGTCAGACGGCGTATGCAGGAGGCATGGGCCCAACCTGATGGACCTGTATCAGCTGAGGACGAGCTGCGGTGGAGGGATCATATCCGTCGGCAACTCTGGTGGGAGACTCTGTGATGGGAACAGGAATACCTGGGTAAGTGCCTCCCAACCAGCGAGGACATTTACTGGTTCCAGCTTGAGGCACGAATGCCGTTGCTGGGAAAGCAGCCCAGGGAGGAATGGGTGTCCGAGTTAGACGGGCTGGTCCAAACCGAGATGATGTGGGAGGACGGATACAGGGCGTTACGATGGTATGCAGCCAAGGCGGGTTGGTGCCTGGAAGGTACAGAGCCCACGGAGGGCTATGACTTTGGCGGCTTGGGATTGTTATGGGATAGTCTTCAGGAGGACCTGGACTTCGGCAGTACAGTGGAGTGGCGGATTATGGACATTCGAGATTTCAGGGAATTGGACCTCCCAGGTGCACTGAGAGGTGATTTAGACTTTTTAATTACACAGGAGTGGGAACTGGAGAAAGCATATAAAAAACTGTTTGACCATGTTCAGCAGTATGCCCCAGTGTCCATGGATTTTGTTGATTGTTCATCCGAGGATGTTAACCCAGGATGGGTGGATGAGGCTGCGGTCTTCCCACCGGGGTCCTCCGAATGCTGGGTAGTTCGCTCAGATCCACAACCCCCAGCTGAAGCGCTGACAACAGGGTGGAGAGTCCCTGGCCTCTGCCCCGTATCTGCAACAACAACAGGAATCCAGGGAGATGCGGTAGCCAGCCCATCTCCCCAGCGACAGCAGGAACACGTGGAAGTAGAGGGTACCGTCCCTCCTCCCCAGCGGATGTTGGATGACCCGGCAGATGGCGCTGCCAACCCATCACCACAGCGACAACAGGAGCACCAGGGAGAAGATGCAGGCATCATCACTCCCCAGCGACTGGGAAGATTCCAGAGAGAAGGTGCTGTAGGCACTTCTCTCCAGCGGCAGTTGTAATTTTCTGAAGAGTCAGAGGTGGGGCGGGGGAGTACTGCTCTTGGAGGGGCAGATTATTTGGGGCACCAGTTTCAGGAGGGCATTGATGGGCTAAGTGAACTAAATGACTACGGAGTCAACCCGTTTGGGGTTTCCTCCTGTGTCAGTCCTATTTGGAAGGGGGAGAAGTGTGACAGAACCCTCCATCACTGGGGTCCCTGGAGAGGCCTGAGAGCCAGCCTCCTCCCTATCGACTATGGGCCCAGGCCTTGTAGAGACTTCTGTGTGTGAAAACGGGTTCAGTTTCTGCTGATGTTCCCCATGTTTTAGCACTCAGTGTCTCAAAACTGTAATGTCAGCTGGACATCCTGTGGTAGGAAGAAGGATTGTCTGTGCATTGTTAATTGTATAGGTGTGAAGTGTTTCCCCGGTTATTGTGTGAGTTAGCCCTTGTCTTAAGACCCCCTGTAGGTATGACTAGGTGTCACTGCTGCATACCTAATTATCAATTACATAACATATAGCTGTTAATCCTGTGAGCTCCTGTTATCCCTCTGTCCTGGCCATTGTCTGTCTTAAGCCAATTATATGTCTATCGTCATTCCACGTCTACGTCCCCAATTGATGTAATTATTTATGTCTCATGTCATTCTGTCCTTCCCCCGGATATTGTGTTGCCTGATTTGATCTAATTACTTCCTTCCTGCCATGGTAATTAGATCATGTGATATTTGTCTTGCCCCTTTTCTTACTTGTGTATATATAGCTCTGTCTTTGGTTTTAAAAAATGAATCCTGTTTTCACCTCAACATGAGTGTTGCCTGATGTTTGGGGTGGGCTGTAGCCACGCTGTGTAGCTAAGCTTCGGATAGCCACAGCGCCCATGCGGCTTCGGTGCAGCGACGTCCCTCCTTCTATCTACAACGCTGGTTCTGCCTGGTGCTGAAGGGGTTAATTGTTGGTGTCCCGGCAGGAGAAAGCAACGTTTGGCGGGAGTACCCAGTCGGGGTACAGGTCGGTCCCGTCACAACACCTATGAACAAACTGAGCTTTTCAGCCTCTTTCTCTTAAAATCTTTATAACTAGAAAAAGAGAGATTTTGTAATGGTAATTATTGCAAAGTCTTGCTCCTGTAGGGCATCATATAATATTTTTGTGGTGCTTTTCACGTGCAGCACATTGACACAACATTGGCCACAGCCATGCCCCTGATGTCACGCTAGCAATCTCCCCAGAAATTGGGAGGTATCGTATTGTACATTGATTATTTAAAAGGTCTATGAGCTATATATCTTTCTCGTTTTAGTCTTGTAGCGTACTTTAGTTTCTCTCTACATGTTACAAAAATAGATCCAGACAGCAAGGACCTGTGAGGCTGTAATGTTTTACTAAGCAAGGCAGTGCTTTCGAATATTGAATTATATAAAACAGTACTGTGCCCATTCTAGTTGTTGCAGACAGGGCAACATGTAAAACATGACCATAAGCTTTTTAGAATATAAGTGCATAGGGTAAAATATGCGTGATTAAGATCCAGTGAATGTAGGTTTTAGGGGAAAATGTTAAATATAAGGTCCCAACCGCTTTCATACCTGTGTCCAATCAAGCCTGTGTTTAGTAGTTCTTTGCCTGTTTTTTCCTCCAGCTACCTAGTGAGGAGCCTCCCCCCACAGCACATCACTTGCAGTGACTGGGGGACCAGTGAGAGAGGACCTTGGCTACAGAACCTCAGGCTTCTGTACATGTACAAGGCATAAAGATGGCACATGGATAGGGGATCTTTAGGCTTTCCATTGCTCCATCGATCACTGCTCTGTGTTTGTGACGCTGCGATATGTGCAAATGGGCCACAAATGATTTGGACAATTTTTTTTGGCCCATTCGTTTTTGGGCAACGATTTACATTCCCTGCCCATTTGGTACAGCCGAAAATTTGGGGGGCATTTTAAATTCACAAATCTAATTTGTTGCCCAGTCCCCACATTCATTCTCACACACTCTCTCACACTCTAATTCACTCTCTTTTCTAGATGTTTCCCTACTTGTCCGCCAACCACTTCTGCTTCTGTATCGTCTTCATTTTCTAACTTTTATTGTTTCCCTTCCCTCTCAATCTGCTATCTTCAATTTTCTATATTTTGGCGTTTTTTCTGGTGACATTTTCTGCCTGATCCTCTAAGCGGGGTAGGGGATGCCACTGTAAGCATTTCATTTTGTCCTAAGGTGATCCGATTAGAAGATCGGGGAGAGGGTGCCACCAGAAACTGCTTTCGATGATGTCCTCTCCCTGATTGGAGGATTGAGGAGAAGACGTCACCGGAAGTGCCACAATTTTGGCAGAAGTCTGCCAGGTGTTATGGCTTCGGAGATACGGGCGAAGATAGAAGCTTTGTGACATGGTGCATTATCCTGCTGGAAGTAGCCACCAGAAGGTGGGTACACTGTGGTCATAAATGGATGGATATGGTCAGCAACAGTACTCAGGTATGCTGTCAGGTTTAAACAATGTTCAATTGGTACTAAGAAAATGTCCCCTACACCATTACACCACCACCACTAGCCTGAACCATTGATACAAATCTGTATGGATCCATGCTTTCATGTTGTTTACGCCAAAGTGTGACCCTGCCATCTGAAAGTCGCAGCTTGAATCGAGACTCATCAGACCAGGCAATGTTTTTCCAGTCTTCCGTTTGGTAAGCCTGTGTAAATTGTAGCCTCAGTTTCCTGTTCTTAGCTGACAGGAGTGGCAACCAGTGTGGTCTTCTGCTGCTGTTAGACGTGTTTTGCGTTCGGAGATGGTATTCTCCATACTTTGGTTGTAAAGAGTGGTTATTTGAGTTACTGTTTCTTTTCTGTCATCTCAAACCAGTCTGTCCATTCTCCTCTGCCATCAACAAGGCATTTTCGTCCACACAGCTGCCGCTCACTGGATATTTTCTCTTTTTTGGAACGTTCTCTGTAAACCCTAGAGATGTTTGTGTGTGAAAATCCCAGTAAATCAGCAGTTCCTGAAATACTCAGACCAACCTGTCTGGCACCAACAACCATGCCACGTTCAAAGTCACTTAAATCACCCTTTCTTCCCCATTCTGATGCTCGGTTTGAACTTCAGCAAGTTGTCTTTACCACATCTACATGCCTAATCGCATTGCGTTGTAGCCTTGTGTATTGATGCCCCAGCCAGCCCCCCCTTTGGTTTTAATGTATTCCCCCCATACCCTCGTCGGGGGGGTTTGCCCCATGTGCATTTGTGCCTCCAGCCAGCCCCCTTTGTGCATTTATGCCCCAACACCCTTGTGTATTGATTAATGTGATGTACCCATGTGTATTGCCCCCAGCCACCCATCCCCCTTTGTGTATTGATTGATGTGATGCCCCAATCACACTGTTGACCACCCAGCCACCCCTTTTTTTTATGTAATTGTTGTCCCAAGACAGCCCACTCCTTTGAATATTGGTCCCCTTACAATTGCCCCAAGGCCCAGCCTGTCCCCGGCGTTCAAGCTCCCTCTCCCTGGAGCTCTGCTTCTTGGGCTGTTTGCTAGGGAGACCTCAGCACAGCCTTCATAACATACTGATGGTTGCACAAAAAAGTCCCAGTTAGCATGCAGAAGAGGGTCACCAAAGTTTGCTGTTAATATTACGATTAATATAGGAGGGGTGGACAGGAGGATCCAGGTCCCCTGCAGCTGCGGGGGATCTGGATCTTAGTCATCTCATAGTCATAGCATTTGCTCTGAAAAAAACCTTGTCCTATAATCAAGCAAATACGGTATATATAACCTGTGTAATTTAGCACCTACAACTTCCTGATAGTCATGTTCCAGGTAGTGCTTAAAGCACAATGTAATTTATGTTGGAATGATTATTATAATAGAGGTTTTACACTGCCATCTTGTGGTCATTTTAGAGCAATGCAATTGTAATTTCAATTCAATGGCATAGGTGCATCAGTGAAGTAAAGCAGGAGCAGTGGTGGGATTCAGCCGGTTCTTGCCGGTTTGCGGAAACTGTTTCTTTAAAAATATAAAGTTAGCCAAACCGTTTCTTAAGTACCCTAATATAGGCCGCACTTTTCCCTATAATCGGGGTTTAGCAGAATTCCTATCGCCCAACGCCCGAAAATGGAGTTCCGGGCACCGGCCCGGTGTCATTTTTTTCTTTTTCATTTAGCCCTACTGCAGGCAAGCAGCAGGGTAAGGATCCAGATTTCCCGCAGCGCTGCAGGGACCTGGATCCTCCTGTCTGGCAGCCAGGGAATGGCTGCCAGATGCGCACAGACAACTTCCGCTGCTGCTGGCACTTCCGCCGTGACTTCTATGCCGGCGCTCCTCTGCTTGCTGTGACAAGCAGTAGCAGAGGTTTTCTACGCGCATCGCGCAGATGTACACCGACTGCCCCCACTAGACACCAGGGAGTCTGGGGATTCATTGGTAAGTCGGGGGTGGCATAAAGCATATCGGGAGCAATGTCATATCTGGGGGGGCAGAGTGTCATATCAGGGGAGCAGAGTGGCATATCTAGGGGGGCAGAGTGTCATATCAGGGGAACAGAGTGTCATATCAGGGGAACAGAGTGTCATATCAGGGGAGTAAAGTGGCATATCTAGGGGGGCAGAGTGTCATATCAGGGACATAAAGCATATCCGGAGGAACAGAGTGTCATATCATCGGAGCAGAGTGGCAGATCGGGGGGGGCATATCTATAGGCAAGGTGCATTATGAATTAAGGGAAGACAAATTGCTGTTTGTATATTACCAATGCTGACTATGCTGCATAATAGATACCAAAAATATTAAAATACACGTATTCCTGTTCATTAGATAAAACACTGTTTTACCATGTGTATTTTTTCTTTGAAAAAAATGTTTTCTTTAAAATAGCACCAAATCGGATGCTTATAATCAGATGCAGCCTATAACCAAGCCAATACAGTATAATGGTAATTAGCATTAATTAATTCATTATTTAATGGTAATTAAAAGTTTGCACTGCTGTTTTTTAGTTTGATTTAGATTTTTTGTTATGTGGCTCTGGTATTACTCTGGTAATAATTTTCTTATGTTTTTTTCTTTATTATTACTAAAATAAACATTCATTATTAATGTTAAATGTATACATTGTATACATATATAATATTTGTTATTAATAGAATGTAATTAGCATTAATTAATGGTAATTAAAAGTATGCACTGGTGCTTTTTAGATTATTGATTGAGATTTTTTTATGTGACAAATGCAATTGCTAAAACATTAAAAGAGGCATCATAGATTTGTAGAAAGGTGAAAACGGCATATACAAATTTGAGTCAATTTGTTTCTTGATGTACATGCAGTTTTCAACTTGTTTCCAATAAGTCAATTTAAAAAAAAAATGTTAGTGGCTGTTTAAATGTTTTATTAATAGCATTTGTCACATAAAAAATCTCAATCAATGATCTAAAAAGCACCAGTGCATATTTTTATCCAGACTTATATATGTGTGTGTGTATATATATTGGCTAAAAAGCTTGAAATTGTTCAAAGTGCCTTTTTACAGTACAATTTACCTCTTTATAACACAACTTTTGGGACAGGCTCTGTGTGTGTGTGTGTGTGTGTGTGTGTGTGAGACTGCCTGAGTCTGTGTGTGTGAGACTGCCTGAGTCTCTGTGTGTATAAGACTGCCTGAGTCTCTGTGTGTGTGTGAGACTGTCTTAGTCTCTGTGTTAGAGAGACTGCCTGAGTCTGTGTGTGTGAGACTGCCTGAGTCTCTGTGTGTGTGAGACTGTCTTAGTCTCTGTGTTAGAGAGACTGCCTGAGTCTCTGTGTGCATGAGACTGCCTGAGTCTGTTTGTGTGTGAGACTGCCTGAGTCTTTGTGTGTGTGAGACTGCCTGAGTCTCTGGGTGTGTGTGACTGCCTGTATGTAACATTTATTGGAAAGGGTTGGATAAATAAGAGGTTTTTAACAACATTCAAGAGGTGAGATTATTAGTTCTCTCCAGAACTTCTTTTAGAAGAGCTCCAGATCTAAGTTATGTTTTCTTTTTCTCAAAAGGTGGAGCTTGACCTTTTTGGGAAAGATATTCTCCTTTAGGGGACAGATTCCTTACTGTTTAAAACATACCGTATTTGCTCGATTATAAGACAAGGTTTTTTTCAGAGCAAATGCTCTGAAAAATACCCCTCGTCTTATAATCGGGGTCGTCTTATAATCAGACCTCGAATAGGTCTTACTATGAGACGACTAAGAGCCAGATCCCCTGCAGCTGCACAAGGCCCTAGCGTAAGCTGGCTACACCGGCGGAGGTAGCAGGCGTTGCCACACCGCAAACAGACGCAGCCAGGGGGGAGAAACTACCCTTACCATTAGGGACATTTGAGGCATGACACTAGCCAGGAAGGGAACTGGCAGAGAAGAGACGCTGGCACCACCACCAGCAGCAGCAGCATTGGGAAAGGCAAATGAGTGGGTAATTGGCGACCCGCTCACCTGTTTCACCCCAGAGCAAAGCATCCAAAGACTGTCAGTCCTAGGCGTTTGGGAGTGGACTTCCAGAGCTCAGACACTAGGCCCTAGCGTAAATTGGCTACACCGGCGGAGGTAGCAGGCGTTGCCACACCGCAAACACGTGCAACCAGGGGGAGAAACTACCTTGAACATTTTGGACATTTGAGGCATGACACTAGCCAGGAAGCGAACTGGCAGAGAAGAGACGCTGGCACCACCACCACCAGCAGCAGCAGCATTGGGAAAGGCGAATGAGTGGGCAATTGATGACCCTCTCACCTGTTCCACCCCAGAGCAAAGCATCCAAAGACTGTCAGTCCTAGGAGTTTGGGAGCGGACTTCCAGAGCTCAGACACTAGGCCCTAGCGTAAACTGGCTACACCGGCGGAGGTAGCAGACGTTGCCACACCGCAAACAGACGCAGCCAGGGGGAGAAACTACCTTAAACATTTTGGACATTTGAGGCATGACACTAGCCAAGAAGCCAACTGGCAGAGAAGAGACGCTGGCACCACAACCAGACGCAGCAGTAGCAGCATTGGGAAAGGCGAATGAGTGGGCAATTGACGACCCGCTCACCTGTTTCACCCCAGGGCAAAGCATCAAAGTCTGTCAGTCCAAGGCGTTTGGGAGCGGACTTCCAGAGCTCAGACACTAGGCCCTAGCGTAAATTGGCTACACCGGCGGAGGTAGCAGGCGTTGCCACACCGCAAACATGTGCAACCAGGGGGAGAAACTACCTTGAACATTTTGGACATTTGAGGCATGACACTAGCCAGGAAGCGAACTGGCAGAGAAGAGACGCTGGCACCACCACCACCAGCAGCAGCATTGGGAAAGGCGAATGAGTGGGCAATTGATGACCCGCTCACCTGTTCCACCCCACAGCAAAGCATCCAAAGACTGTCAGTCCTAGGAGTTTGGGAGCGGACTTCCAGAGCTCAGACACTAGGCCCTAGCGTAAGCTGGCTACACCTGCGGAGGTAGCAGACGTTGCCACACCGCAAACAGACGCAGCCAGGGGGAGAAACTATCTTAAACATTTTGGACATTTGAGGCATGACACTAGCCAGGAAGCCAACTGGCAGAGAAGAGACGCTGGCACCACAACCAGCAGCAGCAGCAGCATTGGGAAAGGCGAATGAGTGGGCAATTGACGACCCGCTCACCTGTTTCACCCCAGAGCAAAGCATCCAAACACTGTCAGTCCTTGGCGTTTGGGAGCGGACTTACAGAACTCAGACACTAGGCCCTAACGTAAATTGGCTACACCGGCGGAGGTAGCAGACGTTGCCACACCACAAACACGTGCAACCGGGGGGAGAAACTACCTTAAACATTTTGGACATTTGAGGCATGACACTAGCCAGGAAGCCAACTGGCAGAGAAGAGACGCTGGCACCACAACCAGCAGCAGCAGCAGCATTGGGAAAGGCGAATGAGTGGGCAATTGACGACCCGCTCACCTGTTCCACCCCAGAGCAAAGCATCCAAAGACTGTCAGTCCTAGGTGTTTGGGAGCGGACTTCCAGAACTCAGACACTAGGCCCTAACGTAAATTGGCTACACCGGCGGAGGTAGCAGACGTTGCCACACCACAAACACGTGCAACCAGGGGGAGAAACTACCTTAAACATTAGAGAGAAAAAAAATTAACTTTCCAAGCTAAGAGCTGGGTAACCCAACTTGGGCAGATTGAATTTAAGAAAGGCAATCTGCTCCATCAGATGAGGTGCCATGCGTGAGCGTGGACTCAGTATGTTTCCAGTCATAGAAAACACGCGCTCACTTTGAACAGTGGTTGGCGGACATGATAGAAGCTGCTGCGCAACCCATGAGAGTGCAGGCCACACACTCTTCTTTACATCCCAGTAGCTAAGAGGATCAACATTAGGTGCAGAAGGAACTTCACAGAGGTAAAGTTTGACCATTTCAGCAGCACTACTCTCCTTTCTGCTGCTAGCTCTGTCAGATGGTCCAAAGTGCCTCTTCCCAAAACGCAGCTGCTCCACTCAGCTGTGTTGTTGTGATGCTTGTGGCACTGCTGCTGATGCTGCTGCTAGGAGTAGCAGACCACATAATCTCTTCCTCCTCCTGCACCTCTCCCTCCTCGGACAGCATTCCTATTTTACCCTGCCAGTCACGCACCTTGTTGACCAATTGCTCCCGGTAGCTACTGAGAACATCGAATTTCAAAGCTAGCTTTCCCTTAATTCTTGGATCGCAAAGGCACGCTAGCATCATTTCGGGACTCTCTTCCATGCGTTTGCGAAGGTGTACTTTTAGCAGATCCTTCAGCTTCCTGACTATGGCTGCTACGTCAGGATGTAGAGTGCCACCTTGAACAGCCTCACGGTTTTCAAGGAACACATCCATCTTGCTGCCTAGATGGGAGAACACTGGGATAACCTGGGCCACACTTGCAGTGTTTGAGCTTACATTTTCTGTGGCATCCCTGAATGGTTTAAGGACTGCCACTAGCTGGGGGATCACTGTCAATGGAGATGTAATCCCAATATTATACTCTGAGGCAAGATTATGGATTGCCCTCTGCTGCTCCAAAATCCTCTCCAGCATGTCTAACATGGAGTTCCACCGCGTACTGACATCCTGACGTAGGCAGTGTACGGGAAGACCTGACCTCTCTTGCTCTTCCCTCAAAAGTTGGCTAGCCTTAACACTATGGTGAAAGTGCCCAGCGATCTTTCTGCAGCGGGACAGAACTACTGCTGCCACATTAGTTCCTTCTGACATTGCTGCCTTCACTAGATGGATGATGTGGGCTGCACTGCGCACACCAACAATATGACCATGTCGCAGCGCTTTCACCATATTGGCACCTCCGTCAGTTACCACAAAACCAACTTCAACATTGGTGCCTGCCTCTGCTCCCACCCAAAGGCTAAACATTTTCCTCATCGCATGCAGAATATTTTGGGAAGTGTGCTTTTCATCCATCACTTCTGCATGGAGAAGGAATGATCGGTAGCCTGCTGCAGCAGCTTCCTTGGGCACACTGGGCTGCCACCAGTGTGCTGTCAAAGAAAGAAAGGCATGCTGCCCACTAGGTGCACTCCACAAATCTGTTGTGAAATGAACAGACTGACCAGCAGCCTTGGAAAGCTCCTCTTTCACTGCTGAAACACAGGACCGATACAATGAGGGGACAATGTTCCTGCTGTAAGTGAAACATGACGGAACTGTATATTGTGGAGCCACAGCCGCCATCAATTGTTTGAAAGGCTCCCCTTCGATCATACAGAAGGATGCACCTCCAACAGCAATGAACTGACCAATAAGTCGCGTTACTTTATTGGCCTGCTGTTTGGGCATTGACCTTTTGGATTGGAATGCCACAAATTGTTCCAGGGTGGGCTGGACATGCAGTGCTCCAACCTGCCTTGGTCTCTGGCTGCCAGCACTAGCTGCTGCTGCTGCTGCTATTGGCTCAGAAGCAGCTGTTGGGGTTATTCCACGGCCACCAGCTATGCTGCCTGCACTAAGTTTTACTTCTGCATCTTTCCCCAATAGCACAGCGTTGTGTTGAGTGCTGAGGTGATGCTTCATGCTAGCACTGGTAAAATGGTCAGACACTTTCCCTCTGCTTATTAGCTTCCAACAATGTTTGCACTTTCCATAGCGCCCTTCTTCAACATTTTCAAAGTGCTCCCAAATTGGGGCGCGCATAGCCTTGGAGTGTGCCTTGGGTGCTGCTCCTACTGCTCGGGGTGGATGAACAGAGGCAGAACTAGTGGTGGTGGGACTGGTGGTAACAGTACTGGCCATAGTGGGACTGCTAATTGCTTTAACTTTATATTTGCTAGGTTTTGCTGGTGGTGGTGATGGTGATGATCGTAGCGGAGAAGGTGGAGGCTCAGGGGAAAATTGTGCACTAGTCATTTGGACACTACTCCCTGAGGAATCTGATTCCTGACCACTCATCTCTTCTACTTCCTCTGGCTCATAGTCTAGTTCTTCATTAGCCAGATCGAATGGAATTCCTGCTAGGCTGGAGCTAAGACTGATATCGTCCTGAGACTCGTGACTAGTAGTAGTGCAAGCAGGAAGAACAGACTCTGCACTTGGCCTCTCAGTCTCAGGCTCCTCTGCTACCTCGCTAGGTGGAGATCCACTATGTGTAGCCCTCTCTCTAACTGTCTTCACAAAAATATTGTAAGGACTTGGTGGCTTGCTAGAGGTACTAGGAGGACATGGCGTGGCAGTACCGGTGGGAACAGTAGGCGCAGCACTAGTGGTGGTAGAGGTGGTGGTGGTGGTGGTGATGGTGGTGGTGGTTTTCCCTTACAAAGGAATGAGATCGCTTTGGTTTGGGACCCCTCTGAGTCTTGCTGCTAATTTGGCTCTGCTTGGTACCTTGCATGCTGCTCGTGGATGAGGAAGATGCTGCTTGGGGCAAAAGGCACTTCTTTTTACTCACTGGGCTAGTAGAAGTACTAGTTGTGCTACCCTTTAACTTTGAACGTGCTTCTGGTGCTTTAGGCTTTCTGTAAAAAACCATAGAGCTTGTGGGCCTAGCCGTACTACTACTGCCTGCTTTTGGTGCCTTTCCTTTACTTGATGATCCTTCAACCAAATGATAAGCGAGAGCTTGGCCGACTAGACTAACGCAAAGGCTGCATCTTAGAACTGGTGGTGGTGGTTCTGGTGGTGGTGGTGGTAGATGGAGCTTGTCCCTCCTTAGTCCCAAAAGGAGGATCCATTTCAAATTTTGTGTTGTGGGTGTAGTGTAGTGTTTAAAAAAACGTAAAGAAAAAAAAAATAAATAAATAAAAAAAAGGGGGATAAAAAAAATTAAAGACTTTGAATTTACACGGGCCTAAGAGCCTATCCTACTACTATGCTAAACCTAAAGCTATATTAGCTTTCTAGTCTAACTCTAGGCAGACGCTCTCAAGCCCACTAAGCTAAAGTGAGGTTAAGTTATATATAATATTATATTATTAATAGATTAGAATTACTTATATTTTGGATTATAGATAGAATATAGATTATGAATTAGAAAGAATTACTTATTAAATATTATAGATTATGAATTAGAATTTATATTATATTATATAATATATTATAGATTAAGAAGATTAAAGATTAGAATTATTTTAGTACTACAGCTAGTAGCTTGAAGCTTTGCTTAGTACAGTTGTTGTCGTCACACAGTCAATTTTTCTTGAAAAGAATTTAGAAATAAAATAAAATGTCACAGCAAAACAGTTAGCTTCACTGCTTGCTGAAACACACAGCACTTATGCGGCTGCACTCACTAGCCCAACAAGTTCACTTCACTGATGGACTGAGGTGAGCAAAACAAATGAAATAAAATGAAATATTATTAATTAAGAAAAATTGACTTGGTCTCTTGCTGTTGCTAAAACAAAGCACAAACTATAGAGCTGCAGCACCAGTACTAATAGATTAGCTGAACTATAAACTAGTAGTAATTATTAATTATATTTTTTATAGCTAATTTAATTAACTATTAAGATAAGAATTATAGAATTATTGATATTAATGATTTTAGATTAGACACTAGTAGATGTCTTGAATGTCTACAGTACACTCTACACTAGTATACTATATATATAATTTTATATGTATTCAATTATTAATAATATATTCTATTAAATTATTTATAAATTCTATTATTTAATTTATTTAAGCAGGACAGGCAGTAGGCACTAGTGCCAGCCCAGGGCAAGGGCACCCCAGTGCCAGTGAGGCACTAAGTGCACTGTCAACTCAACAGCACTACACAGTTGATGACAAATGAAATAAAAAAATTATTAAATTAATCAAATTATTATTATTAAATATTAATTCAGTGGAACTGAAGTGAGGATGAAGTACACTGTGAGAAATGGCAGGCTGAGGCTTACCAGTCTCACACAGAACAGAACAATCTCTCTGTAACGCTCGGATGCAGCACAGCAGTGTTGCCAAAGCAGTCACAGCGAAAAATTAATGGATCTCTCAGGTAAGCTCTGGTCTTATAAAGGCGCCTTCAGAATTAAAAAAACAGGCATTGGACGAGACCCTTAGCGTGACGTCACAAGAGTGAGCTGATTGGACAGACGAGATCAGCTCACTCCTGTTTGAAATTTTGGCGGCTGCGCGGCAAAAACGAAGACGATCACGAAGAATCTTCGATTCTTCGTGGTTGTGAGTCTTCGTCTTCTCCTACGTTTTGCTGGCACTGTATTCTCTTCGGCATGTCTTCGGCACGAACAAAAAAAACGGCCTCTTCGTGCTCGTTTCCATGTTCGCCCGAAGACGAATGCGCAAGTCTACTTTTAACCCCCTTAATGCCAGAGTGGCATATAGGGGTATAAGGCATTTCTGGAGGCAGAGTGGCACATAGGGGGTCAAAAGGCATATCATGGGGCACAGTGGCATATAGGGGGTATAAGGCATTTCTGGGGCAGATGTGCATAACTGGGGGGGCAGGTTGGAAAATAGAAGGAAATAAAACCAAAATGTTTTTCTCAATCATAGCTTTTATTTAAAAAAATAGTTTACATGAATTAACATTTACTGGTAAAACCTTTTTCCTATAGGGTCATCTTATATTAAGGCTTTTTCTTTTTTTCCTAAATTAAAATTCAGATTTGGGGGGTCGTCTTATAATCAGGGTCGTCTTATAATCGAGCAAATACGGTAGTATGACATTACACATATATTTTCTTACAATCACTGCAGCAACCAATAAATTGTTCCTGCAGATTATTCCACTATTGCCACATTTCTCTTTTCACATAACACAAACTGACACAGCCCATTTTGTCTTTCTCGTCCAATCAATGCAGTTTCATTACAAATCATGCTGTCATCTGTTTTTGTTCTCTTCTCCGTATCCCTTTACTTATAGATCGAATTACTTAAAATAAAAGGCAGTAATGGTCATGTCATACAAGACATACATACTGTATATATTTAACTAAATACCTGTGTGTTTAAAGTAGGACTAGATGACCTGTAAAGCCATCTTTTCTTTGTATTAACTAGTTATGATTACTTACGTCTCCAGTGCTACATTGGAATCCTGAACCAGGTTGTGTTTCTTTGAGAGAGTTTTGCAAGGTTCTATTACATACTCAGTAAGCAAATTAAACCCAAGGGTCATGTACAAGCATATTTTTAGGAAGTGATGGACGAAATGGCTATATTCTTTACAATACATCCATTTTATTATTTTCTTCTCATATTGCAAGACCAAAGAGTGGTCACAATCATGTGTGACATGGCTTGTTGGGTTATACGTTGACAAGATATATCCGTTCACCATTATCTGGGATAATCAGAATATTTAACTTGTCAAATTGACTAATAGTTATTCTTATTCCTGTCCTGACAAGCAAAAAGATATATATCCAAAGATATATATCTATGGAAGGTCAGGAGGTGACCATCTGTAAGTGAAATTACAATTGGATCCAATATATGGCAGTACAGTTGAGGGGATTGTGTAGTTGTGACGGTTCCTAGGGTCACCCTACCCCTCCGCTATTGTTGCCCTGACTCCCAGAAGAGCGGCCTGATCGAAGCACAGACAGGCTCCGGGGGCGTTTGTGAGACTGGGACTTCCGTGACGACCTTCTAAACTATTTCCGGACTTGTCATCACTAGCGGTCGGCGGACATTTCACTCACGTCGCTTTCCTTTTCTCCTACTGGGTTCAGGTCGCTATTTGCATCATAGCATTTTTACATCCCTGGGAGTCTATCCTGGAATTAGCAGAGGATTGAGTACATCGACCACCGAGTAAGTTAACTCCAAAGGCCAGCGGTACCTAGACGTGTCTCCTATGGAACTATTTATGGCTACCACCTCGTGTGCGGTCCACTGGTCCTCCTGGTGGTCCCGGGACTTTGCTGGACTCTAGGACGTTGATATTTTCATGGGTTGTGCCCCTCAGTTATTGTTATCCAGTGACATGAAGTTCTTTATTGTAGTATTAATAAAATGTATTTTATTGTATTATTTGGTATACTTTGCACATGGCACACTAAGGTCAGGGGGATAATCTAATAAAGATAATGTGTGCTCTTTATCTCCCAGACTTTATCTCTGGCGCCTGTGTCCTGTTGTATTGTTCACCCCCTTTGGTGTCCCTTCCTATAAAAGGCGACACTTGTCCCATGTTGTTCCTTTTGTTGTACCTAAAGACTAGTCTCGCCTGGTTATTTGGGTACTGAATAGCGATATTCCTTTACTTTGCTTGGGGATATTGCCTACGGATTGCAATAGATTATCGTCCTGTAAGGAGAAGTCACTCTTGGCGGAGAGGGATAACGTGAGGTCCCTCACAGTAGGAATCTGGGAACTTCCTAGGGTAGACTACCTGGAGCACTCAACCTACTGGGGTAGTGGCTTCGTGCATGAGAAGGATCAGCCATGCAGGTAGGTGAGGCTCCCCCACACAGCCTTAATTGAATGAAGAGTGGGCACTGTCAAGCAACACTCACCTTCACGGAGAAACGAAAAAATGACCCATTGAATCCAGATTTTCCAGGTATGGTCATAATGACCTGTGTGCAGTATACCCATAAATATATATACAGTATCACACAAAAGTGAGTACACCCCTCACATTTTTGTAAGTATTTTATTATATCTTTTCATGTGACAATACTGAAGAAATGACACTCTGCTACAATGTAAAGTAGTGAGTGTACAGCCTGTATAACAGTGTAAATTTGCTGTTCCCTTAAAAATAACTCAACACACATTAATGTCTAAACCGTTGCAACAGAAGTGAGTACACCCCTAAGTGGAAATGTCTAATTGGGCCTAATTATCCATTTCCCCTCCCTGGTGTCATGTGACTCGTTAGTGTTACAAGGTCTCAGGTGTGAATGGGGAGCAGGTGTGTTAAATTTGGTGCTATCGCTCTCACACTCTCTCATACTGGTCACTGGAAGTTCAACATGGCACCTCATGGCAAAGAACTTTCTGAGGATCTGAAAAAAGAATTGTTGCTCTACATAAAGATGGCCTAGGCTATAAGAAGATTGCCAAGACCCTCAAACTGAGCTGCAGCAAGACCATACAGCGGTTTCACAGGACAGGTTCCACTCAGAACAGGCCTCGCCATGGTCGACCAAAGAAGCTGAGTGCATGTGCTCAGCGTCATATCCAGAGGTTGTCTTTAGGAAATAGATGTATGAGTGCTGCCAGCATTGCTGCAGAGGTTGAAGGGGTGGGGGTCAGCCTGTCAGTGCTCAGACCATACGCCGCACATTGCATCAAATTGGTCTGCATGGCTGGTGTCCCAGAAGGAAGCCTCTTCTAAAGATGATGCACAAGAAAGCCCGCAAACAGTTTGCTGAAGACAAGCAGACTAAGGACATGGATTACTGGAACCATATCTTGTGGTCCGATGAGACCAAGATAAACTTATTTGGTTCAGATGGTGTCAAGCGTGTGTGGCAGCAACCAGGTGAGGAGTACACAGACAAGAGTGTCTTGCCTACAGTCAAGCATGGTGGTGGGAGTGTCATGATCTGGGCCTGGACGAGTGCTGCCGGCACTGGGGAGCTACAGTTCATTGAGGGAACCATGAATGCCAACATGTACTGTAACATACTGAAGCAGAGCATGATCCCCTGCCTTCGGAGACTGGGCCGCAGGGCAGTATTCCAACATGATAACAACCCCAAACTCACCTCCAAGGCGACCACTGCCTTGCTAAAGAAGCTGAGGGTAAAGGTGATGGACTGGCCAAGCATGTCTCCAGACATAAACCCTATTGAGCATCTGTGGGGCATCCTCAAACGGAAGGTGGGGGAACGCAAGGTCTCTAACATCCACCATCTCCGTGATGTCGCCATGGAGGAGTGGAAGAGGACTCCAGTGGCAACCTGTGAAGCTCTGGTGAACTCCATGCCCAAGAGGGTTAATACATTGTTATAAAGGCTGTACACTCACTACTCTACACTGTAGCAGAGTCTCATTTCTTCAGTGTTGTCATATGAAAAGATATAAAATATTTACAAAAATGTGAGGGGTGTACTCACTTTTGTGAAATACTGTATATACCGTATTGGCTCGGATATAGGCCGCACCCGCATATAGGCCGCACCCTAAAAGGTAGCTGCTTTTTTTAATGAAAAAGGTTTCTGCCCCCCCGAGATATACTGCCACTCTGTCCCGAAGATGTACCCCCCCGAGATATGCTGCCACTCTACCCCCCCAGATATGCTGCCACTCTGTCCCCAAGATGTCCCCCCCACCAGACTTACCGGTACAGACTCCTGGGGGTCTTGCGGGGCCGGCGGGGGACATCTACACATAACACTTTAACTTCCGGTGCCGGCACTTCCGCCGTGGGAAGTACCGGCAAGGAAGATTGTTCACGCAGACGTTCACCGGCAGCGGCGATGCGAGCAGAAACAACCTCCGCTGCCGGCACGTCTGCAACATGTGCTTTAAGAATCTCCCTTGCCGGGACTCCCCCCGTGGGAATTCCTGGCAAGGGAGATTGTTAAAGCACATCGAGCAGACGTGCCGGCAGCGGAGGTCGTTCACGCTCATCGCCGCTGCCGGTGAACGTCTGCGTGAACAATCTCCTGTGCCGGCACTCCCCCCGTGGGAAGTGCTGGCAGGGGAGGCTGTCTGAGCACATCCGAGAGTAGGATGCAGGTCCCCTGCACCGCTGCGGGGGATCTGTATCCTAACCCCGCTACCTGCCCGGCGCCCGGGATTGCATGTCCCGGCCGTCGGGCGCTAGACCCCGAATATAGACCGCACCCCCACTTTAAAGACTTAAAGTGGGGGAAAAAAGTGCGGCCTATATTCGAGCCAATACGGTATATATATATTCATAAATGCAGAATAAATTCTTAGTTACTTGGATACAAAGTTTATTGAATGCTTCACAAACTTGGATCGATTAAAAGCTAAGAAATCTCCACTCATAAATATGTTAATTGATACACTAATAACTATTATGTTTCTTTGTCCCTTTAACATACCCTGCTACACATCCAGTTTTTTTTCCAAGTGACCTGGTCATATGTTTTTTAACTTTTGGATACTTTTGTTTTATTGGTAATAGAAGAAAATAAAGAATAAATGTACTTGTGTGTAGGCCTACAACTTTACATGCAACATAAAAACATGTTAATTTAGGTTTTAAAAAAAGTTTATCAATTTCAACTTAACTGATTTGAAGTTGTGTCTCAAAAATGGGGAAAATTCCCTCTTTTAGTGGTTCATCGTACAAATTTGGGCAGATCTTGTGAAAGACTGAATGCATAGCTTACAGACTTTTTTGTTAAATAAGCACATTAAAGAAAACTGAATATCCAAAAGCTTTTTTGTAAACCAAAAAGGCATGTAAAAGAGCTAAAAGTGTGGACTTCAAACAAGACACAATTTTATTTTACACCCCTGTAAATGTGTATAGGATGCTTTTCAAACACATGGAACTTAGTTCCAGTTTAGGAGCAATAATATAATCTATTAACAAATGAAATACCTAAGCTTCCAGATTTCTTGGTTTTTTAAACGACTTGATTTACCATTAAACAGTCATCACTGACTTTAACACTTTCAAATTCATTATCTCATTTTGATGTCCTCATTCTTAAAGCAACCACAAAATCCCAACCTTCCTTCTTGTGTCTTCTCGTGCAGTCCATGATGCAGCATGAAGATAAATGAAAGTCCTTCCATTACTTTAACCATTGCTGTTCCTATTATGTGTAGATACACATTATGTTACTCAAACATATTTACCTACACTACTTTTAGAAGATGGATACAACAGAAGTTTGTATCCATGTTCATGCGCCATAATCTGAAAGTAAGCTTGATGTAAGTGATGCTGTTCTACCTGTGTAGTAGAAGTCTCTCTAAGGATTACTTGGGTGCACTTATTTTAGGATCACTCTCAGCAGTCATTCTGTTTTTTAACAGTACAATCACCAACTAAACTCAAGTCAATCTGTGGCACATCCGATTACACAATGTGTCAGAACACTGTTCTATATACACAGCCGTCATATTGTAGGATACCAAATGCAGGATTTCCATTAGAATGGAGGTAACTTGTTACTTTGTATATTTCACGAATGCCACATAAATGCTTTAGTTAGAAACCCAAAGATTGATTAGCCCAGACAACGGTCTGATTTCTTAAAGAAAGTAAGTGGTGTGTCTTTTTTTACAGGCAACTTTCCTAATGGGCTACCTTATAAGTGAGGTTAATTTGTATTTGACAAAATCACTGTTTTTAGCATAACATGTTTTAACCCTCAAAAGCATAAAAAGCAGTTTTGGTATTTGCTATTGGTTTAAATAAAAGGTTCTGCATTTCAGCCCATGACATGCACATAGCCTAATATTCCTGTTAGTAAATATTTACACCACTTATTACTTCACTGAGAAGATAGTAGACAAAAACATAGTATAATATGTTACAGTGAGCGATTTTAAGCATGCATTGCAAGGACACAGGAATAAAAAAACAAGGCTAATGGCCACATAAGATTTTTTTAGAGGCATCTTGAAATATGGATATCATTTATAAAGATTATATGGTTGAACCTAGGGTTGCTATCTTTTACTATTTAAATTTTTTGGACATTCTTCAAGAGTGGCTCGGGTTTGGTCATTGCTGCTACTATGGGCATAGTTTTAGACATGACAGTTTAAATGTTTGAACTAGTAGAGAGAGAAGAGACAAGGGATAAGGAGCGACATTAGTGAAAAGAGATTAGAGAGCATAGAGAGAAAGAATAGGAGAGAGAAGGAAGGAAAGGAAGTAATAGAGTGAACGGAGCAAAACGAGGCCTTACATGGCCACTGACCCAGACTTTTCCAGGGTATAAAGAGGTCGAGGTAGAGCTTGATAAGAAAATAAGCATAGCCATGGAGAAGTAATGCTAGCAGCAGGGGTTTAGGAATTTGAATTGGAAGAGGGTAGAAAATGGCTGGGAGTATGTGGAGCATGTCAAAGGACCACATCTGAGGACCAGCAATCTTCTACTATGCCGAGAATATTGAGCATAGAAAGTCAACCAAATACCAGGAAACATTCATCATCAAATATTCTAGTGCAAAAGTTATGTTATTTTTTTTCTGCTGTTAACATAATTCAAGCTTATTGTTTTAGAATTTGATCTGTGCAGGAACATTTGCATATTAAACTATATATGGCAAGGCATGTATGCATGCAACAAATAATATAACTTCAGGGTGGCACAATAGGTAAAACACTGCACTACGATCAACATAAACATGTCAAATATGCTTTTAGAGGATAAACACAAAATATTGGCAATGAGAGTTATGCGTCTGTGAAAACCACATGCACAAAAACATCAAATTAACATCAGTTTCTTCTCAAGCCGTGTTTATTGAAAACAGAACATGTATTAGAAGTTTTTACTAAACACATCAAACATTGGATTCTTAATACTCCAATAGTAATACTCCAAACAGGATGCTTACCGTGCACCACACAAAGATTTAGCTTTCCATCACTGTAATTGGCAGTCTAGAAAAGCAAACACACCCAACATTTGTGTGGCTAAGGAGATACAATATTAATGTAACAAGTCTGCACACGTGTTTTTCTGGATTTGAGTCCGGACGGATAAGTGTCACTTCAAGATAAAGGGGCAGCATAACTGGTTTCATATCTTAAGCCATCAACCACTATCCACACAATGTCCATTATTATTTTATCTCTGCGAGTGTTCTTCAGTTAGGACTTGCATTCCTTTCCTTGTACCTTAATTGAAAATCTCATTGATATCAAACTTATCTGCATCTTTGTTGTCATAGTCATAGCTATTTCATATTCACTTCTTCACTGGTCCATCAAGAGACATCATGCCATCGTATGCTTTCATATTTTACCTTATCTGTGTACCTAATTTCTCAGTTCTGCCAGACAGATTACAGTCTTAACATATTAAGTAGGAGCTCTGGGGAGACTACAAAGATGCTAGAGAAGTCCTTTTGTCTACACAAGTCACAAAACAATTAAACAAACAATTTTAGCAAGATTTTTTAACTTGGAAGGTTGATTGCTCCATACATTCTTGTTCTTGAGATTAAAAGGTTACTTTTGCTGGCCGCCATACATTAGCCTGTATTCCTATTTTGGATGCAGAAAACCTGGGCTTGGGGACCTGGATCCTAGAAATTGATGATCTAGGTGAAGTGATTGAGCTGGTGGGACTGAGAACTGTAGCAGCCCTATTTTCAACAGTGTCAAAATTCTGAAGAACACCCTGGGGTGGTGTTTGGTAAGGAGTAGGAGTTACAGCACTGGATGGCATAGATTGACAGGTCACATCTGTTCTCCATACTGGCTCAGCAAGTGTAGTTGCAGATCGAGGGGTTAACACAGTAGGTGCCATGTTGACCGAGGATGACATTGGAGTTGGAGTTGAGAAGCGTTTAATGTCATGAGTTCTTGCAGTTTTCACAGGAGCTTGCCTAGCTGGAGTGATCAGTAAATGAGATTTACCAGTTTCTTGGCTTGATGGATTTTGATTTGTGGTATTTGAAGAATCACCAAAACAGAACATTGCTGAATTTAGCTGGTAAGGCTGATGACGCATGAAATCAATGGCCTGCATTCTAGCTTTACCAGCAGGGCTTTTTTTCACTTTGCTTTCAACTTTGCTAGGCTGAGATTTGGATGCTGCTAAGGGATAAAATGGAGAATGTATTGGATTGTAGGCAATAGGGGGTGGTGCACGTATATTGGATGAATATTTCCAAGCAGAAGGAAGAGAAGGTGTTGGGGAAGGTGTTCTGGGTCTGGAATTAGGCCTGGAGCTAGAAGAACGTGTTGAGTCAACCACAAACTTGTCCATACGACTTTGCCTTTTTGCAAACAATTCCGCTCCTTTACCCTTAAGCTGGGGCATGTCTTGGTTACCGTTTACAAGTTGCTCTGGTGTTGCTTTTAAACTTGGTTTAGGAGCCACAGGAGGAGGTACTTTCAATTTGCGTGCTGAGGACTGCATAAAATTACATGCTTCAGCTCCTAGGCTAAGAAAATCCTCTTCAGGTCCAGATTCAAACCCTGTTCCAGGTTGGTCTTGCTTGGGCTTCTCATCTAGGTTCTGCACCATAGACAGCAGCTCTGGGTTGGGTAAACACTTTTTTTCCTCCACTTTGGCAAACATCTGTTTTCTGCCTCCTCTTTTCCGAGCCTCATTTAAGATACCAGTACGTCCAACAGGTACAGAAATTCTTTGTTCTCTTGAAGACACAGACTCCGGTGACAGGTTTATAGAAGTTACTGGAGTGGTGAAAGAAGGTGCTTCCTTCAACACACTGGATGCTGGGCTGACTATGTGAGATGCAGGGTGTGCCAATGGGGTCACTGGAGTGGGATCTGTTATTTTAGATGCAACTGGCTGTGAACTTTCTGTCTGAGGACCTGATGGACGCAATGGTGATGAGAGGTAAATAGAAGCAGTTGTGGTTCTTGGTGTGATTGCAACTGAGGGGATCTCTGAAGCTCTTGTACCTTCTGCATGTTGGGTTGTTGATGACACAGTTGGCTTTCCCGGTGCTGGAATATAAAGCGATGCAACAGAACTCCCAGAAGCCTTTTGAGTACTAACTAAAGCGGTTGGGCTGAATTGTGTAAATGGTGAAGGTGTTAAATTTTGCACACATTCACTTACTTTCTTTTGAGTAGAAGGATTGAATGTAACTGATGAAGCTACTGTGCGCTGCCCAACTTGACCAGGAGTAAATGGCCTTGCTGACCTATTAAAGATGCCATCAGCAGTAGCAGATGCTTCGACATTGCTTCCCTGTGTAGGCTGAGAAGTAGATAATGATATATTTGTGCTAGCCACTTTAGTGCTCTCTGAACTTCCAGTATCTTGACTTCTCTCCACATTAACTGATGAACGAGCACTTGCTGTTCTTCTTTGTGGTGGTACTGGTCTTGCTGTCTGTTGTTCTTGAGGATTCTGTGGAGGAATAGTATCGACAGAAAACTGTTCTGATCTCTGTCTTTGCATCTCAAACATTTCAGCTCCCTTTCCTGTTGCCTCACTCAGTCCTTTTTCTTCCTGTTGCTCATGTTCCATTTTGGGCTTTTCAATGTCCAAATAGGTGCTGTCCCAGTCTGAGTGGTTTGTTAGACTACGTGCATCTGAGAAACCTTCTTCATCAAATTCTGATTCACTTGTTGGGAATACACCGTCCTCGTCCTCGTTGTAACGATCCTCGTCCACACTGCCGTAACTCACCAGAGTATATTTCTTTGCCCTCTGTCGTCTCTTCTTAAACATAAGCACTCCCTTGGAGTGTGGGTTTGGGGCATCTGTCAGCAAAGATGCAATTGTTCTGCATTTAGTTCTAGCTTCCTTGACATTTTTCTCCTGTACACTCTCACTACGGTGGAGCTCTATAAAATGAAAAACATGATTTCATTACTAATCATACAATTAATCCAATTACATTTGCATTGACCCAATCTAACATATTCATATGAAATAATACAATATTTTGTAATCCAAATATTCAGGGGCAGCATTCAAGCAAGCCAGGACAATGTTCATAGACTATATAAATTATTTTTGATTGTATCGCTGCATTAAATATACATTTGCTTGGTCACTTAAATGTACAGGCAGCAGGAATAACAATATTTTTTTGCCGTATGACTTGATTTTAATAAATTAAAAAGAAAATAATAACAAAAGTCATTAAAAAGTGAAATATTAACATGTATGTTTTATAAATGGAAAGTTGTAGATGTCTATTTTTTAATCATTCTGAAGCTTTTGATTCCAGGGTTAAACCTTTAAAGAATAGGTGCAATAAATCATAGACCTATACTCATATTTAAATTTTATTTTCATTTTTTTTTTAAATGTAATCTGTCAAGATTAAGAAACCGCAGAGTCTAGTTTTCTCTCCCTAATATCATACAAGAGATACAACAACAATTTTACAGAGAAAAGTAAATCCCTTATTCTCTGTTAATCTACATTTCTGCACCCAAAACACATTAATAAATAACCAGTTGATTTGATTATTTGAGCAGAAATATTGTTTTGGTCCAGAAAGGCTGATTATATCCATGGAAAGAATAAATGATACATTTGTTGTTTGAAGTTTTGAATCTCAAATTGTTTGCCATATTTGTTCAGAATGCATGTTTTACAGAAACTAGTTTTGTTAAACCATATCATTAAAACTATCTGCCTTCAACTAAGTGATGATTACGGCTTAAATCTCAAATTGGAAACACCTGGAAGAAATATATAGAATATATATATACTCAAAACATTTCCATGACAGTCTTTCATGAAGCAGTGACTAAAGTCTACAAGCAGGGAAGTACACAGAGTGTCCATACATGTTTCATCATGTATTCTCACTGTCACCCACACATGAAAGTGTATCTCAAATTTCTACTAGTGAACTCACAAAAATAATTTAGTATAGTCTATAAATTAGAATTACAACAGGTAAATGACTTTCATTCACAGTTTTTATGAGAGAGTAACATATTACCTGCATATAGATTTTCTGTGCTGTGGTAGGACGATGGAGGTGAATCAGGCATGACACATCCACCATTAAAGACACAATGTTCCATAAAGATAGGACGGGAATAAATCCACTCCAATCTGGAGCCAAACCAAAGTATGAAAATCTCCCCAGCCTCTGCTGCCCTTTCTGCAAGCCTTTTTAAATCTCCGCTTTTGTCTGCTTTGGCATTGCTGTTGGGTTGAGCGGCTCTCAGAAACCGATGAGATCATCTGGTCTATTTTTACTGGCCCTTGCTTATCACAGTACCACATTATGGACATTGTCACCTGTCATTTAAGCTAAGTTCTCCTATGCTGTGATTGAGCTAGAGAAAACATATTTTCCTCCAGCCACAATTTCCAGCCCTTGTAATTCAAGTGTGAAACAATGATATGTATTCCATTCTGGAAACATGAGGTCAATGCACTTAAAATACCATAGTTATCCATAAAGACTCAGCTATGTCCAGCTTTACAAAGCTGCATCTCTCCTTTTACATTCAAATGGTGTTGGAACCAAAAGTTATAATAGACAAAAAAAAATGAAAAGCCAAGCCAGACAAAAAGTGTAAGGAATTGAAAAATAAAGCGAAATATGATGAAATATAAAAAATATAAACAGTAAACAACTCCATTGGACTATTTCTAGTTTGACAGATATTTATTTTATCACTCTATCTGCTTTAGCTTGTATAGTAAAATGAAAAAGTTACCCCTTAGCCAGTGAGTTAAAAGATGACTCCATGGGCTGGATTCAGTGCTGGAGATAAATCTTATCACAAGAAATTGAACTCTCATCGGTTGCATTAAAAAAACAAGTAAGGTAAAATACCTAGATATACGGCAACAGGTTTGTTAACTTAGATAAAACGTATCACTGTTTTTAATTAATTGTTTCTCATTATAACCTATGGGGGGTTGCTATTCAATTATACATCTTATCTCCTACATTGAATAGAACCATAATGGCATATCCCTTCAAACATTTAGATGCCAATGACAAGTAATAAAGATTTGAGGCAACTGTCTTCCAGCAAGATCTGCAATGTGAAAATTGTAAATTCAAGATCAGTTAAAAGTAAGGAATGTAAAGTATCAATTACATTTTCCTTCTTGCCTTTTCTTGCGATTGTTCCTAAGCTGACTGTTATTATTATTTATTGTTTTATATAGCGCCATCAAGTTCCGTAGCGCTGTACAATTGGTAGAAAGGACATAAGAAGTAGTATATAACATAACAATTTGACTTTTTATTTGTCTGTGTGTCTCAAATGGGATTTATTTCATTATTTTGCAGAGCTGTTAGTGGCATATAAATTGTCAACAGGGCAGACACAGACTTCTGGGGCCGTTCTGACTTTACAGTAGCGACGGTGGGAATCAAAGAAAGAGAAATAGGGACAGGAAGAACTGGTGAGATACAGTTGAAGCTAAAAAGACGGAGCAAGGAGGATAACAAAGGATAACAAAGGATATAGAGATGTCAAAGATTCCCAGGCATATTAGAAAGGGCAGGATTAACTAAAAAAATGCAACTGGGAAAAAAAAGGCATGTAACAACTTATAATTTGAGAATTTTCATTTAAATACAACCTTTTTGTAGTCATGCTATATTTTAACAGTTCTAGATATATATAGAATATCATCAGATCCTTGTCCTCGTGCAGGAACAGAAGCATCTGAGCTGATACTGATGTCCAAAGACATCTGATGTATTATATCAAGTTGCTAACTAATTAGCCCCGCATTCCACCGCATAGATAACACTACAATGGTAAAGTTATGTAGAGCTAATGCAAAAGATTTCAACAAAAAAGCTGTCTTTGGATTGTAATCATCTCAGTGGTAGCAAAAGGTGTAAGCAGATTTGCTAGATGATGCCACAAGAAACCATATTCTATTTACATAATGGTGATGCACAGTAGGATTTAATGTAAATTAAGAGCATTCAAAAATTTCAGTAGTCCATATCCCTCAAGAACCCTTGCCTCTGTTGTCCCTCTTTTAAAGAATGTTTGCTGGGTTTTGATTAGAGTCTTCTATACATACACACATAAGTATATACATAATACATATGTAGCAAAGTAGATGACAAATATGACCAGACCTTATGAATTTGTATTTCATAGCACTTTCTTTGTTGTCAATGCACTTGAGTATTTTCACATAGTCAGTTATTTACTATGAATGTATGGTCAACATGCCAAGTGTAAACCCACTAGTTTCGGCTCTACTTAGGTTTACTGCTGTACTAGTAAACTAGAGTTTTCCCACAGATTCAAGGGTATAGATAAACATAATGCCTAGATCATCATAACTGAGTACAATGGGTACATTTAAACATGCATCGGATAGAATGATCCTATACAGTGCACGAGACAAGGATGAGGGCATGGGACAAGGACCAACATCTAGACAACTGAGCACTCTAAATGGGCTAAATGGTTCTTATGTGGTCATAGAGTCTATGTTTCTTGTCACGGGAACAGCTGAGCCATGGAGGAGACACAACAATCCTCTAAATTAACAGTATTAGATGCCACCTCTAGTGGTAAGAGACCTACCACGCGTCAAGCACTACCAACAGAACACAAAAGATTTCTGATCGCCATGGGTTTACGGAATTACAGTGTACCTCTGGTCACTTGCACTTAGTACAGGGAGTTTAGGGAAGTTCAGAACATTTTTATCACCTATAGTATTAGAACTAGTATGATTGCCTTTATAGCAGAATGTAAGAAGTCATTGGTTTCCATAATGATACGACAGATTTGGAAATTTTCCTTAGGATTGTTCTTTATGGTTGATATTTAACCCTATAAACAAGAACCTTACGATACAATGCATGTGTTTACTATTGCAGAGTGACCTTAGTAGTCCATTGCTGGAATTTGGCAAGACAGAGTTGTTCCCTGGGCATTGCTATATTTATGTCTTGATGAAAGGACTTTCCGTCCATAAACTCACTGATGATCTGCTTTTATTAAGTGCAAAGCTATAATTCATTTCACTTACAAGTTAACGGCTGAGAAAATTCTAACCAGCAGTTGTGCCGTCTCAGCAAGGAACAAGTATGCTCATACCACACATGGAACAGAGTGTAGCCTCATAGAAAACTGGTTTATCCTGTGGATTCTGGATGGTCCTGTGCCACTTATTTATTCTGATTTTCAATAAAATGATTTGTGGTGTTTAAATGTGCTGTTCATTAAGCAAACCTTAGCAGATCTATTATTGCATTCATAGTGCATTTTAGCAGAATATATGGAACAACACTGTACCCTTCAGCTAGGCATTATTACAAAGGATAGTGGTAAGTTATTAGTATTATTTTATTATTATTCCTACTTTTCCATGCTATGGCATAACACTACCACAACTACCACCCAAACGTGTTTCTTTGAAAATATGCAATATTGGGTTAATGGGACAACTGAAGTGTTCTGGCTGACCACCTCTTCTTTTTCAGTGATTTAAGTGCACAATTAAAATAATCTTATATATATTTTTTTTTTTACTTGTTTTAATGTTAGGATTGAAATTAGGGTCCTCTTATATAGAGCCTTCTGTTTCATAGTTTTTGCTGAAACAAATTGTAGTAAAAACAGAATTCTAGGCTTTTACTTACCGCACCAAGACTTGGGAATGACAGAATTTTGCAAATGTATCCCTTACAAAGTATTGACTTCAGGCTTCCCAAGTGGCTGAAGAATGAACTTTCTCACAATGAAGTCTCTCCCAGAATGTGTAGTTTGAACGGACTACTGGCAACAATTAAGGCTGAGATCACTCCAGATGTATAGGGGGTGACACTTCACTTTCCATAAATAGAAAGTGGAACTGCATTAAAAATGGTGAATCATTCCTTTGGTAATCTAGCTGTTATCCATAATCCTTTCCAATCTGTGACATACATGATTAATAATCCAATGAGTAAATATACAATGGATTAAGCATTTAACAATAATGGAGACACCTGTGATCTAGAAAAATAAACTATTTTTTTAGAATAACAGTTAGGGCATTAAACAATGAGGCGTCTTTTTTGTTTAGTGAATAGGTATGATTATATATGGTAATCATATTGACTAAATGACACACACAGATTAAGGTCCAGGTGTACCATAGACCCCTGCGATATACCGGTAGTTATGGAGCCTAGGTCTTAGAGAACATAAGCTATTTTTGGTGAACAAGTGGACTGAAGCTGGCACTGATAGGTAGGCTGCCCCTTCACACGCCTTGCAAATGGTTTCCAGCATTATGTTTTACACTACTATTTGGATTTCAAATGGTACATGCCCCTCATAAAGAGTGAGATATTAGAGTTATAGTTTGTGTTCTGTATACAATTTGTGCAATTGTCCTGATCTAATTACACACAGACATTGAAGGATTGCTTCACTAAAGCTTAGCATATCAAGTGGCAGAGAGCAGCTGAACATGCCTTTCTAAGTTCTGATCTCATGCAGCATGCCTTGGTTAGGGCAGAGCAAAAAATAGCTGTCACACCAGTTGCGACCAAGTCTGAGAATGGCTAAACTCTGTTACTCTGGTCAGTCTTTGGTGGATTGAGCTATAATGGTGTAAAGTGACTGCATGTAATCAATTCCAGCCATTATAACACCATTAGCACCAACATTGAAGCATGTGTAATGTTAGTGGTTATGTGTGCTGCTGCAAGCAGCTGAGTCACTTCATGGTCCTTTTTCTGCAATGGTGTGAATATTTGGGGCAGATTTTGATCCCGGGGTTAAATTCAGGACTGCTAAAACCACATAGAACAAAATTTAAAAAACACACTAAATCAAGCATATTTATTCATAATATTATTTCAGTGCCGACATAACTTGCTGTATATCTAAAGTTTATATTATAAAGCGAAACCTGGAATTATTGTTTTGTTGTTCTATTTTTGCATTTCTGTGTAACTTTTTATTGACTACGAATTTGAACATAATAATATATGTTATATATGAGCTTGAATTATGGACCTTTATCTCAGACAACCATAAAGTGACTGTTACAAAGTGTTTCTATAAATATACTAGAGCTACGCGCTTTAATATGTAATTTTAAGTGCAATCTTTGCTTTTTAGACATTGGGTGTGTGTCTAGGTATGTTAGTTTGGGTGTCTGTGTGTATGTTAATGTGGGTGTCTGTTAGTGTGTGTGTGTTAGTGTCTGAGGGTGTGTGTTAGTGTGACTGGTGGAGTTAGTTAGTTCGTGTGTCTGGGAAGGTATGTGTTAGAGTGAGTACCTGTGTGTCTGAGTATATTAGTGTGTCTGTTAGTGTATGTCTACTTATGTGTGTTGGTATGTTAGTTTGTGTGACTGTGAGTGTGTCTGGGTATGTTAGTGTGTGTGCATGTTAGTGTGAGTCTTTGGATGAGTGTGTTAGTATGAGGTTCTGTGTTGGTGAGTGTTAGTATCTAGGTATGTGCCTTAGTGTGAGTATTCCGGTGTGTGTGTTTGTGTGGGTTTCTTTGTGTATTAATATGTTAGTTTGTGTGTATTTTAGTGTGTGTTTCTGTGTGCATGTGTGTTAGTGTGAGTGTCCAGGTGAGTGTGTTAGTGTGAATGTGGGTAGTGCGGATATGTTAGTGTGTGGGGGGGTATGTCAGTGTGTATATGTGAGTTAATGTGTCTGGTTGTGCTAGTGTGTGTGTTAGAGTCCCCATCCCATAATTAGACTCTGGATCCACCCCTGACATCCCAGGAGGACTAGGGGAGGAAATAACCTCCTGAAATACCCCTTAAATTTTAAACAGCTTTTGTTCCAAATTTAAAACTTGTGTTAATATATACATATATGATACACACAATTTGACACTACTTGTGCCGGGTTAAAACAAGAAGGACACATATGGAATATAACTTGCGAGTAAAAAAGAATAATAATAATAAAAAAGTTTACTTCCAACCATATAGTTAGGGTTAGGGTCAGGAAATAATGAAGTGAAAAGAAAAGAGATCTCATTATTTCTTCTGTAAAGTCTAAAATCAATAATCCCCAACACCTTCTGTTTATATCTGCTTATATTATGTTTGTCTGTATAACCTATGTTACAGATCTGCAGAATTGACTCACTCTACATGAATAAATAATAATAACAATAAATAATACTAACCATGACATATCATTATGTGGAACAAAAGCCATATACATATACAGCTGACATTGTGCTTATCAAATGAATATTCTATAACATACATTATTCTAAATGCCTTATTCCATTACATAAATTGTAATCAACAGGTCACATAATTGAATAATAATTCTTGAAAAGTCAGATGCCTCTTGACCGCCAACTGTGCTTCTAATCAGCATCTAAAATTTAAGTGTCCCTCTAAGACTAGAGGAGATTGGTTTGTTACTTTTTGTTTAATGTTCATTAAATGCCCATATATTTTGTAACCATTATTTGTTGGCTCTCTGTAGGTTATAATACTGCTTATGATATGATCTCACTACAAACTTCGATACCGAAACAGACAATGAATATAAGGTGTGAATTCTTTAGCATGTTACTTCCGTTACAACTTATATCTTATAAAGAGTGTTAGTCACGTTATAAAACTGAAGCAATGCGTTCAACACAGGGAAGAACAAGATGACTTAAAAAATATATAAAAATACCTAAAAAAAAAATATTTTTTGAAAGGGATATTTAAGAGGAGCAAGGCAATCACTTTGAAATCAAAATATGATATTTTGGGGGAAAAGACTGGGTTTGGACTACTACTTAATGACATCTGTATAACGTAACCAATATGTTAAAAGGAGCAACGCCGAAAATAGAGGGTATGTCCCTTTCCGTCACTTCCTCAGATGGCATTTACATCTCAGTCACGCATTTGCTATAAGGCTCAGAGGATAGGAATGAAAGGTTATTTTTTTTTCTTCTTCATATTTAATATACCGGTATATATATATATATATATATATATATATATATCACTTGACATTAATCACTAAGATCATCATACTTACTTAGAAGCAGCTATTTCGCACTTTATGTTTATGTATTAATAAATGTTAAATATTAGTTGCTTACTTGAAGTGATATACTGTGTATTACTACACATTCCTTACAAAAATAGATATCTCTCCCTTAACGCTTTCCCTCAGAGTGCTATTGCAATTTAAAAATAACTTTGACGTCTTCTGAAGAAGCAATGGTTATTTTTGAGTTGCACACAATATTTTGAGAACGCAGTTTGCTGCTTTTAGTATTCTTTGCATGCAGTGCCATAGCTGATGAAAAACTGCTTCTGTAGAAAACCACTTGATTTCACCCAAGATCAATAGGGGAGAACTTAACTAGACCTTCTATGCTTACTTGGTGTAAAAGTAAGAGTTTCTCATTGATAAGAGCACTGTTGCAACCAGACGGTCTTAGCCAACAGATATCAATTAGTGCCTCCTGTTGTTTAGTAGAGTGGCGGCAGGCAGAGAAAACAGGGAGTATCTCAACAGATTTTACATTTCTGTTTACACATTATGTTCCTCCCACTGTGCAGTACTGGACAGTCCATCATGACCAATGGTCTCCCCAGGCCAAGTTTTGGCGTCAGGAGTTAAAGGTCTATACAAGCGACTCTATTAGTCGTCGGCAGGGAGCTCCTCTGGCATCAACCAATGAAGGGCAGCTGCAAGAGGAGGCCCCTGCCAGCAACCAATAGCGTCGCTCTTACAGACTTTTCAAATCCTGGCACCAAAGCTGCTGCGTATTGTTACCATGTTAACCCCATATTAACCCCTGCTAGCAAAACGGCAAAAAGCAAACACGAAGAACGTACACAAATATTCACCCGAAAAGAACACGGGAACAGGCGAATGTTCGTGGAATACAAAGGTTTTTACACAAACACGAAGACGAACACTACGAAGGCAAACATGAAGACTTGGCCAGCGCCTAAGTCTACTGAAAATGTCAACTTTTGGCAAACTCAAAGCTGAGTACAGTAAATTTTCCTGCAGGAGTTTAATAAAACACAGCACTGTTGGAGAAAGTATCTCTTTGTTTTTCTTACAATTCCTCTACGTTTTTTTTTGTTATATTATGAGTGGAGATCTGAGTCTTCAATGGGGCCCTGACAAGCTTTTGGTTATGGGGCAACCTACAAGTTCCTCAAGCCTCCACAATCTTTAGGGTTCCTTTGCACACACCCCTACTATCTTCAAATCAGTGCAGCGCAGGGGTAGTTGTCCCCCTGTCCTTTTGTCACCCCACATCCATAGTCGGGCACAAGTCACAGCTGCTGTGGATCCCTGTAAAGTGCCTGGGCTATGGACAGACCCCTTTCCATCCTACCTTAGGACTACCTTTGTCTTGGTTAAGTCTGTGTGGTATGCTAGTGATGTCTTGCAGTGTTTGGTGTGTTATCATTAGTTATTGTTGTTTGTGTGTTGGTGACTTTTGTGTGGTGTGCTTTTTGGGCAACATGTATTTTATTTAATAATACATGTTACATATGTGTATATATAAGTACCCCAGAGGTATGTTAATAGCTAATGCATTTTCGATAGCAAAATGACTGCTCTTAAGCTTTTCAGTGCTAGCTTCTAGATTTAAAAATATTTATCCAACAAAAGAGCATAGTGATAACAACGGGGCAATATATGTGAACATTTCCTTGGTTGCTGTGGTAATTGCACCACATTTACTTTGCACCAGAATTAAGACTTATACACAATACCCACACTGTCAGATTATGATTATCCGCTAGGTGTATTTACCAAACAGTCTACAGGTATAGAGTAATGCAGGTTATACATTGACACTGCCAGCACATGAAAGAAAGAAATTCTTACACCCCCTCTAGATTTAAATTAGTCTGAGCAGCGACCTCCTTTACCTCTTGTTTGTGTAAGTCAAATTGTTGTTATACACTACTTGTTATGTCCTGTTTACTCATTGTACGGTGTATGATGGTGCTATATAAAACAATATCAATAATAGTAATAATCATTCCAATGAGGATATGATTCTCTTATACTTAGTAGAGGAACATGCCACATATATTGACTAGCCATAAATAGAGAGGAATATCCCGTTACTCATCCAAAGTTCATCATCTCCACATAGTTCACATTTAGTTTAGGAACATCCTTTTTGAGCTAGTACTTACTTGCTTCTTTGGCTTTTTCTGAGTAGGAGGTTGTCAGATCTTCATCTACAGGGTGCTCCACTGGTCCGATCATAGGGATTAGATGCCTCTCAGCTCTGATGGTCTTGGTGGCATGGGGCAGCAGTAAAGATTCAGGTGAAGGGGCAGAGACACTGGATATCTGCTGTTCCTCCTCTGCTGGCAGAAATCCTTCTACATCTGAGAAGGGGGTTTCAGCTCTACTACCCCCGGGTTGATAAGTGATTTCCCTCTTGGCCACCCCCCCTGTTGGGACCACAGCACACTCAGAAACACAACCAGGCCCACTCTCGTACCCACTCATTTCAGAAAGGGACTGTTGCTCTGTTTCAGTTTTCATGTTGTTTCCTGGAGGGGATCTGGGGCTCTTTTTACGTGCCCTCCGGTGCTTCTCTGGAGGAAGTTGTTGCTGGCTATGATGTTGCTGAGTGCTTTGGGGATGCCCTGGAGATGTTTGGATATCTGCGTCACTGTCAGTCTCCCCGTAGTATGCCTCACTGTCTGGAGGAGAAGTGATACTCTCCAGATGTAGCAGCTTTGGCTGGCCAGGTGTGGATTTGGAGGACGATGATACAGCCCAAGAGCTGGGTGGGTCTTGACTCCTGTGGGGCCGTGGAACAGTCTGAGCTCCAGCTCCTGCCCTGCGTGGCACAAAAAAACAAAGAATCACATTACATCTAGTCAGCTTTTAGTTGGGAAGAAGTTACAGTGTATATGATTGGCTCCAGTATGAGTGGAATGAACCGGGAGAGCTTGTTTCAGAATACAGTGAACAAACTCTGACAGTCCTGGCTATATACTTCTCATCCCAGTGCTATTCTTCCCCAGGGAAACCTGCCCTGCCAACTATGTGCTGAATTGGGCATGGCCTACAAGAGTTAGACTCTATGAATGCATGCTGAATTTGCCAGAGTTGTATCATCAATTTAAGAGGAAAGGGCCAGAAATTGACATTTAACTATTATTTAGGTTGTACTCTAGAATGTCAACATTATTAGTGAATTATCTGACTTGAAATGGAATCAATTTGAACTTGTGAATTGGAGTGTTATCTCCGTTAGCATCCATCATGTTCTATTTTCCCATCAAAATGTATCTCATTCTACAAGAGAATACAATTCAGTAAATGTTTGAACTTTACCGTTTTTTTTAATCACCCCAGAGTCCACAACTTAAGTGATTCATATGTCATATTATGAGCATCACCTGAAAATCACACGAAATCTATGACATTTGTCAGGATTTCCTCTGTGTCACTTTCCTTTACAAACAGCAACAGCCCTTGTTAAAAATAAGCTCTGCTTCATAGTTCATACAGGCAACCCTATGATCTCATTTCATGACTGCAGGGAACATTGTGATACCAAGCTGTCATTTCTCCTGTGGTTTGAGGTCACCCACTGGTGGAGCATCTAGAGAACTACAGGCAGGATATAAGGGTTTCTTCAGTCATAGCATTTCAGTTTTGAAGTTGGGGCACCACAAAGATGAACTGCTATTCTTTAATATGTAATATTGACATACTGCATAAAACAGTAAGGGGGGGGAAATAACAGGGAAGTTGCTCAACTCAACACAATTTGCAACTTGACGATAAAGAGCAGGAAGTCAGAATGGCTTTTCCAGGACAGTATGTTTATCCCTGACCCTAGGTCCACGCAGGGTTGCCACCTTTCCCCTTTTGACCTGGGCAGATCACCTATAGTAATATAAAGCCAGTGATCACACATACTGTAGGGCTGCTGGTCTCACAGAAACCATTCTTGGCCACATTCACCACTCTCAGCACGCAGATCCCACCAGGCCATACAGATGCTACTCTTCCACACACAACACTCAGCCACATATGTCACCCTCTACTACACTGTGACGCAGACCTGTACTCGGGCTGAGTAGACAGTGATGGACAGAGAGCATAAATAACATACTGGGACATTGGGACTGAGCTCCAAAACTGGGACTGTCTGTATAAATTGGGACAACAGAATATTATAGATTACATTTTTCCATCATTTCCAGACAGGATGGCTGAATAACTTGTGTTTGTCCCCTGTTTATGGCAACTGCAATCCCCTAATAGCTGCTTGTCCATATTAAAATATCCCTGCTGTATCATAGATGTATTGCATGTACTGCTCCTTGGGAGACTTCGTACTTTAATATAAGCATATAGCTTATTTCCATGTAAAACAGACATTATAGTTTGAACACATGCAACAAAAACTGAATTTAGCAATATAACATACATACACTGTATTCCTTGCTACAGGTATTTCCCCAGCCATAAAATCCGGCTACAAAGAAAACGTTCAAACACATTAATGTTCAGCCATCGAACATCATATGTGTGCGAGCTGTCAAAAGATGTAGTTAATGCCACATGAAAATTAATCATGTGTTGCTGTTCTCCCCAACAGGTGGAAAGGGAGTCCTTCATGCTGGGATTAAGTCGGAAGGGTGAGGGGAACACTATTTTCAGACACATAAAGCTGTTGACTTTGCAGCTATAATAAACTATTTAGTCTTCTCTCTGTTCCCTAACCAGCTGCATGCTACAGAAAAAGCACCACTGGGTAACATTTCTGACTTTTGCTGCATCTCATTTCATAGAAATCACCCAAGAACATGTGTCTTGAATGACTTGAATTACATTTATTCCCACCCCAGTATAACCCCAATTTGTATAATTTAGAATGCATTCACCAAAAGACCTGCCTGGAGATTATACTTCAAAGTGTCCCTTTTTAGGTGGGTCAGTCCTTCTTTGGGACCCAAATCCTTCTGCCCAGCCTTGTTCTCCTAATGTCTTTTCTACAAGCTCAGAAGCATTTTTATACATGAGTGTATCCCCGTGCTCTACAGCCCTACGAGCCAAAATGTTTTTCGTAGAGAATGTCTTATGTTGTGCAGACAAATTACAATATTTGTCTTCTAAATGCCTCTAATCAGTTTTGATTAGAGCTTGCTAAAGCCTCTAGCTATGCCTCTAAGCACATTACTTAGTGCAGCCAATCCCATCCTTCATTGTGTGGCCATTTATGGGATACACACACTCCAAAAGTGTAGCGTGTGACCACAAGCAGGCATCAGACAGACTAACTAAAGTTTATGTGTGTAGTATGGGTGGCGTTGTCAGAAATGCAACTGTTTCCTCTCCAATATTGTAAAATGTGCACAATGCCTCACAGAAGGATATTTAGGGAAAAAAGTTAAAGTCACAGGAGATATTTACCGCTTCACACGAAGATAGAGGTTGCTGCCAGATGAGTCTATCATTAGCATTGCTTCTGCATGTGATAATCCAGCGCAGACCTTCCCATTGATTGATATCAGCTCATCATTTTCCCGTAGACCGCCTCGGCATGCCTTGCTGCGCTTGCGTACCTGAAAGTGGCACAGGTGAAAGAAAATGATTTATTGTGATTCAGTGGGCGACACCACTAAAGATGTTAATGAGCTGAAGTAAAGAATGCCTTTCCTAGGCAGGAAACACTACTTGTCTTAACATAAAAAAATTTGTATAATTAGTAGCAACAAGTGGAACTTGCTGGGTTTGACCAAAAGTCTCCAGGTTAGAGTCCTTAATCTCCAGACACCCACTCTCCACCCATGCTACCTACGTGAATACTCCTACGTACTTTCTGCCCACCTCCTAGCGGTGCTAGCCCGACCCCTGTGCAAGGCTAGCCTCTGACCCATACCAACAGGAAAGCAGGTGGGTAGCCAACCCTGAGAAGTTCCCAGGTAAAGCAGTTCCCGCAAAAGCAAGGGATACATCAAGCACACTGCGGTATAATGGGTATTAAGAAAATTGATTCTGGTGCATTTTTCTTATCACCATAGCCGCTAATTAATTGTCCAATCAGCCTGAGCATTAGATTGTTTGCCATAGCACCAGTATATATATATATATATATATATATATATATATATATATATATATATATATATATATATATATATATATATATATATATATATATATATATATATTAATGTTTCACTAAAATCCCTCTATATATAGCCACATATAGCAAAGTTTCTAGCATTACCAAAAACATACTGATTAGGTTTGTAGGATAGTGACGATCCATGTGATTTTATGATGAAGTGTGTCAATATCAGAAGATCTTCTACCACTTAAATTCTGTTTTAGCATAGTGCTTTAAATAATTTAATAATTAATTAATACCAATTACCTGACATAGAAGAGGCTGCCCTGCAGCAGCAGCCCTACTTCTCCGTAATCTGACAGTTGTTGATGCAGTCAATGAGTGGAATGAAAGTGCTTGCATTGAAATCAATGGCAGCAGTTTCCACACATGCGCACACGGGGGACCTGAACAGTCCCCTGCATGCAATCTTTCCTGAGTCAGCTCTTGGGGGGAGTATATCTCGTACAGGGAGATGTGTTTGGCTGAACACATCTCCTACAGGGCATGTAGCAGGGTTGTATGGAAAGTGGCAAATGCATATAGGGGATTCTTCAGAACATTTAAGGGGCCCATTCAGTTGTGATATATGTGTGCATATAATGGCTGGAGTGTCCTTTTAAAATTGTATTTATGTATCAGAATAAGGCCTTTTTCATAAGAATAATATTTTATTTTACGCTATTTAATTTATAAACATGTCCTGCTGTTTCTGTACACATTACAATGGCCTTTAGGCCTGTAGAACACTATGATATACTCATGCCCACCAAATTTTCTGACCTCCTAGGAAAGATGGAAGTAAAGAGGGACAAATAGATTTGGGTCTTAAAAGGAGACTGTGCCTCCTTTAAGAGGAACCGTTTGGACCATTGTATCTTGGTTGCCACTCAAAGTTGCCTGAAGGCGCATCAAGGTGTAGATGACTTCAATAATGCCTCATGTATGCTGAGCTATGTGCCCCTTGAGACATGCCAGTTTAATTAAACACAAGGCTAACACTTAATATGTCCAAATTTATATATATGTAACAATTATTAACACGTCACAACCATTCACAAGGAATCTTGCTGTGCACAGTATATTATCTTATATTACATAGCAATATTCTTGAGTGACAGACTAGTGGTAGATGTTAATCATCCTTAAAGGGACAGTCTTGAAAAGCTGCTCAAAAGACTAATAACCTTCATATAGCACAGGCTATCTGTGCTGCACAAAGTGCATCATTTGCAACTTATTTTAAAAATGAATAAATAAACCGGTGTTAACTACCCATCACAAGGTGCAAATGCAATACATTGACATGTGCAGACCCTCGATCTATGACTCATTATTAATTATTGGAATTCATTAAATACGGTTAACCATACAACCATTCACACATGCACTTTTGTCAATCTACATTTTCGAAGGGGAACAGCTGTTAATTTGCTAAAGTTGCAGTAAAAACTCTTTCCATTTAAGCCCTGTGCTGCCTATCGTATCATGTCCTGTCGCCCTGTTTGCCAATTGCCTGAGCAAAATCTCCAGGTTATGTTCTCCTTAGTTGTTTGTATACTAAATAGCCATGGGGACAACAACAACTAACTTGTTCCTGGTAACAACCGCCAACTGTATCAAGTGGCCGATTCAAAGCTGGAGAACAGTAAGAGCTAAGACACAAAGTCCAGGACACATGCATTGTAAAGGTTTGAGTTCCAGAGCTACCTCAACACTCAACGTTATTTATAATCAGCTGTAAAATCAACAGTATGTTCAAAGCCTTTACCCAGTGGACCAAAGACTAATGTTTTGTTTTTAATGTACCCGACTCACGTTTTAACAAAGAAATTTGACATAAACTTTATTTGTTTGTTTTTTAAACTGAATATGTTAAAAATATACACCTGATTATTATTGTAGCGGAAAAGGCTGCTCAACACGTAGCAAAGCTCTAGATACTGTGTCCTGCAGCCATTATAAAACATAATTACAAATATTGCAAAACCTATTAAATAAGCAGCCAGTCAGGAAGAGGATGGTTAGTTGCATTCCAGAATACATAAATAGAATATATTCTTTGTTACAAATATTCAAATATGGGTTCCCACCAGATTTTGCCCAGAGGAAATCAGGCCAGTCCATGACCCACTTACTCCCTGCCCAGGCCCTGCCCCTCCTAGCCTCTATCAGGTCTTGTGGGCCTAGATCCTACTCCTTGAATTGACTTGCCACACTTGCCACAGCGGAGTTGGATTCCTTGAAGACTTGGCTTGTTTTGGTGGGAGAGACAGTTACGTCTTATGGCTCCCGTCTCCTTGAAGAGTTCAGTGGTCCTTCTCATTGTACCTAGAGGAAGATGAAGAAGGTCTGGCCCTCTTTTAGGGTAATGGCTAGGAAAGGGAAGGAAGAGGAGACATATTCCTTCGGGGAGTGCCTCCTCAGAAGATTTTGGGGTCCAGCTATCTCTGTGGCTGTTAGTTAAGCACTTTGGAGAATCTTCACTTTTTTCACATCGGAGCGCCGCACTTTGGGCTTCAATAAAAAAAAAATGGGACACGCCACTTTCTATAAGTGACAGGTGATTGAAGGGCCTGCCTTAGGTATAACAACACTTGGCGGCAAAGATGTGTTAAACAAGTATGACCACAACATATAGGCACTTTTCATCATCTATTGATTAGTGTCATTTTGAGTGCTCGAGACCCATAACTGGACACCTCTTATCCCAGAGTTCCCATCCCTCACAGAAATTCATAGATAGATACGTGGTTCTGTTCAAGAGCCCATGGTTTTAGACACATTTACAGGAGTAGAGTCAACTGAGACTCAATTATTCTGGGTACATTTTCATGAAAATCCACTCTAAAATCATAAACAGCCGTCTCTCCACCCAAAAACATGTGGTTTTAAATACAATGAAATGCACATAATTCTATATTATACCCAAATATTACCTAACAAAGTGTCTGAATCTATCAATTTTAATTTGCAAATTTGTATCAATTAATCACAAGAAAACAAAAAAAACGGAAGGAAGCACTAAACACAAAAACAACACCACCAAAAATATGCTTCTTATCTCAGTGGGTCAACTTTTTTTGAGAATATATACAAGTAAATTAAATATTCCCATTTTGTATCAGATTATACATTAGAACACTTAATAGTCTTAATATAATAATATGTGTGTGTATATATATACATATATATATATATATATATATATATATATATATATATATATATATATATATATATAAGGAAGTACACAGTCTATCATTCAGTCACCAATAGAAATTAGGGTATATCAAGTATATATATATATATATATACTTGATATACCCTAATTTCTATTGGTGACTGAATGATAGGCTGTGTATTTCCTTATGGGATTAAGATGTGTTAGGATTAAGATGTGTTAGTTAATGGATGCAATAAAGTAAAGAAATGGGACCGGCAGTTTTTCTGCACCTGTGTATCGTGGAGCAAATGTTCTTCCGTTGGCCTTGGTGCCTGAAATACAAAGGCATTCCTGCTATGGAGATAAATTACTGCCTGGCAAACCAAGGGCACCAGTGACCCCCTCAATATACTGCTCATTTATAGAAATCTATATATAAAGCTATACATAACTCTCACTGTGTGTAAAATGCAGATCCTAAAAATAAAAGACCAGCTCCTCAGCTGTCTGGACATTCCTGAAACTGGATTTCAGGCAGATTCTGCGGTTAAGACTACATGGCATGAGCGCTTTCCATTTTTGGTGGCTCGACTTTGTAAAGATATCAAAAGCCTACTGCATGGAGACACAGCAGTAAGCCCGTGACATTATCCCATTTTTAAATTGCTAGTAATTTCTAAGCATGTGCCGTTTGCAATATAAAGGCTATTCGTAATAGCTTTAAGTTGAAGTCTTAAAGTGACTGCTATTAAAAATAAACCTTGAGCAATAGATGACTGCATGTCGCGTTAACAATTTGTAACACGCCGCACGGTTGAATAACATTCACTCTCGCTTGCTGTATGGCAATATGCAAACAAGTTTTTGTAAAATGTTTTATAAACTGATGCACAAAACAGGAAATGGATGTCCATAATACATGAGGCATATTGAATTTCCCATGAGATAGACAAATCATGTATTGCTATATTCTTTAATGTCCTAAAAACTACCATGTGCCAACATTGTTAACACAACATACAGGCAGTATTTTTATTCTCTGGTCATTCGCATGTGCCCTTTGCTGCCACCTCTTGGCCAGTTTATAGAATACATTATCTTCACACATACGTACGTTTGGGTTCTCTGTAATCTCATCATTTATTGGCGTTACATGGCACTATTCTTAGCGCCCACCTGAGCTCCTCAGTATACTTAAGCTGTTAGTTTAATTCCATTGAAATATTAAAAAAGATAGCAACTAGTAGTTCCTGTATTCCCATATATTCTTGTATACAGAATATCTAGAAAATAAGCTTCACGTGCCTTCAACAGTTAAGACATAACAGGTATGCATTTGTGTACATAAATTAAAAACATAGAATAGAAACATAGACTGTGACAGCAGATAAGAATCATTAAGCCCATCTAAACTCATCAGTCCTTGGTCTTGTCATAGGTTCAGGAGCCATATGCATATCCTATGTTTAAATTGCTTTACTGTAATACCCTTGTCATACAGCTCCCCATCAAAATAATTGTATTTATTTACAGTTATTAATGTATTAGCCTCTGTACTCTCTATAGAATTAATCCATAGGTATCAGTCTTACTACAATTCCTCTCCTCAAGGCGCTGAGTGTCTCGCTCGCTGGATCTTAGACTGACCCTCTATGAATCCCATCAACAAACCATTGATCCACAACTTACCTCAAACTCAGTTACTTTACTTAACTTCCCAGTATGTTACAATGTTGAATCAGACAATACATCAATAACAGCAACCAATCGGTTAATGCATGTACATACTATGATACTATGGGGTTTGTTCACTAATGAGAGAGATTGCAAATTAATTTGAAGAGTTTATGTCATATCACTGAATTCACTAACACTTATTAGATGCCAAACTTTACAGGTTTCTCCTGCAAAAAAGGGCTGAGGGATCTCCGCATATTTAAATGCCATATGCAGTGGTGTATTCTGGCCTAGGTCCCTTAGTAAGTAGTTAGTAAGGAGATCTCGGATCGCCCCAACTGCTTGTGCAATGTGCAGTAGAAGTCTATGACATCATACCCCAGCAGGTGTGGAGGGGGTTGCCAGGGCAAGCTTAAACCTTCTTGCCAAAGAAGAAAAGAGAAAGAGTTTGCCTTTCATAATACATAGTCACTACGACAACACTACAAATGTGAATAAATCCCTAATACTCTTGTCATACAGCTTTCCAACAGTTTTACTTGTCTGTGTATCTGCCACAGCATGTCATGATCCCCTCCCAAATAACTGTATTTATTTACAATTATTAATGAATATTTTCAATATAGCAGTGCTGTTTTTATGATTAATATCGCTTCAATCACAGTACCCTTAGATTAAAGAAACCCCTCCTTTTGACCGGACAAGCGACACCTAAGCTTCCTCCATCTTTGGCAAGTAAGTATCTCCAAGATGACGTCAAACAAAAACACAGGGGCTGATGGACATTTAAGACTTTGGGTCCTTGAGGTTATGGGAAGCAGCCATTTTACCCTTCCATAAAACCAGCCATGTAACACAAGTCTGAATTATTTATTATTGTACAAACAAAACAGTTGCTAAAAATTGACTATATGTAAGAACAATGTCGTATTCACTGAACCTCAAAGGTACAAATTAGTAATTTGATTCTGAGATGCCAGTTTGTGCATTGCTATTAGCCCCAATCCTTATGATTACCTAGTAAGATAGACAGTGAGAAACGTGCTCTTCATATAACCAGCACCTTAAAAATCTTAATTGGGCAGTATCTCTGTCTCCAGCCTTTGAGAGACACGGAGGCAAAGCTCCATTCTGAGTATGGAAAATGTTTTAATCACATATGCATTCTACTTTATCTCAACCACCTGGCAGCAGGATGGAAGAGACTGCTGACAGTGCAGAGACCAAAATAGCAGAGAATCTCCAGGGGGATCCTGGCATACCCTAAAAGGTTTATTGCAGATAAGTGCTGTATGCTTCTTGAATGTTATACATCGTGTGTATTTATTTCCTTATACAAATATGTGATGATTGTCACGGTAACCCCCTGAGGCTGAGGACACATGGGGGTAGGTTTGAGTTTAGATGGGGCACTGATGGATTCCTGGGGAGACAACTTACCTGCCTGCCAAGTCCCCTTTTTATGTCTAAGTCATGTGAAAAAACTTGTATGGTCTGCCCTAGCCAGATTCTCATGGACTGACCGGCCATGGGGGCTCTACATGGCCAGAGACGCTCCATGCGCCTGACCAGGACCTAGCCACAAATCCATGATACTGTACAGCGGCTAGGTACCGCAGCGATACCCGCCAACATTTGGAACCGAGTCGCTACAGACGTCTGTTGCTTTACCACGTCGCTCTTTTCGGGTTATATTGGGCTCATGGTGGGTCACAATCAAAGGTGGTTATAGAGAGGGAACTTATTTGGGAAACCTGGTTTTATTACCCATCCTTAGAACCGGGGTTAACCCAGCCGTGGCTATGGAACTCTGGCCTGGCTACCGCAGGGACTATTCCTGGGGATGTTCCCCACGCTATTGCTCAGGGTCCCAACATTGGATCAACCCTGAGCTCTTCATTGGTACCCCGGGATTGACGCCGCTCTTTTGGGATCACCCCAAAATAGTGATTCATTTTCAGATGGCATTGCTGGCCATAGAACTTTATGGAGGTGTCGGGCTGTCTGGTAGTGATGGGATTCTAATCCAAAATAAATAAACTGAGTTCGTGTTTTCCACCTCAACGTTAGTTCTGTCTGATGGCTGGGATGAGCTGCTATGACAACTTATTGTTCTTTTCAGGATAATATTAGCACTGTGTAGCTAAACTCTGGCTAACTACAGTGCCAGCACGGCTCCATTAGATTGCTGTCCTGCTTCATCTTGCCAGCGCTAGTCTCGTCCAGCACTGAATGGGTTAACCCTTTGTTGCCATAAGGAAGCACGATTTGGTGGGTCTACCCAGTCGGTGTACAGGGGCATCCTGTGACAATATTCCGTAAAAACTTTAGTTAGCTCTTGGTTAGCTGGTCCTTGTTAAACTAAAATACCTGTCTTTTATCAGTAATAGAAGTCATCTGGGACTTCTCGATGATTAGAACTCCTGTTATAAAGGAGTTACAGGAGTGTGAATGCAAACATATCTCGTGTTCAATCTCCTTCTCTCTGGATAATCTTTTTTTACTCTTATTTTAAAAAATTTAATTATTAAACCATAAAAATTAGCTCTGGTTTTCTACAAGGTCACTCTAGGTTAAAAATACTAAAGATAACCTGGCAAGGGTTCCATATGAAGGACAATAGTATCCTTCCTTACAGGCCAGAATTTCATGCTTGATACACAGTATGTAAACATGTTTTGGCATACATGGGGTTTTAAAAATAGTCAACTGGGGAAATGAAGAATGGAGTGACAGCCCATGATCATGTACCTATCATTTTAGGAGATCATATTGGACTACATAAAAAAATCTTAGTGACTTAATTTAGTTATGAGGTATGCTTACCTTAAACACGGAGACTCTGGGTATCTGGTTCAGTAACGGAAACTCCCAGCCCACTACCCCTCTAACAATGGCATGTGTCTTGTGTTGTCAGCGGGACCCCGGGACATCAGCCGGATCTCCTACCCACATCCCACAAAGAAGGGCTCCAGGTAGCCGGAGCCAGAAGGTTACCAGGTATGCATTTTAGAACACTGTCTGATGGAAAACCCTACTTAAAATGTATACTTCTAGTACTTCAGATAATGAGAGACGACTTGTATAATACAAAACTGTAGAGGTGTTGTAAGGCCAGGTCTCAATATAGCTTACCAGGATCAGATGTGTCTTGGACTGCATTATCACAGGGCCACTTGGCTAGAATAAATACTGGCCAAGATTTACCCTAAATATATGATGGATCATATTTGGGTCACTTCTGGGAAGCCCATATCCTGGGGCCATACACCTCTCACACATGAGTTCTCTAGCTGATGTATTACACTAATATGAGGTATGAGTGACAGCTGCTTATAACCTATCAGGGCCCAGAAACTGGAGGCCATCTGAAAGAGAGACCTCTGAAGCCCTCTAAGCTTATGTGACTACAGTTTTAACTATATACCCTTCAAAACAGTGGGTGGAAAAAATATTTCTGCAGCTCAAAAGCTTCTATAAGGTTATGTTAAATACATATAAAAAAGCCTTGTATGTTCTTTATCTCAAGAGGCAACTTCTAGCCCAGATAATGACTCCTTTGTTCCACATTTAGAAACTGTGAAGAGTGATTAGGAAAAGATTGTGTTTTGAGTTTAACAAAACCAATAGTATTAAATTAAAGGGGCTTCTGTGGTCTGTACTAATTCTCGTAACACAGCAAACATAAAGCTGGAGCCTCCAAACTTTCATTTCAGGGGCGCTACTTCTGCTTAATAATCGACAGCATCTATGTAACTATAATATTAAATTTTGTGAATTAAGGGTATATTTTAGGCATTTTAGCAATTTTTGGGGAATATTCTTAAATTGTATTTCCCAAATGCCCATCCCCAATATGGAACATGCTGCTTGGTTTTAGTGCAAGATTAAAGATCTGCCAGTCGAGTTCTGTCTATTCTCATTCGACTAACCACATATAGCAAACAGGTGAAGAAGCCCAATTATGGATACTACATAAAACAAATAGCATTCCAAACTACTAATATTATGTTACAAATCTGTTACATGAATGAACCAATTAAATGCTGAGCAAAACTAGAGAGTCTGCTTAAAAACCTTAAGAGGCTGGGTGTTTATCTCCCACACAATACAAAGATTTCAGGTTTGATGTGTGCTTTGAAACAAAAATGTTTAGGTAAAGCAAACTGCCATTTCACAGATTTAGAAATGTATTATGCTGAAGACACACAGGGGGTTGTGATAAATATTAAAACTGCTCTTATCACCATTGAAAAGAGTACAATCTATAGGACAAATATATTGGTTGCTAAGTGAAAAGACGGCTTTTCAATTTTTCCAATACATATAATCTCGATTGACATTACATGCATGAGGCAGAATTTCTATATTTCTGGAAATTCTCAATTCCACAGCATACGCTGACAATATGGTGAGGATTTATGCCTTTCAAATGTTCAATGGGACTGGATGAATGTCAGCAATCCAAAGATGGCTTTCAAAGAAGACGTTGGGATTGACTCTGCGTCCGTGGGCATATAGGTTAGATCAGCGGTTCTCAACCTGTGGGTCGCGACCCCTTTGGGGGTCGAACGACCCTTTCACACGGGTCGCCTAAGACCATCGGAAAACACATATTTCACAATATATAATTACATAATTTTATGGTTGGGGGTCACCACAACATGAGGAACTGTATTAAAGTGTCGCGGCATTAGGAAGGTTGAGAACCACTGGGTTAGATGGAACCTGAGGCTGAGTTGTTCACACTTTCAACAGATGGGGCTGTCGAGCAATCTGTTGTTGGCTTAACTATTATTTAAAGGGACAATCCAGCCATCATGTTCACTTTAATGCATATGATAGCTGACTGTTACCTGTAAAATATATAATATTTTTGCCGGAGATGCAATTTGGCTAAATTCATCTCCTGCATACCATTTATCACATGGGGTATACTCACCACCAGCTCCAGCAAGACCCTATGCATGCCTGCACAAGAAGCACTACCATTGATTTTAATAGGAGTGCTTGTGAATCAATAATCAAATTATTAAAGCAGACGAAATTGGGACAAAACTCAGATAGCAAAGGGGGAAAAAAAGGTCTTCATTTTTTGACGGAGGTATGGAATGCATATGTAAAAACTTACAAAGTACTTTCATCTGGATTCTTGAAATCTATGGGAAATTATAATGTCCCTTTCCAAAATGAAAATATTACTTAACTTTAGCTGTTATTGAGAGAGAAACATATATTTATCCCATAAAATCCCATTACTATTATTACATATTTTACTCTTAAAGGATATGCCAGGCAGTGTTTCTTTCATGTTGCCTATTCCACTATTTATTATTTGAAATTTCTATGAAATTTTAGTAATATTCTAGAGGTAATAAATTTCTGTCACATGGCTAATCTCCCAAAAAAAACCTAGAGTAGTGGGCCTAATGGTGAAACAGGCCTCAGGCCTTATATGTTAAATGTATGTTCAACCACTTATGTTTTGACTTGTTTATATTTCAGACATAAGTTTGCTTCTGATAGTATTTTTTATGGATACATATGGACACATTTATTTTCCATTCCACAAAAAAAAAAAAGTCTATTTCCTGGTCTTTGGCCTGTATTTAAATAAATAAATAAATAAAGCATTAACCATTTTACCCAGATTGAATTTTAATCTATCAGGTAGTGGACAAGCACTGTGCACAGATACAAAATTACATGATATTTATGTAAGGTTTGATTATTTTCTATGGGTGTTTATTATACCCTAGATCTTTCTGTTTAGCCAATTACAGGACGGACTACATACTGAATACAGAAGGACTAAAGTTTGTCTATATCATATATGTGTGCTTAATACTAATACCACTAATAATAGTGAGCATTTTACATTTTACAGCATAACATTCTTGGACAAAAAATGGTCATGATTTTTCTACCTTTGTATATGTTTGTTGCACATTAAGTTTAAAATCATGATGTAGCACAGCACGGCACTCTGATCTACAAATCTACTACCTGCTTAAATCATATCTAATATATACAACATCATCCTGTTTTTTTAAATATATTTAATACATATGCACAAGCCAATTCTAGATCAAAAATCAGGATTTAAACCTTTATAGTACCTACAGAACAACAGCGCAACTTATTCATCCTTCTACCTTTTCATTAAGATAGGCAAGGGATTTTTTTAAGACATCAATGAAATACATTTTGTTTTTAATTTCACATACAACATAAATGTTTTCTAATAAAATACCTTTGGTAAGACATATTGACTTATACATGAAATATTAAGATCTTTATTTCTACCCTAAAGTTTACTTTCATGTCATTCATACAGGAAAGCATATGCCTAACTACTAAAGATGACAAAGAACAGAAAATAATTCAAAGTATTATACTGAATATTTTCTGAATTTGCAATGTTATTCTGGTATATAGTTTGTTACTACATTTTGTTCATTTATTATAACCAGGACTTAATGGATGCAACGGATGTGTGTGCAATAGAACCTGCAAATCATTTTTGAGATTCAGTTAGTATTAAACTGATAAGAATAATAATTCTGTATTCTTAAAACGAGTAATGTTATTGTATATGTAAACGATCCATGCAACTATGTGTGCAAAGTCAATGATGTCAGGTTTAGCCAGGATTAGGATATACTGGGTATGAAGACAAATGAGTTGAAATACTCCATTGGTATCGATTATTGATGGAAGGAATGTTTGGTTGATTTGCTTAGTTTAACACCTCCATCATAAAGTGTAAAACTAGAGATATCACAAACTTTGATATATGCACATGTATTGCATATATTCAAAATAATGTTTTTTTAAAATACGCAGTATAACAGACGATTTTGAACTTGCTTGTGACATGAGCATCTGTTTATGACAGCAACACTTATCTTCTGGTGTAAGACTGCATGTTGACCTTACCTTAGACACAAGGAGAGGTAAGCTTTTCTCTGATCCCCCCTGTAGCCTGAAGCCCCATGGGCCCTCTCCAGACAAGGAGATTAGGATATGGTCGTCAGTACCCATAGTTGCCTCTTCTGTTCACCAGGTTGGCCTATCTGATCTCCATCACTATCCGTCTCTCCCTGTGGTGTACACAAGCTAACAGCAGGATGGCAGATCCTAGCTGCTCTAAGCTCTTCTGGGAGCTTCTCCACTTGTGTTACGATGAATCACTGACATCTACTTTTGGGAAAAGGCCAGTGGCGTTCGCTTGCACATGTCATGTCAATCTCCCTGTCCTCTCTACAATATCCCTCCCTCATTTGCCCCTCACTGACACACCAATCCTACCACACCATGCAGTTCACTCACACTGTGATGCTTGATGGGAGCTAATTATAGCCCCCTCTCTCCGACTTGCCTTTTTGTGACAATGACTCTTGACTCCTTCTGCACCCATCTGTTCAAATTATTCCAAAAGAAATGTCTACTGCAAGAATACAATTCAGCTTAAAAATATCGCAAAGCCTAATTAGAGACATAAATGATGATACAAAAAAACATATATAAGTAAACCATGCCACATTCTTGAACCATAGCATTTCTACAACACTAACATAAATTGCATGAATAGATTAAAGGGTTATTGAATAAAGACAGATTCCCAACTGAAATGATCTGATCTCACTACTAATACCTACTTTTATGTATTTTTTATATTGCATACACATACTCTGCTATACTGCTGTCGCAAATGTATATTTTGTGATTAATACTTGATATCAAAGAGTTTATAGTTCTAAGTCTCCAGTCACTTTACTGGGAAATATTTTCTGCTGCTCTTCATCATCTTTCAACTCCCATACGTTTTTTTTTTTTTTCCTTCTATAGCTTTGGAATAAAGAAAAGGTTTACTTTTATAACATAAAACCTCGGGTATTTTACACCTGTTAAATTTACAGCTAAAGCATTCAACCTATCTAGTCTGCCAATTTTTGCTGATGTAAAACTCAAGTCTTAATCGGTCTTTGATCTTGCCTAAGATTCAGGATAACTTTATGCCTATCCCATGCATGTTTAAACTCCCTTAGTGGGTTGGTCTCTACCACTTCTGCCGGGAGACTGTTCCATTTACCTGCTTTGTTAAACTTCCCTACATTCCTTATGTCTAAACTGGTTCTAACATTTCTCCTCCTTTGAAATAGACTTCTGGTCTATTCTTTGTTGACACCAATGACACTAGAGACTGAGTTTAGAATTTAACCTTGCCATCATGAACGTGACAATGATTTGAAGGTGAATAACCAAAGCACATCTAAGGAGTATTTCACGATGAGCAAAGCTCCCCAGCACTCAAGACGGCTGGGTGGTGCTTGGGCTTCTGGGGGGAAAAAAGCAGCAACATTTGACTAAAGGTGCTTTTCCACTTATATAAATCATTAATTATACCAACTAAATAAACCTCAATATATATGTTGTATTATCCTTTTCACCTTCTTAATCATACATGAACAATACATTAATGTATTTTTCTGGCTAGTTATTATGGCAACAACCAATCGGTGCCTTCTTTTGTGTCACATGACAATTAAACGCTTCTAGCGTTACATTAATTCTAATGTAAGAATTATTTTTGGAAGGGTCTGGGCATTTAACAGTAATAAAAATGATGTTTCTAATGCCGGATTTACTTACAAAGGTGTTAAATTCAGCACAGAAGTAATATACAGTATTGTTTTTCTTCCAAGGCAACTTATTTGTGTTAAACTTAATAATGACTATGCAAACGCTGTGACTTATTTAATATAGTGTCAAACTGTTTAAAAAAAACAAGCAATGATTTGGTTCAGGGTAATCTGCCGAACTAGGTACTTTTTGCCAAATAACGCATTATTTTAGTTAACAAATGTTCTTTTTAGTTGAGATCTAACTCAGTATCAATTACAACTTTAATAGCTTCATAGACTGGAATGATTTAGTTGGTCATATTAATAAGATAATATGATGCACTGTACTTAGATTTACTTGACTTTGTGTGATTTAAATTTAAATCTAATAAAGTAATCACTAAAGATTGTCTGTACATAAATTGCTATTCTCAGTCGATCGACTGTTTTGTTATTATGCCAAGTCCTGAAGCAAAGTCCTAAGGGTGTGCATCATTTGTGAGACGATCCAGCTCTTGAAGTTGGTTCCACTTTAGTGTCATGATGATCCAAAGGGGGAATGATCTAACTTTTTCAGAAGGTATTGCAGAAGTGAAGGTCTGAATATTTTAAATACACAGAACAAAATAAACATGTGGATATTAGAAATTGGTTAATTTTAGGCACTTATTTTTGCAGTTTTGAGTGAAAGCTAAACACATTGGCTTTGTTATATCTTACTATCTTGCTATATGACCCATTTTTCAAGAGCATTTAACTCATACTTTGCAACATCAGACTACTGGCAATTATATGCTTTGAATATTTATGCAGCTAAAATTGTTAGATAAAGCGATCTCTTGAAGAAAAATGCTATTATGATTTTCAGAATGCATCAAGATTGGCAACAAATGCTCCCCCTTATATGATACACTGTATTATATATTTCTTTACTCCTCCCTTTTTTAATTAATGCCCCCCTTTATGTCTCTATAGTACTCCTCTCTCTTGTCTTGGTTTAACCCCCACCATTACATCTCCCTCGTGATTTCATCTCACCATTACATCTTCCTTGTCTCATATTCCCACTCTGTCAGATTCCTAATAATAGGGAGGATGGCACCTTCTGGGGGGGGGTGTCAAGTAAAGCCAAGTGGCCCCATCAGTCCCCTGAAAAAACATATGCAATGGCACACATATTTACATAGATTTATATGTATACAAACTTACACACTCACGCTAAAACACACTAACGCTAACACACATCCACACGTGCTAACACACAGATACTTACACTAACAAATGCTAACACAAACTCATTATTACAGTCACACACTCAAGAACACACACTCTTGTTAACAGACACTCCCTCTAACACACCTACACATACACACTAATGTTAACATACAGACACACACATTTACACATACAGTCGTGTGAAAAAGAAAGTACACCCTTTTTGAATTATATGGTTTTACATATTAGGACATAATAACAATGATCTGTTCCTTAGCATGTCCATAAATTAGGTAAATACAACCTCGGATGAACAACAACACATTTCATATTACACAGTGCCATGATTTATTCAACAAAAATCAAGCCAAAATGGAGAAGACGTGTGGGAACTTGTAGAACCACCTTTATCAGCAATAACTTGAATAAATTGTTTTCTATATGACTTTATCAGTACTAAATGTGTACTTTCTCTCACATGCCTTCTCTATTTTGGCTTTATTTGTGTTAAATAAATCATGACACAGTATAATATGGCATGTGTTGTTGTTCATCTGAGGTTGTATTTATTTATTACAGATCACGCTAACCGATACACATTTACACGTACACATTCGCTCTAACATACATACACACATAAATACACACACATGTCCTAGTAAAGGAGCCAGAAAATTCAATTGAAAAAGCCATGCACAAAAAAACTAAGAAACAATTAACTGTTTCTCACCTGATTGCAGACAATTGTAAAGTAGCTTTTGGTATAAACCCCCTGCAGCAATGGGCCCCATTGACATAACTTTTATCTTAAATTAAGGCCTAAACCCTCTCCCAGGTTTATTTTAGTACCTCCACCATACCACACACATGTTGAGGGAAGGGGGCAATCCTTAGGTCCTTCTTCGGTTAGTAGGGGTCCTGGGGACATTAGCTTTGATTTTAAATTACACTTCCTTTTTATTGTGTTTCTTCCTTCTGTTAATGGCAGATGCATGCATGAGGTGGACTATGAAAAATTGTTCCACCACTCATTCGCATGAATCCATCAGATGCTTGCTTTTTTCATCTCACACCAAGTTGATCTTTTGCAAGTGGAAATGCAAGTTGGCATTGGTGAATTTGTGAATTATGTCCAACTCATACTTACATTATTTACCAACTTAAATCTACTGTTTGATAGACCTCATTGCTGTATTTCAACCTGAGTGAATAGTGTAACCAATCCATTCCGCTTTCCACCTAAGCTGTGCAGCAAGAGGAGTATTAAAACCTATAATTGCATATTTAGAGCCTTAGCTGGAAAAACGACTGAATCTACCAATCTCCAACCAAGGTACATGGATGAAGGGGTGAAGGAGAATCCACCAGCAGCAACTGAGAAATTCAACCCAACCACATGCATCACATTAGCCCTACATGCTGCTCCTGATCGCACATCAGCTGTCCAAAAGTAGTACTTTCCCTTTACAAAGTTTTAAGCTTATAAAATTCACATTTTCTTTATTTTAAATGTTATTTATTGATTATAAATTCTATTCAAGATAAAAACAATTGTATTATAGATTCCCAAAACTGATGTTGTAACTCTAAAGAGGATGCATCAGTGGCCAGAAATGCCTTCTGGTTTGTTGTTCTTAGTTTTGGTCTCATCTCATGACACATTTACTGCCAACAGTTTTCCTACAAGATATGTATCCTGAAATAGCCATCGAAGTGAGAGGTCACTTGTAGACTTATTATCGTACCACTGTTCTGATTAGGTCCTCAGTGACCACTTTATACTGTTGGCAAGTTACACGCTGTTTACAAGTTTGTCTTTGTCTGTTCTTCTGAGCTTTTTGGGGTTTTCTTGTGCATAAAACACTGACAACTTTCGCAAACAATAACAACAATCCACCAAGTCACATGGTGCAAAGTGTCTGGACTATGGGTATTTTGGGGTAGGATCTGTATGTTTTTGTGACGGCCCAGGGTTAATAAGTGCTGTCTATAACAGCTATTATGACCATCCGGGGTTCAATAATGCAGTGTCTGATCAAGTACTGTTGAATAATGTATCACCTTCTGTATATGTATGCTGTATTATCTATGCTCCATTTCCCTTCCCATCCTACCTCATCCGTGTATCACCTGGCCACAAACTTCGGCTCTCGTAGCGCAGGCAAACCCCCCCCCCGCAGAGGCTGGAAACCGGGTCGCTACAGGTGCTAGAGAAGCGGCGGTCCGCCGGCGCAGCTATCGGACCCACGCCGGCTGTCCCGCAGTCCGTCCCGGGGGAAACTTCAAACTACTACTGCCACCGCCGCTCCTTCAGGATCCCCCCGAGAACGACGACCAAAGTATAAGGACATTGCGGGGCTCGGTGACCTAAGCGTGGCGGCAGACTGTCTGGGCAGGGCGGAAAGATGTGTCCTGATTTATGACCTTTTTATCACCTAACCTGTATATAAGCCTGTGTGTTTCCCAATAAAGTCTGTTACTTCCCTGGAACATTAGTTTTCGCTGGATCACTAGTTGTCCTTGTCAGGACAACTACGGCACTGTACTCAGCTACGCCTCGGCGAGCTGCGGTGCTGTGAAGCTAGAGTCACAGTACCAGCTCGTGAGCCCCGTTCCACTAGCATCAGCTAGCACTCGAATCGGTTAACCCTTTCGAACCTGGCAGGAAGCATCGCAGAACCAACGGGTGTACCGTTGGTATCAAAAAGCTAATTTGCATTGTGGTGGCACTGCTATATTTTACTCCTACGTAACAAATGAAGGAAGTCAAGGAAGTCACTTGATTTGGCATACCTAAGTATTTCAATTAGTAATGACTTTGCTGCTATCTATTTTTCTGGGGAATTAGCCATGGCTTTCAGAAAAAAAGCCCCCTCCCCTCCAAGTCCTTCTGTTTGGAGAGGGACTATAAATTCTGTAATTATTATGTAACACTTTCTCATAGTTTAGCAGTTATATCGAAATGTTGTGAATACCCAGCTGAAGCACATAGGTTGATATCACACGTGGACCTCAGTCAGATATGACAATGAGTTACTGAATATCACCTTCTTTTATGTTTATTTGACAGTGCGCAGTGTCTTACGCTTCCTTTCAAGGGGCGTAATGCATAAAAATGAGTATTGCAATAGTAACTGACTCAATTGTCATCAGCAGGGAGTTTCTGATAGCACCACACAAATCCACACCACAGCCTCACTTAGATGATATTTTCCATTACACACCTGTTGTTGATCTGTTGAACAGAGTTGTGATTTGACATCCAGGACCATAACAGGGAAATGTCTTTCATGTATGTACATTGCTGCTAGCTAGACAGATCCTGTCTTTACATGTGCCCGCACACACTAAAGAGATTTGCATGTGGCACTGTACATCATTTATCGACCTATAGCCTTAATGTGCTAGGGCTAACTTTAATCCTCAGTCTGGCCCCGATGACATCATATTACAGGAATGTATCCTCTGGTGACTTTGGGGTTTATTCACGAGAGTTTGTAGAAGAGTTTAACATTTCAGCTACCTAATAGGTCTATGCAATTACCTGGGAATGTCCCTTAGTATGTTACCTGGGGTGCCCCCACTTCATGTGGTAGGGATAGATCAGAGGCGTATATAGGGTATGGCAGCCATGGCACGTGCCATGGGCGCCATCTCAAGGGGGGCGCCGGTGAGCGGCTTTTAAATGCCGCTAGCCGGCATTTTTTTTTTTTTTTTGATGCGGAGGAGAGAGAGGGGCGTCTAGCAACCGCTCGGCGCCCCTCATTCTCCTCCACAAGCCCTCTACCCCCATCCCGGTGCCGGCATTTCATGCAGAGCGCCGCAATATGCCGGCATATTGCGGCGCTCTGCATGAAATGCCGGCACCAGCGAGCGGCTTTTAAACACTGATGCGGAGGAGATAGAGGGGCGCCGAGCGGTTGGAGGGGGTTAAAAAAGTGGTGAGGGAGGGAGGGGGTTAAAAAGTGGTGAGGGAGGGAGGGAGGGGGTTAAAAAGTGGTAAGGGAGGGAGGGAGGGGGTTAAAAAGTGGTAAGGGAGGGAGGGGGTTAAAAAGTGGTGAGGGAGGGAGTGGGTTAAAAAGTGGTGAGGAAGGGAGGGAGGGGGTTAAAAAGTGGTAAGGGAGGGAGGGGGTTAAAAAGTGGGAAGGAAGGGAGGGGGTGGGTTAAAAAGTGATGAGGGAGGGGGGTAGATATAAGTAAAGAGTGTGCATTAATGTGTGGATGCATTGAGTGAATGAGAGAGAGCATGAGTTAATGTGTGGATGAGTTGTCTGAATGAGGGCGAGCATGAGTTAATATGTGAATCTATTGTCTGAATGAGGGAGAGCATGAGTTAATGTGTGGATGAGTTCTCTGAATTAAAGTGTGAATTAGTGAGTGACTGTAAAAGTGTTTGTGTGTATCATAGATGTATAATTGTGGAAGGGCAAAGATGGCACTAGCAGGAGGTTTGAGCCTTGGGGACCGAGATGGCACAGGCAGGGTGTATATGGGACAAAGATGGCACTGGCCGGACTGTTTGGGGACAAAGTTGACTTGTGGTGGGCTATTTGGGGACAAAGATGGCAAATTTTATGTGTGTAATCTGGGTGCTGGCCTGGTTCTATGTGGGCAGTGTGGACGCCAGGGCTGGCTTTAAGGTGTGCAACCTGTGATCTATGCCTGTAATTTAGGGGGTTTTAAATATACCTTTAATGCCGTGTTTTTATGTGAATTCCAATTGATCTTTACCTGCAAAGCTGGGTTTTTGTGTTATGCTGTAGATCCATATCTGCTATGCTATGTTTCCATACATTATTTATGTGTACCTGCAAATACAGGGTTAATATGTCTTATTCAGTTGATCTATACCTGCGATGCTATGTTTCATATATTATTATTGTATACCTGCAAATACAGGACTTGTATGTCTGATTCTGTTTATTTGATATATACCTTCAGTGCTGAGATCACAAGTGAATTTCAATTGATCTGGGTTTGCGTGTTGATCTATACCCGCTATCGGCAGCAGGGACTAATATATATATATATATAGGCAGCAGGGGCTAGTAAATGGGTTTTTATTTGGACAGGGGCGCAATTTCAGTGCTTGCCATAGGCGCTATTTTCAGTAGATACGCCTCTGGGATAGATGGTCATGTAAGTGGGGTAGATCTGCATGAAATGGAGATAGCTATGCACCTACAGTGTTCCCAGGTATGACTATGCATTATAAAGTTAAATCAATAAGGCTTATTGAAATTCATCTGACCATTTGTATATTTATACTGATGGCCCTTCATAATGCATTGTGGAGTTGTGGATCACCTGCAAAATCATTGTTTAGTGAATAAGTCATATCATGTATTGGAGAAATGTGCAGAGCAGGCATTGTGCATGAACAGGCACCAGCTCTCTACTGTTGGGACACTGGACAATGGTCAAAGAAAGCGGGATAGTTGGCAAGCATGTAATATGTGTGAACATTGAAAGATTCTTTAAAAGTTTAGTATACATATAGAATTTTAAATGGCATGCCAAATTAGTTAGATTTTTAAAGTTATTGTATTACACATAGATATTGTATATTCATTGGGTTGCAATGTAACTGGTTTTGAGTTGAAAATATCAGTATTTTGGAACTATTGATCATTTCTGCTGTTAACAAACGCCTTAAATACTTAAATACCCGGTTATCCAAACTTCCTCTTTGATTGCCTGTTTTCTTGTGCAGAGTGCTTGGATATGAAATCACTTTGCCTTAGTTCAAGTGTAAATTATTTATGGAGCAGTGGAGGGCTGGCAGCTGGACAGGTAAAGTCAAGTAGCCCAGTTGGACAGGTAAAGCCAAGTAGCACCATTAGCCCCTTGCCTTCTGGTAACTAACATACGAGCTTGCACACATTTACACACACGCATACTTACACACTCACGCTAACACACACACTCCCTTTCACAGACACATACCTACACATTATGGCTGCAACTAATGATTATATTCATAGATTAGTTGGCCGATTATTTTTTCGATTAATCAATTAATCGGATAAAAAAAAACAATATGCAAATCTTTCATTTATTTAAAACCATTTAGTGAACAAACTGGGTGTTAAAAACAAACAGAATAAAAAACTTAAAATTAACATGTGTCTCTATCACAACGCACAGATGTCCACTGGCTGCCAGAGAGGAGCATCCAGGTTGCCTGCAGTGCTGCGGAGGACACTTCTCTCTGGCAGCTGACGAACGGGGGATCTGGATCTTAGTGTTATAGTCCGCCCTCTATCTGAAGAAATCCTCTTCTTATATTTGATAAAATCGATTCAACTAATCGATAATGAAAATCGTTGACAACTATTTTCATTATCGATTATCGATTAGTTGTTGCAGCCCTACTACAATGCTCATTCATGCTTACCTGGGAAGCTGTATTTGCTCTGTTTAAACAATTTGCAACTTTCTCAAGGGGCTCACTTGTTCAGGTACTCCTGCACCAACTTGGCCTTTGACATTCTACCTTGTCCCCGAACCTGAACGTGTACCTATGCCTGTACCCCATTTCCATTTTGTGCTCCCAGCCTAACCACCATACCTTGATCCTAAGACTCTGGCTTATTCTTTTGGTACCAGCCTCGGACTCATCCTTGCTTTGAAATTGTCTCCTGGCTTTGACTTCGGCTTGCCTCCTGACCTTTTCTCCAGGTTAGTCCATCTACAACTACTACCATCTGCCAGCATCTATCTGAGGATTAGCTCTAGTCTCCTGCCATCTGCCTGATACTTGCTTGACGTGTCCTAGCCGGTGTGCTACCAGTCGCGTTCCCTACTACTCCAGTGACTTGTTATTGAGCATGGACTACCTGTGTGAGATTCCAACTTTCTCAGGACAAGGAAGGGAGTAATACAAATAAAGACATCCCTGATAGGTTGGTAAATTCCCTCCTATAGGTGGTAACCCTGAAAGTATATACTAATTCATCTTGGCAGGAAGAAACATAATTCTAAATAGAGACAACAAACACCCATGTAACAAATAGCTGTATCCACAATTGGTCACAATAACAACACTGGTACAACATAGGGTACATGAAAGTGTTTCTGCATCTCTCTTTCTCTGAGAATCTGTCTTCATTATTCTGGCCTCTAGAAGCACTTCTGCAAAAGGATGGAGCCACTCCACACACAGTCACTCTAACATATACACGTACATACACACATCCTCCCTCCTCTACTTACCTTTCTGACTGCCTGCACGCAGTGTGCAAGCATCCCTGCTTTTACCGTAAGCAGCCTTACTTTTTACTACGTTACATGACCCTGCTGCATTCCCGCATCTGCAAGTCGCTTGATCCAAGCCGAACCGGCCCTTTGTAAAGAATGTTGGTTCCTATGGCCCCCCGACGAAGCCAATATCTCAGCGAAACACGCATCAGGTCCAGATGGATAGGAATTTGGGTCCTAAACAGGGACTGTCCCCCTAAACAGGGACATTTGGGAGGTATGGTAAAAGAGTGTTTTGCCATACACCATTTATGTGCCCTCTTCTGGTATTTTTGGATGGATAGGGATTTGTTTAGGGATCCTGTTGTACATTTCTGTAGTACTTAATTGCAGACACTTATGGTAGGGAAACATTCATTAATATACTAGTCTACTGTGTTATGCATTATTATTATCTTTTATTTACATAGTGCCAACTGTTTACGCAGCGCTTAATACAATGCATATATTCAAGGGGTATGACAAGACAAGAATTGACAGACTAAGACCAAACGACACATTAGGTGGAGAGTGCCCGGCTCGCAAGCTTACAATCTATGAACGAAGATTACCCAGTGAGGTCGCATAGTCCCATACACCAAGATACAGTATTAATGTTTCTGGGCAACTCCTCCACTTTTTCTTCGCACAACTAATTTTTTTTATATGCTAAAAATTCCCCTCTTTTTATTGCTGATATTTAATAAAAGTTACGTTTATTCACAGATTAACATAAAAGTTCCTTGGAGCTTTACCATTTTCATTTTTTTTTTTTAATAAGAAAACCCCTGCTATGGAGGACTGCACAGACCTGGTTCTATTCCAAAGTAGTTTATCGTGTACGTTATTTACACAATATCATTCATACACACGGGCTCTGTTTGAATACACATTGTTATAACTTTTAGGCGTAGGATGCCGGAATACACTCACACCATTAAGCAAGGGACACTTGGCAGGTATGTTTTAATGTATTAATGGAGTCTTGAGATGATACCCAGAAACAAGATATGTTAAATTGCATGAGTCCCAAAAGCTTATGACACTTGATCTTTTCTCTTGGGCTAATATACATTTTTCTTATATTTAATGTAATAATAGGTTCTCTGCTGTTTCTATATACACATACACACTATGGTGACATATCTAACCTCCTAGTAAATACGGCCATGTGGGGGAGAAAGAAGGACAGGGTGATTTGGATCCCACACAGGGAATGCCCCTCCTAAACAGAGACATTTAGGAGGTTTTTTGCCACTGCCCACACTAAATATGAAACATTTTCTCGTGCAACGCCTATTGCGCATGGGTGAAAAAATCCCAGTACCCCGGATGTTGCGCTCCCGCAGCGTTGCTCTGTGAGGCCGCTTTCCTTTTCTGGGAGGAGTGTAGACGTGGCAAGCTCTGAGAAGCTGGGCTTCTCCAGTGGTTGAGAGCTGGGTCGTCATTTCCGGTCGGAACTAGAGACAGACGCTTTCGGAAAGCGGACGGGGAAGTGAGGGAGTGTAAGCCTAGCCGGAACGGAAGGTAGTGGTGCATATTCAAGGCCCTGTGACTAGAGCGAGAGACCGGGCCGCGTCTGCTTGGGCTGGGCTGCCATTAAGAGTGTTCGTCTGCCCCATTGATCGTATAGTACTATACAGCAGGTAGGCCTGCAGGATTTCAGTAGTGTGAGACCGGCCATGTCTTCCCACAGGCCCACCTATTAGAACGCAATGGCCCACGGCTTACTACGTTAAATGGCCATCTCCCTGATGGGTATACAGAACATGTAATAGATCCATTTGCTTCTAGACGTCATCATATCACTTGTATGTTGAGCCCCATTTCTTCTGATCTGACTTTAGAACTTTGACAACCCACTTAGTGCTCCCTATCTATTATAAGGAAGCCAGACATTTAACAGCAGCTTTCGGTTTGCTGCTCTGGTTAGAGTAGTGCATAATAATAATAATAATAATAATAATAATGCTTTTATAGCTGGATTTTTACATTTTCTATTATCTCTTATATAGCGCCTATAATTTACCTGGTGCTTCTTACTGCACCTCTATTCAAATTGTATTTTTATTTTGTATTTATACAGGGCCAACAATTTGTTCAAATATATATGTTCAAAGGATATGTCATAGCTAGATTTGAAGGAAAATAGGGCGCCTACAATCAATGTTGTTCCTGTGCTTTGCTTGTGTTTATATAGAGTTACCTAGTTTGGCCTGATGCTCTGCAGCTTATATTTTTATTTGAATGGAAAAGGTATATTTTTAATCAAATTATACAATTTATTGATTGGTTGTCCTGTTCGTTTTTTTTTTAATTAGACTTAATATTTTGTGGCGCTCTCTGCCCCTTCATTTGTATTTGCCTGTATGTTATGTTAGAACGAGTATAGCAAAGTCACTCATTCCAGATCTTTAATATAGGTAGCAACTGTGACCATAATCACTTTTTAAAAGATATCCAAGTAATTTTAACTTATGCGACCTGTCTCTTGAAGGAGTTAGAATTTCTAGATCTCCGTACTTAAATATTTAAGATGCCCTGGGTCTTTTGACCCGTTTAAGATGGAATTGTGAGTATTTTAGTACACATATGTTTACAGTGGCTTGATAAGCTGTCAAGCTTCTAAACAATAATATGTCAGGAATTGATCATCGTCGTCTACTTTGGAAATCCGTAGCAACTGGTGCCTTGCGTTAGGGATCAATGTGTCTTAATTCATTTGATCGCGGTATTTTGTTGAACTAATTTGTCGTATGTTTCCTTACATGTGTGACAGTAAATGGTAGAATTATTGTTAATTCTTGTTTTTATTTTGTGTATGGTCAGTCACATTTCTCTTTTCATGTCTGTGCTAATTACTCGGTACGAATAAACATAACATAGAGAAGAGCTTCATTGCGACGTTAATTTAGGAAATTATGATTCGATAGTTATGCTGGTATTTGCTGAAATAGCCATGAAAATGACAGTCTTTGTTGTATGTAACTCACATTGCAACTGTTGTGATGTTAAGTGGGTGAAACATTGTAAATGTACTATTTAACACTATTGTCCCTTTTCCCACTCAACAGGTAAGACCAGTCTGGGGATGAACACAAGATGAATGTGAACCAGCCACCGCATTTAGCTACTCCTTACATGCAGCCTCAGCCTGGGGGTTACCAACAGCCTCCCTATGGGGACCAAACAGTGCCTGGAGGACCTCAGTATCCTGGATATAACGGGCCAATGCAAGGCTATCCACAGCATCCCCCTTCACAAGGTACTAGTCTTACCTCATTGACACATAGCGTGTGGAAATCATCCCCAGTATCTGCTTTTGTGGCATTCATGTTTCATGCTTTAAATAATAGTTGAAGGTTGAATCTTAAAGGCACACTCCAAGTCATCATGTGCGGTTTAATACACATGGTCGCTTTGTGGTCGCTTTACAATTTTGTGATGTCCCTTCTGCAGAATCCCCCACATATGCAATTGCCCCTTTACTCTGCCCAGCTAAATGATGTGAAGGAGATGTGTTCGTGCTCAGGGAATGCTGCGGCTAAGACTCTATATTCGTGTTGGATGCTTATCGGGGTCCAGTTTGCATGTACCATATTACGTTACATTGCAGTTTATTTATAGAGCCAGTTTATGAAGTTAGAATGCCTCCTTTAGCTGGTTCTGCTGAAACCAGGAAGCATACTTTAGAATGCTACCTGCAGGTGATCAGTATAACTATAATGCTAGTCAGTGAATAGCAGCAGCCAATCACATGCATGCTTACATAACTTTGTTTTTCTAGTATACATACAGTGTGAGCTCAGCTTCCATTGACTAGAATAAGGAGTGATACTGAGCATGTACAGGAAGCATACAAAAGCATGCTTCCTTGTTTCTGTAGAGGCATCCAGAGAATGCTATGACAGAATAATTCATTTTCCAATTTGCATGCAGTAACTGTTCTCTAGCTTACTGTCCTAATGTCATTGTGCTTCCCTGTTTAGTTTGAATGAAGTATATATCATAAGCACTTGATAATAACACATTAAAACATGTCATTCCAAATAGCTATGAAAAGATTGCTGAACCCCAAACTTTGTCTAGGGTCTTAATTTTATTTTAAACAGTTCCTTTCCACTTCATCTTTATTTAGCCTTTCTCTAATGTCTTTCTTTCCAGGGTTTCCTTCTAGCTCAGGATTCTCTTTAAAAGGGTCTCCTGATTCTTTCACTTCTGGCACTTCTTCCCCTGTATCCTCTGACTACATAGGTAAATGTAGATGCAGCAGCACATTATCTCATCTATACTGTGGTTATTAAACATATTGTTTGAGATTGAGGCATTGTTGGTCTTGGTTAATGAACATGTTAATCATCTAATGCCAAAGAGATTGTTTTATTTAGTCTATCGCAACATCTGCAGCTCCCCTTGCTTATTGCTTATCGCAGTCCTTTGTGTATCTTGTACTCTCAGGTCCCATGAGGTCTCAACCCACATCAGGGCCACCAACAACAGCAGGATCAGCTGTTCCTCGAGACCAGCTTCTGTATAATCAGTATGGCCAAGGAGATGTGCAGAATGGACCGGCATCATTGGGCAATCAGATGCAAAGGTGTTTCTTGTTCTTCCTACTGAAAACATTGCTAGTGCTCATACACCATAATACATTGCATATGAAAATGGTACTGTCTCTATGACTAAAAAATAAAGCTGTCCTGTAAATATTGACATTTTTTAACTATGTAATCCTTTTCTCCAAATACTCTCTCCTCTTTTAAATTAACAAAAGTGATGTACAGTATTATAACTTCACCAAAACGCTCCTTGTTCAGAGGAGCATTCAGTCTATACTTACAACCTACATTCTGCAAAGAAACTATTTCTTCTGACCACTTTCAAGAACTCTTCCACTAAACCATCCTCACCCGAGTAATTCACATTCTTCCCAACCTTCCCAAGCTAGTTAGCTTGCAAGAACAGCCCTTTTCTTCTGTACCAGTATGTCTTGATGTGCTTTCATGTTGTTAATTTTGTATATTGTCAACTTTATTTGGTTGTTAAAATGTTTTACAGACCCCCCTTGAACAACCAGTCCTACATACAGCCGGGGACTCTTCCACAGGCAACTAGTTACCAGCAATATCTACCACCCTCAAGCAGTGCACAGCAAATAACCAATCAGATGATGGGAATGCACATTGGTGGCCCTGCAACATCTGCTCCACCACCTACAGGGCTCCCTTATGGTAAGCAAATATATTTCTATTCATGATTGTACCTGGAAATGTCCAAGGAGATCCGTCTTGCCTGAACCTGACCTTCCACGCACTATATATTTGTTGTGAGTGTGCCAAGCCTGGCTGCACTAGGCAAACCAAGTCTATTTTGAGGTAGGGCTAAAGCATTTGGTAAGTGAGTTGGTCTAAATGCCATAACGCCACCAACGAAAGAGATAGAGTTACTACACTGGTATGCCAGCATGTTATTGTTACCATAAGAAATGGCGTTGCTATTTTCAGTTTTGTGAGGCTTTCATTTATTGTAGGGTATTATGTACAGGCTTTGCTTATAATTTCAGGTGGTTTCTGAAATTTGGTGTATGTCACTTCCCACAGGTGCTCAAAACTCTCTTCCACCATCATCTGGAAGTTTTCCTGCCAGCGGATCAAATGTTTATACTCCGTACCCAAATCAACAAAGTCCTTCTCCTATGAATTTGGCTCAAGGGATGCCTCCTACGAGTCAACCACAGGTTTTGCCACCCCAGACACAACGTTTTGGCGGCCCCCCACCTCCGCAGCGTCTTCCTTCTCCACAAGCTCCAGGCTTTGGCCCTCCTCAGTCATCGGCAGCTCCTCCTTCAAGTTACCCCTCTCAGTTGCCTGGTGGACCTCCACCTACATCAGTGCAAGGTCCCCAGCTGCCAGGACAACATCTGCCAGCATCTTCATTAACGCAAACCAACCATGTTCCACCTTCTCAGTCGCAGACAACTATGCCTGGAGTCTCTCAGGGGCCACCTCCTATGCCCCCTGGTCAAGGTGGATTTCCTCTTCAACAGAATGGTATGTCCAAGCAGTGTATATAAACTGCATGTATTATATGGCCATTTGCAGGTATGTTTATATTAGGGAGATTTTCATTAGAGTTCTTATGACCGCCTCCTCCCGTGATTACTGCCCTGTGATGATACTTGGAGCAAAGTTCTTTGCAACCAGATAATTTTAGGGTTGGGCAGCCATTAGTGATCATGCTAAGATTTTGAAGTTATATGTAGTGTTAGAGTCACTGAGTTTGGGATAGCACATCTGCTGCATCCCATGAAACCCTTTTTTCCCTAAATATCCTTCCTTAAAGATTATATTTGTTCTATACGATGTATTGAGAAATAATCTATTGTAGATGCTTCTGAAGATGAAAAAGATTTACATGCTGTCGCGTGATATTTTCTAGGCTCCTTTGGACAAGTGAGGGGCCCGCAGCCTGGTTATCCTGGGAATTATCCTCGGGCCCCTAATTATGGAACGCAGCCTGGTCCTCAGGGCCCTCCAGCTCCACCACCCCCGGTGCAGAAGAGACTGGATCCAGATTCCATTCCCAGTCCTGTAAGTGTATCGATACTTAACTTATGTAAAAATGTGGTCGTGTCTTGTTAATGAATGCTCAGAATAGCTCCCAACGCACCGTTCCAAAACCTTTGCCATATGCACAGAGGCTATACAAAGTAGACAAGAAGTTTTTACTTCTCGTTGTGCAGGGGCTGATTAATGTGGGGGTTCTTAACTTCTCGCCGTTTGCCTCTTTCCACAATTTTGGCAGTTGTGACGGGGGACGCAAGAGAGAGGCCTCCTCTCTTAAATTTTTTCAAAATGTGGACTGTTCTCTTGAGTGATGCCACAAGGATATTAGAATCTTACTTTGAGATGATTGCACACCACCGCAAATTATTTTATTTCTATAATGCCCCGCTGCCGTTGACTTGTAACGCCACTGGTCATTGATTGATAACAAAAAAATAGATTTGAGACGATTTCTTCACAGTCTGGATGCATATAAGTCCCTTATCCCTTACACATATTGTTGGTGCAAGTAGTTGATCTGAAAGACAAAACATATTCTCCGTCACACGCTACAGGACATCGTTGCAGTTCACGTGTTAGAAGTGGGGTTCCGGCAAGCACTCAGAAGCATTTTTTTTTTGTGTTATGGGTGGGTTTGATGGGAATGGGGTTGTGAGCGCCGTGTGAAGTTTAAGAAGGTCTGACTTTTCACTGTAACTTTATAACATTGCATAAATTGAATTTTCCAAATAAAAAATACGACACCATTTTCATGCGGCGTATTGGAGGGATTTTAAACAACTGCATGTTATGTCAGTTGATTATTATTTATACCCCAATAAGCCTTACTAACAATAACGGAACGCATCTCATGCAAGGTAAATGGCTCAGGAGCTGAAAACCGAGCTAATGGAAGAGAGAATTCTGATGAATCGCTCTGCATTTGCATGCAAAAAAGCAGAGATGTAAAGTTAAACGGCGTTCATATGCATCCATTTCTTGGTGTCCCGTGTAATAATACAAGTTTGGGTTACTGCTTTGTATTCTGCATTGTTTTTCATGCTTGTTCGTGAATGTAGTTTTGTCTTGCTGCAAACAAACACGAACAAAAAGCTTTTGCAGTTGTGTAGGGTTTGTGTAGCGTCACTTCCTCCACTTTGAAAGATTTATATTTCCCAGCGCTGCCTCGTATCTGTTTACATATTTGTGTCCTGTATAACACGGTTTGTGTATGAATGTCTTCTATATGGGCCTAAGCCGTTAACAAGTAGTAAAGATGGCCATAGAGATACCACTCAGCCACCGATTGTGGGGGGGGGGGTATGCTTGTGTGGGAAAATAACAATGTTGCCTGTTTTTGCTTTAAATTTTCTTTAATCCTGTTTCTCTTTGCTATTTTGTGGCATTGTTTGCTCTTCTTTTTTTTTTTTTTTTTTTTTTAAATATATTAAAGCAACTTAACGAACTGCAACCCCAGCAGAAAACAAGGCACAGAATAGACCCAGATGCAATTCCTAGTCCAGTAAGTGCCGCGTGTCTGTCTTTCCCTTGTCTTAATGAGTGATAGTGAACCCTTGTGATGCTGCACTATGCATGCTGACTCGCCTTACTAATGCATGTAGTCTGCCAACCCCACTAACATCTCCATACCACCAACCTCACCTTATGGAAAGTCAGTACTGTCCGGGTCATACTTTGTTTACACAGCGGCAATAGAAAGCAAGAACCAGACAATGTGTCGAAGCCTAACAGTAGCTGAAGCATTTAATTTATGTATCTATATATACTTCCAGCTCACGTCTAATTTTCACTGGCTGCTGGTCACCACCTACAATGCCACCCTGCGCTATGTGGGTTGTATAAACTCACAGAAGGAAATCAATTCGTTGTACTAACCTGATAATGCGGAGAAGAACTTTATAGGTAGTGGTCAGCAACCCTACCAACAAAGTGTTCATGAGCTTATTCTGCATAATAAGGTTATGGTGGAATCTGCTGGATGTTACCAAAGGGAAATCATTCCCATCTTGTTATATAGTTCAAGGATCTACAGAATACATTAGAACATAGTTTGTTTTTTTTTTTGTTTGGAGAAATGCTCCAAGTCTTAACTAATCATATCTACTTTTTATGTGCCGTTGTCTGCCACTTACAAAGTTCTTCCCTGCCTTTTGAGAGTGTATAAACTTGATTGAGTAGGCTAGCAATACAAGCGATTGTCTTCATCCTCTGAAAGTTGTGTATGTCCTGGAAAAGTACCATATTGATTGTAGGCTGCAGGTTTTTTCCCTAGTTTAAATGTCCCAAGTCTCCTGGAAATTCTGGGGGGTTTTTTGTGTCCCTGATGCACGCAAGAATACCCCTGACGCTTTCTCACCTCTCCCTACCTTCTCTGCCCTCCGCTTCCGTGTCCCCACCTACTTGCCTCTTCTTGTTCTTCTATCTTCGTCCGCTTTTACCGTGTATCAGCTCCGTTGACCAGGACTCTCCCAGGCCGCTTCTGCAAAAGGGCGGAGCCACCACACAAACCCTCTCCCTGATTGGAGGCACCAAGGGGAAAGACTCGTAGCCATTCCTCCAATCACAGGGGCTCCACCCTTTTGTGGAAGCGCTCTAAGAGGCCATGCTATTGCCGATGGGTTTGTGGAAAAAGAGAAGCGTTTCTGTACTTCCACAAAAGGGTGGAGCCACGGTGATTGGAGGAATGAGTAAGGGGCTGTCCCCATGGTGCCTCCAATCAGGGAGAGGGTTTGTCTGGTGGCTCCGCCCTTTTGCAGAAGCACTCGGAAGGAGTGGTCAATGGAGCTGATAAAGGGCAGAAGCGGATGAAGAAAGAAGACAGAAGAAGCAGAGCTGTGGAAAAGAGACATTGTGAGAGTGTGCACATAAATGAAAAATACTGTTTATGCCTTTACTAAGCTGTATTTTTTTTTTAAATGACATTTTTGTAACAAACTGTAAGGGTACGGCCTAAAATTGGGACAATACGGTATGTAGAATCCTTTTTTCTTCGACTCAGTCCCGATGTTTTGTCTCTTTTAGTGTCATGACTTCACTTGCTACGCAGACTCTTCATCTCTTGTGTAAAGCCATATTAACAAACGCTTGTACTTCTGCATATGGAGACGTTATGCTTCTCCTTCATATCGGTATAAATAAAACTAAAGAAGGTGCTGATGTCGTCCAGCTCTTGGTTTGATAGACCCATGGATGTTAAAGGTGTTTATGCTGGAGATCTTAGAAATACGTGTCATACTGTAATAACCGAGTTATAACTCACAGGTCAGATATTTTCTTGGCTCGTTGGAGAATCAACTTTTGCTGATGCTTCTGCTTTGATAACAGTAACCAAAGTATTTGTATAGAGTTAGACAATATTTCACTACAAAGTATATAGGAAAATATTTCAGTATATCCTAGAGCGCGTTGACAAAGTATTTTAGGCCACAGCAATTATTTTAAAATAACCTGCTTTGAACAATTGATGTCCGCCCGGACTTTCATGTGCTCTGCGGTGAAGTGCTGTCTGTTCATAAGCCTTTGTCAGATCTTGCAGTTTCCTATGCTGTGTCCTTGGATGCTGAGCAAGGTCTGTTTTCAGGGTCTGCTTGGATCAGTGTACGTGGATTGATCTGTACCCCAATTAAAACGCTGTATGTGCTTACTTAAACTTCATTCTTTAATGCGATGCACGGATGTAAGGGATTTCTGGTTTAAAGAAGGTAGACTATGGTAACATTATCTCTGGATAAAGACACACAGCTCAGCACATTCCCACAGTTGCTTGTTCTCTATAGATGTACAGATGCTTCACCATAGACTAGGTAGAGGATTGGCGTGTTACTTTGACCAAGGTGGCTTTAAAGGGGAAATTGCATTGGAAGGCATCGGTGACGAGAGCCAAGTGTGTTCCAAGTGTGATCAGCAAGCGATAAGTGTGGAAACACCACGCAGAGCACAGTGAGGTTATTTTCTCCATGAACCTTGATAACATGTTTCTCTATAGTCCTGAGCAAGCCATATAAACCCACTACATAATACTGGTGTTTTAAAGACATTTTTTATCTTGTACCAATGTGCTCTCCAGTGAAGGACCAAAGGGTTTTATTCACTAAAGGGAGAGCTGTTTCAGCTCCGTGATTTCGCTGTATAATAGGAAGTTTTTGCTGTAGGAAGAGCTTGGCTGGCCCTGTATAATGTATAGTTAATCGGTGTTTTTTTGTTTTTTCATTTAGAATAAACGAAGGTGTTTTAGATTGTGTAACCCGTACTGATGTCATCTCATGTGTAGCCCTATGTGTGCGTCTGCGTGTTTACACTTGCATGCCGTCTAGGATGCGTTTTATTTGGACTTTTTTTTTTTTTTCTACGAATGTGTCTTTTGCTACAATCGCAATATTAAGTAACCATACATTAACTTCCCAGATCCAAGTCATAGAAGATGATCGAAACAACCGGAGCTCTGAGCCCTTTGTCACGGCCCTGAGGGGGCAGGTTCCACCGCTTGTAACCACTAACTTTATAGTCAAGGATCAAGGTGCGTTGGAACAGATGCTGTTTACTATTTAACTAATAAATGACCTTGCTGTTTGATTATGTAAATGTTTCTAATGTGTAGTTATTAATAAAAAACATATTTTTAGATACATATTTTAATACGACAAATGCAGTCAACAACTCCGTGTTTGTGTAGAACATGCCTTATTCTTCATATAGTTGGTTACCTTACATTTTAGTCATAGGGCTCTTACAGATGCCCAAGCACTATTACAGTAGGGGAGAGTAATAAATTAACAAGAATAAAAGTGTCCGTGTAAAAGATTGACAATAATAACAGATATTTCGACACAGAAGGATAAGAAGGTCCAGCTGATGTCCCATTCTTATTGGCAGTGTGTTTGTGCGATATCACCCAGTTGCTGTTTTTGTGTGTGTGTGTGTGTATATATGTGTATGTATATATATATGTGTATATTTACACACACACATACACCCACAGGGACCTTTATGAATTTGCATTCTAAATACTTAGACATTAGTATGTAGTTGGTACCCTCTTTGGAGCTGTAACAGCTTCTACTCTTCTGGGAAGGCTTTCCACAAGATTTTGGAATACGTTTTGGACAATTCTATACTTGGTTTGAGGAAGACCCTTTTCCGTTCCAGCAAGACTGTGCCCAGTGCACAAAGTGTGAAGCCCATAAATACCTGGTTGGATGAGTTTGGTGTGAAAAAACTCAACTGGCCCACACAGAGCCCTGACCTCAACCAAACCTTTGGGGTGAACTGGAACGGACATTGCTAGCCAGGCCTTTTCATCCAACATCGGTGCCTGACCTCACAAATGCTCTACTGGGTGAACGGGCAAAATTCCCACAGAACCACTCCAAAATCTTGTGGAAAGAAGAGTGCAAAATGTTATAGCTGCAAGGGGGGGGCAACTACTTATTAATTTATTATTTATAATGTGATGTCATCCAAATCAGGTGTGCCAATACGTATGTATGTGTGTGTGTGTGTGTGTGGTAGTGAGCTAAATTCCTGAAACTAATAATCAGTTATGCTATAATATGGGTGTAGTGTGAGATTATTATTACTCTGAGATTCTTGGGTGGGCATCTCCCATCTTTGAAAAAAATGTACAGAAATATTAACGCATCTTGCTCTGCTTTTTCTTCTAATTTCCCAGGTAATGCGAGTCCCCGCTACATAAGATGCACCTCTTACAATTTCCCTGCCAGTTCAGACATGGCCAAGCAATCGCAGGTTCCACTGGCAGCTGTTATTAAGCCTTTGGCAACCTTACCCCCAGAAGAGGTAAGTATTTAATCAAGTGGTTCTTTGTGTACCTGCCTCTAATTACATGAGCGTGACAAATTGGTATGGTGCCTACTGCGCGGATGCCATTGATACCGCTAATATGATTGGAAACATTTTATCTAGTCTGTTTTCAAGCCTCTGAAAGGGAAATATTTCGATTCGGGGATAGCTGGCCATTTGGAGTCGTATCCCCATAGTCAACCTTTTCGTAATCTGTTCTCTATTGGATGTGAGGATATATTCAATCCGTGCCTCATATAATCATCTTCCCTTTTGCAGCTTAATATAATTCTGTCTTTATCTTTAGTATATCTGTCCTACTTTTCCTTTGCAAAGCTGTGTCAAACTTCTCCCATTGTACATATTTGTCAAAAGTGCACTGCAAAGGATTTTTCCCTTGATCTAAAATTGGAGACACATGTTCAATGATAATATTGCAACAAGCCCCCTCTAAATAAATGTATTCCGTGGAGGGGGGGGGGTTACACGTGTATTATCAGAATATACCTCTTGCTATTTTATTTTTCTCCTAACAATGGGGCTTTAATTAGCTAAGCCTATGAGAATAGGTCCAGCTGTCTAGAAACGTGATACTAAAGAGAGCAGGGGCAGTCTAATGGTAAATCCCAATCCCCAGCTGCTCGGTGTACATTTGCCAGCCGGATTCCAGGAAAATCCTGTAGCCCTGCATAGCGATTCCATATATTCTGTGTTGCCATTTCAGGCTAGCCATAGGGGATTTCCTCTTTAACCAGTGCCACTCATCGAAATCACATACTACACAGAAGCATGTCTGTTTTTACCGTGTCCTTTCCTGGTTGATCTGTTTTGCAGACGTTTGATCGTTGAAAGAGATAGATGTGCTACGTTCCCCAGGCTGCGCAAACCATTCCACCTTAGGGAAATCCAGCATTTTACTTTATTATTATCTTTTATTTATTTAGCGCCAACAGTTTACGCAGCGCTTAATACAATACATATATTCAAGGGGTATGACAAGACGAGAATTGAGAGACTAAGACAAACCGATACATTAGGTGGCGAGAGCCCGGCTCGCAAGCTTGGATCCCCAGCTGATTCTGTAGCTATAATTTGTAGATCAAAAGATGTCTGCTGGTATCTGTATATTGTAGAGATATATATATATATATATATATATATATATATATTTATTTATTTTTATTGTGTTGGCTGGCTCTCTAGAAAATATATAAATAACACTATAGTGATGTGTGCGTTTTCTGACCGTGCCGCTCAATGAGTGATGTTCTTCCGCGAGAGGCTCATCCTGCCTGCTGGCATAGTAGTTATAATTTCTCTTTTAAAGATGACTGTACCCTGGAAAAAAGAATTGCGAATTGTGCTTGGTAAATATTTGCCTAGCCACGTATTCCAAAGATTTCTCTTCTCCTTGGGTTCCCATCTTTTGTCGTTTTCTATTAGGAGCCGTATAAGACGTTAAATAATGTAGTGCTACGGTTACTAAGTTTGTCGTTTTCTCGAAGGCCCCTCCCTGCGTTGTTGATCACGGAGAGTCCGGTCCTGTTCGCTGCAACCGATGCAAGGCCTACATGTGCCCTTACATGCAGTTTATCGAGGGCGGCCGAAGGTTCCAGTGTTGTTTCTGTAGCTGCGTCACGGAAGGTGAGCGCGCCAAACGTTTGTACTTTGAGAAAGAATAGTTGTGTTCTGGCATAGCTGTCTTCCTGGACTGTTATCTCTCTAGAGCAGGGGTTCTCAAACTGCGGCCCTCCAGCTGCTGCAGGACTACATCTCCCATACTCCTCAGCCAGCCCCTTAGCTGAAGGAGCATTATGGGAGATGTAGTCCTGCAGCAGCTGGAGGGCCGCAGTTTGAGAACCCCTGCTCTAGAGGAAAGGGGAAGGTAAAAGTCAGAACAGGAAATAAAACTATTTCATTTTGGACAAGGCAGTGCTTGGAAGATTCATTCAAAATGTGCTACTCTAAACTATTGTTGGTCTGAATACAGTGCTGTTAAAATTGCTCGTTTAAAACTCAGTTTTGATATAGGAAGAACGTGAAAGGTTTCATCTCATAGACTTGACTGAGTGAGTAACTCGAGCAGCTTCTCTATTCAAGAAACTGTTCCTGTCATGGATAATTAATTTGGGGAGGATCATCTCGCCTCGTTCGCTATGCGTTGTGCATCCCTTCTTACAGGTGTATCGGCCCTTCATAACGCACAATGTGGTCTGTGAAATGAAACCTATTTACTGTTAAGTGAATAAACCCTGTTTATATAATTGATATGTAGCTTAACGAACCGGAGGTAGAGAAGCTCATGTTCCTCTTTGTATCTTTCATTAACACGCTATACGCTTTAAAAAAAATATTTAGCATTTAATATTCATTACAACAAGAGATGATATAATCCCGTTTACATTTAGCAGACAATATGAATGAATTCAGTAGCTGTAACTATCAGTGTATGCCTTTATTCATTGTGTCCTTTATTACTGCACAGGTGGGACAGTTCATTACAGACCTGGGTTTTCCCTCATGATAGATAGATATATATATAAATATATAGATGGATAGATAGATATCTCATTAGCTAGACTAGAGTCAGGGTGGTTTTAAAACTTCCTATGCAAGATATACATAATTTGAGAAATAAAAAGTAGAAAATTATTTTCGTTACTGCTGTTAGTTTGGCGAAGTGATGCTTTCAGTTTGCTGTCAATAACATGGATTCCAATGACTTTTTTCTTATTTAGTCCCTCCACATTACTTCCAGCACTTGGATCATACGGGGAAGAGAGTAGATTGCTATGACCGACCAGAGTTATCTATGGGATCATACGAGTTCACAGCAACAGTCGACTACTGTAAGGTAAGAAACGCAGAGAACGATGCTGAAATGTTAATACCGATTGGTGTTCCTTCTGTGTTTGCTGGTTTATCTTTGGAATGAAATCTTTAGCAGTGCTGATTGGTCTTTGTTTCAATGGCAGAATAACAAGATTCCAAATCCCCCGGCTTTCATTTTCATGATTGACGTGTCGTACAATGCTGTGAAGAGTGGATTGGTAGCCCTGATCTGTGAGGAGCTGAAGCAGCTTATAGATTACCTGCCCAGGTAAGGGAGAACGGATATAACATTTGCCTCAGTCATCCCCTTCTTTCATTTTTACTTTTGCTCAAAACTGAAGGGAGTTTAAACTGTGTGTACATAGTTGTGTGTACGGAGTTAAATAAAAATGCTATACATACAGCTGAAATTGTTTTTGGTTATCTGCAAGAGAATGCTTTAAATAGGTTTAGTTAAAGCGTACATTTGTGATCTTTCTAAATAATAAAACTTAGTTGGGTCATTGGACCAGAGGAATCTCATGCCATTGACGTATTACCCTTCACTGTTTTTCCAGGGAAGGCGATATGGAAGAGTCCGTTATCCGAGTGGGATTTGTGACCTATAACAAAGTCCTCCACTTCTATAATGTGAAAAGCTCCCTCGCTCAACCACAGATGATGGTCGTTTCAGATGTGGCAGATATGTTTGTTCCTCTTCTGGATGGATTTTTAGTCAATGTGAATGAATCCAGAACGGTTATCACCAGGTAAGTATCGAGATTTGTTTGCGCATTTGTTTGGTTTTGTTAGTATGTTTTTCGCTGACCTTCGCTGTTTTGTGTTCCACAAAGTTTGCTGGACCAGATTCCAGAATTATTTGCTGACACAAGGGAAACAGAGACTGTCTTTGCTCCAGTTGTACAAGCTGGTTTGGAGGCATTGAAGGTAGGAGGTGCTATGTTTATACTCTACATGTACTTTATGCATAATTAAACATTTACAAACAGTACTGCATCTTGTTAAATCAACATGTTAAGTTGGCATGAACAATCGTGTAGTGTACAGGTCCTACCCAGAAGATACGGGCTCCTGTATGCAGCCTTCTTAGCATCTCTTGCTTTGTTCTGGGTTTTTTTTCTCTACTTGCTATTTGATTCATATTTTATTCTGTCCCATTAGGCCGCAGACTGCGCCGGAAAGCTTTTTATCTTTCACACTAGTCTTCCCATTGCTGAGGCTCCTGGGAAACTTAAGAACAAGGATGACAAGAAGCTAATTAATACAGATAAGGAGAAGGTAAATAATTGCTGAACTAGTATTCTTTTGATGTCACATACCCAAAAAGAATAGGATTCATAATTCGGGGGATTTGATTTAATGGAAGAGAAAGTAATTCTATACTAATTATATATATATATATATCTCTATATGTCTTGTGCTTTGGTTTTAAAATTTTACTTTGACTTCAGATGAATTTAAATGATTATATGTTCTTGCAGACTTTGTTCCAGCCTCAGACCAATTTCTACAACAGCTTGGCCCAGGAATGTGTAGCCCAGGGGTGCTGTGTGGACTTATTCCTGTTTCCCAATCAGTTTCTGGATGTGGCCACACTTGGTGTGGTGCCTTACCAGACTGGAGGCTCGGTCTATAAGTATACATTTTTCCAGGTAAGTGAATGAATGTCCGAAATGCAATAACAAATATTATATATATATATTTAAACATTTGTTTTCGTGGTCTCCTGACAGAAACATGTTATGTAAACAACATCAAGAAATAAAACAAAACAAGAATGTTTTACATTTCACAACATTTGGAAGGAAAACTAGTCTAGTAATTAAATTGATTCTGTCGGGAAGATTATTAATAGAGTAGTGAACAGTAGGTTGTGCAGCATCAGCAAGCTAAACGCAATTTATACTGTCTTACCCAGATCCACGTTTGACCCATCAGATGTCATGGATGGTTTATACTATTATAACTCATGCCTAGAAGGCACATTTCGTCCTGGCATTGGAACATCACCAGCTCCACTGTTAGGCTATATATGTTGTCGTAATTGTTATACTAGAATATGGACTTTTCATGTAGTGTAAGAGTGAGGTTAACCGGTTTTATTTTTAAATTCCATCTGCAGCTGGAAACTGATAAGGAGCGCTTCTTAAACGACTTGCGCAGGGACGTACAGAAAGACATAGGCTTTGATGCCGTTATGAGGGTCCGAACCAGCACTGGTAAGTTACCAGAAGAGGTATTCTCATTGATCAATTTGTGAGTTGTCTATAATTCACAAGCTTAAAACGGACTATAGACAATACTTTAGGATAGCCCTCGGTTTGTAGAATGTTCACATTGATGTTCCATCGTGTGGAAACTAGTGTTTAATTTTTCGAGGACATTCATTTCAGGCATTCGGGCAACGGACTTCTTTGGCGCTTTCTACATGAGTAACACCACAGATGTAGAGCTGGCGGGACTGGATTGCGATAAGACCATAACTGTGGAGTTTAAACATGACGATAAGCTGAATGAAGATACGGGAGCCCTTTTACAGGTAACAAATCAGAACTTAAATATATTTTTTATATATTGATCATTCAGTGTCCTTTTTCCTTATCTTAAAAGCATTTATTTAAATGTTACTTTCGCTAATGGAGGGCTGAAACCTTTGTTTTTCTGCGTATTTATTGTAGATGACTTGTTTAAGGTATGGCGTTTCACTTGTATTATCTTTATCTGTGTTTTTGTTATGCAGTGTGCTGTACTGTATACCAGTTGTGGGGGGCAGCGTAGGCTGCGAGTTCACAACATGGCCCTGAACTGTTGTACGCAGCTGGCTGATCTCTACAGGAACTGCGAGACTGATACGCTTATTAACTTCTTTGCCAAGTTTGGTAAGGGTTTATTATCTTCTGTACCAGCCACGACTTGATTCTTATTTCAGGCTAATTCTAAGTGTTTTCATTTATGGTACAATAATAGAATAAAAATACAACTCTGGATTCTAAAGTAGTAAATTAAGATTGACTGTCATAGCCTTTAGGTGGAAGCATTTACGTGCCTGATAGACTGAGTCAGAAGGAACAAAATAAGCATTGACCTAAGAAAGTGCCCCACGTCACATGAGGATTTGTTAATTGTTCTCTCTGTGTTGGCAGCATATCGTGGAGTCCTGAGCAACCCAACAAAGACTGTCCGTGATTCTCTGATTAATCAGTCGGCACAGATCCTAGCCTGTTACCGGAAGAACTGTGCAAGCCCTTCGTCTGCTGGTCAGGTAACTGCTTATACTCTCTGCACTGTTTCCCCCACGCTACTAAAAATATTAACTGACCAAAGTGGTGCTTACTATTCAGTGGGTTTGAATTGTTCATCTCGCCTGCGAAAACCTAGTTTAGTCAACCCCGCTCTCTTTTAATCTGTAATATTTTAGGCTTCTGATGTTACAGATGGTCCTAGCGTGGGGAAAATCCTACTGGTCAGGATTGTTGCTGGGCTAGGTTTCTTCTCATGTAGTTTTGATGCCTCCTAGAAAGCTGCATGAGATGCAAACTCTTTAAATGTGCCCAAAACCATACTTTACTATAGTAATGTGGTCTTGCCTTTTTTGACAGCTTATTCTCCCAGAATGCATGAAGCTACTACCGGTTTACCTGAACTGTGTGCTGAAAAGTGACGTGCTTCAACCTGGTCCTGAAGTGTCAATTGACGATCGGGCCTACATCCGGCAACTTGTCTTATCCATGGATGTTGCCGATTCGCATGTCTTTTTTTACCCCAGGCTCCTGCCCTTGGTAAGTATCTGTTCTTGCTACCCAGTTTATCTGGCATTTTGTCTATGCGCGTTCTCCATTTTATCCGTTCTGGGCACTGTGTGATTTGTTATTCTGAAACATTTCCTTTAACAGACCAAAGTGGATCCAGCTAGCGACTCCTTGTCTGTAGCTATCCGTTCGTCAGAGGAACGCCTCTCTAAGGGTGAAATTTACTTGCTTGAGAATGGATTGAACTTGTTTATATGGGTTGGTGCAAATGTGCAGCAGTCACTCATCCAGAACCTCTTTGGCGTATCATCTTTCAGCCAGATTGAATCTAATTTGGTAAGTATTCAAAGTAGATGCTCATTTTACATGTATTGGAGAAATGTAATTTACTGTTAAGTACGTTATACTTTACTGTTTTTAGGTTTAACAAAGGAGAATAGCTATAGCTGTATTGGCCCAAAATTGAAACCTTTCAGTCGGCCAAAGTGAAATAAGATGTAGTCATATTAGCTTTTCAGGACCTCAGAGGACCTATTCACCATCTGAGAACTCTGAGAAAGCTTTTGCGGCTCTACATCTTTCTCTGTGTTGGCCCTGTAAAAGGTATAAAATTCCAAGTCCATCTAGGTAAAAAAAAAAAAAAAAATTAGAAATGGTGAAAAGGAAAACAATAAGTGATTGGAATGGAGTTGAGTTTAGGAGTGTCTTCACTTGTAGACCTTTGTATATCGTGAAAAGTGCCATTCTGTATTTTTGTTAGTGGTTTTCTTTCTGCTACTGTTTGCAATCTTTTTTTTTTTTTTTTTTTTTGGACTATATTGTAAAAAATATAATTCTAGTACCTGAGTTTTATAGTCACCCAGCCAGACATTCTGAGTAATTAAAGCCTTTAGAAGAAGGAATTAAGCAGCTCAGTCTGTTTTGAGCTGGGAAAGTCACCCGGAATATCAGGCATGACGACAATGGCAGCCTCCAGGTCTCCGGATAAGGGAGTTTTATTTTTTTTTATTTTTTTTTTAAAAGAGAGCTAAGTTCAGTCTTAAACTGCATTATTATGTATATATAGTAAATAAATATTGAATATTCATTTTTATGTAGGATGTCCCCTTTAATGATATACGATCGCCGTTTGGTGAATCTGTGCAGTATGCTCAGCCACGGTTTGACTGTTTTAAAGCCCCATTTTGGTATTGATCAGAATACTTTGTTTTCAGGGTGCACTGCCGAAGCTGGATAATCCAATTTCAAACAAAATGCATGCAATTATAACAAGCTTCAGAGCTCAGAGACCACGGTATATGAAGGTAAGTAGAGCTTCTCTGGTAAATCTAACCTTTCAGGCTATGCCATGTGAATGTTTTCATGTAAATACCAAATAGCAGAACATTTGAACTACATTATTCAATTGACCTCTTTAGTGCTTTCACGTTGTACATTTAAACCAACCTCAGATAAGAAAGCTTTTTACTACCCTTTTAAGGGAAAAATGTTTCTCAAATATATGAAACCTCTGTAAGACCCAGCAAGCAGCTGTACCTATACATTGCGTCCCTACACCTTCTTAATGCCCCAATGGCGCACAGTCTTATACATTTACACTAATGCTTTTTGCCCCTCTTCTCAGTGACCCTCTGCCAAACATACTAGATGCCCTACAACAGCACGGCGTAACTTAATTTTTCTTACCTTTTATGTATATAACAGTATGTAGAATTTTAAAATTATTTTCTTTTGTCTTCTTGGTAGCTGCTGGTTGTGAAGCAAGATGACAAGCTGGAGATGCTTTTCAAACACCTCTTGGTGGAAGACAAGAACCTCAATGGAGGTGCTTCATACGTAGACTTCCTCTGTCACATGCACAAGGAGATCAGACAGCTTCTGAGTTAAAGATAAAGAGCTGGTGGCGCACACCTTTAGTGACATTCAAAATCTTCTACTGTCCACCTTTGTTCTTTTATTTCTGCTACTGCAACCAGGACAGTCACAAATGAGTTCATCTTTTTTTTTTCCTACTCCATCCTTTTCTTAAGAGACAGGTTTCCCATCCAAAGAGAGTTCTCCTTAAAAGTAACACTTTTAGGATCCCAATCAGAGAGAAAACTCATCCAGGCATTGAAAAGCACGTTCCCATGGAGGACCCCAGGCTTCTTCAATTGTTGCTAATTATGTTGCAATGAATGTAGATTTCTCAAATGCGAATGAATTGAAAAATACACTGGTTCTTGTCATGTTGACTGGTTGCTCTACCGTTTGAAGAATGAGTGATTGTAAAAAAATGGATGAACTGGCTTAAACAATAGAAAAAAAAAATCACATATTTCTAATAACCTGCAATGAACCACTTAAAGAAATGACGCCCTACCTGGTAGTATTGAGTGTTTTTTTTTTTTTTTCTCCCTTTGTAATTACTTGTCACGGTTAAAATATGTTTCTACATGCAATGCTTCTTATGGATAATTATATATTAAAATGATACAATGGAAAGAGAGATTTAGGGGGCTCAACAGATCTATTTTTTTTTTTGTGGTGATACAATTCCTAATCTCAGTCTAAAACATGACCAGGTGATATTTTATTATTTTTTATGCGGGATTATATCTCGCTCATCTTGCATGTACTTTTAGATACTTCATCATTTGTTGTTTGTGAGACCTGTTCCCAAGCTGCCTTTTCTCGTATGTATGTTGATCATTGTCATACCTTTCGCTCTGCAGCGGCTACTATGAAATCATTTTAAATCCAGTTTGACTTTTATAAGATTAGTGGATAACATGTGACCCAACAGCCTCACCAAATATGAGATCTATAATAATTCTAAATTGAGAATCTATTTCAATGTCGCCATATTTTGACTATCATTTCTATTTATTTGATATGCACGCTAAGGACCCAAGATCAGAACACCATGTTCTTATTTGAAGCAGGTCACAAGCAAATTAACCTGAGATAGTTTAGCTTTGAGCGTTTGCAGACGTTGGGTACCCCCCATTACATAGTGATCAGGTAGAGAGGCTAGGGCTAGGAAGAAAGGCTAGATCTATTTTAAACATTAGATGCAAAAGTAAAGAAAATACCCCCCCACTTCCAAAAAAAAAAAAGGTCTTTCATCTAGGATGTGTGCTACAGATTCATAAACTAGTTTGAAATGTTTATAATTGAATCTAGTACGAGGAGGGTCTTCACAAGTAAATCAAGTTGGGGGCTTAGACATCCCGGACCACCTGCCTTAATGTAGCATTCTGTGTTTTTGGATTCTTCATACCGTAGCCCCCTTTTTGCTGAAACCGAAGGACAATGATCTCCGAGACGAACTGCAGTCTCGGATGGAGACCCTTCTTTTGGAGACCCAGCCTTCGTTCATTCAATACCACAGAAAATAACTTCCAGTAGTTTACTGTCGGTATTTTTTTTCTCCCCTACATTCTTATAATAAGTAATGGGAAAAAAAACCAGAGCCACATCAGAATAAACAGACTATGTATATTAATGTTTAGTATTATGTCATGTTGATTTGAAGAAGGAACTGGTATAAATTATATACATATATATTCAAAGCTTTTCTTCACTTGTGTTTCTTTTCCCAATGCATCTTTTAATTTGTAAAGAAATAAAATAAATTCAGATGTATTTTAGTGAATTGCTTGTGCAGTGTGAACCCTCTACCTCTGTATGTTAGATTCTGATATTAAGGTAATTGGCAAGAGGTCTTAAATTCTTTGCGTCCCTTCATTTTTGGTAAAATGTTTTTGTTTGATATTTTTAGTAGATGACTAGTCTATCCCATTGCTTTGTCTGCAGTATACTATAACTGTACATAAACCTAGTAATCAAGGTCAGAGAAGGTTACTCACAGCATTAAGGGGGTCTTCTGTCAAGGCTAATAACAAAGCCTTTCCAGTATTCTCTGCAATACCAGAACGGTATTGGTGTGAAGGACCTAAGAGAATCCATCACTGCTGCATAGAGACAACTGGCTAGGAGATCTAGAACAAAGTAGGATCAGGTACAGAAGATGTCCGTGGGATAGTGGATGTGAGGGTATGACTGCATTCTAGAGGATCACCAGAATACCGCTGGTAAGCACCGTGGCCAGCAAGCATCAATGGAGATCCAAGGTCAGTGCTTTGTTCTATTACGCGTCTGTACTGCACATTGTGTATTGCAAATGTTTATAGTGAGATAAATGAGGCTTTACTTACCGAGACCGTGAGCAATCCTTGGCACCCTATGGCCCTCACTACCTACTAGATATCACATTCATATTTGTGACCAAAAACTGCAATGTACAATGAGTTCTGCCCCGAATAGAAAACCGTACCAACGACAGCAAGGGGGGGGGCGGTAAGCTGCTTCTCCCCCCAGCTCACGTAATTAAGAACAAAACTGGCTGTCGAATGTTTTTTTATGTATTTATTTAGCCAAATTTACCATTACAGAATTCAGAATTAAACTAATTCGCCCAAGTGCTTTGATATGTGCTGCACTTTTATGCTACCACAATTTAATATAGAGGTATATCTGAGCCCCTCTAAACAGCTCAGGGAACATTTGGAGCTGTGCAGCCCCTGCGGAGCGAGGTGAGATTAGGGCACGTTTTCAAGATTCGTGAGCTGCTCGCTTTTATAAGGTTTAGAGGACGAGGACCCGAAACCAGCCGATATTTACAATCCCTAATACTTTAACATGCACGGTGGTTTTAGGGAAAAGGAGACTTTTGGTTATAATAGTCACCCCAATCGCTATATGATATGATAATCTGGAGTGTTCCCAGGTATACTTTTTAGGTCTGTAGATACGCTTGGATACCCTCTTACACAGCAAGCAAATAATAACAGGAGCAGGGAAAGATCATTTGATTTTGGGAATTCCCATCTCCATCAGCCGTCTGTAGACTTTAACATACCCCCCCCCCCCCCAAGAGCTGAAATATTAACCCTTTAATAGCCAACCATGTTACCCAAATAGCTCTAATATACTAATATACTCGTGGGAACCTTGATTTCTAAATATTTAAAGATACGTTTAAATGAGTCACCTGCATTCAAGTAGGAATATCAAGCATAATAAACTCGTGGCAAAAGCACCAACTGGAGGTGAATATGTGATCACAGTGTGGAGTAGGAAGGAGTCAGGACTGCAGACTGTGTGACCCTGAGAATCTGCCCTCATTATTTTTATTTATTGATTTAAAATAATACTCTGCAGAGCTTTCTTATATGGCTCCACTCCAGTGAAATATATACAGTGTTACATATTTCCTTACGTATTATTCCCCAGCATTTTGAATCAATTACGCACAGACCACATGAAGTAGTAATTTTAGCTGTGAAAAAAATCAGACAACGTAATAAAGAGTTGTTCTTTTCAATAAAGTTTCCTTAAAAAAAAAAAAAAAAATGCATGACGTTCCTCGTCCACACAGCCACTCAGGCCGGAAGTAGTGGTCGCAGACAGTGTGCCACGTCCTGGAGGATGTTCCGCTGTGTTTACAAGAGAATGGCGAGTGGGGAGAACCCAAATGACATAAAAGACAAGGAGAAACAATGAAAACCCGCGCCGATACTGATGAGATGGCTGCACCTCCGAGGACTGTATCAGGAGTAGGCTGTGTGGCTGATATAATGTGCTCCTTACGGACTTGTTCACGTAGGACTATGCAATGGGTTCAGCTTCATAGTAGGTCCCAATTTAAAGACCTTCATTGGATAAGATGTCCCTCTTTTGGCTGTTTTGGTGCAGCTTTCGTCTTGTCTTTGCTAGTTCCTTCCCTAGCTGTAGCCGAATCCCATCAGTGGGATGGACATGTCCCAGTGGAAAGTTATGAAGTAGGCTGGTCAGATCCAGATATACAAGATAGAAGTTCTCATGTACCGGTAAATGCCCAGAGCCTTTCAGATGAATCCAGAACTTCTCTGGAGGAGGGAGTATTAACAGCCGATCACTGGGATCATTCATCATTTCAGCCCTCCAGTGTATTTTCTAATGGTGAATTTGGGGCAATAGTATCAGACTCTTACCGTGGCCCCGGCAATAGTGACACAAGGACCAACAGAGAGTTGCCCATTCTCTTATGGTGGAGTGAAAACCTCTTCCCTCACTTCCCAGGACAGACTGAAAGGATTAACTGTCCTCTCAGCTCCTGTCTGGTGACAAAAAATAAGAGGGTGAAACTTCACAAGAGAACAAAGTCTATCATCTTTTATGGGACGGACTTCAGGGCATATGAAGCACCGCTCCCCAGATTACCTCATCAGACGTGGGCACTGTTTCACGAAGAATCACCAATGAACAATTATGTCCTGTCACACGTGCCGGGAATTAGACTCTTTAACTACACAGCAACCTTTAGAAGGGAATCTGATTACCCGCTCACTTTGCAGTGGTTGCCGACTATCGGTTATCTCCAGAACCCAGCAGTACCCATAGCAGAAAAAAATAGGTGGCGTAAGAAGGGCTATGCTCCGGTCTTATATATGCAATCTCACTGCGATGTACCATCGGACAGAGACCGATATGTGAAAGAGTTAATGAAGCATATACAGGTAAGCTAAAAAGCACACACTGGTCTACAAAATTGCACGTACCTTCCACGTTAAAAGTGCGGTGACATTTCAAAAACGCTATCATGAACTTCATCAAATACTATATTTTTATACTTTTTTTTAATTTAATGGGATTTGATGAGAATACAGCAAATAAAGGCAACATTTTTGTTTCTTACGTTTAGATTTTAACTGGTGATGAACTTTGTATCAGGATCTGTGAAAATGGTACTGTCTAGTATGAATATTATTACACCTAAACGCTCTACATCATTTGCAGTGATCTATCACGGTATAAAATGGTACAATATTTTATGATGAAGCTTGTATTTGTCATTTCTGTTAAGTGTAGCTAACTCTACTGCGCTGTTTTTTTGTTTTCCATTATGGTCAAGGTTGATTCATATGGCCAGTGCCTGAGGAACCTTGACCTTCCAAACAAGAGGCTTGAGGACACTTCAACAGCCACCACTGAGGATCCAGAGTTTATGGGTTTTACTGCCAGGTACAAGTTCCACTTGGCTATGGAGAATGCTATATGTGCCGATTATATGACAGAGAAACTTTGGCGTCCAATGCATTTGGGGGCAATTCCAGTATATCGAGGTTCACCTTCTGTAAGAGACTGGATGCCCAACAATCACTCAATTATAATGATTGACGACTTTGCTTCTCCAAAGGATCTGGCAGAATTTATTTTGGCTCTGGACAGAGATGATGAGGCATATCTAAAATATCTGGAATACAAGAAACCTGGTGGAACGACCAACAAGTTCCTGCTAACCAGTATAGAAAACAGAGAATGGGGGGTGAATGACATGACAGCCCCCAATTACCTCAATGGATTTGAGTGCTTTGTCTGCGATCAAGAGAATGCTAGAATCACAGCAGAAAGACTGCATAAGAAAACACAGGGTGAAACGCCAGCACCAGAGCCTCACATTGCTAACTACAGCCATATGGGCTGTCCCATGCCTGTGCCTGGGCTGGGGACTACTGAGGAGCTCCCAGAAAACGACAGGTATTATAATAATTATCAGATCACTTGCCCGTAGCAATGGGCATACAATGGCATTTATTCACTAAAGGGAGAGCTGGCAAAAGCATTGTGAGTGGACTTCATTACATCTATGCATTATAAAGGGCCAGCACTAGCAAGAAGGACTAAGCTGACCCTAATGTGTAATGCAATGGGTGTGGAGACTATGGAGAACTCTCAGTGATTTAATGGTACTCTCCTACAAACTCTCCAGACACCGTTCCCTTTAGTGAATATACCACACTGCTGTTTTTTTGACCCATGCTTGCAAGGTTGTAGGAATTTAGCATACTAAGAGCCAGATAAGAAAAGGGGACCTAAAATGAAATTGAACGGACCTCCAGACACTGCACACCTTACATTTAGGGCAACCTATGATTTGGTTAAAAAATACAATTTAGTGATTAATAAATGCAATAATTGTTCAATGCATCAGGTAAAAGTTGATTTAAATAGAAAAATATGCCACACTAAAGTCTAAATGAAAAAAAAGAGTAAAACCCTTACCCTTTTGTGTTTTCACATTTGAATGGCTTCATTTTGCAGAGCAGCTGGTATAACATCTTCTTTTATCCCATTTTAAATTATCTCTTGCTAATACTCCTCTTCATAAGCAACAATCGTGAAACACTTGTGGGATAGAATATTTTGTTTTATGCCTGAACGTATGTGTTTAACATTATTATTGTTTTTGTATCCTTTAGCTGGAAGCAAATGTGGTTGCAGGATTACTGGCAAAGCTTAGACCAGGGGGAGGCTCTTACAGCCATGATTCACCGAAACGAGAAAAGCCAAGAAAGGTTTTGGGATTTTATGCATGAAATGTACATCAAGCGGAGTATGAACCACTGACCTCACAATGCATTTGTATACGTTTATTTTATTTTTTTTAAAGCCAAACTGTGTATGAACAACTTTAGGATTTCTAAGCATGCAAGACTTTATTGGTTCAAAGGCCTGTGAAAATAACCAGCCAAATGCTAACACTTGTATGTTTTTATTGGTGCTTACCGTCCATCAGCCAAATCACTCTGTGTTTGTGTGCCAAATATGGTATTTTTATTTATTATTTTAAAGTGAGAACCACATATATATATATATATATATATATATATATATATATAAGGAAATACGGTGAATGCAGTATTAAAAGAAGAACTACAATCTGGTCTTATTTTAAAGGCCCTATGTATTCACGTTATCTCTTTAGAAAGTGGAAATATGAATGTGGACTGCGATCGTTAGCGCGCATCTGTTACAGAATTACACCGGTATTCATAATTTGTATTTTAAAGTAATTAAGAAATCTCCCTGGTGGCTAAAGCAGGCTAACAAGCATCGTTCACTACTTCTATATAATTTTCGTTTAGGTTGGTTGAACATAGAAGCCCAAACCCCTCAAAACATCAAGTTTCTTGGTCTTGTCTAATATAGCCTGTATTCTTATGTCTATCTCAAACACACTTAAATTCCAGTTTTAACCTCTTCTGTTTCTGCCCGTGTTCTTGCCCTTCTTGTGTAGGAGAAAAACACCTAAACATGTAAATGCATTTCATTTTTCTTATGGAACATGATTAAATTGTCTATTTATGTTAAAATTGTATACTCAGACCACATGTGGTGCTACAGCAGATATAAACGCCAGATCTGTATGTATTTTTATATTATATTTGTATTTGAATCTTTACTGTCCTGTATTCTCTGGAATGTATCTTGCCTTTCTTAGTGGTATTTTGACTATTTTTCATATTTTCACCTTTGTAACTAGGAGAATATAGGGATCATTTATATATCACCAATGTTTTGTTTCTTGTGTTTCTGTATATTCCGTGCTACTAAATTGAATAATCACATACAATGACTGGCGCAAGGGATGCATTATGATGTAAGGGCCGCCTGAGCCAATGGAGGTGAGTTCATGCGCCCAGCGGCCCGTCCGGTCCTGACCCCGTTCCTGTGTTTACAAACTGTACATGAGGAACAGGCTCTTCTCGTTATATACAAGATGCGTTGATACATACCGGTATCTGTCAGCTACGCACGTGTACTGCGTATAACATAACGTATGCACATGTGCTGTTCTTGCATTAATACACAGTGTTGCATTCAGTTGCCCAAGCATTAAAGCTAGCAGTCCTGTCATCACTTCTTTATAATTGCTACACAATATTGTATTTAGTGCGTCTCTACATCCTTAAACATTACCCAGGCCAATTCATTGCAGCTTCCCAGAGTTCACGCTGTTGCTTTTTTATTTATTGGGAATAAAAATGCAGTAAAACGGATAAATAAGTTACAGGAAATGTGAATGGAATTGGTTAGGGAGGCTTTATACATTATAAATCTTAATGAAAACATAGGTTGTAAAGAAAAATAATTTTCCCTTTCATCTGGAACTGTGTATTTGCTTTTAGTAGACTGAAACACTGTGTCTGAAGAATTAGCTCGCTGGAACCTTTTTAAAATTCTCTAGACCTTACAAATCTGAACGAGGTCACCCTGGGATCTGTCTCCACTAGCTGATTATCTTAAGTGCTGAAGCCAAATGTCTGAATTTATGTAAACCTTTACATGGATTATATATAAATGAATGTATGTCAAATTAAGTGGATGGGTTGTGGAACGGTGACAATCATTGTTTTGTTTAGCATTATTTTGACCTAAAGAAGAATTTGGCATTATAGTCATATAATAAAATGTATTTATTTTTTTTTAAACAAGATATATTGAAATCAAGACATAAGAATTATGTGCTGTACTGATACTTGCTACTCGCAGGTCTGTTAGTGGTCTAGGGCTACTGGTGTTCTTCTGTTCTCATTTGCAGTACCGGTGTAGCTCAATAGGTGACTTTAATTGCAAAAAAATGTTCTCAGCTTGAGAGCAATGAGAAATGTAAAGAGGGACAGCCTTCCGCAACTCTTAGCACCATTAAATATGTTTATTTAAACCACTTGTCGCATGTGCTTTTTATTTTGAATTTTATTGTTTTACATGCATTTGGCTTTTACAGAATGGAAGCTCAGATCTGTTGCAAAGCTAGTGTAACAGTTTATTACAATGTGTCCTCTTCTCCACCCCACTTACAAAGGGCGCAACCAAATAGGATGTTTTTCCACCAAACATTGACCTCTTGTCACACATAAAGCTTAAGCAATCTGTAAGAAAGTTCTTTTTTCCACTGAAGGTTGGAAAATCCTAAAACCACAAAATTGTTCTTGAAGCATTTTGTTTTATCTGGTAACAACAAGGGCCTGGACTGGCCATCTGGTACACCAAGCCAAGTGGGCTGTTTGCTAATAGGGCCACATACTTATTACCGTATTTGCTCGATTATAAGACGACCCCCCAAAATCTGGATATTAATTTAGGAAAAAAGAAAAAGCCTGAATATAAGACGACCCTATAGGAAAAAAGTTTTACCCCCTTCAGTCCCCTATGGACGTACCGGTACGTCCAAAAAAACGCATCCCAAGAATCCCCTATGGACGTACCGGTACGTCTTGCCCTTCTTCCACATCCCTGCCGCTACACAGGAGAACAGGTTTGACAGCCTGGACTCCCCGCTGACAGCAGAAGCCAGCATTGCCGGCGTTCTGCTGTCCAATCTGATGTAACAGTTTCCGGCACGTTACTGCTGACGTCGCCCAGAAGGTCATCAGAGGACAGGATATCCCCTGAGTAACCTAAACCCTTCTAAACGTTCTTAAGTAAGACTAACCCTAAAATCCCCTACTCAATAACCCTAAAGCTACAATTACGTGCGAATTAACCCTGCAGTAACAATACATTAATTGAACGAGAAAAATAAAAGATCCTTAGGAGCAATAAAATGAACCCATGGGGTTAAACAAATGTAACCCTTAAGGGTATAAAGTTAACCCTAAAGGTAAAAACCAGTATTTATCATAGTGATCGTTCAGAAAATGATTAGGTGCTTTTGTTTCACAGAATACTGTCCCACTCCGCCTAACAATAGAGAGGCCTTACAACTTGCCTTTGTTGAAGCTTTCCTGCATGTGAGTGGTTAAAAAGTATCAGCTGATCTATAAGATTAGCTGTCTGATCTCTGCTGTCATGCCAGCCAACCCCCACCTACAGTTAAAATCTACGCACAAACATTACACAAATAAAACACATAAAAATAATAAAAACACACCATACACCCACACATCAGTATTTTGATTTCTTTTTTTAGAAATGGGGCAATGTCAGCTTTTTTCTTTTCACATGCACACTGTTGTAGATTGCAACACCCATCACCCTCAGCAAATATATCATTTTCACTAAATTCTGTATTCTAGCAGCAAAGTTATTTCAATGTGACCCAAGGATACAACTATCTTTCCAAAGCCTGACCCAGCCGAGTCCGTTCGCCTATGAGAGGGAGTTAATGGGGTATTTATAAAGGGTAGAAGCGCTGGACCCCAGCAGATAGTAATTAAAATACCAAGAGGCCCCGCATATCACTCTCAAGGTGACGGGGTTACAGCGCAGAGATAATGACGTCACCAGACCAGAAGGCGCGTCCACAGCAGCGACGCAGTTTTACTGTTTCCTCCCACAGTCCTTTGCGGTGTCCTCTGCTGTCATGGCGTCCCAGGGAGTCTCTTTGCAGAACAAAGTGGCCAAACTGCTTAGCAGGCGGAATGGGAAGCCGGTTTTAAAACCTACCCGGGCTTTAGCGCTGGCGGACACAGTTGCCAACCGGAGGCCGGGCTTGGGAGGTGGGTGGAAATAAAGCTACACCTGACGTTCTTAAAGAAACGCGCGCTTCATCTGCTGCCATCGTAGGGTTCCTAAGGTTACCGGGAGGTCACTGCACGTTATATAAACTCGGTGTGTCTATAAGGCGCGCACATCCAGAGCTCGCTATATGTTCCTACAGAAGGTGTTCTCTGTGTACATGGAAACTGTCCGTGTTTAAAGGCACAGTCCCAAGTACCAAAGACCAGGATGTGTCTTTCTTTCCCACCTGGTGACTCTGTTTTCCCTTTTTATTTTGGGGTGTTTATTATGTGCGATTATATCACTGCTTAGTGGCAGTAAAACGATAAGTTTACAAACTGCAAAAGAAAACATGAACAAATTAGTTAACTTAGTATTTTAGTAACGTGAATGTCTTTTAGTTGCGTAAAAAATGTTGCTGCATTCACTGTATTTTATAACATACACCGCAACGCCATAGTATGTGGATGAGACATATTGTTACAAGTATCTGAAAGGAGTGATTTCATACAGTATGTTACTAAATCAGAACGCCCTGGACTACTATACCTGTAATACCTCCTGTTGACCTTCTTTAAGACCCTGTACTAACTGCTGTGAGGAGACAAAACAATGTATCCAGTATGAAATATTAACTTTACACGGAATCATCCGGTTTAGCAGAATATTGACTAACGGGTTGCTTAGACACAAGTCTTGGTATGCTGGCCGGGTGTACTGTGAGCTTTTACATAGCAGCGTGAAAGCTGCGGCCACTGTAATTGATAGCAACCACATGCACTTTGTGTTTAATAACAAAATAGGTCTGTACATAAACAATAACAACTTGTATAATAACACAAGTAGGTGTGTTGGTGTGGGTGGGTGTGCGTTATGTATCTGGTTGTGTTGGTGGGTGTGATGTGAGTATCTGGTTGTGTTGGTGGGTATGTGTGTTATGTACGTATCTGTTAGTGGTTATGTCTGGGTGTGTGTGATGTGTGGATGTCTGGGTGTGTTGGTTGGTGTGTGTGCTATGTGAGTATCTGGTTGTGTTAGTGTGGATGTTTGGGTGGGCTGGTGTGTTATGTAAGTATCTGTTTGTGTTAGTGTGGGTGTTTGTGCATGTGTGTTATTTTTAGAGTTTGACAACAGGCAGAAGGCCCCCATGAGATTCCTGAATGTTGTGGCTCGCAACAACAGCCTTAATCACAAAAACACAATACACAAAGGGCACTGCCCAGGACGACACACATTCTGAAGGCCTACAAAGACTAAGATATTCTGTGTTGTTGCCATACCCTAAGGTTACCATCTAGCAACAACAATGTATGCGGTTACTGATGTTCATATGATGGGTACATGACGGTACATGTATAATTTTGTGTTCTTTTGCAGAGGCAACATGTATAACAGAAATGTCTGTAATGATGGCTTGTTGGAAGCAGAACACGTTCAGTGATGCCCCTTGTTCCAAAGAGATTGAGACCTTCTTTGAATGTGTGAAAAAAGCAGAGGTAATCATTTCTATAGTGTTTTTATTTTAAACCCCATATTCCCATGTCAGCATTGCATTCTAAAAGTATATAATGTATTAAAATAGAAACTGCAAGGTGCTGCAGGTTTCAATGCCCTGTGTGTTCAACGGTTAGGGATCTAATAAATATGTTTCATTTAATTATTTTAAGTAACGCAGCTTATATTTACTGCTTGTTAAGAATGAGGCATTGCCCCATGACCACGTTGTATCAAGGGTCACAAGATCTTTGCGCAAAGAGGATTCTGTTTGTGCCTTAGAACATGACACCTACATACAGTTTACTAATGGTACATCTTTTAAAATCTACCACCGATCCTGTGTCCTTATGCCTGTACTTAGTATTTTCATTCCCACTGTACAGTAAACTGATTGCAAAATCATTTCCAGTAATACAGCTTGCATTTAAGAAATGGTAAGCAAATTATATGTTCTATCTATAGAGGGATGTTTTCATCTAGTAATAAGTGTAATTTGCATTTATCGTAATGTATCATTATTATACAGGAATGTGTTCCGCTTTCTCTGGATTTTCAAACATTTGCTCACATAATTAAAAAGTCTATTTTTTTTTTCATTTTCATCATCACACAGGCAACCAGAAAGTCTGGACTCCACAGAGAAGTGCAAGCAGGAAGACTACCACCAAAACAGCTAAACCAATTGCTGAAGCGATTCCCAAATATCAACCATGAAATCTAGATACTCAACTTGAATTTTCAATTGACTGTCCCTCCCATATCAGAACGGATTCTGGAAGGGGTTATGCTGCTGCTGCTGTTGGCACCGCAGAGTAATTTAAATCTGTGAGCACCGTGCATCACACAGGGCTCTGAGTGACTGCAACTATTTCTGCAAGGAAGAGACTGCTCTGTTTCTATGGGAAAAAAATAAGTAACAGGAGACCAGAAATGTGTACAAAGAGAACTGACTTTTCTGTGGCTTACGTTCATTAAACAATCATAACACTTCTATCTGTCTCTCACTCCCTCCATACAACCTTCTTCTTGGTTGATCACTGGGTAATTATATGTGAAAAGTATGTATAAACCTTTTCTGGTTGAATAAACAGAGTACTCATGCTTCACAAATAAGCATATTCCGGTGTTAGAATAAAGTTCGGCCGTAGGAGCTCCACAATATACAGCGACCGGCTTTACTCTGCTAGGACAAACGTTCAAAAAATATTTTTATGATGATGTAGTCTAACCTGCTGTCTAAACTGAGGTCAGGCATATTAAAGATCGCTTTCTCTGGATTTCCCAACATTTGCTTACATAATTAAAAAGTCAAGCATTGTGTGTGTCACAAACCTGATGAGTTTTTCCCCCTTGAAGAAGGTCAGACTAACCTGTTGTAGAAGTATTGGTAGAAAGGCTGTGTTCTCTGTATAATGAACAGAGATGTGTAGGATGTTGGAACTAAGCATGTCAAATAAAGGGAAACACACGACCAGTTTGGGTTATTTCAATATCTCAATCCTTGGCACTGGTGATTTTTTTCCTCTAGGGCCAGGTCCTCCTGCATGAAATGTACTTCTTGAACCATGCTATTAATGAAATGGTTACATTTGGTTCTTGGTAAGAAAGGTGGAGTAATACAGAGTAATATGAATAATCAAACCTACTTAGAGCATTGTTCTTAATAAAAGACTGTAAGGACTATGATTTAAAAAAAAAAAAAACTTAATCTAGTTCTATTTGCTCATCTAGGGAAACATGTTATCAGTCTTTGTATGAAATCATGGTGGAATGATGCAAAGTTGTTTAAACTGATCTAAACATCCCTTAATTAAAAATGAAAACATGGAAGCTTGGAAAGAACTTTGGGATGCAGGAGAAAATGCCTTGATAACCCCCTCCACTTCATTGCAACTTGTCTCTTACATCTTTTGGATCAAATTCATGTGGGTGAGTAAAGCATTGCTGACAATTTACTATGTTGTCTGATTCACGGATAACTCTAAACAAAAGAGAAAAGAGATACACATAGTGTAACACTGTATAAGATATAAAAACATTTAATGGAAAATGCAGTGAGAACCAGCTCAAGTACTAGCCAGCTCAAATAATCTGGGTTACCGGACGCCACCTCCTGTTGGATGGAACACAATAACTCAAAGTAAACTTTGTGCCCGAATCAGCAAGGTAAAAAATAAAATGGTGGGTGCTTATTATTTGAGCTTAATGAAACTTGAGCTGGTTTTGTAATAAAATTTAACTGTTTTTATATCTTATGCACTATGTGTATCTCTTTTATCTCTCCATATGTCCACTTGAGTCTCTAGACTAGTGTCTAGTAGAGACTGTACCGCTATTATATCCAGAAGATATTCTATAAGCGTAACTCTTGTCTGTTTGCTGTTTCATGATATTGGAAACTGAGTAACCTCTGGAAGAGTTCTTTTTTAAGGAGAGTATTGCTTTGGTTATATTTTGTAAAAACCACGGTTCTATTTACCCATACACACTAATACAATATATAGGAGGAGGGCCGAGCTAAGAACAGCTCTATCAATGTGATTTTAGCAACTTTTTTTCTGTGCTTACTGCATTTCCCAGGAGAAAGATCAGACTCCAGTCCATCTTCCCATCCTAAATGTTCATATGTTAAGATTGTGGAGTCTTAGTAGCCTTTATTCCCTTCATTTGAGGCTGACAAAAGACAAGCCAGGCAAGACATGATTGTCTTTAGAGGAGATGCATATGGTCTTTAAAAATGAAAAGGGAAGCCTCGTGGGCAAAGCAATTAAGATCTCCAGTTACTTCCTGCAACAAAAATAAAGCTCTCTCATTTTAGTAACATAAGGACAAGGGCTTAAAAAGCAGACTCTGGTTAACAAAGAAATTCGATGTTGAAACAACCTGGTCATCACAGCAAAAAAATTAATGTACAAATATGCAGTGCAAAGAATTCCTAGGCGGACTGGGCCAGGGGGGGGATGAATGCATTTCATTCTGGACCAGAGGCGACAGACTCGACTGATGGTGAATAAGCTTCTCCTGCAAGTGTCTTTCAATATATTCCCTCATACTGGGTCCCATGAACAGGTTGTGGGCTGGAGAGAACTTCATGGTCTTTAACTTTTACCTTCAGCTAATTTTTGTAAGTTCCTCACCCCAAAGTTCATTTCCTGGCATTTCCTAGCGTCGAACAAAAGCTTGGAAAAAAATGTAGGAGAACACATCTTGCCTTAATAGTCCCTTCCGGTTCATTGTAACCCATCTGTAACCTTATGTCATGTTTTGGATCATCGTCCACAAGGTGAGTAAATGTGTTGCTGACAGTTTTTAATGTCAACCGATGCACGGGTAACTATAAAAGAATTGAATTCAATTCATTGAGAGATCTATTTACCCATAGACGTTAATGCGATACAGGGGCATAGCAAGGTTATCAACAGCTATTTACAAATGTACACATTTTCACCCCAGAGACAGCATGAATAAAGGTTCCTGCTGCTCCTTGTATCTTGGTGTCCCAGAAGATAACTTTTGAAACCAGTCCAAATCAGTAATCTTCATGTGTCCAATAATGTCAAAAAGCATGTTCACAGGCTTCAGGTCCCTAAATCAGTTGAAGGTTTGGTTTATTTTAAATGTCGCACATTAAAGTTATTTTAGAAATAACTTTAAGGGGTGAAATAAGGGCAGTGGATGGAGAAATGAAGTTAAGTAAGAGGGAGTGTGATCAGAGTAATAAAATGGTGGTGGGGGGCACATAGGAGAGCCTGAGCAGAAATTTAAAAAAAATAAAAGGAGTCAACACAGGGCGCAGTAAGAGAAGAGATATAATACACAGGTATAAAAGAACATTATAACATATAAGAGAACATCAGTCGCAGCATGTAAGTCTCAGGTTAATATGGAAAAGTAGAGGTCTGCAGATGAGTTCGCAGTATCAATTTCACCTTCCTTGGGTGAACTGACCCCGCATAATGCAGGGTTGAGACCGTATGGTAACATCCAAGAAGTCTTACAGTTGTAACTAAAAGGTTGGCCCTTCATAAAGCATCAATATTTCCTGTACCTTACACTGTAGCACTCCCGCAACAAATTATCCCTTTTTTAATTAATAAATTAAAAAAAATAGTTTCCTACTTACCAATGAACAATTGGTCTGTGTAAAAGCTGGGTACCACAACTTATTCCAGCTGAATGGAACCTAATGAAAAGACAAAACAAATCCAATGTAAAGAGGGTGGACTTGGTTATTTGATTTATGTTTCTACACATGCAGACATTATCTTGCTACTATGTCTAAAATGCCTGGCTTTTAGCCCCTTTGAGTTTCTTCTCTCTTCGAGAACACTTTTCCCATACTCTCTCACTCACATCGCCACATTGGTCTCCAGACAGCCCACTTCCATTTAGGCATCCTTCAACCTGCCTCTGCTCCAATATTCTAAGATGAATGGTTACTTCTGATGTTGGAAACACAGAGAAAAATGTTTCCATATGGATGCAAGTAGTACTCAACAGAGCAGGTGACACTCGGGTAATGACAGGTGGCAACATCAATTCTGAAATTTAGACATGGCGACAAGGCTGAAAAGTGACAGACAATCCCATACCTCCGTTTGAAATGCTCCATATCCCTGGCAGAGGAATTGGCTCTTTTGTCTCAAGTATTCTCCTCTTTCTTAGAATACCATCTGCTTTTCTCTCACCTTTCTTAATGATCTTGACACCCACTGTTTTCCAGGCACTGCTCCAAAATACCAGCATAACCTGAGATCATCAAGGAGTGGCGACACAGTTAAAGGGTCAACCGCATAAACAGTTTTTAAAAGTGATTTTGAGTCAATAAGTCCAGTGTTTGCCACAGTTGTGTGTTGCTTTTCCTAGCTGGAGTTTGGATACCAAATGCTGGACTTAGCCTTAAGTGACATCAGAGGTTCTGTATGTGAAACCACGCTATTTTTGCAGCACTACATGTACTGTAGTTAATTGTTTATATGTTGTGCATCAATATTTACATGATTATGTTGCATGCTACATCATATATGATGCAATCGGGTATTGTGTTCCAATCTCCAAGAGACTTCTAGCTTGCGAGAACTAGATTCTCAGATAGCAGAGGATCATTGGTATTCTTGTGAAACACAGAAATAAATTAAAAATAAATTATTTATGCTACTTTTTGCAGCAAATATTACATACACTATATGGATAAAAGTATTGGAAGCACCTCTTGATTATTGAATTCAGGTGTTTCAGACTTGAATTCAGACCCCTTTACAAACATATGTGAAAAAAATGGGTCGCCCTGAGGAGCTCAGTGAATTTAACCATGGTACTGTGATAGGATGCCATCTTTGCAATAAGTCAGTAAGTGAAATTTCATCCCTGCTAGATATTCCACGAACAACTGTAAGCGATATTATCAGAAAGTGGAAGCGTTTAGGAACAGAAGCAACTTAGCCACGAAGTGGAAGACCACATAAAGTGGGGTGAGGTGCATGATGCGTAAAAGTCACCAAAGCTCTTCTGATTCCATTCCAAGTTCTAAACTTCCACTGGCATTTAATATCAGCGCAAAAACTGTGCGGGCGGAACCTTCATGGAATGGGTTTCCATGACCGAGCATTTGCATGCAAGCCTCACATCACCAAGTACAATGCCAAGCAATAGATCAAGTGGTGTGAAGCACGCTGGACTGTGAAGCAGTGGAAACGTGTTCTGCAGAGTGACAAATAACGCTTCTCTGTTTGGCAGTCTGATGGGCGAGTCTGGGTTTTGCGGATGCCAGGAGAATATTACCTGCCTGACTGCATTGAGCCAACTGTGAGTTTGGTGGAGGAGGGAAAAGGGTATGGTGCTGTTTTTATGGAAATCTTAATGATTCAGCATACCTACTTTGTGGGTACAGTTATGTTAAGTCCCATTTCTATTCCAACATGACTGTGTCCTAGTGCATAAAGCAAGGTCCATAAAGACATGATTGGATAAGTTTGGTGTGGAAGAACTTGACTGGACCGCACAGAGCCTTGACTCTAACCCCATCGAACACCTTTGGGATTATTTGGAATAGAGATTGTGAGCCAGGCCTTCTCATCCAACATCATTGCCTAACCACACAAGTGCTCTACTGGATAAATGGGCAAAAATTCCCACAGATACACTCATATACACACATATTAAAGTCTACATATTTAGAATGTGATATCCTAAAAGTCCCAGTTGGTGTAATGGTCAGGTGCTAAATACTTTTGTCCATATAGTCTACATATTCCTTACAATGATAAAAAAAGAATATCAAATTATGGTAGACATCATCTGATTTTGTCAGGACACCTGGAGGCAGATTATTTTACTTGCATTAAAACAAGATGAGACCCAGGAGTAAAGACCCCACCATAAACATGTATGAAGCAGTTATTTATCTACCCAGCATATACATACAGACTGGCAATGTGCATTACAGCAAAATCCTCCACATCTAGCTTTTGATGTCTTAACATCATCCACATGTACAGGTTGATGAAAGGAAATTAGGTAACACATACAATCTGATACAAATACAGCCAATAACATAACTATAACATAGATATACCTACTATCCCTGCTTTCTGCAAGAAGTCATCTGGTGTCCTTGCCTCCAACCCATGTGAACCAGGTCCTCCATCACCCAGATACATTTAGATATCCAGTGTATTTGCTTCAGAGCTTTTGCAAACTTAAAGTAATGGATGGTCAATTATTTTTGTTGCCTCTTTTCATTGGAATCAGGGTAAAAAGCGGGTAACTTTCATGAATAAGGTCTCCTGAATCTTACTGTTAATGGAGTAAAAGTGTAAATGGTAAAGGTGGTGGTTTCAATGTTCCTATTGTTAGCAGGTGAACTACCTATTAAGGTTTCTTTTTCTTATAAGTAAGGGTATGGACACTTTCTTGCTATTCCCGTAGCACTGAATGTTGTTCACCTGGTTTGCCAATCACTACTAGAAAGTGCTGATAAAGAGTTTCCTTGAAGCGTTTTCATCTCGCACATGCTCTGGGCACCCCAGTTTACTGCTGCTAGTTCCCTGGGCTTAAGCAACATCATGGGTTAACGTATAGAATAATTTTTATCATACTATAATTTATATTTTATATAATGTTACATATTATATAATTTAGATTTTATTAATTAAAAAGCACCACGCTTTGTATTTCATTGTAAAAACTTGGGATTTATTACAAATTGCATTTATCTATAAATTTAAAAACTCAGTAGCATAGTTTACTATCCCTAGTTTTCTTCACACAATGGTGTGTACTGTATAGCACAATTATTTAATGATGTCATAACCATGAGAAAAAAAAATTAGATCAGAATCTCAAACAATTATCTCCATTATTTAATATTGTTTTTTTTAAAAAAAGTTGGATTTTTATTTTTCAAAAAAGTACATAAAATATTCTCCCTTTCACACATCATTTTGTGCAATTCATTAAAATGATAGTAGTGACAATTGTTGTCTCCTCTTAAAAAGCAACAGATGGTTGGTTTATTTTTATCACAGCCTATTTTTATTATTGAAATAAAGTATTATAAAATGTGATGAGAAATGTCTTAAATATGCGATTTATAACGTCTTTATATGGCAAAAAATGCATGCATTTGTTCTTTTCAAAAATGCCACTGAGAATTAAAAAAAAAAAGGAAATGCCCAAAGATTTAACTAAAAAGGAAAATATAGCTTTCCTGGTCACGTACTATGAGTTACATTTTACGGTTATGTGCAGTTCCATCAAAAGGAAGGAGCCAAGCAGCTCTGCATTATGTTTGACAAATTGGCAAATCATGATAGGAAGGTCATAGCTTTTACAGATGCTCTCAGCAAAGGACTTCTTCCATTATCTTCAATTCAGCCTCATACCCTCAAATCAAATAGGTAGGCCTCACTAACAAAACTTGGTATGAAAATCACTGCTTAGGGTCCCAAAATTAATGGGCACCATCACAATCACTTATGTGAACCTTAAAACCCTAAATTCCCTATCCCAACTGAAATATATAAAGCTCTGAGAGGTAGACGTGGGCACAACACTTGACCTCAGAGAGTGGTCAAACATCTGGGAAGCAACATTGAAAGTCTTCATATGTGTCTCCTACAAAGAACAAGGCTACAAAATACTTCTCCGATGGCACCGCACTCCCACAGCTTTGGCACATATGCCTCCCAAATGTATTGGAAAAAGGAATGGAACCCCATAGCTGGTGGACCTACCATCAGATATAACCCTTTTAGAACAACATTGCCTCTTTGATTAGCGAGGTTATTTAGAAACCATTTCTGCTGGAGCCTTAGCATCTCCAGTTGTCCAAGCCTCGGATGATCTCATGAAGGTCGAAAATCATTCTGTGGAGAGGATCACGTTGGCGGCCTTTGGAGCTCTTGCACAAGTATGGAAACAACTCGCTATCCCCAACATGAGGGTAGTCAAACAATTAATATCCAAATCACAGGAAATGGATCAGCTCACGGTATACCTTCATGATTCTCTGTTAAACGTACAGAAAAATGTGGTGTTAAATGGGGGGGCATAAGGCATTTCTGTAGGCAGAGTGCTCTGTGAAATGCCTTTTAACCCCCTTAATGCCGCTCTGCCTCCAGAAATGCCTTTTTAACCCTCTATACGCCACTCTGCCTCTTGAAATGCCTTAAACCTTCCTATATGCCACTCTACCTCATAATATGCCTTTTAACCCTCTAAATGCCAGAGTGGCATATAGGGGTATAAGGCATTTCTGGAGGCAGAGTGGCACATAGGGGGTCGAAAGGCATATCATGGGGCACAGTGGCATATAGGATTAAAAGGCATATCATGGGGCACAGTGGCATTTAGAGGGTTAAAAGGCATATCATGGGGCACAGTGGCATATAAGGGGTATAATGCATTTCTGGGGCAGATGTGCATAACTGGGGGGGGAGGTTGGAAAATAGAAGGAAATAAAACCAAAATATTTGGTGCAAAAGTGCAATATCATATTATTTTCTGTTTATGTTCCTAAAAGAAGACAATTGGCTCTGTTAAGGCTTTTAATAGTCAGAACAAAGTTTCAGTGTAGCAACTCCGCACTTTGCTAAATAGATGAAAAGTTGACCATGGGAATTTGTCAGGATTTAGTGTATAAAGCATTAAAGCACCAATTTCCAAGGCAAACCTATAATAAAATAGGTGTAGAGTTGGGCAAAGTCTGTGAGACACTGACACGGAAGATTAAAGGAAAAGTCACCTAAAACAATCAACAAAAAATATATTTGAGGGGTAAAAGAATGCCTCTTTAAGGCTTTTTTCTAACAAGATTCTGCTATTTCAACGCTTGTTTTATGCAACGTCTTCCATAAAGTTGCCAGTATTTTGTTTTGTCAAAAAAAACTGTCTATTTTGCAATTCGATGTATATATTAATTTATTACATAGGGTGAGAGAACTTTTTCCAGGACCGGATTGGGCATTGGGAATTGCACATGATTGTTTAAAGAGGATCTGTCATCGACAAGGTACTGCTGTTTACATTAAATAAAACTTATGATGTCTACAAATAAAAAAAGCCAGTGTTGTGAGCCTAACTTATGTGTATTCCATGGGAGCAACTATATTTACTTCCTGTTTTGAGGATCTGCATTAAGTTATCTATGCCCTACTATTAAGTTGCTGATTGTTATTGATTGGATCAGGCAGCCATTGTAATGCTGGGCGAGGTGAAGGACCATAACTCCACGCATCAGAGCTTTCCTGTTTAAACAAAGTTGCTCAAAACAATTACACCGATGGGCAAACAGACAGCATAAGCTATATGTCTTTGTAATAAATGTACTTATGTAGAGCTGTGATGATGACAGTTCCCCTTTAAGAAATAACATTGCAAAATATTTGTACTTTACTATATAGTCACTTGACTACTGTCTTGTTTTATTTATTTATTTTGGAGTTGTTTAACTGACAAAGTAGCAGACTCACTAAACCAGGTATGATATACGTTAATAGGCTTTGGCGAGTAGGAGTATAAGTAAACAAAGGCAAAATACTATACTAGGTTAATGACGTATTGACTTTGGCTAATATAGAAAGAGAGGGTGGGGAAGTAGGGTGAGAGTACGGTCTTAAAGAGAATGGCAGGGTGGAGGAGGTGGTTTGAAAAAAAACCCCAGAGTAGTGGGAGGAGATGTTAGCTGACAGACCAGTACATTCAGATCCGAATCACTGCTAGCCTGCACTTGCCTTCTGCCTCTCCTGATGGTGATAATTCCACATCTCTGCTAGGACCAGTGATGTCAGCATGCTTCTGGTAAACATAATGTATTCCATATCAGTAACAAAGCATTGCTGATGGTGTCACAGCCCAGCCTGCAGCCTTGTGATCAGGACCTGAATGAAGAATTGACCCCACTGCAAAGAAAGTACCTCTCCCCTAAGCAGACATGAAACCGGCGGACATGCAGAAAGTGCTGGTCATTTTCTTGGGTGTTTGCTTTCATTTTGGAGTATTGCAGGTAAGAATTTATTACAAAGCCATATCCCCTTTTAATAAGTCACTGGCTGTAATAAAGCAGCATGTCGGACTTTGTCCAGCTAATGATCACAGTATCCTGTCCTTTTGGATAGTCAACCGTTGGATAATTAATGGCCGTCTGTTTTCCCAGTATACGATTTACCTATACAAGTATACCTGCTTTGTGATTCAGCTAGAAAACCAAACACTAAAATCAGAAAAAAAATTTAGAAAAGCATAAAAAAAGATTTTTCCTAGATGATGCTTTCCTCCCTTAACACGGAATGAAGGCAAGCAGCAGCATTGCAGAAATATGGAGAAATCTGCAAGGGCCACAATGTATCATGTATAAAAGATCTAATATTTTAATAAGGTTGCTGAGAATCTATGCAGAAATGTGGCAAGAGATATATTGAGTGACGGGGCATCGTTACAAACGGGATAATGGAAAACAACCAGAGGGTTAAATTCCAGACTATGGCACATTTTCATTGATGAATCCTTAAAAGCGCATGTGTTGGGTAGGGCTAGGAATGAATTATCTTTGGAATCTGCATCTGAAAATTCCTTGCTCCTGTCCTTAGATCAGTGACATTGCACGGCATCCCTTTGCTCCCAGGCAACATGCCTTCTCTTTTTTAAATATTGAGCTAATCCTAAACAATGACACTGATTTGTTCTTAATACGTAAATTAAAAGTTATCTTGACGTATTTAATAAATTATTTACTTTCCATAAGTTTCTACCTTATACATCAAAGGTTCCATATAGATAGGGCATGCACCTTTTTAAGTGCTGTCTAGGATGTTTAAGATCTAAAAAAGAGACAGCGATGAAATGTGGCATAGTGTCTTGTTACGGAAAACTGTTAGACACATAGGATTTCTGTTTTACGATTAGTTAAAAATGTTTGTGCAATGTCCCCCATGCTGGGCTGGCCTTTTTATTAGGCTGTATTAATAGTGCACACACGGCAATAAAAACATTGAAAGGTTCATACCTTTGGGCCATCTATTCATGGATCTCCCTTGTGGCACTTCTGGTCTCAATGTTTGCTCAGGTTTTGATCCTGCCCCCTTTTTCAAGGTTTGAGTTCTTTATAGACATAACTTGAGGACACTATGTGTGTGACACAACACTGTTCCAAAACAACAAGATAAGGGATGACGACATTCAATTTCTTAAGGTTACATTGATAAAAGTAAAACCTCAATTGACCTTTGTCTTTGTTTCGCTTTGCTTTTACAGTAGCTAGTTAAGGGGGGCATTGTTACAAAATAAAAGTCTATGGAGGAATGGACTTTATTTGCATTGCCATAAAGAATAATCCCAGTGTAGTGTTTCAGCAGGGAAAGTCACCCAAAATATCCCACTGACAACAATGACCGCCTCCTAGTCTACAGATAAAGGAAGTTTATTGGAACAAAATTATATTAAGCAATGCTTTTATTAATGCTAACCTGCATTATTGTATAAGCTCTATATTTTGTGCCAAAGGAGAAAAATATCCATTTATCCAAGTTATCATTATCTGATTGCACTTGCCTGTAAACACAATCTAACGTGATGCAGTTTAATGTTCTCTCTCAATTACCAAATGTGTTCCTTTGTATACAGTTCATTGACTTAAGCTGTTCAGGGACAGGTCTTTCATTTTAGATTTTCTGCCACTCCTCTCTCTCTCTCTCTCTCTCTCTCTTTCTAACTCTTATGTACTTTAGGTTCCTTACTCATGCACATTTTTCATTTTCAGGTTCCTTGTTCATTCACTTATTCATTCACTTTTGTCCATGCCCATCCTCCTTTCTCTGCCTGTGATTATGTGACTGCATTAAGGTGCTTGGGGCCCAGGAATACCAAAAAAGGTCCCTCCTTTCTTGCACCTAACTATTTTTCTATGTCGACATGAAATAATACCTCTAGAATAAAACAATAAAAACAGTTTCTTCCAGATTCCTCTACATTCCTTCATAATTTCACACTCTCTTCATATTAAGCATTGTCATCCCATTATGCCCCAACTAATCTAGGACCTGGCCACTGCACATGGGCAAGCCATGTTTCACTGTAAAATATGTGACATTGGACAAGACTGTGGCAAGTGGTACATAACAAGATATGTGCTGATAATTCATATCAGCACATGGGCCAAAAATATAATGTATAATAACATAATATTACATATCTACAGGAGTGGAAAGAACTGATCAAAAATTGCTATCAGGACATTTCCTTGTAGTCTTGTAGTACCAGCAGGGTACAAGCATACATGGGAACTTTTGGTTCCGGCTACTTAGAGCACCCATTGTGGGTAGGAGGTCCCGCTGGCATCAGTTGGCAGCCTCGTTCATGTCAGTGGGTGGTCCTGCCAATGTTGCTGGACAGATACTATTGTTAATGGGGAAGTGGGTGGGAGTGGGTTGTGCTGCAACGCTACTCAAGAAACCCGGAGAGTACCAGGTATGGGTACAAGCTCCTGCAGAGCCTGTGACTGGGCATGCAAGCCCATGTAACATGGGAAATGAAATGGAGGGCGGAGAAGCAAGGCTTAATAATCAATCAGAGCACACTTTGTCACCTAAAGCTCTCCCGCTCTTCATGTCTTAGTGCAAATGGACTCTGGGAGAGATGAGCTTGCTCTAGACTAGGTTAATTGGGCAATACCTCCCTAACGTATAGCCTGCTTCTCTCTGCCAGTGACTCACATTAATCCAGAGCCCATAGGCAACCCAGCTTTTCACAGCACAGGAGCACGTCAGGCTATTGCAAATCAAGTAAGTCTAGTTAAGGATGGGGACTCAGGGCCCCCTACCACTCCAGGGCCTTGGAGCAATCGTTCCTTTTGCCTCCTGGTTAATCTGGCCCTGCATATTTACATTTCTTCCTCCTCACCAGTCAGTGTACTCAAAGGTACACATCTATTACAATAAACAAGCTACGATAATTAGTGACGGAAGTGAGCAGTTTCATTGGGTTAGCTGAACTAATAACAACTTTGCATGCCAGCCTGCTTCCCTCAGCAATTGTTAAGCAAAGCATGAAACAAAGAGGAACGGTGAAGCGGTAGTGGTACAGGTATACTAACCACAGACTCTGGACACTTTTCTAAGGTTAAAGTGGTGAGCCGGCACATCAGTATGACACTTTGATATGTCTTTAATTCTGGGATAAGAAACATGCATACAAAAAACAAAAACTGTCTGCGCTTCTCACCCTAATAAAGTTGGCAACAAATATATAAACATAATATAAATGAGAGGTTTTGGTTATATGAATTGGCCAAAGCATAATTAAGCTCACCCGCCACGTCAAGGCACACTCTCAATAGGGTGAGAACCTACTCTCACCTCCTACATAGTGGGCACACAAAGCAGTTTATACTGCTACCAAAACCTTATTAATGTGTTGGGGGAGGTGCAATTAAACCTCCTCCCTATTAACCCCTGGACAGCAAGCTGCAACCAGACTGATGAGGAGCCAACAACCTCAAATATGTGCAAACAGGGAAAAGAAAAAAGGTCGGTGCGCTGAGCTAGTCACAGGCTCAAATAATACAAAGATAATACAAAGAAGTGTTTTTTGTATACATTGTACAGCCAATACACTGTATTTGCAGCATGCTTACACCTGTTTGGTAGGCCTCGTATTATACATTTGTATTATTTGAGCCTGAGACTAGCTTAGCGCACCGACATTTTTTCTTTTCCCTGTTTGCACATAAGAAACATGCAGCCAGGTGGTGCATTGAAGGTTTATGGCTAGCAAGTCCATTCTGAGCCTCATGCTACGCATGCTCACAGACTGCAGATAAACCTATAATTGAGAATAATAGATTTATCTTCTTTTACTTATCTGTTTATAGTTATTTTTTCTTCCTATATTATATTTATTTTTGCATGAATTCCTAGGATATCGAAAATTCTATCAATGGCCAAAAGCTGCTTCAACCTACAGGTAAGAACTTGTTGGTTTCACTTTGCTTGACAAGTATGCTTTCTTCTTGTTCTTTTCTTCATACTTTGTACCTGTTTTTATTTGCTTTAACATAAATCAATTATAACCAGCTAAAATAGTAAAGAAACAAACTCCCTGACCTTATGTTATCAGAAAACAAATTGCTAGTTACAAAGACAGTGAGAGCATCCCCTCTGCTACATAGCCGAGGGTAGGTTGCCCTATTGGACAATCAGGCTCTCCGCAGTGTCCCTCTTCTCCATGAGGAGATTAAAGATTTACATTATGGAGGTGTATGTCTGGCTGGCAAAACCCCATTAGCTCTTCTTCTCCCATATCGCTTGTGACATGATGTCATGTTCCTCGTTCAGAACAGAGGACAAGCAGCTTGGAGTAGGACCTGAGATGACTGGGGGAGTTTTCATGGGTCAAGCCTAGAGCAGGAACCATGGTATAATGAGCCAGTCAGCACGGATTGTTAGGATGACTCCACATTTACCAAAAGTTCAAGATTCCTCTAATTGTTGATCTAGAAGAAGACAAAATATTATGGTCCAGCTAAGAAGAATAACTACATATGGCGTTATTGGTCTCAAGGAAGATCATTTTTAGTGGTCCATTGTTCTTAATCAGCCCTACAATATCATGATTAAACTATTTCAATTGGGATGCCACATCTAATTAAAAGGAGCATGAGAAGTATTTAGAAATAGCAGAATTAGAGTTTCTACATGATTAAATAGAAGTCAGGATTAAGTAATTTCTGCAGACTGTGAAGAACATACAGGTCAATTAATTCTCTGCTTTGAATCATAATTACAGTGAAATTTTAATTTAAGCATTAAATGTTAAACTCTTAGTACTGAAGTACCCAGTGGTTATTCTCTTTAGTTGGCAACAACTTCAGATGCGGTGTTGCAGATGCTGTACATTTTACATAACAAACATAAAGCCCTTATAAAGTCATGTATAGAAATAATAATAATAATAATAATAATAATAATAATGTTACCACAATTGTCTCTTGGCCTTGTTTGCCAGAAATTACATTGTTTCATTTCCTTCTAGCTCACTTCAAGGCAGGTCAATAGAAACGTATAATACATTGGTTTATAGCCACCAGGACGTGGAAATCTCTAGAGGCCCCCTTTATATCAGATATCATTTTTGTGCTAGAAAACCATAGGAATATAAAATTGGCGAATCACATTTTATCTAATAAAATGATGATGTAGGAGAAAGCATGAAATATCTGGCTAAATTGTTACTTATATGATGAAATGTCTCCCAAGGCATTTTATTTTTTTCACTTGTAAATACCATATAATAATAGTCTTTCTTAAATTTTATAAGATTTGTAAAGTATATCTAACATTATTAAAAAATTTAATTGATGAAAATGTGCACAATGAACTTTATTTTTTATACATTTTTATTATTGAATAAAGGTATATCATTAAAAAAAAAAAAAAAGTTAAATAAATAATAATAATCGGGGAGATGTCAAAAGAAAATAATTCTTATTATAGGCCAACCCTAAGACACTATGTAAGTATTAGAAGTTCTCCTTGCAGTAAGTACAATGGCCATTTGCAGGTTGCAAATGCAAATTAATGCAATCCCAAACATCTTTGTTTTTTAACCATTCCCTGACCCTAACAAGGTTTGTAAGGGTCAGGGAATGGTTAAAAAAAAGATGTTTGGGATTGCATTAATTTTAACATAAGCCACCTTAGCCAAGAAGGATGATATATATCACGGATGTACAGATCTTGAACGCCAGAATGAATTAAAGGAAAATATTTATTGCAAACAGAGAGTGGACAAAATAAAATGCTTTCCCAATATGGAAGTGTTTAAAGAATGATTGTGTTGCCAATTAACACGAGTTCAAAGTTTCTAACTTCCAAACTTCTAGATGGAGAAGTTTGGATAAGGACATAAAGTATTTTTATGATACAACTTTTTGATTCCTTAGAGACAATATCTGTAAGAAAAAAGAAACTTGTTTTTTTTTAATGTGATGATGCCTCCAAGTGGCAATAATGCTAACAAGAAGTTTCATGCAAATAGGTTCATTTGCAGGCTAGAGTTTGTATCTTTTTAATATCTATTTGCTGCTAGAGACCCAAACAATATCATAACAAGGAGGAAGAGCATGCATGATTATACATTTATAGCCTTTTGCATCGATTGTTGGGTAGTTCAGGTAAAAATTATATTTTGTATATACTTTGTGATTCTAGGTTACAATCTTTGTTCTGAAGGAGTGTCTTCTCTGGGGTACTACAATGGTTCCATCTCAGTGACCGAGTCTGGAGAAGACTGCCTAAAGTGGTCAGAGTTCCCTGATTATGTACAGCAGTACCCAGGTCAAGGGCTTGGGGACCACAACCACTGCAGGAATCCCGATGGAGGAGTTACACCCTGGTGCTTTTATCGGCAAAATTCCGGCTCTATCAGCTGGGCTCACTGCGACTGCAGCCAGGGTATGAAGGGCACCGGCAGGCATGGGAAAATGATAGCAAGCATGCAGTTTCCTAGAATAACAAAGTTAATTCTGCCTGGGTGCTCCTTAAAAACAATAATCTTAGCATTTTTATTGACAACCCAGGGTAATGTTTCATTTGCCATAATGTTTTCCCATTGGTTAAAGGGAGGATTAACAATGCTGTAAAAGTGTTAGTAGGTGCAGAGAGAAATAGGGGTAATGTGATAAATGATAAGCGATGTGCCACATGCTGTTTTCTGTAACAAGTGCATAGAAAAGGTCAAACAGTAGGGTACCACAGTTAGGTGTTTTTACTGTATTTAATATCCCAACTTTTTAGATTGTAACGTGCTACTAAATTGATAATAAAAATAACTTAGTAAACGCGGCTTTCGTTCCCCGTAGGTGCTCTTCGGCTTGTACGTAGTCATTCTGGTAACGCAGATGAAGTGAATCTGTACTTACATGGGCTCTGGGGAACTATCTGTGCAGATCACTGGACACACTGGGATGCTAGTGTGGTCTGCAGGCAGCTTGGTATAAGGTTAGTATCTCTTAGTGTTCTCCTAGCTACCGGCTCCCTGACATATTCCTCCCACAAGCATTACATGTCCCAGCAAAAGTTTCTCCAGCAAACAGTAAATTCGAGAATCCTTGAAAGTTGTTTTACAACACTTTGCCAAATGACCTCTACAAATTACTTATTTAAAGAAACAAAGGTGAGTCAAATGTATGTATAACAAAATAACATTACACATCTAAACATGCTCTTCCCAACTTCTTGTGTATTGGTGTGTTGGATGATATATGTTTATTACATTTGCACTTATCCAGTGAAATTGGCACTGCCAAGAAGAGTATTGGTTCACTGATGACCAAGGTTCACCTCCATGCAGCCAACTGCAGAGGGGATGAGAAAGCTTTGCTGCACTGCACTTACACCCCAGCATACAGCAAAGAATGCATGTACGGGTCAATCGCCGCCGTTACCTGCTCTCCTCCTGAAGGTAATTCCTTAGCACATACTTCCAACCGAAAATTACATATATTCTTGGGGAAGGTTCTTATGTTTCTCCTACTGTAGAAAACAAAACAACAAAAAATAATGTTCCACTGAATTGGAATTATGTTTCCATAGAATTGTCAGCATTTTTCGTTGGTGGCACACACAGAACAAATTCCTCTCAAAGGGACACTCCAACCATCATTTGCACTTTAATACATATGGTGGCTAAGGGGTCCTCTTTAAATTACCATTTTGCCCCCTTGCAAATGAGAATCCCCATATGCACCTGCCTCTTTTTCGTTCCCAGCTCTTCAGCTTCCAGGTTGCCAAAGCTCATAAGCACTATACTCACCACCAGCCAGCACTGGATCGCACAACACAGTATGTGTGGAAGGCGCTCCCATTGATCTCTTTGGGAATAATTTCCTGACATCAATTGGATGTGGTGCAAAAAATAGGACCACAGAAGAGGCTGTACACTGAAGCCCTCGAGTACATAATACATATGAGTGTACTTACAAAGTCCTTTAATATGCATCATTGGTGTGCTCGAAGGGACACTAGAGTCTCCCTCTAAACTGCCCAAGGTGGTATTTATGACTTTTGCTCTTGGCTTACTATGATATAGGTAATGGCTTTTTACGAACAACTTGCTATGATGTAGGTTATGACTTTTGCTCTTGGCTTACTATGATATAGGTTATGACTTTTGCTCTTGGCTTACTATGATGTAGGTTATGACCTTTTGCATCTGGATTATTCTGGGATATTATTTTCTGATCTCTTTACAGTTGCTGAGATAATGTTTAATGTTAATGCACACGTTAAGCATATCTTATACTAAGACTGCTAACCTTCACAAGTTACACTTCAGCTACGCGGACCATTAGTCTGCACTCTGTATAGACTGATTCATTTAAAAAAACAAGTAGGCATTCCTGCTCATAAAGTCTTCATTTTCCTTCTCTGAAGAGCAGGTTTGAAGCCCCCTATCAGGCTAGTGGGAGGAAAAGAACCCTTTGAGGGCCGTGTGGAGGTTTTCCACGATGGGCGATGGGGAACCATTTGCGATGACCACTGGGATGACAAAGATGCTGAGGTTGTCTGTAGACAGTTAGGATTCAGGTAAGATTTTGTTTGTGGAACATGACCAATATTTATCTATCACTCCATATTGTGATAAAATGTGTCAGTTTACCATTAACACAATCTCAAAAAAGCCTCAAAAAGAGGCTAAAAAGTGCAGACATAACACAGTAAATTAGGCATGTGGCATGCGCATAAAAAAATAAACATCTCAATATCTCAATAAATATCTATATGTGTGTATAATAGCATTCGAAACCTGCATGACAGCAGATCGGCTCTTAGATTAGCCAGCGCCAGGTACAGGTTTTTGGTTTTTTAATACTTCAGGCATGAATTGGTTAAAGATCACATCATAGATCCTACACTGTGAACTTTGAGCCTAACATTACACAATAGAGCTCCAATATGAACACACAGCAAACTATATTATTCATGCAATCCCATGCTATAGTAACAAAATCTGTTTGCCTGCTATAAAGGTCATGAGTCACAGTTTCTCTCACAGTATCCTCTGTTATTCCCTCTTCTCTATGATAAACTCCAGCTGGGAATTTCTCATCTAGTGTGTGTAAAATGAATAGGTCTGTTCAAGATACTTGCCCAGAAGTGTGTTAACTCAGCTGTAGTCAATACAACCCACACCTTTCAAGAGCTGAACACATTTACTGCTTGGGTTAGTCATGCAAAAGGCATTTGATAGAAATACAAAGGTAATAAAAGGGAATTAACACAAACATTTCAAATATCAGTACTGTAAATATTTGGACTCTAGTGGACCTGTTACTACGAGGCAGGATAGGCTCTTTGTAAAGAGTACTGAAAACCAACTATACATTTTTTTATTATTATTCTTTGTGTATCTCTGATTTTTATAAGTTCTTAAAAAATAGAATACTAATTTAGGTTACGTACTAGTCAAAATATACCGAGTGGCTTAGTAAGTTAAGTCATCAAAGATGGGCCTTTTATCTCTTTTTTATGGCCTGAATGCACCCCTGACCCCTTGACTATGTACAACCCAACCTGAGATTTGCTTACTACTCTGAACATGTGTACGACTTGTTGAGTAGAACTATGTGGCCCATTGGCATATGAGGCATTACTGAGTTCATTGGCAAGTGCACAGCTGTAGTGGGCATCAGGAATTTCCTCATGGTCACATTCAGAATTGGATCCTCTTTGAAGTCAATGTGTTCTCAGGTCAGCTGTGGAAATGTGAATTTGCCCTGTGATTCCTGCTGGAGATGCACAAAGGATGCCCTTTATTTTGGCTTTTTATCTCTGCCAATGGGCAACTCCAGGTTTTCAAGAGTCTTTAGTGAATAAACAGCTCAGGAAAAGTGAACAGGCTAAATAAAGTGTCAGAGTCTAGATTGAAGCAGAAAAGGCTTCACTTTATGGAACAAAAATTACGGTATGTAGCATTCATAGAAAAGGTGTCTCTCAGCCAGTTTTACAGTTACGAACCTTTAATTCCATTAAATAAAAACTGAATTGATTGGGTCTTTTCAGTGGAAAGCCGAAGGCCATGGTCTGGGCTCATTATGGTCAAGGGTCTGGGCCTATACTGCTGGATGAAGTGGAGTGCCTAGGAGATGAGCAGTCACTGGACCTGTGCCAGAAAAATGAGTGGGAGCATCACAACTGTGACCACATTGAGGACGCTGGTGTATCCTGCGATCCCTACACAGGTGAGTAAGACACTGTTGTAGGTGAGAATAATGTAGTTTTAAGTAATAAATGAATTACCCTTGGTGAAACGTAGTTTAATATTACATAAAGTGGATATTACATTTCATTTATGTATTGTATGATTTCAGATGGCTCAGTAAGATTATCTGGAGGAAGAAATGCTGGTGAAGGGAGGGTGCAAGTATACTACAAAGGAGACTGGGGGTCAGTGTGTGATGACGGATGGACAGAATTCAATACCCAGGTAGTCTGCAGGCAACTGGGATTCAGGTTTGTTACAAGAGACTATTTCCTGATTTATTTAGTTGCATAGGTAAAGCTTTAGGAAAAGCCCTAAGGGCAAATTACATTTTTAGTATAGTGAATACTCTGCACTTTTTATACTCTTAATAAGTCACTGCTGAAAACATAGGAACCAAAAACACAAAAAATGGAAACAATGCGTCCGTACCTCAGTTACCATCAAGAATGAAGAAGTTTGAGTGGAGCCACTCAAATCCACTCAGCGGGCTTTAGAAGGGTTAATACTCGGAGGATGTAACTGTTCTTTTAGAATTGACCAATTAAAACAATGTCTCAAACATGTTTAGGACCTTAATTATTTGTTCTAATATAGTTCTAATGTTAATTTGATTTATGGAAGACAAAGAGTAACGAGTATATGTTAACACGCATCTTAAATATTTCATCCCTGCAGTGGTCCTTCTAGTCTGGCATCAAAAGGAGAATTTGGTCCTGGAGAAGGATTCATATTTCTGGATGATGTTGCCTGCACTGGTGTGGAGCACTCTGTTTTACAATGTTCCCACAGTAACTGGGGTCAGCATGACTGCTCACATTCTGAAGATGTTGGGGTGAAATGTTCAAATGACAGCAATGATATCCTGAACGTGCCTTTTGGTAATGTATCTGGACTTTGTGCCACAGCAGTTATTGGAATCACACCGTGTAAGAATCAGGAAATCAGATGTCAATAGTGTTTAATTCAACAATAATACTTTTAGCCAAAAGAAGGATGGAGTTCACATCATTGATAAAATTCATGCTTTATTTTTGAAATCTATAGAAACATTGATTGGACCTTATTTTTTTTTTTATTTCTGATAGCCTGGATATGTCCAATGCATGTTTAAATTCATGCAACTCATTGTATTAGTGGTTCAACTTATCTTTCATCCTCTCAGTAAAGTAAAACCTCCTTGTGTTAAACCTAAACCTTTGACCCTCTATTTTTAAATTATTACCGCAAATTCTCTCTTCTGAAATAAACTTCCATCCTGTACTTTGCCAAATGTCATAAAATGTTTCCATCACACCCCTCTCTATTCTCTCCTGATAAAGTTTTATCCTGGAAACCTCTCACCATTTTAGTAAACCTTCTCTGAACTCCAGAACTGTACACAATGCTCTAGGTGAGATCTGATCTGTGTTCTGTAAAATGGTATTTCATTTTTATATATTCTGGGACATAAAGTAGTAGTACATACAGGGCCGGCCCAAGGCAAAATGCCGCCTGGGGCGAATTTTAAAATGCCGCCCCACCCCCTTTTTTTAAACTTCCTCTCCCTCCGTCCCTGCCGCCCCCCCCCCCTTGTACTTACCTTTCAGCAGTCCTGCGGCGAGTCTCCCTGTTCAGTCTCGGTGCCGGCTTGTAATGCTGAGCGCCGGAAATCTTCCGGCACTCAGCATTACAAGCCGGCACCGAGACCGAACAGGAAGACTCGCCGCAGAGGAGAGAGCGAGGGGCGCCGAGCGGGTACTGACAGCTTGGTAAGCGAAAACCACTCGGCGCCCCTTTCTCTCTCTTTCGCTTTTAAAAAAAAAAAAAAAGGGCTTGGGGCGGCAAAGTGCCGCCCCTTCAAAAGTGCCGCCTGGAGCGGTTGCCCCACTCGGCTCCATTGTCGGGCCAGCCCTGAGTACATATTTTGCACTGTGTGCTTCATATCAAAGTGACTATGATCATTTCCAGGAACCCCTATACGCCTGGTGGACGGGGAAAACACTAAAGAAGGTAGAGTGGAGGTTTTTCTCAATGGAGAATGGGGCAGCGTGTGTGACGATGGTTGGACAGACAATGATGCTGTTGTGGTTTGCAGGCAGCTTGGCCACAGGTGGAGTTATTTGTGTAAATGTATTGCCTGCTATTGAGCATGAACCATGTCTTTATAAAGAACTTCTTCCATGAACTAACCTGCGTTGTTATGCAGAAAACAATCTATATAAAAAAAGAATGTTACTGTATAAAGCGGTGTCATCAATATTACTACTTAATAAAGTTAACGCAAAGTTATTATTATTATTTATTGTTTTATATAGCACCTGGCTCATAACATATACATTATACATTATTTACTCAATTTTTTTTATCAGTCCGTATTGTATTCTTTGTAGATACAAGTATAGGTATAAGTATAATGTTTTTATATTCATTTAGGTTTGTCATCAATCTGGGATTCATTGAGTCTTATACTTTAAATCTATTTGCAAGAAACACTACTAGTTTGCTAGAGTCTACAAGTAAAAAGCGCTGAATGCTATTTATTTATTTATTTCTTTACTAATTTTTTTCCCAAGTGTTAACTGGGACATTTTTCCATTTCTAATGCAGGGGACCTGCCAAAGCAAGAATAATGGCATATTTTGGTGAAGGAGAAGGACCGATTCACCTTGATAATGTGGAGTGCAGTGGAAAAGAAAACACATTAGCAGAATGCAGGAAACAGGACAGCGGAATCCATAACTGCTGGCACAATGAGGATGCTGGAGTCATCTGTGACTATGTAGAAAAGAAGATCACCCAAGAAAAGAATTCAGGTTTTCACACAGGGATACATTTTTGTAGATGAAGTGCCCAGACACATACCTGGGTACTCTCCGAGTTTGGCGTGGAGAACTCCGTGAGGAGCACTGCTTCTCTGGGTCAACACCCAAATCCTCTGGGTCGCGGGAGCAGGGTCTTGACTCCCCCGACCATTTCCCATTTAAATTGGGGTGTTTCCTGAAATGTCAGCAGATACGCCCATTGACGTCAGTGCGCGGTCCTGGCCGTGTCCCACAAGGGTAGGCTCCAGGTAGCTGGAGCCCAAAAGTTCCCAGGCATGCCAGAAACCAACAACTTGTGTTTTATGGTGTCCTTTATTTCCAGGGAAAAAAATCTGAAAAAAATTGATTGCATAACTATATAGATCTTTATGTAACAAAATTATAGGTTAGATTTCTATAAGTGAAGCTCCCATAAGGGAACTTTAATTGAAAAGAACTATATTATTAATTTAGAGGAATGAGTTTAATGAATACAATCGTTTTCTATTGTCAGCACAATTTTGATAGAGAAAATGTATTCCTTATTTCCCAGGTGGTATATCTGCTGTGTGTGGTATCAGTCCACTCATTCGTCGTAAGAAAAGAATTATAGGCGGATCCAAATCAATAAGGTACAGCTTTATGTCAGTGAGGGTTCTGTGTAAAAAGTAGACTTGGGAGCCAGCGGAAAGTTTGTGTTGTGACGAACTTGAGAACATTTTTGGAAATCTCATTTGTCCATCCTAGTTGCCATGGGAACCAGAAAGAAGAAGGTGAATTAAAATGCAGAGATTCTCCTTCTCTAAGTGTAATTAAAATGGCGGCCGCAGCTAGGAATGTTTCTTTCGGCCAATTTTGCATGGACGAAACAGCAAAATTCAGCACATAAAACGCATTTGCCATGCCATGTAATGCCATGGAACAGAACCATATCACACAAAGCGTCCTTGGCTGGACACTACTGAGTTCCAAATTGCCTCTGAAAGCAACATCAGCCAAGGAACTGTTTATCAGAAGCTTTATGAAATGGGTTTCTGTAGCCAAACAACTACAAGGCTGGAGTGGTGTAAAGTTCTACAATGAAATGTCTTCTTTGGATGAACTATGCTACACCATCTGGCAGTCCAGTGGACAACTCTGGGTTTGTCAGATGAACACTATCTGACTGGTGCATATTTTCAACTTTAAGGTTTGGAGGAGGAGAATATGTCATGATCCAACATTCTCACAAGTAAAATTCTGAATGCTCTTCTATGAGAGGAGCTACAAGTGAGTGAGTGAGTGAGTGAGTTTGGGCACTAATTTTAGATGACTAGGCTTGGCTCACAGTCAGTAAACCAATTTACACCATTGCTTTACGGACCTCACTTTTTTCGCGGGAGAGTTGTTATGCTGAAACAAGAAAGGGCCTTCTCTTTTTTGTACAAGGTGTACACAAACATTGCTCCACCAAGTGAGGTTAGCAAGCTTTGACTATTTCTGTCAGGCTGAGCCGAAAAATAATAATCAGAGAAAAGAACATTTTTTTCAAATCATAACTAACCCAACATGCTTTTCAATATGTTTAAGAACGTTGTCACAAGTAATGATTAGTAGCCAATGTGGTGAATGTTTTTTATGCTATTTCTTTTTTTGAACAAATAACAGTTGAACATCTGCAGCTTACTTGTCTCAATTCTAATAACTATATATATAAGAATGTTTTTCTAGTTTTATTTGATTAAAAAAAGTCAATAATGGTAAGTTTAATTTCAGTAGGTGGTACCCCTAAAAGTTTAAACTGTCTCTAAAAAGATATGTTGGTATATCCATTTGATATGGACAAGTTTTGTCCATGTCCACAATGTTAATATAAGTAAAATATAAACTCCTTTTGGTTTTCAAGATACTTCAAGACACCTGCTCATAGTCATAAACTGATTATGTATTGCTCCATATTGATTTTAATGTACGTAACTGAATAAAAACTGAGTTGTGGCAATCCAAATTACCAAAATGTATCTTTTCTGCTTTCTCTTGATTTAGGGGCAGTTGGCCATGGCAGGCATCTTTAAGACTGAAGGGATTCCCCAAAGAATCTCGTTTAATATGTGGAGCAACACTGATAAGTAACTGTTGGGTTCTAACAGCAGCTCACTGTTTTAAGAGGTTTGCAGAACATATACCATTACAACATGGGGGGTACACGTGTGTAATTGCATTCTCAATAAACATTGTTGCTGGAAACCCCACTAGAGAAAATAATATATTACCTCAATTTAGGTACCAGCTATTATGTGGATGGATATTAAGTGCAGAATGATATATTTAGAGATGTCCTGTAGTCTTGGTGTCCTGGACGTAGCGTTCAGTAGTGCTGCCTTGTATTGTCGAAGACCTTCTACACCACAAATATCAGATGACTATATTACCATTTTACAGTAGTGTTTGCATTATGGTAATATGGCACTTTATCCTTATGTGTTCATAAAACCCAGAGTTTTTGGAATTCTTCTTACAGACGTATTTGTATAATAATTGTAGGCCATTTATAGTTTTGGAAATCTACACTTTCTTTATTTGGGATGTATTAAATCTGTGTTCTTGATTATGTTAATAATAAGATGAGCTGGAAAAAGTTAAAAACTCAGATTTCCTGACCTTAAAAGGCTGTAGAACGCAAAATCCAATATGTAAGGATACTATGAAAAACTCTGGCTGATTTCACAATGCTTTATACAGGACCAGCCAAGCCTTTCCTGCCACAGAAGCTCATTGGGGTTGACCTTGCACATTTTATAGTAAAGTAAAAGTTGGAACTCAAATCTCCCTTTATTGGAAAAAAAAAACATAGAAAGAATATGCTCATTGTAATGCTAAACTGTACAATACGATATGTCTTCTACTGTGAGCTTAGGTCAAAACACCTGACACACCCCTGATGAAAATCATACAACATTCAAGTGGGTACATTGATTGGATTTACAAGACATTTTTATCCTTTTTAATAATTAAAATAAATTAAGTGAAGGAAAACTCAATTAACATGGAATCATCTGGTTACTAATTAAGTGTCAGACAATAGGATTGACTTCAGTCTTAAATGCAGGCAAAATATGGGTGGACTAGATTTCCCAAATGGCCCTTATCTTCCATCAAATTTTATGCTTCTATGTATACTTACAATCAAAAGATCTGTCCAGTGTTTATACATTTAAATTTGATTATTTTTGCTTACAGATTTGGTGAGTTGCCTCACCGCTACTCTGTCAGAGTAGGCGATTACCACACTGGTGTGGAAGATGAATTTGAACGAGAGCTCCCGGTACAGAAGATTGTAATTCAGAAGAGCTACCATTCAGGCAGCATCGATAATGATATTGCTCTGGTCAGAATGAAGGGTAAAGATGGGCAGTGTGTGGCTTTCACTTACCATGTTCTACCCATATGCCTCCCAGAGAAGAAGACCTCTCTGCATCAGAAAACATGCTTTATTTCTGGATGGGGAGACACAGGTATTGATGGCTATTTAGTATTTATGTATTTATCTGTCCGTTTATTGATAAGTTAGCTTTTGGAACAGAGGAACAAATGTGGTGCCAAGTTAGCAAACTAGTATTTACGTGGGTATTGCCCTTCTACCTGTTTGGATATTCCAGGATAGTCAAATATGAATACCCAGAAAGTTGCTAGCTGTAGCTTCTACCATCATGTGCCAGACGGTTTTTAAATAATGGGAGTTGTTGTTGAACAACAGCTGGAGAAATACATCTTATTCTCACATGGAACGATAATTCATTGATAGTTAGTGTGACGGACCCTGTAGAGACGGATGGTCTCTGCCGTCAATAGTTCCAGCGATCTCCTATGGGCCCCTCGGTATACTCCAGACTTCCAGTAACCACGATGAAGTGTCCCTTGCCCCCAAATCACAGACAGTCTTAGGCTTGAACAAGTAAGAATCTCCTTTATTGTACACCAACAACCAACACCAACTTTATACCTGAGACCATCTTGAAAAGAACAATACATAAATACATTAGCTTAAACACTTTAACTGGCACCAATCAGGAGACAGCTAGAACAGGGAGCAACCAATCACAGTGCAGGGGGTGTGGTCAGGGGCAGCCCACATCCCATTACCTTAGGGACCAATCAAAAGGGGAGCTACCCACCCTACCATATATGGATTTCCGGGGGTGTGGCTGTAGCAACCAATAAGGAAGGTTCTGTCTTCCCTTTTATTACAGGAACATCCTATTCCAGGACACTTTTACAGGGTGAAGTCTCAATTCTTTCCAGGGAGTCTTGTGTTTCCAGATATAAAGGCAAATTTACAAACCGTATGATCTGTGCCGGGAATCTTTCTGAAGATAAGCGGGTGGACAGTTGCCAGGGAGACAGTGGGGGTCCTCTCATGTGCCAAAGACCAAATGGACAATGGGTAATTCTAGGAATAACTTCTTGGGGTTATGGGTGTGGACGGAAAGGATATCCTGGCGTTTATACCAAAGTCAGTAAATTCATTCCTTGGATCAAGAAAGTGGCAAGACTGAAATGAAATGAGAAAACCATTTTAATATGCAAATGAACCATGGAAAATATTTTAAACATTATCATCAGGATTATTGGTGTGCAATCGCAGATCTCTTAAATGCCTTAAATTTTGTTTGTGAGCTGTATTTAAAACAAACCCTGTGGAACATCATGTAGAATGAGTGTTCAATGGCTGGACAACCAAGTTTTGCATTGAGTCGAGTGTCATTGACTACAGGCTTCACCACTGGTCAATGAGAGTTTGTCGTAAATAACAATGACAATTCCAGATTTAAAAAATGAAATCTTTGGAATATACCAGGCCCCAACAAAAGCTATGGCAGTGACATTGTTATGGAAATAACTAACATAGTGTTCTAGTTTACAACCATTTTTATTGATGCCATGCAGGGGAGGTAGACAGACAGATTATTTTTGGCCATCACTGCACACGGTCAACGTTTTGTGGATGCTATAGCAGGTAGAAAATTCATTATATGAGGGTTAATCGACTTGTACCTGTTTCACAGAGTTGTTTAATAAACCACAGTAGCTTCATGTTTGCAATATTATTACATCTTACGATGGAAAGAATTGAATTGTTGGCAAAGCATATAAGTATTACTGTGGTGTTACTGATAGGCCTTTGTGATTGTAATCATTAGCGCTGTATAATAGAGCTGTAATATCCAAAGAAGCAAGTCAATACATTATCTTGTATATGTTTATTTAAAATGAATCCTGGTGCAAGTGAAAAGTATTGACACTGAAAAGATTGCACACTTTATTTTCAAACCAGCAATGCTTGATTGTATTTCTGCCAGAGTTGGCTTCCTGGTGCTCTTCGCATTCTAGAAAGGCAATTGGGTCTGAAGATATGTTCCAGAGGAGGCCATCCAGAAAAAACCCTTCAAATTTAAAATGTCGTCAACGAGTCTGTATTCAGACATTTTTTCACATCTGAGTAACTTGAACGTCCAACAAAAATTGTTTTCTTGTGCATTTGGATTTATGTGGAACGATTCATTATTTTGTAGTCTCTACCTGGATGGATGCATGATTTTGCCAAATTATTCCAATGCTGAACCTGTGAGCTTTTTGTATAAAGATTTGGTATTATGTAAAAGAAAAGCAATACTGCAGAAATGGACTTCATCAAGTCATTGAGCCATCTTAATTAGAAATGGGCATCACTGTGAACTATGAGGATTGTACTTCAGTTAGGGCAGCGGTTCTCAACCTGTGGGTTGCGACCCCTTTGGGGGTCGACGACCCTTTCACAGGGGTCGCCTAAGACCATCGGAAAACACATATTTCACAATATATACCGTAATTACATAATTTTATGGTTGGGGGTCACCACAGCATGAGGAACTGTATTAAAGGGTCGCGGCATTAGGAAGGTTGAGAACCACTGAGTTAGGGCATGCCTTGATGTTTCAGATGAGCTTGTGTGTTTTAAACAAGATACAGTAGTAAAGCCTCATGATTATTTGTGTGTGTATATATATATATATATGCAGATTTGTATTGATTTGGGTAATTTGTCCTTCTAAGCATAAATACATTCATCTAAGTGCAATTAAACTTGATCACATTCTCCCATGATCACTAAATAAAAAAATACCATTGAATGCATCTGTTGTTTACTCTGCTGTCCTATCAAAATGTGATATAAAAACATCGGAGCACTCTTAATTGTTTTCTTGCCATGGTGCACTGGACCATCCTTTTTTGCAGCCTTTATCAGGACAAATTGGTGCTACGGTATGAGTAAAGTATATATGTGTAAAGCCAGCAAATGTGTAACGAACATATTGTACATGGTATGCATCCATGTTTCTGTGTGAACCCAGAAATAAAATAAGACACTAACATTTTACTTAGAATAAAGAAGAAACAGATACATTATCTAAATGTTAAAATAACATTTATTAAAAAAACAATGTGCAGTACTATGGATTACATTACATAACTTTTATTTATGTAGCACCAGCAGATTCTGTAACAGTGTAAATGTATTTTGTGTGGCCACCATTATTTTCCAGCACTGCCTTAACACTCTTGGGCATGGAGTTCACCAGAGCTTCACAGGTTGCCACAGGTTCCCCCGCCTTCCGTTTGAGGATGCCCCACAGATGCTCAATAGGGTTTAGGTCTGGAGACATGCTTGGCCAGTCCATCACCTTTACCCTCAGCTTCTTTAACAAGGCAGTGGTCATCATGGAGGTGTGTTTGGGGTCGTTATGTTGGAATACTGCCCTGCTGCCCAGTCTCCGAAAGGAAGGGGATCATGCTCTGCTTCAGTATGTCACAGTACATGTTGGCATTCATGGTTCCCTCAATGAACTGTAGCTCCCCAGTGCCGGCAGGCCCAGACCCTGACACTCCCACCACCATCCTTGACTGTAGGGAAGACACTCTTGTCTTTGCACTCCTCACCTGGTAGCCAACCACACACGCCACACACCATCTGAACCAAATAAGTTTATCTTGGTCTCATCGGACCGCAGGACATGGTTCCAATAATCCATGCCCTTAGTCTGCTTGTCTTTAGCAAACTGTTTGCGGGCTTTCTTGTGCATCATCTGGGATGACCACTAACAGGCTGACCCCCCACCCCTTCAACCTCTGCAGCAATGTTGGCAGCACTAATACGTCAAATTCCCAGACAACTTCTGGCTATGACGCTGAGCATGTGCACTCAGCTTCTTTGGTTGACCATGGCGAGGCCTGTTGTGAGTGGAACCTGTCCTGTGAAACCGCTGTCACCCCTGATGAAGCCGTTTTATTATTTATGAAAGGCTCGTTGGGTCTGGGTCTTGTATCCATATTACAACTCTGTGGTTAGCTGTTAAGCTCAAGGATCCTGCTGTATGAACAGAATCAGTTGGTATTATTGTTTACTCTCCCATCTGCTCTACATAGCCTATAGTGTCTATCTGCAAGCACTTTTGACGTTGAAGGTTTTTAACTGTTTATCAACTTTGAGTTAAAATTCATTTTTTTATCCATTTACACCTCTTGTATCTAATAGGACTTTAAGGCACTCAGGTGACATTTCTGCATATTTGTGTTCATTTTTCCTCCTACATTTTGTATATATAATTATTTTGTATTTATTCATTTTTTATGTGACATTTAATAAAGGCATCTTTTTGGTCTTATATTTTTGTGGACCTCAAATTTTTGTGGACCTCAAATTCCTCTACCTAAAAATTAAAATTTCTGATTTGTAGCATCCTGTCTGCTATAAACTGGTCAAACCTAAGAAAAAGATATGGCGTATGCAACTTGCTGCTGATGTTTACCTAGCTTACGAAAATCCTCGTTTACCACATTGACCTCATTTCACAATAAATGATTAGTTCCTAATTGGCCAATACCCCATCCTGTCTTGCTTCCTTAACAATTTTAAAACGTACTTTCTATTTCTGTAATCTGTCGCTCTAGGAAGACACCTGACTTGTTTGCAACCCCATGACCTTGCTTAAAATTCACACCTTTTAATATATTTAATATTGCTGGCTGACCACATGGAACATAGGAAGGTAGACAATGGGTTAGACATGAAAACTGGCATTATTTCTTGGCATGGATGGGTGACAACTTTCTAATTGTATACCCAAATTGGACTCATTATTTTATGTATAGGAACATTTGTGCACACAAAGTAATTTTGGTACCATTGACATTATATCACGGCTCTTAGAGAGGAGAGGTGCCGAGGATGGGGAGGCAGGGGCCCCTGCCTTGGGTCACTTCTAGGGTAGCGGCCAAGGTAAATAGACCTCTAGGAACATTAGGATATAACCATATTTCCCTTTTTCTAAGGTGCACAGTTGCTCATTAGCACACCTCCTAACACGCAGGGTGAGGTTGGGTTTGTAGATGGGGCAGGGCTTTACCAAGGCTTTTTATTATTATTATCTTTTATTTATATATCACCAACCATTTACACAGCACTTCTTACAATACACATACTCAAAGAGTATGACAAAACTAGAACGGAAAACCGATACATTAGGTAAAAGAGCCCTGCTCTCCAGCATACAATCTAGATTTGTTATGCGACTTCGTGACCTCTAAGGTTATTTATGTAACCGATAAACACATTCAAAAGAAGAATAATGTATTTTATTTACACAATTTAATTGCTAAACACATTTTCTGGTTTCTATACATTATTGTGACTCTTAGGGCTGTTGAACGCTTGGGTACATTCATTCTCACCAAAAAACATTGAGGTAATGTTAAAAGAGGGACATAGTGTGAGGGAACAGGGAGGAGGAAGAGGAGCATTTGGGGCCATAGTCAAAATCATGTTTACATAAAATAAGGCACAGTAGAAAATGAAACTGTGCAAATTCATAATAACCATGTAAAGGGTAAAAATAAAAGAGGTTGAGGGCTCAAAATTGGAAGTATTTTTGGCGGGCGGGGGCTGGTATTTGATGTAACACTAGCTATGTCTTAAGGTGACTGCCAGGGATGTTTTAAACAGATACATTGATAACCGGCAAACGGTGTGTGCTCCGAGAAATGACAAACACCGGGGAGGTAAGGCGCGACTTCGGACCTCAGAAAGGGACGCTAGAAACGTATGCATGTTATTATAACTCATACTGAGTCACTGCAAGTAAATAGTATAATCTCTTCACTCGGTTATGTATTTTTTCCTGTTTTTAGTGCAATTGATCAGGAATAACGAAATGCCAGGGTAAGATGGCACTATCGAGTTCCGCTGGTGTACCAGACGGCTGTTTAGTGTCCATCTAGCCCCACCGTCAGCTCTCTCTGGTGCAGGAAGCCGGAAGAAGCCAGGCGGAAGCGGGGATCAGCTGATCGAGCTGTCCCCAGGTAGAGCCCGTGAGGGGAACTGAGACCGGCGGGGAGTGCTGTCTCTCTGGCGAACCGGTAGGGGAATCTCGGACATCTGGCGCATCCCCAGGGTGTATATGAGAGACGGAAGGACGTAGGGACTGGAGAACTTGCTTTAGGCACCCCGGCGATTCATACAAAGAAGGAAGGCTGCAGGGGCTTTTGTTTAAGTGAATGGCCATAGTCACGTCCCTCTTGGGGGTCTGAAGTACCTGCATCCAGCCCTTTTCGGCCGACCTTGTTGTGCTTATTTTTTCTTATTCATGAATTGAAACCTGACTTGCCAAGGACACAAAATAACAAAAAACCAGAAGTAAGAAGAGAACAAAGAAGGGACTGGGAAAAGGGCCAATATTTATTTTTTTGCATTTCTTAAGGAGCGAAGACTTTGGGAACATAGCGGCTGAAACGGCGTTTGACAGTTTACACCTCGGATGGGCAGAGGGTCACATGGAACTCAGGACATCCTACTATAGAGACATTATTTGCATTAATACATTTTACTCCTGATAGAATCAATTCTTGAAAATTGAATTCCCTGGTCGGTCCTTTTATTTTCCTTTCCACACCTGGAATACCATCACATACAAGATCAGCAAAGTGTTGAAGTCTGCCAATATTTGTATTCATTTGCCACCATTTCTTGTAGGATTGCCAATTCCTATAATCTCATTTCTCCCAAGACTTGATGCAATTGAACTGTGTCTTGAGGATCAATTGCATGTCTATTTGGAGCTGCAGATAATATCGGTTCCCCCTTTATTTTCATCATGTTTAGAAAGGAGGTTATCAGTTGCAAATAAAGGCATCCACAGCAGGGATTTGAAGCCAGAGCTACATAAAGCCCTCATGTCCAATGGCACAACCTCTGCATCCATTTCCAATTCTTGCTCCGTAGAGGCTTATAGATGAATTTGCCTAAAAAAAGGTAACATAGCATAATTGATGAATTTTGTTTCCAATTTTTAGTCCTCCGTAAAATAAAAAAATGCAATAATTTTATCATCGGCTGTTTAATTTAATTTAAACATTGTGGAGGGCCTGAAGATCCAAGCAAGTTGAATATTTTTTACATGGAATGAATTAGAATTTGAAACAAGCACAAAAGAGATTGCACTACATCTTGAGTGGCAACACTGACACTCACTTAATAACCCAGTATGATTGATCTTGTATGACCTTGTTACAACAGTGGGAATTGGGTAGGTTTTATCTTTACTTTAGAACCTTTGGACTTTGTTTTTCGCTTTTTTTGCAGCTGGCGGAGAGAGTAAGGACTCATCTGAATTTGATCTGAACATTTTTTTTGGACGTAGAGCTACAACTGGAGTGTTTGTGAAAGTCCACCACCAGTCATCAGCCGCCAGAGGCTATTGGTTGTGATGGAACTCATGTTTGCTGAGTGGGAAGATGGGGAAAGGTTTTCTTTTGAAGACTCGGATCGTTTTGAAGAGGACTCCCTTTGTTCGTTTATATCAGAGGCAGAAAGTCTGTGTCAGAACTGGAGAGGATGGAGGAAACAGTCAGCTGGACCCAACTCTCCTACTGTCAAAATAAAAGGTAAGATCTCTTAATAGAGTAAACTACCATCTAATAACTGTCAAATAATTGGCTAGCCACTGGGGCTACCCTTTTTGAAAGGCTTTTAATATATTAGCAGAACAATCTAATCCCCCTACCTCTTTGCAGAGCAATATAATGTTAACACAGGTCTCTTCCCTGTGCCATCCTGTTTTAAATGAATTGATGAAATGAATTAAAAGTAGCTTTTATATTGTGCAGGGATCTGTTTCTGATGTCAGGACACATTTGTTTACAGAAGCAGGGCCAATCCTTGACCAAATAACAGCCCAAACATATATATGTATTTGACACTCCATATGCATGCGCGCACTCGCTCACACATTTTTTTTGGTTTGCATTGTAGGGACTTCCATTGCACTCTAAGTGCAGGCACCAAGCTCTAAGTGATGTATGGCCAGAACAGGGTGTAAATTAGCCATTTTGTTAAGCAAAACACTTTCTGTTTAAATTTAATTTTATAAATAGACCTATATATATATATATATATATATATGTCTATTTATAAAACAGAATACAGATCATCAGAGAAACAAAAACTTTCTGCTGGAGCTGGAAGGGCACAGTATACATTGTTGCAAGTGTTGTGTCATACATATCTATGTTCTTCCATATAAATGTGTAATATGCCTAATTTTGGTCATATATGTATTTTAAGATTTGAGCTAGGATACCCTCCAAAAAATACTCCAAAGTTGTTTTTCGAGTGCACTTGATATGTTCATTTGTTATAAATCATAACACCCTTAAATTCCCAAAATAAGTATACTGGTGAAACTATTCCTGCTTGATAAAGGGAGACATGATTTTTAAAACGAGTCCTAACTGTAGTCATCAAATGTTTATCAGCGATTTATTGAGGAGAGCAGTTGGGCATTTTTCAGTCCCAACTATTTGGTATACAGTTTGTTTCAAAGCAGAAATGCTGAAATAGAAAGAAAGTTAAAGGTTGGAGAGCTAAATACAAATAAAGAAAGCAGTATGTTTTAGATGCCGTAGGATTCCTCTGTTTTGGAATTGCAGAGGTGCTTGAAGGCTCACAGTCTTGTAAGAAAGCAATGCCCTTTCTGTGTCACTGGTACAGAAGGCTAGTGTGTCTGCAGACCAAATGAGGATTAGGGGGGCATCAGTTATTTCTATTTATTTACAGTTTATTGACTGTTCTTATAAAACGTCAAGTTAGTTCTGCAGAGTCTGTTGCATTTGGCAATTTTTCCAAATGTATTTTTTGGCTGCTATCATTCATTGGCGGAAGGCAGTGTACTTTAACCCTTTCACACAAGAAATCTGGTCACTTTGATCTTCTGCTGTCCAGTATAACAAATTCCAGACTTAGACTGTCTCTACAGTTTTGTTTGGCCTAATCTTCAAGTAAGAAAACAATGCTTTACAAAATACAGCTAGTGTTATCTTCAGCTTTATGATTTAAAGAACTAATGGAGTTCAAGGTCTCATGTTCTTAGCCACTGAAACCTTTCTGGACTTTGCTTCATTTTAGTTTCAGTTTATTGCAAACATTCAGTCTTAGAAGGGCAGTTGTTTCTTGGTGTGGATAACATCTTGTACAAAGAACTGTCATATGTGAAATGAATTGGCCCATATCAAAATGTATAACAAGTGTTTTAAAACAAGCCTTTAGTTGTGAACTCAAACCCCGGTTATTCATTGCTGTATTTTTATTCCTGTTAAGAAGTTTTTATAAATTGAAAAAGTTTTTTCTAGAGGAAGTCCCATATAAAAAAATACCTGTACGTGTAGAAAGCTGTAAGCTAGGCTAGCATTACCCAGAACATTCCCTGGGTAATGACTTTCCCTGCTCAAACACCACACTGAACTGATTCTTTATGGTTATCCTAATGAATCCCTGCTTGCACAATGACATCCATACCTCCATAGGCATTATTAGTCAGTGTCAGGCTGGGTGATTCAGACTGAGCCATTCTAGTAGATTGGCCTAAGATAAAAGAGCTATAACACTTGTAAATGGCTAATATGAAGTTGTTTAAAAACATTATGCAAAAGCTACCACTTTAAAGGAATTTTCACTAGGTATAATCAGGCCTATAAAATATCCCTCAGTCTTAGGTTAAAAAATACTGGAACATTTAGAGTACACTATATCAAGCTCTTCTGCACCATACCTTTTGCAATACGTTTGGGGCCGCCCAAGGTGTACGGGTACAATAATGGCGCTGTGCACCTTTAAGAAATTGAGCATCAAGAAATTGTCATATCCCAGCGAGCCAAGTCTTAAAGGTGCAGAGTGCTTTTTAATGAGGCCTATGGAGGATGTGCTCAGCCGGCATAGCCTTCAAAGTGTAAATAGGCGGTTTGGGGAGATCAAACCTTTCCCTTGTAACCGGCCCTTTGTGTGACTTGACACCTGGGGCTTGGTCCCGCTGGGCCTGCCACCCTAGGCCTAGGCGAGAATACAGTCACTGGCTGCAGTGGTGGTTTTTAACCCTTTCAATGCGCTAATTCCACCACCAGCCTTTTTCAAAGTTTGTAGTAGTCATTTTGTGTATAATTAAATTACAACCATAAACTTTGACAAAGGCTGGTGGCAGAAATAGTGCTAGGAAAGTGTTAAAATACAATCATTTGAGAACTGTGGTTTGTCTAGTTTGTGTACAAATGCTGCTTGTACTAATTTCCCTACAAAAAAACCCATAAATATTGGATATTTCTAAACTCAGGACAAATATTCCTAGAACCTATTTAGCAGGGTTTTTTTCATTGACTTCTGTAGATGAATATTTTTTTTCAATTTTTTTGCTTTATTATATTGGATATGATCAAATAGAAAGCCCTTCTTCCCCTGAAAATAATATTATACAATTTGTCTGGGTACACTAAACAAAAAAGAAGAAAAGTGCTGCTAAGCACAAATGCCAAAACAATCATTGTCACAAAGGGTACAAAACGTTAAAACCAGTCCAGTCACAAAGGGGTTAATATGCATTCTTCAAAAACTAAAAGTTAAAAGGTGCAGCTAGGTAGCCACCTTCCTCCTCCATTGTCTGAGGAATCTTGTCACTGATTGGCAGCTTGATGCTGCCAATTGGTGGCAGGGAAACCATCCCATAGGGATCGATGGAGATGCTTTCTGCACATGCGCCCAGGGCAGTATTTGCCTAACCTGTGCCAGGTCTGGTGGTAATTCAACCACATCCGAGTCCATACGATATGCCCCTTCTAAAAGTGGATGTTCCTGTGTTTTAATGTAAATAGATGAGTTCTCAGTGCTTGCTGAGACCACGCAGCAGTTGCCAAAAAGTAACAATTGACTTACAAAAGTATCAATTCCACAAGTAGTAAGTTGGATATAGTGAACGTTTTAATAATGGAAACAATTACCAGATATAACGTAGACTCGCCAAACGTGACTATTGAACGTGAGTTTGGAACAGTGTGGACGCTGTCTGTGATGAGTAAAAACACGAGTGGATAAGCAGGACAAGTGTATTTTTTTTCCCCAGCCCTTCCAATGCTTCTCTTGTGTGAGCTCAGAGGAGCCCTGGGTATATCAATGTGGTGGGGTGGTCCAAAAGGTGAACACGTGAATAAACGTAAATTATTAGGCTGTATGAATTATTTTTATGCATGTCATGTTAACAGCAACCCTTAATAATAAACAATTGTTTTTAGCCTTCCAAATATGAGACTGATTGTGATTTGGTCACAAAGGTGTAGGCGTAAGTGGTAATAAACTCCTCGGCTGTATGGGTTTCTGTGGATTTGTTACTGATCTGTAGCACGCAAGGGTAAAAAAAATCATAAAGGATGCTGATTCACTGCTCTGCACTGAACAGGAGTACAATCTGTGCATGCTGGTTACATTAGTCATGGTAGACGGAGGTGTCCCCAGGTGACCTGTTCTGAAGCTCCCCAGGATCCTTTGGTGATGTAGTATGGCCTGTGGTGCATTGCATTTAATTGACACCATGCTACTCTGCGAACACTACGCCTTGGAATATAATGTCTGAATCTGTCATTTGGCAGGAAATCTCATTCAAACTCAGTATTGTGCCAGTTTTTTTTTTGTTTTTTTTTTAAATAACCTTTATTATTACACCATGACTTGGCAAATGGGTTTTCAGAGAAAAATATGGTGTTCTATCTTTACACATTTATAGGCAATTAGCTAGTGTGTAGCGCAAGATGCGTCCTCACACACTGTTCCTGATTAAAGTAATTTGTATTTTGCAAAATCAACAGGAATGTCTTTCTCTGTCCGCTATGTAGTTTGCTTAGATGCACATTGAGTTTACACTGAAAAAAAGAGGAGATCCTGTAGCTTGAGAAGCATGAATAATCTTTAGGGCTGTAAATGCTCTGTAATTGGGACGCTGCAGTTTATTGTACTTTGCTATATGTTCATTAAATCATCTGCAGCCTGGTAGATACACGTTGTTAGCTCTGTAGCATAATCCCCGGTTTTAGCTATACTACTTTCCCTAATGCTTAAATACTTTCTGTAGTTAAACTCGTTGTCTGGTCGTATGGTGTTCACACCCCATTATCACACTGCTATATAACCCCTAATGCATTTACAAAATAGCAACATCATTGCAAACAGTTGAAGAAGCCAAGAGTCTGAAATCAAGTGAATTTAAAATTAGTAATGTTTGACGGTGTTGTCCATGAAAGAATTTTTCTTTGGGCAATTTGCATGTTTAAGTAATTCATTTATTCTTTTGTTAAGACGTGCAAAAATCAGACACTAAAATATATTACTATTTGGCACGTTTTCCATTAGAGTTTATTTTTTTGCAGCGATTTTTTTTTTTTTATTTTTTTTATTTTTTTTTTTTTATTTTTCCCTTTTCTCAAAAGAAACTTATGTTAAGGTGTCATTTTTAAATGTAATGTTTAAAAATGTGGAAATCTGTTTTGTCAAACTACGTTTTCATGTTATATGTGTTTAATAACAATAATTTAAGAACTATAATTCTGTTTCTTTTTTCAAAATCAGATTTTTATTGGAATTTTCAAAACATAAAGGAGGGGGGGGCAGGGATACAGAAGGAAAAAAGGGGGGGGAGAAATATGGGGGAATCAGGAAACCACGGCATGAGACAGTGGAACACCAAAAACACAAAGCAAGGTACATAACGCCAGTACAGTCGGCGGCGTACACCAGAACGCAGGCAGCGCCACAAATACCCATCTCAGGAAAAATGGAGAACACAAATCAAGAAGTCCGGACAGCCCGCGGCAGACCCGACAACCGAGCGGGCACTAGCATCGACCCGTCGAGCAGCCGGGCAACACCGGGCGAACCTAGGTAACTACACACCGTGCCCAACTACCGAGGACAACCAGTAAAACCACGTGGCCGTATAGGCCTCTCTAAGTTTCGGGGTCGAGGCGGAGAGATCCTCAACCCTCCTGATCTCCTCCACTCTTGCCACCCAGTCCCGGCGAGAGGGAGGGCGAGGTTGTTTCCAGTGTAGGGGTATAAGGCTTTTAGCAGCGTCAAGGAGATGTCGGACCACCGACCGCTTGTAATGAGAGATCGAGTGAGACGTGTAATGCAAGAGCATGGGCAGCGGACGGAAAGGGGGGGGGAGTCCGATAGCTCCGAAATCACCCGGTGAACCTCCTGCCAGTAAGGTTGCAGCAAAGGACAGGACCACCATATGCGCAACATCGTGCCCACATCCCCACCGCACCTCCAACACCTATCAGACGTACCCGGGAACATACGATGGAGACGCTGCGGTGTTCTGTACCAGTGTGTCAACAGTTTATAGTTAGTCTCCTGCGTCTTAGTTGCCCTCGAGCTCTTATGGGTGAAAACGAATATCTTATCCCAGTCCTTGTCAGAGAGTCGAGCGTCACAAGCGGTCTCCCAGGTCTCACAGAAGGACGGTCGAGTCGTAGAGGTCGCATTCATAAGTAAGGAATAGAGCAAGGAGATGGCCCTCTCCGGTGGGCGAGCCCCCGTGCACAAGGTTTCAAAGCCCGTTAAGGGCCGGTGGAGACGGTCCCCATGCGGCAAGGTAGAAAGGTAGTGCCTAATTTGGTGGTATGTGAAGCGCTCCAACCACGTAGGATCGCGTCCCTGCAACAACGAGCTCAAGGGCAGCAGCCCACCCCCCTCCAGCAGCGCCCGGGCCCGGACAGGGGCAGGAACCCCGAGGAAGTCCATCCGTCCCACCCCTCGCCCCGGAGCAAAGTCCGGGTTCCCACAGAGGGGCAGCGACGGCGCGGTAGACAAGCGGGCGCGCAGGCCCACCTCCCACCAAACCGCCAGTGTCGCCAGCACAAAAGGATGGGAAATGCCGCCATGGCCGCCACCCGGGCCCCACAAGGCGTGGTACACACAGCCCCGCAACCCACCAAGCTCCAGATCGACCCATGGCTTAGCGTGGGGACCCAAGGCATTATAATTCTGTTTCAGGATTAAAATGGTGGTTATCCCTTTTTCCCCCAGTCATCTTACAAGGAAGCATGTTAACTTTAAAATACTGTTTAACTCACTACTGAATGTATTTATATATGTACAGGCATTGGAGTCCCACTGCTTTCAACGTATGCTTCCCTAGTGGTTGGGATAGATTATGCTAAACTGTGTGAGATGCCAGAAATCCATAGCTCCTAAAATGTACTGCCGTATCCTAATATTATTATTATTATTGCTTTATATAGCACCATCATATTCTGTAGCCCTGTACCCTTTATATTGGTCTGTGTAGTCATTTACGGCCTTGACTACTAAAACTTCTGACAGTTTTGCTTTGTTTCTTTCCAACGTAAATTCATCCATCCAGTCATTGAAAAACAAAAACACAAGCTACTTTAGTTTTGTTCAATATGCACCCTTTTTAATTCAGATCATTTTTTGACACCTTTTGCTTAATAAGCCATCACACAATCTCTGCAGAATTTATTGCTAAAAGACTGACACCAGAGATATTTATTAACATGCAGCCGGGATGTGCAATTTGTATTGCCCAACGCCCCGGGACATGCAGTTCCGGGCGCCGGGCAGATGTTTTTCTTCTTTCATTTAGCCCTGGTGCGGGCAATATTTGCCCCCCTCCTAGATATGCCACTCTGCCCCCCCAGACATGCCACTCTGCCCCCCAAAATGTGTTCAGTAATATCTCCTAAGTACAGTGATGCCACCCATGCATGGGTTTGCCAGGCTGTTTGGGGGGGAAAAAGAGCCACATTTGGGGCAAGTATATTTTTGAATGTTGAACTTTGACATTTGGTGATCTTGTGCCCATGCCCTATTTGGTACATCTTTCAGCCTGGCCAATTCAATGTGCCCAATAAGACCATATATTTTTGAAAACTATACACACCAGGGTATTTCAAATGCTGGTATTTTTACTCTTTGCATGCACACATTTTACCACCGGCCTTTGTCAAAGTTTGCAGTAGTATTTTTTCCCACACACTTTGTACGTCACATAAAAACATTCTGTTAATGTCAACTGACGTGCCAGGACCGTCATGGATTTAAACAGATGTAGATATTGATCTATGTTCGCTTTCTTCACCCAAACAGTGTTGCTGTAATGCCTCACAACACCAAGATTGGCATTAGGGGCATCAATGTCGCAGCTGATGCCCGTTTTAAAAGAGTTTAGGAGACGATCAACAATTGCTTCCTAAACTTCAATAACATCTCCTGAGTATATACCCCCCATGCATTGAGTTGTCAGGTTCTCAGGAGATGTGTTCAGTAACATCTCCTGAGTATATACCCCCCATGCATTGAGTTGTCAGGTTATTTGGGGGGCCACATTTGGGACATGTTGTTGGGAGCATTTTCAATTTACCCCATCAAATCATACATTTTTTTAAAAGTAGATACCCCATGGGCATTTCACAGACCAGTTTTTTAAAATTTTCCATGCGGGAATTGTTTGCTATAGTGCTAAAGTTAGAACTGACTTGCATGGTTGAATGCAGTACCTGGGTTTAACCTGCAAGGGGAGACAGAGTTCTCAGGAGGGTCAAGACCCCTCTTGGAAACCTTTTTTTTTTTTTACTCGCTGCCATCTTGCGAGTGGGGTCGGTGTTTGGTGTTGCTGAATGCCTCGCTATCGAGGCATTTCAGCGACACCATTGAAGTTTAGGAAGCAATTGTTGATCGTCTCCTAAACTCTTTTAAAACGGGCATCAGCTGCGACATTGATGCCCCTAATGCCAATCTTGGTGTTGTGAGGCATTACAGCAACACTGTTTGGGTGAAGAAAGCGAACATAGATCAATATCTACATCTGTTTAAATCCATGACGGTCCTGGCACGTCAGTTGACATTAACGGAATGTTTTTATGTGACGTACCCGGACCGTCAATTGTACTCGAGGTTAAATTATTTTAAATAAAACAAAAAATTTACATATTGTTTTTTATCTGTTTAATCGAAAAAAATAATATGCCAAATAATCGACCTAATTGTGTTAATATAACATTATTTAGTTGTTAATTAATTTATTTAATACATAGCCCTTATTTAAATATAGTTTTGATTAAAATTATTTTTTGATGATCAGGACAAATGGATTGTTATGAAGGACAAGTAGATTGGGTTACCATTTTAGTCCCTTGGACAAGTAGATTTAATAGGCATAATGTGCACGGATTCCCTTCTTAATTTAGTCACTGGGGCGACATGATTGGCAAAGCCTTGGGCTCCCAAATTTCTTGTCGGTTGGCAGCTGTTGGGTAAGAGTACACATCTTACACTGTACCTGTGCTCAGATTGCACAAACACCCAAACCGAGTTTGATTTTATATTCTCCGTATTATGTAACTTCAGGAAAACGGGCCATGAACCCCGTTGGCTTTCCACAGCATAACGGTAACAAAATCCTCAGCAAGGTCACGACTGGAATTGAACAAATGCTTCAGTTCTTCCGCCCTCTCTTATCCATTCTTTTCACATTTCTCTTCTCTCTAATCTTTGGATCTTTGGATCTATTGTAGTATCAGCCCTATACAGTAAGATGGCTGCTTGCTTTTTGTTCCCTTGTTACGTGGCTCTTACCATGCGAGAGACTGCAAGCTCTGGGGGTATTAGAAAATATGTTTGTCGCAAAGTGCGGATGGTATACTGCACGTTCCCTGTTCACAGATTGTTTCCGACGCAGCCTTCGTGGTTGCCAAAGTTACCCTGCAATCTAAAGGCACCCGAGACACTCAGCATTGCCTGTGTCAGGAGCCCACATCTGATATCCGAGGAGATTAGTTCAGATCTGATATCCACGTTAGCATTTTTGTTCAATGAACGTATTCCCTTCCTTGCTGCACACGCTCTGAATTTGGGATCAGGTGCAGAATAAACTGAGTGACAACATTCAGCTGTCAGGGCTCACCCGAGCGCCCCATGCTGCGTCGCTGGAATACTAAGCATGAAATCCTCACTTATGTTGACATGGGTACCATATGGCAGACGCTTCCCTTTGTAGCCAGGGGCACTTAGGGTTTTTGTGTTTAATTCATTAGTTTTCCCTCACGGGCTTTGTTTCTGTGCATGGCAATTATGATACGTTTCCTGCTTAACCCTTTCAGTGCCATGGACATGTTCAGCTTACCCATTTGGTGCCAAAAAAGGCAAGGAATTGGGTTCTGGCACCTTTCAGGCATTAAAAAAGGCTTTAAATACTTAAGATTTATTTAATACTTACCACTTATTTAAACTTGTTCCACCATCCTAGCAGGGCATATCTGCACTTATGTTGCCCCTAAAGATTTTAATTTCTCCAGCTGATGATTTTGGGTTGTAATGATATTAAACTTCATTATAGGTTGTGAAGGGGCAGCTTGAGGTTTTGTTGTGAATGCTTTCATAAAGCTTGCCTATTAGATGTATTTTACTTTTGAGTATAAAGTGGATATAGAGGCAAAAGGTGATTATTGTTGACCTTATTTGCATGCGCCTACCCAGAATCCCTTGTGGCAGCACCATGAGTTTTCTGGAAAAAAACAAGCCTTCTGGCTTGTCTGGTGTCTGTAGATGAGTGTTTAATAATACTTCTACTACCCCCTTAATTTTAAGTGGAAGGGTTTTCCCTCACCTTTACCCACCATAACTTATGTAATGGTACTTTTGTTTTTAGTTGTTTATTCAAACATAAATAGTTTTTTCAAACAACTAGAAGTGTAGTGTAAAAGTGCCTCGTGTATATGATGTCAAGTAGATTTAAATGAACATTCCACCCTTTCATTAGTAAAATGCACAATTAAGTCTGTTTTTCACAGACTTCATTGAATTTACGTTACACAAATTGATGAAAGTATTCTTCAGAAAGGAGACATTCTACCTCCCCTGCCTAAATCTGCTTTTGTGTAGACCAGCCATTGCATCCCAGCTTCAACCCTCCCCTGCTGCCTGATTGCTCCATGAGAGCAAAAGTGCAACGTTAACCCCTTCAATGCCACAATTGTGTATGACACATTCGTGGCATTGCAGGGGTTAACATTTGTCCCCACAAGCTTGTGGGGACTAAATATCAGTCAATGCTGTGCTCCAATGGAACATCTGCATTGAAAGAGTTAAAATATATATATATATATATATAATTTAAAAAAAAACAAAAAAACAAACAAACAAAAAACAGCACTGACCTGAAAGTCCAGGGCGCTTCCAGGTCAAATGCTGTGAGTTTAGTAAGTGGGCTGATGATGATCAGATCACTCCTGACCAACTGTTAGTTTAAAAAAAAAATCCTGGCTCCTAACTTTTTTAGCTGGCGCCTAGATTCACAACAAATTTGTCAAGCCCTGCTCTAAGATTTGTATGCAGATTAACAGTGTGTGTGTGTGTGTGTGTGTGTGTATATATATATATATATATATATATAATTTATATAGGCTTAAAGTTACCATGAGTCTGTTAATTCATAAACAATATTAAATGTCTTGTACTCATTGTACTCGTAGCAGATCTCACTCAACCTTATTAATTTACATTGAATAACTTGTGAGTGTTCATTTTTATTCTACTAAACCATTATATACAGAACAGTAATATCCGCTCAGAAGATAAGTGACCATAATAATAATGTGTTTACTCTGGAGCGGAGATTTAGTTTTCAGACATTACATCGTGAAACGACTTAAGAGCTGAGTATCGAACCGAGCAGAAAAGGCAATAGCACATGGTGAACCAAAATAATTCCTTAAACAAGAGTTAAATATCAGCAGTATAAAGCTGTAATAATGCATTATATTGCAGTATATTAAAATGGGGTACATCCCAGCATGCACCTGAATGTGTTTTCCTGATTGGCCACTTATTTAACAGCATTTCTTCTAATGCATTTTTTAACAGAGACAGCAATTAATGTACCCACATTTATTACAAATCGGTCATAACTCATAAGGTGCAATAAAAGTACTTGCACATTCTGAACATCTGTAAGCAGCAAAAATATATATATATATATCAAAGAATTTGTCAATAAATAAAATGTCTTTTGTTGATGCTGTAGATAGAAACTTTAACCAATCCTTGGTCTTATCTTAGGTTCAAAATATCTGTTTACTTTTAAGAAGTCAAAATACAAAGTGCATACACAGATCAATAATATTCCAGACAGGATACAAAAAGAAAACTAGAAAAAGAAAAACATATAATAAATAATAAACCTCACAGATCTATGTATGAAAGCTAGCAAGAAGCTTTAAATCTATGATAACAGCCTGACAATTCTGCTCAGAAGTATTGCATGTTCTCAAGGGGTTTTCTACCTCCATAATGAAACAAAAAGTAGAGTTTAGTAGAAATCCTTTTTTAATTGTAAGTGATTATGAGCAGAGATATTCTAGAATGGAGCAATATTGATTTCGATGGATAGATCATGACGTTTGACCGTTATAAACAAGAACATACACACACCTTATTCCGAAGGTTAGAATGAACAGCGTGCTTATGTTGGGGGGTAATTAATAATTACATAGAAATAGATTTTACATAAAATAGCACACAGGGGGGACCAGAGACTGTTCTGTCCTTTATTGCTATGAGAAACCTTAAACTGGCAGCATTTAAATTGGTTGCTGGCCACAGATTTAAGAATAGACCAGTGACAGCCCCCTGTTTGCTATTAAACAGAACAGTAAAGCTAAATATATCCAACCTGCCTAACATTATCTGTTTAAGTGTTACTGTTGCTTTTATAAGTGTAGACTAAGATTTGGGTTGCTGACTAGTTCAATGTAACTACAGCAATTGAAAGAAAAACCCCTCTCTTGATACAAATACCCTTATAGGGGATTGCTGCTACAAATACGATACAATATCATAAAACTATAAAGTTACCCGAAAACAAGCGAGGAACTAAAATCCAGGAACCATGAATAAATGAATATTTCACAGCATAACAGTGTGTAAAAATTATTTTAGATGACACTGAATTGTACATAAAATTCTGAAAGACTGTCACTTGCATAAATTATAGTAACCATGTATCAGAACAGTCACAACTGCAGTGAACTATTATGAATACTGTATCAACCGGCAGTATATGCAATATGAATATAAAGTGCTTAGCTTCTTCGTGCTATTGTTTATCGATACTACAATTGCGGCAGCTTATTTGAAGGTCACCAACTCCTATGCTGTATCCTGTCACGGTGCCGTCTGATTATCCATATGTGCACGTTGGAAAATTAGATGGTGAAGTCCTATGTGTAGCCACAGTTCATACCTAAAGTACAATGTGAATGAAAAAAACACACAAAAATGACTACCAAAAACTGCATGTAAAGAGTTAAAATATCTCCATTTGAAATAACCAGAGGTGTCTGGTTTGAATTAGCCATCTTAAAAAATGTCCCAAATAGGACAAGGGGCAGAAGGACCAGATGTTAAAGTTCCAAGTTGAAAAATGCACACTTCCCAAATGTGGTGTTTTACCTCCCAATAAAAAAAACATGCATTGGTGGTATCACTGATATTGGGTGATGTTGCTGAATACATATAGGGGTGTTGTTTGCCAGTGACATATACCAGGAGCTATACATTCATACCTGAAGTACAATTTATGTGAAAAGATTTATTCTACCACAAACTTTGGAAAAAGTTTTGTGGTAGAATTTGTGCTTTTGAAAGGGTTTAAATACCAGCTTTTGAAATACCTTGGCTTGTCTAGTTTTCAAAAATATATGGTTTGATGGGGTAAATTGCATTGGCCAACTTCAACGATGTCCCAAATAGCACACGGAGGCAGAATGACCAGATTTGGAAAAAAATGGTTTTAAAATAGCAAAACGCTACATTTACTTAAATAACTTAAAAAAACCCAAAACATTTATAACTTAAAAAACCCATAAAACATTGGGTATTTCTGAACTCAGGACAAATATTAGAATATATTTATACGGTTCATTAGCATTTGTAGATAAGTAAAATATTTTTTGTTTATAGAAAATTAGATGATATGATAAAAAAATGGTATCTGAAGTTAGGCCTTCCTTTTTCTGAAAAAATATATAACTTGTGGGGGCACGCTAAATAGGATAGATGAAAATTACTGCTAAAAACGATCACCGCAAATGTATAAAAAAAAAACAGCCTGGTCTAGGTGAAATTGAATGTGTATGCTGTACAAAGAAGAAAAAAAAAGAGCTCAAAAGTATATATGCAAGTGATTAGGGCAGGACAACATTGGGTACTAAAACCCTAGACAAAGGAAAAAATCTCTCCCTAAGTAGTTGATGCTTTAAATTTCATAACAGTAAAAAGTAAACTCAAACAATACTACTTATATCCTAATATTTATAGCAATATGAGTAATCTCTAATCTCTAATAGCGATAAGACTTAATGTAACTATAACTTCTAAGCGGCAATTTATCCCATTAATTGCACAAGCGCCATGGAGACAGCAATCATTCCCTCACAATAAAAAAAAACATTTAAAAAGAAATAAAAAAATAAAAATAAAACAGATATGTAAAAAATGGATATAAGCTGTTATGCGTACTGAAGAGAAACCCATATATGTACATCTGCAGCTTGACCTCCATTGTCTGTATGAAAGGAAGCATAGAATACTATTTCCAGATTTACTAATAAATCAAAATTAAGACCTGATGCATGTTTCGCTGCACTATTCACATGTTGGGGGATTCTAACATTATTTCTTTCTGTAAAATTTAGTATTCAGTCCAATGCAAAATGGTGTAGTTTTGTTGTACATAGAATATGTATATATTTAAAAACAAATACTGGTACATTAATATTATACATTTAATTCATATAAAAAAAGTAAAGCCGTACACAAATTGCGTCTGAATATTTTTCCCACTGTACCCCGAGTCACTTAATTGTTTTCTATGTGACAGAATTGCTACAGAATTATACTTTTGAATTTATAATCATAGTGGGCAAATATTCCCACAGACGCACTCAAATCTTCTGGAAACTCTTTTCAACTCCGTATTATTAGCCATGGTTTTGGAATTGGAACAAGCTCATATAGGTATGAGGTTGCTCCATACATCATATTGGTATGAGGTATGATCAGATGTCAACATACACTTAATCATATATTGTATTTCTGCTGGTTTCTGGCAATAGGCACTATTACCTTGAAAAAAGATTATAGAATTACTGGTATAATAAGCTTTTTTTTTGTTGCATCAATACCCCAATCCTATTATTACTAATAATAGTATTTATATGATCAATATATTTATATAGCGCCAACAATTTACGCAGTACTTCTTACAATACATCAGGGGCGTACCTAGAGTATTTGGCACCTGGGGCGGATCCTGTATGTGGCACCCCCCCACACACACACACACTTTAAAACTGCATAGCTTCTACCGTTATATACCGGCGCAGACACTGAAGGTGGTACAGCATAACACTTACTGTTATTATATACTGAGGCAGACATTGACGGTGGTACAGCATAACACTTATCACTATATACTGAGGCAGAAATTGACGGTGGTACAGCATAACACCTATCACTATATACCGAGGCAGACATTGACGGTTGTACAGCATAACACCTACCACTATATACTGAGGCAGACAATGACTGTGGTACAACGTAACACCTATCACTATATACTGAGGCACACATTGACGGTGGTACAGCGTAATCCCTATCACTATACATTGAGCCAGACATTGACAATAGTGCAGCATAACTCCTATCACTATATACTAAGCCAAACATTGATGTGGTGTAGGCCTACCACTTCATTAGTAGTAGGGATGCACCGAAACGAATTCTGGACTGAAACCGAAAATGCAGCATTTACCTGGCCGAAACCGAATATGGCCCCCCCCACACCATAAAAAAAAATCTAACACTTTTATTTCAAGTAAGTAACACAGCAAAATAGGACAAAACAATTAACCCCTTCGTGACAAAGGCTGATTTTACTTTTTGTACCCTTCGTGACAATGGCCGTTTTAACATTTCTGCGCTGCTCGTGTTTAGCTGTAATTTTCTTCTTTCCCGTTTACTGAACCCACACACATTAGATATTGTTTTTTTCAGGACAAGAAGGGCTTTCTTTAGATGACATTGTTTTGATTGTATCTTATTATTTACTATTAAAAAAAGTATAAAATATGGTGAAAAATTTAGAAAAAAATGACTGTTTCTAACTTTTAGTTGAAAAATCTTTTACTCATCTATAAAAGGTAATAAAAAAACCTGCTAAATAGATTCTACTATTTGTCCTGAGTTTAGAAATACCCAATGTTTTTATGTTTTTTTGCTTTTTTCTGCACGTTATGGAGCAATAAGTACAGGTACCGTTTTGCTATTTCAAAGCCATTTTTTCCAAATCTGGTAATTCTTCCCCCCATGTGCCATTTCGGGTATCTTTGAAGCCGGCCAATGCAATTTACCCCATCAAGTCATATATTTTTGAAAACTAGACAGCCCAGGGTATTCCAAATGCTGGTATTTTAACCCTTTCCAAGCACTTATTCTACCATCAGCCTTTGTCAAACTTTATGGTAGTAATTTTTTTGCATTTGTTTTTTCACACACATTTTACTTTAGGTATAAATAAACAGGTTCTGGTATATGTCACTATCAAAAAACACCCCAATATGTGTTTAGCAACATCTCCTGAGTACAGCGATACCTCACATGAATGATTTTGCCTGGCTGTTTGGGGGCAAAAGGGCCACATTTGGGGCATGCACATTTTTCAATGTTGCACTTTGGCATTTGGGGATCCACTGCCCATGCCCTATTTGGTACATCTTTGAGCCGGGCCATTTCAGTGTGCCCAATAAAGCTATATATTTTTGAAAACTAGACACCCCAGGGTATTTCAAATGCTAGTATTTTAACTCTTTCCATGCACCATATCTACCACCAGTCTTTGTCAAACTTTGTGATAGTCATTTTTTTCCATTTGTTTTGTCACACACATTTTACTTCAGGTATGAATTAAAAAGTTCTCGTATATGTCACTATCACAAAACACCCCAATATGTGTTCAGCAACATCTCCTGAGCGCAGTGATACCCCACATGAATAATTTTGCCTGGCTGTTCGGGGGCAAAAGAGCCACATTTGGGGCATGCACATTTTTCAATGTTGAACTTTGGCATTTGGGGATCCACTGCCCGTGCCCTATTTGGTACATCTTTGAGCCGGGCCATTTCAGTATGCCCAACAAAACCATATATTTTTGAAAACTAGACACCCCAGGGTATTTTAAATGCTGGTATTTTAACTCTTTGCATGCACACATTTTACCACCAGCATTTTTTTTAAGTTTGCAGTAGTATTTTTGTGTGTGTATTTTTCCCACACACACCTACTTTATGTATGAATTTACAGCTCCTGGTATATGCCGCTGTCACACGACACCCCAATATGTGTTCAGCAACATCTCCTGAGTACAGTGATACCCCACATGCATGGGTTTGTCATTTTTGGGGGGAACTAAAAGGCCACATTTGGTACGTGTGCATTTTTCTAATTGGAAATTAGATGTGTGGCCATCCTTCCCCCCGTGTTAATTGGGACCTTGTTGAACCCGGCCAATTCAATTTACCCCATCAAATCATACATTTTTTAAAAGTAGACACCCCATGGGCATTTAATATGCCAGTATTTTAACTCTTTCCATGCGAGAATTGTTTTAAGCTAATATGCTAATTTTAGGACTTGCTCACAAAAATATATTTTTTATATATATATTTTTTTTTTGGCCTTTTTTTTTAATTTTTTTAACATTTTTTTTCAACTTGAAGGTTCCCCTGATAGTGACATCAGTGGGAAATTATTTTTACATTTTACTGTTTTTTTACTATTTTTTTTCTAATTATTATTAATTTTATTTTATTTTTAATTTATTTTTTCTAATCACACTGTGATTAGAAAGCTGAGCTCCATTGACTTGCATGGTTGAATGCAGTACCTATATTCAACCTGCAAGTGGAGCCAAAGTTCTCTAGAGGGTCTGGAGACCGTCTAGCGAACTCTTTAGACTTTATTGTTTCTTTATTGAATTTTCCCGGACCGCCGCCATCTTGCAGATGGCGAAGATCACCGGCAGCTGCGGCTGTGACCGCTCTCCGGAGCGGTCACAGCCCATCCAAAGGTAAGTGTTTGGTGTCGCTGGATGCCTCCTGATCGAGGCATTCCAGCGACACCATTTAAGTTTAGGAGGCGATCGTTGATCGCCTCCTAAACACTTTTAAAACGGGCGTCCGCCGCCATACAAAGTATGGCGGATGTTGACGCCCCGGGGAGGGGCCAGAGATGGCCCCTTTGTGCCGATAATGGCGTTGCTGAATGCCTCGAGGTCGAGGCATTACAGCAACGCCGTTTCGGTGCAGAAAGCGAAAATAGATCGCTTTCTGCACCCGTTTAATGACGTGCCGGTCCTGGCACGTCATTTGTCGTTATCGACATGAATTTGCGTGACGTGCCCGGACCGGCAATTGTCATCAAGGGGTTAAATAACAATATTAATATATATATATGATTAACAGCAATAACATTTCTATCATGCCCAGGCATACCCAGATTCCAGGATGTACTCGCAGACTTGGCATGATAGGAGTATGATTGCCCTATCTACCCCTTCTCACTCCCTTTTGTCCTACCTACCCCTTTTCACTCCCTTCTCCCTATCTACCCCCTATCCCCCCGTCTCACTCTCTTCTCCCTATCTACCCCCTCCTAACTATCTACCCTCTCCCACTTTGAAGTTCACTTACCTTTCAGGAGTCCTGCGGTGGGGGTGCAAGGCCTCTGTCTCCCAGCTCTGCCACTGTATGGAACAGTATAGAGTGATGGGAGTTATGATGTACTAGAGCATAATTATATAATGAAAAATACATTGGAAATGGTACAGCATAACACCCATCACTCTCACACACACACCCCAATCCACACACACCCCAATCCACACACACCCCAATCCACACACACACCAATCCACACACACACACCAATCCACACACACACACCAATCCACACACACACACACCAATCCACACACACACCAATCCACACACATGTGACAGGGCCAGGCTAGCTGGCTCATATGTCATATGAAGTTTAGCCGGGTCATGGAGCACTTTTGTGTCCGGTTTCTTATACCGTGACCCGGTAATATTTTATAAGACGTTTTATTGTGTATTCGGCCCAGAGACTGAATGTGGCTGCAGCTCCAGCCTTCAAAGAGACAATCCTATAATCTGGCTGGGGCTCTTAATCAACCAGCACAGCCCTGTCTGCCCAGACGGCACCCGCACTACAGGGGGGATAACACAGGTGGGGGAACCCATTGTATTCTGTAATCCCCTCACCTGATACATCCCCTGTATACTGACGGGATTTGTGATGGGATGTGGCTGATGGGATTGGGGGTTGGGTTTGGTACACATTGCATTGAGATTGTATGTAAATTCTGTGTGTTTGTAATAAAGAGAGTTCTTCTTGGTTTACTACGAATGGTGGTCTGGATGATCCATGGATAGCTGAGTGCTATCCGTATGAGGGACTGACTGGTGATTCCTCAGCCCTCAAACAGGGGGACCAAGCCTTGGGTACGGTGACCCTGTAACAACATATTAATCCACACACATACCAATCCACACACATATACCAATCCACACACATATACCAATCCACACACATATACCAATCCACACATATATACCAATCCACACATATATACCAATCCACACATATATACCAATCCACACTCATACCAATCCACACACATACCAATCCACATATATATACCCATCCACACATATATACCAATCCACACATATATACCAATCCACACACATACCAATCCACACATATATACCAATCCACACATATATACCAATCCACACATATATACCAATCCACACATATATACCAATCCACACTCATACCAATCCACACTCATACCAATCCACACACATACCAATCCACACACATACCAATCCACACACATACCAATCCACACATATATACCAATCCACACATATATACCAATCCACACTCATACCAATCCACACATATATACCAATCCACACATACATACCAATCCACACACATATACCAATCCACACACATATACCAATCCACACATATATACCAATCCACACATATACACCAATCCACACACATATACCAATCCACACATACATACCAATCCACACATATATACCAATCCACACATATATACCAATCCACACATATATACCAATCCACACATATACACCAATCCACACACATACCAATCCACACACATACCAATCCACATATATATACCCATCCACACATATATACCAATCCACACACATATACCAATCCACACACATATACCAATCCACACATATATACCAATCCACACATATATACCAATCCACACTCATACCAATCCACACATATATACCAATCCACACATACATACCAATCCACACACATATACCAATCCACACACATATACCAATCCACACATATATACCAATCCACACATATACACCAATCCACACACATATACCAATCCACACATACATACCAATCCACACATATATACCAATCCACACATATATACCAATCCACACATATATACCAATCCACACATATACACCAATCCACACACATACCAATCCAGACATATACTAATCCACACATACCAATCCACACACACATACCAATCCACACATATATACCAATCAACTCTTTAACAGACCTCCGGCTGCCTTGAGTGGTTTTAAGCCGGGTTCAAGGGTTGAACCGCTCCCTTGCGAGCCTGCTCCTCCAGCGGCGGACATTACTGTCCGTCTCTGGAGGGGTGCCGGCAAGTTGGCACCCCCCTGATGAGCGGTACCCGGTGTGGACCGCATCCTCCCCCCCCGCCCCCCGCTAGGTACGCTACTGCAATACATATATTCAAGGGGTATGACAAAACTAGAACTGACAGACTAAGACAAACCGATACATAAGGTAAAGAGGGCCCTGCTTGGAATGGAGTTTATAGACTAGAGCGAATTACTACTTATTCAAGATTTTTTGCAGTTATTTATCATTATTGATATTTATTTTTATTATATTTACATTTTAAATAAAATTGTACATATTTGCATATTTAATTTCAACTCACATGTAAACATGTTGTAAAATACGATAATTTATTAGATTAAATGTATATGTAAAGATTGTTTTTGTCTCTTGTATCAAGTGGATCTAGACCCGTTTTACAGCTAGTTTAGCTTAATTGAACCTAATTCTTCAATTAGTTGGATCTCTTTTAGCTGCCTGCAGGTTTGCTTTGATGAATGTAATTTCTATTTGACTAATTCTTGTTGAGCAGTGTACTGGTTTCTCTGTTGGAATTTATTGGATTTAATGCTACTGAACTGACTCCAATGTCATACTCCTCTCCATGTACAAATAAAAACATAAAAACCTATCATTTTCAAAGCAGCAGCTTGTAAAGGAATGCACAATAAAATGAGCACGTTGATGTAATTCCCAGTTTCCCCGTATTGTCAGCAATCTGGCATTGTTGTTATTGTCCAACACAGTTGAAGGGAATTTTCTCTGCATGATTCCAAACTGCCTTTGTCTGCAGCCTGTAAACGGAGGTATTCTGCTCTAAAAATAGTTTACATATATATATATATATATATATATATATATATATATATATATATATATATATATATATATATATATATTGTTGGAGGTCAGAGATTGTTTGAATGTGATATTTAGCCTTATCCAAAAATATCTGGGGAAAAAGCTGCCATTACAGTTCATGCCCAGCCCAGCTCATTCACCAGATAAACCCATTCTGCTGTGTGTAAATGTAATTGAATTATCAGTCATTTTTAATAACAGATCTCCTGTTGGATACACAGAATCTTAATGGCGCTGTTCCTCTTTTATTTCGCTTTCTAGCATGTTAAGCATTTTGTTTGCTCTTTTGAATGTTTAATGACCTAAAATACCAAAGGACCCATATCATATGCCTCGCTGTGCATTCAAGTAATAGAGCTCAAATCTTTGCACTTAACAAATAAAAACAGATGCTGTCCCACATAACTTTCTCAGATTTTAAATGATGTACTACTTATTCCTTTTATTGTTTGAAATTATTTTTAAAACCTACTGTTTTGCTGTATTTTCTTGTTGAAAACAATGGGGCCCAGTTAATCTTGTCTTCTTTGCTCAGCCTGTCCATCACATCTAGCTTAAGAGGACCTCACTCTCATCACTCCTATCGCACTCAATAACGCTTACTACTGTCCAATGGGCCCATCACTGTGTATTAAGATCTTTAAAACGTTGCTGTTTCACATGCCTAAGAATGAAATGCCAGATATGGGTGGCTGTAGGTGGACTGTACTCTGAAATACTACAATTGCCTAGAAACAATCAACCTTTAAGCACATTTTTTTAAGAGAGAGCGCATTAAGGAGAAAACCAAAATGACAAATAACCTTCTTTTTGTTATCTCAACATAATGTCAGACTCATCTGGGGATATTTTAAGAGGCCCCCTAGGTGGACCAGCACATTTGAGACGGAGACACAATTTGACATGACTAAATCTCCAATGCTGCATTTTAAGCAATTCATAATGGTTCAGTAAGTTGAAAAATAACCATCGAATCAGGCATGCACTATTTGGCCTTTTATTACTACCCGATTCATTGGCAAATGTAGGTGAGAAGCACGATTGGGCACCAGCCTTTCAGGCTTTTGCCCCGGTGACCTGATGACCAGTCCCGACCTAGTAATAATTCGTTATTCATCTTCAAAAAAAAGAGTTCAATTTGATGACAGAAAAAAAAGAAATAAAACAGTTTCTTACAATCAAAGCATCTGCCAAAAATGTGGGTACCGTATTTTTCGCTCTATAAGACGCACCTGCTGATAAGACGCGCCTAGATTTTAGAGGAGAAAAAAAAGGAAAAAATATTTTGAGCTAAAAAATGGGCTAAAATATTTATTACAATAACTGAATAAGCTATGAACACAGTAAGACACACACAGTAAGACACACAGACACAGTAAGACACACACAGACACAGTGAGACACACACACACACACACACACACACAGTAAGACACACACACACACACACAGTAAGACACACACAGTAAGACCTCCCTCCCTAACCCCCCTTCTCAGTATCTCCCCTCTAACTCCCTAACCCCCCCTTCTCAGGATCTCCACTCTAACTCCCTAACCCCCCCTTCTCAGGATCTCCCCCCCCGCCCCGGTCACTTACCTTAAACTCCTGTGTTGGAAGCGTGAGGCGTTTGTCTCGGGTGCCGGCGCTTCACTGCTGAGCGCCGGCGTCTGACGTCATATGCCGGCGCCCAGCGTAAAGCGCCGGCACCCGAGACAAACGCTTCCAACACAGGAGTTGAAGCGCTGAGGCAGGCGGCAGCCGCCGCCAGCAAAGGATTCCTGTATATCTGTCAGGCAGGGGGGCCCGAGAGTTGCCGAGCGGTTGTCTTCAGCAACCGCTCGGCACCCCTTGGGCCCCCCTGACTGGCAGAAATCCAGGACTCCTCTGCTGGCGGCCGCCGCCGCCTGCCTCAGTTGCGACCCCGGATTTATCGGCGTATAACACGCAGGTAGGGTTTAAGCTCCGGATTTTAGTTAAAAAAGTGCGTGTTATACGCCGATAAATACGGTATATCGTTGCCCCCCCCCTGCCTGCCTGCCTGCCTGCCTGCCTGCCTGCCTGCATCTTCGCTCCATAAGACGCGGCTGATTTTTCATCCTACTTTGGGAGGAAAAAAACTGCGTCTTATGGAGCGAAAAATACGGTAATTATTTTTTAAAATATATTGTGTAAATGTTTTACTGAAATGTTTACAGCGAAAGACCACCAGATACAGATCTGTAAATAACTTGTGCGTAGCTAGAATGCACGTTTCTGTAAATCACAAATATCTAAACACAGTTTTGACATTAATTGTCTGCGAATTGGAAAGATGTTATTTTTGTTATAGTTCACGCTATACAAACACAGAAGAACTGTTTGTTTTTCCTTGACCGATTGAGCAAGATGGATTTAGTGAATTTACACGGACTGTTTTAAGGTCCACAACATTGTCATTAATTATTTTGTTTGAATTGTACATCACTTAGGCTAGGGCAAGTGAGTTTTTGGCATGGCTAATAAGTCAAAGGGATATTGTTCCGGTCCTGTACGTAATGCATGATTGATATAGCAATATATATAGCCTGGAGGAGAAGAGAGAGAAGTTAGAAGTGGAGGTCCTCGGTGCTCTGACAAATGCAAAGTTATCCAAGTAGATCGTGTTAGGGAAATCATTAAATGAAAATGACTTGGGAATAATTGTAGACAATAAACTTAGCACCAGTGTTGTTTAATGCCAGGCAGCTGCTACAAGGGCCAGTAGTATATTGTATAAAGAGAGGCATTGACTCATACAGAGGCAAAATTATATTTTCCTCCTTTAAGTCAATGATAAGACCTCACCTTGGGCATTATGAAGCTTGAAAAAGTGCGAAAGAAGGCTAAAAAAAAGTAAGAGGAATGGAACACCTTAGTTAAAAGGAAAGACTAGAGAAGTTACGTTTGGTGATCATCCATTTAGACTCGAAGAAAGGAATTTCCATTAAAACAGCAAAAAGGATTCCCCACGTTAAGGACTCACCACCCACAGATGTTCTCAAATTCGATGGATGCCTTTTAAATATGGGCCCAATGACAATTCGCTATAAGGACAGGATTAGTTATGGCTCGCTGGTTCAGTGAGATATCAGATGGCCATATTCATAGCCTGAGGCTGTATATTCATGTAACATTTACATTTTTGATAAACTATTTCAATGAATCCAAGTTATCCAAGCTGGCATAACATACAGATTATGAACAAGCAAGAGAATGAAGATGAAGATGGGCGAGCTGCAGAAGACAGTGTTTTTTTTTATGTGGACCCAGCTAATGTTTGTTTAACATTTTGTTTAACCACTTCAGTTAATAAACATTGACGTTTGCGCAAGTACAAGAATTATGTATGCTATATGTTATTATTTTAGTTAAATAAAACAAGTAAATACTCCAATATGAATGATTAACCTATTAAACTAAAATCAGTTTTGATACAGCTGTTTTACTAATCTAATTCCAAATATGAAAGATCATAACTACCGGCTTTACGTTTAAAAATCATGATTGAAATTGCATCTTAATGACTAGTGGTTTAAATTGTGACTTAAATTGGCTTGATTTAAACCAAATTCACCCTGTTTAAAAGTAATTTTATTATAGTTATTAAAGTCTACTGGGCCCTTAGCCTCTGCTGAGCTGTTTGGCCTCACCTGTTCATTGCCGGGCCATGTACGTCTTCGTGGGAGGTTAGTGTAATGGTGAATTTGGGGAAAAAGCACTGGTGTAGCCTGAATGGTAAGGAAACAGCAATGTGGGAAATGGCATATGAGGCAAGCCCATTCTGCTTCGGTGAGCCCGGAGGTATCGTATGTATTTGTTGGAGGAAATTGCAATCCCAGGAGTAACCATGGCCTGTATAAGCTTTATGCTTATGTTTGTTTGAGCCTTCAGTAATTGTTCAGCGAACTTTCCAGTCAAGAACAAAAGGACGTAGGTGACCCTATGGCCCAGGATGTCCCTTAGTTTAAGAAGTGATCTGGGTTATGTGCTTATCATTCCTGCACAACAGAGCATCGTAAGATGTTGTGGCTGTAGAGGATGCACCTTGATATCCTGTAACGTTAGAACAAGCATCCACACACAGGAGACGGGAAGAAGCCGAGTTTCATGTGAATCTGAGCCATCGCTACTTTTTGTGCTGGTTCTAACAGTATTCGGCTGAGCCCTTTAATTTACCTGATCAGCCAAGCCCTGTTACCCTTAAATCTTAATATAATTGAAGGGACAGTCCAGCCACCATATGCACTTTAATGCATATGATTGCGTTGCCCCTTTAAATTTGGGAATGCATGGAGAGATTCTGCAGATTTGCCGTGCGAGAGATGAGTTTGGCTGAAAACATCTCCCTGCGCGTTGCATGCACGCAGCTCCAGCGTTGGCTTGGTGGCACGGGTGAATGCTGCTGGTAGGAGTCCGTTCAGGCCCTCTTGTGAATACGCAGCAAGCACTTCCTTTGATTTCGATTGGATCACTTTCCAGCCACCGATTGGCTGCTTCAAACAGCCAATCAGTGGCAGCAGTTTTTTTATTTTTTATTTTTACTATAGAGAAGGAAGGCATCTCTTGAAGAGGGGCTTTTTTATTTATTTTTTTACCTTTTTTCTTTTTAATATGCATTCTTCTCTAGAGGGAGGTTGGGGGTCGTTTAAGAAATAATCTTCCCTATATGTGAGAAAAGAAAGCAATATGTATGTGTAAATTAACAATTTTTATAGTTTTGTTTTTGTTGTAATTATAAAAAAGTATCCTTTTAGTAGACGCTTCAACCACCTCAGAAACAAGAGCCATATATATATATAACACAAATATTTGTAGAATATTCTTTGTCTAGCACCTGTAAAATTTACATATGCCAGATTATTGCTAACCCTGGAACAAAGTTTTAGTTCCCCCCACAGTGTTAGACAGGCTAATATTTATTTAATATTTCTTTTTCTGTTTCAGATGGGATGGTGAACCCTCTGGTAGAACTCTCCGCGAAGCAGGTGGCTTTTCACATTCCTTTCGAAGTAGTTGAGAAAGTTTATCCTCCGGTACCAGAGCAATTGCAGCTCCGCATAGCATTCTGGAGCTTCCCCGAGAACGAGGAGGATATCAGGTAGGTGGATAGAGGCTGGCATTACTGAACGTTACTGGAGAAAGACACGTTAACTAGTGTTTTCATTCCCTCTCAATCCTTATCAGTGCTGCCTATTATAAAACTGTCCACGAAGAAGATATTAAGGTTTATCATGTAACAGAGGATTTCATTTGTAAGCCCACATAAAAGTGAATACTCGATGAAAATCATACTCCATGATTTAAGCTTGTGTGCTGTAATATCAAATACTTGCTACTTATAAAATAAATAACAGGAACTGGGAAACCTTTGGATTCTTGATGCTGTGGAGTACAACCCCCAGCATGCTTAGCCATGCTTAGCTTCAAAACCATCGCTTCCTCTTGGTGCATTGTGTTACAAAACAGTATTTCAGGCTTTTACTGCTTGCTGTCCGTACCCCGAAATGTTTAGCTTCTTTCACCTTCATCATTTATTCGTCGGCAAACACTACTCGAACTATTTGACCTCAAATGTTACGAAGCAACATCGTATTCATCTACTATGAACTGACACAACCCGACGGTGATATATTCTGCATGCCCAGATCTGCTTACACCTCGAGCCTTTGTACCGGTTCTAGCTTGGGGGAAACACAAACAAATGGGGTAAAGGGACAGAACTGCGGAAAGGACTGGCATTGGTACCCAACTCGGGTAAAGTGACCCAACTCGGGTAAATCGCGTCTGGGAAGTAGGAAGGAACAAGCTGGGATGGCAATGGGAAAATGGGTTGAGGCAAAGGTCTGTTTACGTCTTGTGGGGTGATCGCCTGTTGGTGCCAGAACATCTAGCCCGACCAGATTGTTCTTTAGTTGATTGCACATATAATTCAGTGTTATCTTATATCGGCATTTCTCTAACATGTCACCTCTTCTTCACGCTAATCTGTCATTTTTTTGATTGCAGCACCTTTACAGCTTTCCTTAGCTAAATGGCATGCATGTAAAATGTCTTATTTGTAGCACTGTGCTGCAAAGATAGCAATGCGTCACAATAATGGGTCTCAATGTGATTTCTTGCTGCAGACTATATTCCTGTTTGGCAAACGGCAGCGCCGATGAGTTCCAAAGAGGGGAACAGCTGTTTCGCATGCGAGCTGTCAAGGACCCTTTGCAGATAGGTAAGGATTTTAAGAGTGTGCGTTTGTCAATTCCTGCCCAACACAGGTATTTCAGGCATTTTCTCTTATTTTGTGTCTGAACTACCTGAAGATTTTAATATCTCGTGTGCGCGGTGTAGTATTCCTTATTCCAGGTGGGGCCAACTATTACAGGGCTAAAACGCTCACGATTCTCAGCAAGTCTGCATGACGGCAAATGAGAACTTGGTATCATCGTAGTTGTAGTTCTACAGCAGCTTTTAGTTCTAGCTAGTAGCTTCTGGAGGCCACGAACCCACAGTTGACAAATAGCGGGTAGATGGGACGAAAATTGTTTATTAACCCCTTAAGGACCGGGCTCATTTTTCGTTTTGTACCCTGTGGGACCGAGGCTGTTTTGACACTTTTGTGGTGCTTGTGTTCAGCTGTAATTTTCTCCTCACCCATTTAGTGTACCCACATAAGTTATATATTGTTTTTTTCAGGACAAGATGGGCTTTCTTCAGATACCATTATTTTGATCGTATCATCTTATTTACTATAAAAAAAATAAAAAAAACATGGTGAAAAATTGAAAAAAAAACACATTTTATGACTTTTATTTGAAAAATCTTTTACTCACCTAAAAAAGCAAGTAAAAAAACTAGCTAAATAGATTCTACTACTTATCCTGAGTTTAGAAATACCCAATGTTTTTGTTTTTTTGCTGTTTTTTGTAAGTTATAGGGCAATAAGTACAAGCAGCGTTTTATGATTTCCAAATCTTTTTTAACAAATCTGGTCAGTCTGCCTCCATCTCCTCTTTGGAACATCTTTGAAGCCGGTTAACTCAATTTAACCCATTCAAACCATATATTTTTGAAAACTAGACACCCCAGGGTATTCCAAATGCTGTTATTTTAACCCTTTCCATGCACCAATTATACAACTACACTTTGTCAAACTTTGTAATAGTAATTTTTTTTATTTTTTTTTCCACACAAATTGTACTTTAGTTATAGATATACAGGTGCTGGTATATGTCACTGTCAAACAACACCCCAATATGTGTTCAGCAACATCTCCTGAGTACAGCGATACCCCACATGCATGGGTTTGTCAGATTGTTTGGCTGGTAAAAGGCTACTTTTGGGGCATGCGTAATTCAGGTGGTCATTTGGTCATTGTGCCTCCCTCTCCTCTTTGGAATATCTTTGAAGCCGGTTAACTCAATTTAACCCATTCAAACCATATATTTTTGAAAACTAGACACCCCAGGGTATTCCAAATGCTGTTATTTTAACCCTTTCCATGCACCAATTATAGAACTACACTTTGTCAAACTTTGTAATAGTAATTTTTTTTTTTTTTTTTCACACAAATTTTAGTTATAGATATACAGGTCCTGGTATATGCCACTGTCAAACAACACGCCAATGTGTGTTCAGGAACATCTCCTGAGTGCAGTGATACCCGACATGCATGGGTTTGTCGGGTTGTTTCAGATTTAAAATGCCACATTTGGGAAGTGCGCTTTTTTTCTCCATTTTGGTCAGTCTGTACCTATGCCCTATCTTTGAGCTAGGCCACTCCAATTTACCCCATCAGCCATTTTTTTTATATATTAGACACCCCTTGGGTATTTGAAGTGCTTTTATTTTAACTCTTTGTTGAGATTTTTGAGAATTTTTAGCACTTGCTCAAAATAATAAACTTTATTTTTTAATTTTATTTTATTTTTTTAATACTTTTTTTATATTTTTTTTTTACACATTTTGCTGGTACTGGATGGTTCATCTAGTGACATCACTGCATAATTATTTTTAAATGTTAGCACATTTTTTTTAAATTTTTTTTTCCATTTTTTATTTATTTTTATTTTTTTTGAATATTTTACTAATCACATAGTGATTAGAAAGCTGGGCTCCATTGACTTGCATGGTTGAATGCAGTACCTGTATTCAACCAGCAAGTGGAGCCAATTCTCTAGAGGGTCTGGAGACCCTCTAGCGAACTTTTTCGTCTTTATTGTTTTATTTCCCGGGCCGCCGCCATCTTGCTTGATGGCGAAGATCACCGGCAGCGGCGGCTGTGACCGCTCTCCGGAGCGGTCACAGCCCACCCAGAGGTAAGTGTTTGGTGTCGCTGGATGCCTCCTGATCGAGGCATTCCAGCGACACCATTTAAGTTTAAAACGGGCGTCCGCCGCCATACAATGTATGGCGGCTGTTGACGCCCCGGGGAGGGGCCAGACATGGCCCCCGATGCCGATCTCGGCCTTGCTGAATGCCTCGACATCGAGGCATTGCAGCAAGGCCGTTTAAGCGAAGAAAGTGATCCTTGATCACTTTCTAAGCTTATTTAATTTTTTGACGGTTCAGGACCGTCAAAGGTCATTTAGTGGCCTTCTTGTTATGACGGTCCTGAACCGGCAAAGGTCGCGAAGGGGTTAAAGGAACACTCCGCCTACAAATACAACAAAGATGCATAGTAAAGTCTCTATTTTAAGTGGACTTTAGTTCATTTAACCATTAGCAAATATTAGAATGATAATTCTGTCTCATTAGGTCAGTACGGCTCTGGTAGTGGTTTAGTGGAGCCTTGGAGTCTGTAAGCCTTTTCTGACTGATACATGAAGAACTGTTTTCCACAGCTATTCATGTAAATGTAGAATAGGGTGTTACAACGAACCAAAGCTGGCCAGATTTATGTTGGGCGAGACTGGTCCAATCGGTTCTGATTGTTTAACAAGGTCTCCAAACACATGACCCTAATAACTGTCATTGGGTCAAGTTTACTAGAAAAGTGCAGCGTATAAGTTGAAGTCAATAATAGTTCAATTTACCTACTCGCGCTGCCACTCAACTCGCATGTATACAGGCCGAATCAAAGTGTGACATCTCATTTGTGACCGTCTGCAAGACCTATCAGTGCTTATCCAGTACTTTTCACTTGTATATAAGATGTATATACAAGCTTTCGGGCCACAGGGTAAATTGCACCTGCCCACTGCACTCAAATCTGCTTATTTACATTATTTGTGATACTGCAGTGAATTTTTATTTTATTATAATTTTATTTTTTAGGCTTCCATTTGAGTGCCACAGTGATACCGCCACAGATGCTGTCTCCAAAGGGCGCCTACAATGTTGCTGTGATGTTTGACCGTTGCAGGATCACCTCATGCAGCTGTACCTGCGGAGCTGGCGCAAAGTGGTGCTCCCATGTCGTGGCCCTGTGTCTGTTCCGGATCCACAATGTTAGTTGTATAATGTAATGCTAACGGTCTTAGGGGTCCATTCAATGGAACGTTTGTAGGAAACATGCAGTTTCCACTCCTTGACATTAGATTATGTTGGGGCCATTAGATTATGCAGCGTCTGCTGCAGGAAGAGCTTGACTGGATGTGTATAATGTATATAATGCATAGCTAAATCAGTGCAAAGTCCCCAAAAGTCTTCCTGGACATAATATCGTGTATTATCGTATTGGAGTTGAAACCACAACTGTCCTGCTAGCTCTCTTTTTAGTGAATAAACTCCTAAATGTAAATGGAAGAATGGTCATTAAGACTGTATATCCGAGTAGTTAATGAACATATTTTTGGATTATGAGTATGTGTGATCATTTATCAAGTTAATACTCCTGTTCCGTGCCTCAATGTAGTTTTAGGTCGTAATATTTCATCGCTCTAGTGCTCGCTATAGATCCAGTCTGGTCAGTTGGCAGCTCTTCTGATCTATATTTTCACTGGCTGTGAACCATAGGTGTTTTAGCCCACGAGCCAATGTCCGTCTTCCCCCGCTGCTCTACAATCGGGAGACTGGATTTTTTCTGATAAACAAAAGGCACTGCTGCATTTTTTTTTCCAGTTAAAAAGTGCTTGCATTGTGCTCCTCAATGTGTTACCCCCACTCTCATCTTTTAAATATGTCACTATTTATTGGCTGGCTAAATCTCAATAAATCTAAACCATATAAACTTAGTACAGCTGTAAATACATATTTCAGCGATGTTCATGCTCCTAGACTGAATGAGGTTTTACCATTTGCCATGATTGGTCCCCCAAGAAACCTCTCCACATACAGAAATGAAATTGCCCCTTAAACTAAAGCTAGGGTTTGCACAAAGCAGCATCTAAGCAAGAAATGGCATCTTCAGCTACAGGAAAAATAGCATTTTATGGTAAATTGAACATTTAGAAGTCTGTCTGTTGCCATATGTTTAGTATTTGCATTTTTATTACCCTTCTCTTTTGTTTAAAATATATTATTTATTATCCTCCTGCTTTCTTCCTCATAATTTGTGTCTTTTAAACTCCTTGGGCCATAAACTTCACAGGGAATGGAATGTAGTAGGATTGCTAAAAAAAAAAAAAAAAAAAAAAAAAGTCTTACGAGCTTAGCAATTAGGTTTCAATTTATTATTTAAAAAATGTGTATTTTTTGGAGAGAGTTGTCCTGTATTGTTAATTTATGCAATGCTGACTTGCATAAAGTTTGGTTTACGTAGCACACAAACCAGCAGCACAACCAGTGTAATATAAACAGCTTGTGCTAGTATAAAAAATATTTTATCCTGTTGTGTCAGGTAACATTAAAATGTGTGTGTATGAAGGAGAGAAAACTAATCCTAAGATTATAGTACCTACTGTGGAGCTAAACTAGTGGTACTGCCATACTTTTAAACCCTATAAGATCCATTCACTAGATCCTACACACAAATCAAAATATGATATCCTTACCCTTGGATACGATCAATGGGTACTGCGCTTTCATTGAAATTGATGTGAGAAGCCGCGGCCAATGCGTGCCATCTATACAGCATCAAACTATTCGGAGTGACAATTATTCTGGCTTTCCATGAATGTCGAGTTCATTCTCATTTCCTGGTGCAGCTTCTTAGCAGATAATTATCTTGTGCAGGCATCTAAGAATTATTTTTTCTAAACTTATTGTGTTTGTGTCTGGCATTTCTGGCCACAATGTCTATTTAAAGCAAGCAATTGTGTAGATTTATTTCCAATGCAGTGGGCATTTTACTTATCATTTTGGCTTCTTATTTTGTCTTTATTTGAACTCAGTCTGCTCTCACTGTTTGTTCTTAAGCTCAACTTCAGTTAGGATTTTACTTAGCCCTTGAATACTGGAGTGTAGCTCCTGAGCCCGGTTGGTCACAGTTCCTAGAGGTCCATCTGAAGAAGGAGGTGAATGTTCTAGACTAAACCCTGTTCTCCACTCTTAGGGATTGTTTAGTTGACCTCAACCATCTCCAGTCTAGGAACAGTTTACTCAACTGTACCTGTGACGCCTCTGGCTGATCTCCTTCATTGCTGAGCATCCAGATTACACTCTGCTTAGTTGGCAATAAGCCCGTTCCAAGGTTGTCAGTCTCCCTCTTTGTTGCAGTCTGAAGATCCAGCGAGGTCACCTTGTTTACATTTTTCACAGATCTCACATCCCAAAGCTTATCTATGGTTTACCCAAGAGTGTGATAGCTGTGATGTGAGAAAAGGTGTTTTTAGTCACGGGAGACCAAGATAGAACCAAAACCCAAAGTCCTGTGTGTGGGACAACTATACTGCACATACCTCAGCACATAATCTCTCTACAGTTTGATATGGGGGTGGTAGCATCATACTGTGGGGGTGCTTCTCATCAACAGAGCTTGGTTACCTTGTTTAAACTGAATGAGGAACACAAAATGCTGAGAGGTACTGCAAGAGAACTTGCTTCAGTTCACTAACCAACACAAGCTTGGATGACATTTACCTTTCAGCCGGCAGTATTTGAAAATGAAGTCCCATAAACCACAAATAACCAACCTGTACAACATGGAGCAAATCTGCCTAAAAATGTGCAAAGCTGATACATGTAGCAGCACACTAGAGGCTTAAAGCTATTGTTGCAATGAAAGGTGTCTCCAGCAAAGTAGAGGAATTGAATATATTTCATTTGTTTTCTTTTTTGTTGTCGTATATTAATAAAATAAAGCTTATGGGATCTTACAATAACTTAATTTAAGTTTCAGTGTAATAAGATATCACACAGACTGGAATTTCAGTGGACCATCAGAGAATTTATACAATGTGTGAATACTTATTGAATACTTATTGGGCTGTACACTTCGGAGGGAGTCTTTAGTACGCTGGTGTATGACTACTCCAACAATGCTTCTTTAACTCAAGGACCCACTTCTGCCAAGATCAGTGGGGTTATTACATTCACATTTTCACCTTTTTCTGAAGTCATACTGTTGATAACCTTACAGAAGAATGCATAGAATACACTTCCAAGATTGAGTCTGTCAGCATTTTAATAGATCAGTGGCATAAATGTTAAATTTAATTTAAGATAGCATGTGAAAACGTAGTAAAGTAGCATGCAAAGTAATTTCTTGCTGGGTTTTCTCCTTAGGCGTCAGCTGTTTGTCTGAGAGCGCCTGTGTCAGAGTCCTTGTCTCGGCTACAGAGGGATCAGCTACAGAAGTTTGCACAGTATCTTATCAGCGAGCTGCCACAACAGGTGTGTTTATATCCTTAACATTTTATTGGGGGGAGGAATGGGTTCTAAACAAGATTTGCAGCTACGAGTGGTTCTTTGTAAGTACTGTAATATGCATAATTTTACTTTTTAGGAAACGCATTTTCCATTAAGACAAGCTGAAGCTCCCTCCCCGGTACACCCTTGCTAAACGTGAGGGTCCTCTTAGAAGAAACATTAGTACTCATTTGTGCAGTCTTGCTACAATGGCGGCCACTCAGAGCTTCCATGTTGCCTTTACAAATGTAGGCACCCCTTGAGTCTTGCAATGTGTAATAAAATACAAAACTACACAACTAAAATACAAAAAGGTTGTGAACCTATCGTGTCCAACCTATTCTCTTGTGTGTGTATATATATATATATATATATATATATATATATATATATATATAATGTATAAAATAAAGAATAATTTCATTGTTGATGAGAAGTACAAAAGAATTAACCTATACTGGCCCATTTATGAACACATTTTAATGAGATTCCTTCTTGAATCCAGATTCTTCCAACTGCTCAACGTCTTCTAGATGAACTCTTGTCTTCACAGTCAACAGCCATTAACACAGTGTGTGGAGCTCCAGGTATGATTTGTGATTTGTTGTCAGGGATTTAACTTGGTGTGTGACCTCAGCTTTGTGATTTTACCCTTGGCTATAGCAATGCAACATTAAAAAGCATTTCGAGTGAATGCAGATTTGTTGGTGTACAAGAGCCATTCGACCCATCTGCTCTGCTCATTTTCCTTCTATAAAGATGCTACTCTTGATCAGTCCTTGGTCTTATGTTAGGTTCAGAATAGCCATACCTGTTCCATGCATGTTTATATTTCCTTACAGTGATAACCACCATCTCCGTAAAATAAAACATTGTTTTTGTATTGGGCCTGTGTTCCTATATTTACTGTGGATGTCAAATGTCCTCCTGTAATCACACATTGTATGTGCTGCTTGTCATTTTCAAATGACTGCAATCAGTTTATGTGAAATATTTTTTGCAATACTGGGGAGTTTTATGAATGCAGCACTGCTTTACTTGCAGACCCTACAGCGGGCCCTTCCGCCTCTGACCAGAGCACGTGGTACCTGGATGAGTCCACCCTGAGTGATAATATCAAAAAAAACGCTCCACAAGTTTTGCGGCCCCTCTCCTGTTGTCTTCAGGTAACAATTGTTACAACATATAACAGAATAACGCTAACATTATAGTTTTCTTTCTGTGAGCAAAACTATAAAATAATCCATTGCGTCTTGTTGGACATACCATTGTCACAGAGTGCTTGGTTTTTCTTCTTTTTTTGTTCTAAGCACCATCTTGGTGACTAGAAGGTCATATGCTTTTTAGTTTTAATTACCTTACTGGTGTGTTAAAACCAGAGGCAATTCTCCAAACTGGACAGAGTTTGACTCTGTCGGTTCTGTTGGATTATGCTTGGTGTACATTGAATTGATGTAGTGTTGAGTTTTCAATGGGACTCAACATAGGCCTAATTCAGTGGCGGAACTACCGGGGTCGCGACTGCGACCGGGCCCTGGAGTTCTGCCAGTCAGGGAGGCCCAAGGGGTGCCGAGCGGTTGCTGAAAACGACCGCTCGGCACCTCTTGGGCCCCCTTGACTGACTGAAATCCAGGACTCCTCTGCTCCCCGCCGCCGCCTGCCTCAGCGCTGCCCAGAGTGCAGTGTTGGGAGCGTGAGGCGTTTGTCTCGGGTGCCGGCGCTTCACGCTGAGCGCCGGCATATGACGTCATATGCCGGCGCTCAGCAGTGAAGCACCGGCACCAGAGACAAACGCCTCACGTTCCCAACACAGGAGTTGACGGTAAGTGACCTACAAAGGGGGGTAGGGAGGGAGTGGGTAGATCGTGAGAAGGGGGGGTAGGGAGGGAGAGGGTAGATCGTGAGAAGGGGGGGGTAGGGAGGGAGAGGGTAGATCGTGAGAAGGGGGGGGTAGGGAGGGAGAGGGTAGATCGTGAGAAGGGGGGGTAGGGAGGGAGAGGGTAGATCGTGAGAAGGGGGGGTAGGGAGGGAGAGGGTAGATCGTGAGAAGGGGGGGTGGGGAGGGAGAGGGTAGATCGTGAGAAGGGGGGTAGGGAGGGAGAGGGTAGATCGTGAGAAGGGGGGGGTAGGGAGGGAGAGGGTAGATCGTGAGAAGGGGGGGTAGGGAGGGAGAGGGTAGATCGTGAGAAGGGGGGGTAGGGAGGGAGAGGGTAGATCATGAGAAGGGGGGGTAGGGAGGGAGAAGGTAGATCGTGAGAAGGGGGGGTAGGGAGGGAGAGGGTAGATCGTGAGAAGGGGGGTAGGGAGGGAGAGGGTAGATCGTGAGAAGGGGGGGTAGGGAGGGAGAGGGTAGATCGTGAGAAGGGGGGGGTAGGGAGGGAGAGGGTAGATCGTGAGAAGGGGGGTAGGGAGGGAGAGGGTAGATCGTGAGAAGGGGGGGTAGGGAGGGAGAGGGTAGATCGTGAGAAGGGGGGTAGGGAGGGAGAGGGTAGATCGTGAGAAGGGGGGGTAGGGAGGGAGAGGGTAGATCGTGAGAAGGGGGGGTAGGGAGGGAGAGGGTAGATCGTGAGAAGGGGGGGTAGGGAGGGAGAGGGTAGATCGTGAGAAGGGGGGGTAGGGAGGGAGAGGGTAGATCGTGAGAAGGGGGTAGGGAGGGAGAGGGTAGATCGTGAGAAGGGGGGGGTAGGGAGGGAGAGGGTAGATCGTGAGAAGGGGGGTAGGGAGGGAGAGGGTAGATCGTGAGAAGGGGGGGTAGGGAGGGAGAGGGTAGATCGTGAGAAGGGGGGGTAGGGAGGGAGAGGGTAGATCGTGAGAAGGGGGGGTAGGGAGGGAGAGGGTAGATCGTGAGAAGGGGGGTAGGGAGGGAGAGGGTAGATCGTGAGAAGGGGCGTAGGGAGGGAGAGGGTAGATCGTGAGAAGGGGGGGTAGGGAGGGAGAGGGTAGATCGTGAGAAGGGGGGGTAGGGAGGGAGAGGGTAGATCGTGAGAAGGGGGGGTAGGGAGGGAGAGAGTAGATCGTGAGAAGGGGGGGTAGGGAGGGAGAGGGTAGATCGTGAGAAGGGGGGGTACGGAGGGAGAGGGGAGATAGTGAGAAAGGGATAGATGGGTTGGGGGGGCCCTTAACATATTCTCGCACCGGGGCCCTGAGGTTTCTAGTTACGCCCCTGACCTGATTCTAGTCACATGTTGGCCAGTGACAAAAACCAGGATCATAGTTTTGTCTCTTGTCAGAAGAGTTTGCAGGAGAGTTATGGTTTCAACTCTCTGACCTGCCAACATAACCAAGTTTTTACATCAAGAAGGACTAAGCTGGCCATGTATGAACCCTGATTCAGCGTGAGGAGAGTTTGAAGAGATCTTTTAACAATACACCGTGTGGAGCTAACATAGCTCTTTTTGCAACAGAAACTTACTGGGGTCGAGTGTAGTGAAGTCAAGATACTGAAACATAACTCCTGCAAACCCTTCTGTCAACTCTCCCTTTAGTGAATAAACCCCTCTAATTTGGCGGTTGATGGATTTCCATGTGACATTTATCTTACAGGCCAACTTAGTGTTTACAGAAAAGACTCTGTGCAGTTTCTGATGAGTGAGCAGCGTATTACCCCAGACACTCCTGTGAAGCTATTACTTATTGTTTATTATAATTTGCTGTTTAAACCGTCACAAATCTACATTAGTGTTTGTGAAAATATCAAGCCCAGCGTTTAGCCTTATTGCATTTTAGTGGATCACTTCCATTTATGAACTGCGTACATTTAGGCTTATCTTTTTTGTGTACCCTAGTGATGTGAACTCTATGTACCTCTCCTCAACCGAGCCACCTGCGGCTGCAGAATGGGCATGCCTTCTGCGGCCCTTGCGAGGAAGGGAACCAGAGGGCATTTGGAATTTGTTGTCCATCGTCCGAGAGATGTTCAAGAGACGAGACACTAATGCTGCCCCTTTACTAGAGATTCTAACTGACCAGTGTCTGAATTATGAACAGGTATTGTCAAGCCAAACACCTTATTACTTTAAAGTGGTAAAATATGTTTACCGCTTGATGGATTTCTTTTAATAAAACCACCATTATAATGTCTGCATAGGTTATAGTGAGAATTTTTTGACTTTTTTGTATTAATTATGAAAGACATGTAATTCAAATATGCCTTCTTTACCGACTACTTAAACTAGTTAAAAAAAAAAACCCAGCATATTATCCAAAGCGTACAAATGTATGAATAAATTATGACTAAAGATATATTTATTTTTACAAAAATTGCCAAAAACATAGCAAGGTAGGAAAGCTCACACTAAACCCACTGAACGTTCTCTTTGAGCACTACACATTTGGAGGCGTATTTATAACTGACCGCAGTATAAATAGATACTGAATAGCTTTCCTCTTTATCGATCATTGATAATCACTCATTCTGGGCGATGCGAATATGTATTCTTGCCAGACAGAAATCAGTTGCTGTGTTCCTTTTTATCTGCAGATAACAGGCTGGTGGTACAACGTACGCACATCTGCATCCCACAGTAGTGCAAGTGGACACACAGGCCGCAGTAATGGACAGTCAGAGGTTGCTGCTCATGCATGCGCCAGTATGTGTGATGAAATGGTTGTCCTATGGAGGCTGGCTGTTCTAGATCCCACCATTAGCCCTCAAAGGTAAATGTTCTGCTCCCCAATTTCAATGGCCTCCATGTCCTTTCTAGTTATATATATATATATATATACACTGCTCAAAATAATAAAGGGAACACTTAAACAACACAATGTAACTCGAAGTCAATCACACATCTGTGAAATCACACTGTCCACGCAGGAAGCAACACTGATGGACAATCAATTTCACATGCTGTTGTGCAAATGTAACAGACAACAGGTGGAAATTATAGGCAATTAGCAAGACACCCCCAATAAAGGAGTGGTTCTGCAGGGGGTGACCACAGACCACTTCTCAGTTCCTATGCTTCCTGGCTGAAGTTTTGGTCACTTTTGAATGCTGGCGGTGCTTTCACTCTAGTGGTAGCATGAGACGGAGTCTACAACCCACACAAGCGGCTCAGGTAGTGCAGCTCATCCAGGATGGCGCATCAATGCGAGCTGTGGCGAGAAGGTTTGCTGTGTCTGTCAGAGTAGTGTCCAAAGCATGGAGGCGCTACCAGGAGACAGGCCAATACATCAGGAGACGTGGAAGAGGCCGTAGGAGGGCAACAACCCAGCAGCAGGGTGCAAGGAGGAGCAGGAGGAGCACTGCCAGAGCCCTGCAAAATGACCTCCAGCAGGCCACAAATGTGCATGTGTCCACTCAAACGGTCAGAAACAGACACCATGAGGGTGGTATGAGGGCCCGACGTCCACAGGTGGGGGTTGTGCTTACAGCCCAACACCGTGCAGGACGTTTGGCATTTGCCAGAGAACACCAGGATTGGCATATTCGCCACTGGCGCCCTGTGCTCTTCACAGATGAAAGCAGGTTCACACTGAGCACATGTGACAGACGTGACAGAGTCTGGAGACGCCGTGGAGAACGTTCTGCTGCCTGCAACATCCTCCAGCATGACCGGTTTGGCGGTGGGTCAGTAATGGTTTGGGGTGGCATTTCTTTGGGGGGGCCCGCACAGCCCTCCATGTGCTTGCCAGAGGTAGCCTGACTGCCATTAGGTACCGAGATGAGATCCTCAGACCCCTTGTGAGACCATATTCTGGTGCGGTGAGACCAATGCTAGACCTCATGTGGCTGAAGTGTGTCTGCAGTTCCTGCAAGAGGAAGGCATTGATGCTATGGACCGGCCCGCCCATCGCTCCATCCACCAACGCCACGTTGCACCACAGACTGTCCAGGAGTTGGCGGATGCTTTAGTCCAGGTCTGAGAGGACATCCCTGAGGAGACCATCCGCAACCTCATCAGGACCATGCCCAGGCGTTGTAGGGAGGTCATACGGGCACGTGGAGGCCACACACACTACTGAGCCTCATTGTGACTTGTTTTAAGGACTTAATTACATCAAAGTTGGATCAGCCTGTAGTGTGGTTTTCCATTTTGATTTTGAGTGTGACTCCATATCCAGACCTCCATGGGTTGATAAATTTGATTTCCATTGAGAATTTTTGTTGTCAGCACATTCAACTATGTATAGACGAAAGTATGTCATACGATAAGTTCATTCATTCAGATCTAGGATGTGTAATCTTAGTGTTCCCTTTAATTTTTGGAGCAGTGTATATATTCACACTGTATTTGCTCATTGATAAGATGAGGTTCTTTTTCAGAGCAAATGCTCTGAAAAATACCCTTTGTCTTATATTCAAGGTCGTCCTATAAGACTAAGATCCCCCGCAGCGCTGGATCCTCATCTCTGGTAACCTCCGCTGCTGCTGGCACTTCCTCTGGCGGCATATCAGGGAAGCAGAGTGGCATATAGGCAGGTATAAGGCATATCTGGGGGCAGAGTGGCATATAGGGGGTATAAGGCATATCTGGGGGGGGTAGAGTGGCATATCAGGGAGGCAGATGTGCATAACTGGGGGGCAGGTTGGCAAATAAAAGGAAATAAATAAAAAAAATTCTCAATCATAGTTTTTATTAAATATGAAAAAGTTTATATCTACTAGTAAAACATTTTTCCTATAGTATAGTCTTATATTCAGGCTTTTTCTTTTTTTCCTAAATTGATATTCAAATTTTGGGGGGTAGTCTTATAATCAGGGTTGTCTTATAATCGAGCAAATACAGTGTGTGTGTATATATATATATATATATATATATATATATGTATGTGTATGTATGTATGTGTGTGTATATATATATATATATATTTATTTATTTATTTTTTCCTTCACAAATCCACTCATATACCATATGACATGACAGTAAACGTCACACTATGGCTTTATACTGGCTGTGCCTCAATTCTTGTATGTCTCTCTAGTAGGATATAAGCTAGAGATAAATTATGAAATTGTTGACCTATTTATTTTCATGTTTCATGTTTTTTCTCTTATAAAGAATTGAATATTACTTGTCAACAAAAAAATTTTCTTGAGTGTTTTGCACAGAAAAGTTTAATCCTGGGTAATGGACTTTCCTCATACCATTCAATGCTTGTGGTCTGTATATTCTAAGACATTTATTAATACTGTCTATAGACTGTGTGTAAATATATTCAAAATCCTGATTATGTTGAGCTGGATTCCAGTTCATTGGGGATAACATGAAACATGTTATATGAACAAATTACAGGTAATAGAGTTATTGTGAAAGCTAACTAGACAACAAAGTCATTCCTGAAAATACAAAATTACCAATTACTAAAATTATCAGAAGTGTAAAAGTAGCATTGCATTTCCTGAATATCTTCAAACTGAGAAGTAAGAAGGTCTCCTCTATCTTGATTTAACCTTCATGCAACCTGATTTTATCCCCAATCTGCATAACAGGCGCAGAGACCTATGTGCTCAGCTTCGTCAGTGGCAGCTGAAAGTCATTGAGAATGTCAAGAGAGGCCAGCATAAGAAGTCTCTAGATAAACTTTTTCAGGGCTTCAAGCCCGCTGTGGAAGCATGCTACTTTAATTGGGAAGAGGCATATCCAATATCTGGAATCACCTACTGCAGTACAGACAAGAAAAATGCATTTTGCTGGCTTAAGGCCTTCCAGCAGAGGAGCTGCCGGCTACAGTGCTCTGAGGCGGTATGTGAAGGCGGACGGGCACAAGGACATGAGTGTTGTTTGCAGTTTGGAGACAGATCTCGCCAGACGGCTCAGGAGATGTCAGTGCGTCCAAAGGAATTGGTAGGCAAAAGGAAGGTGCCCACAGATGTTCCCCAGCGGGTCCTACGGAGATTGTCTACAGAGGGAGGGGACAAAGCTGTATATAAAACAGCTGTCAACAAAGCTAAGCTACCAGCAAATAAGTGTCTGGCAAGTAAGTATGGTGGCAAGCGCAGAATGAGTAGTGAAGACAGCTCCCTGGAACCAGACATGGCTGAGATAAGCCTCGATGATAGCAGTCTGGCACTTGGTGCTGAAGCTAGCAACACCTTCAGCTTCATTGAATCACCTCTAAGTAGGAGATATAGGGATAACTTTGAAGATGAAGGTGGTGTCTACTATTCTGAAGGAGTTGATCCAGCTGTTGGCGTAAGTGCAGATGCATCGAAAACCGAAGGTGATCCAATTGGCGAAGCTGCAACGACTGCCAGTGGAGAAGAGGACATGGGCTGTGCTGATGACAGTGGTGGCAAGAGCCTAAAACCAGAAGAGGTGGCAGAGAATGGTGCTGCTGGAGGTGGTGAGCTCGAAAACAAAGGAACAGAGGAAGGTCAAGGGCAAGAGAAGGGTGAAGAAGATGATTATCAGGCCTATTACCTTAATTCGCAAGAGACTGCAAAGAATGAAGAGGAAAAGGCAAATGAAGCAGTAGAAGAAGAGCAAGATCTATTTGCCGGCATGAAACCTCTTGAACAAGAGAATAGAATGGAGGTACGAAAAACACATTTTGTTTGGTAGAAACACCGCAGTGTGTTAGTTATAATATGACTATACGATTATGCTTAAATGATACAAATGAATAGATATAATAGAAACAATGCACAAAGATACTTGAGGTAAATATATTCTGAGAGAGGAGACATGTGAGGAGATTTAAGTGTAACTTATGGGTGTTTAACTCCACCGAGACGATGGTATATAAGTTGAACAACCTCGCAGCATAAGTGAGGGGTGCTAAAAGAGTAATAGAGTTTCACCATGTATGGAATAGGTATAAACTATCCAAGAAGGGAATAATATTTGAGAATTTTACAATGCCTGCAATATTAAGTTCTGCATTTGTGCCATGCCCCACATGTATTTGCGTGTTCAGTAAATGGTAAACTATGGAGTTTTAAATACTATTCCAGGTACATTGCTGGACATACAGATTTTTCTCCCATTTTCATTTCTATTTCTCTCTCCCCTTTGTGTATTTTGTGAAGATCCTGTTTGCTTGCACTGAGGCATTATATGCACATGGTTATAGCAATGAAGCTTGTCGTCTCACTGTCGAACTAGCCCAGGATTTACTGGCTAATCCTCCAGACCTAAAAGTGGAACAACCACCAACCAAGGTATAGAGTCTATTTGTCAATCTACTCTTTGTGTCTGTCTAGGGATTGTAGTTAATTGTCCAGATTAGTATTTTTACTTGGCATTGTAATTGTTACATAAACATTATCTGTATGTACCGCGTTTACCCGAATTTTCATGGGCTTTCTTTCCACAACAAAGTATTTATATTTCTGTGCAAGTGAGGTTTTTGGGCTCGTGTCTTATTAGACATGTTTTGTATGGGCCATGTTTAAGCAAGCACCCAGTAGTGGGAAAGCGCTCCCATTATTTTCAATTGTTGTGCGTGAGGCTCTGAGTAGACCCCTGTCCAAAGCACTAGGGCTGATTGGCTGTAAGTAGATGACGAGCAGGTAGATGTCTTTGGCCGAACACAGCTCCCTGGAGTGTCAACCTGCTGGCCAACTACTTTAAAAGAAGTTAAAAGACGATCAGCGTTTATTTTTATGAGCAAGTCCTAGAATTAGTGCTGTATCTTCACATAAAACATGGCATGGAAAGAGTTAAAACACCGACATTTGAAATACTCATGGGGCATCTAGTTTTTAAAAATTTATGGTTTGATAGGTTAAATTGAATTTGCTGGACTCAAAGATGTCCCAAATAGGACATGGGCATAGCGTGACCAGATGTCAAAATGCCTTTAAAAAAAAAAAACAGCAAATGCAGTCTTATACCCCCCAAACAACCTGATAAACCTATGCATGGGAGGGGTCACTGTACTGAAGCAATGTTGCTAAGCACATATTGGGGTGTTTGACAGTGACATACCAGGAGCTGTAAATTCGTACCTGAAGCACGGTGTGTGCTTTCAAGCATTCAAGTTACTCTGTGTGTCTAGTTTTGCAACATAGATGGTTTGATGGGGGTAAATTGACGTCATCCGCTTCAAAGATGTCCCAAATAGGACATGGGGCAAAATGACCAGTTTTGAAATGGCCATATGCTACTACCGTATTTGCTCGATTATAAGACGAGGTTTTTTTCAGAGCAAATGCTCTGAAAAATACCCCTCGTCTTCTAATCGGGGTCGTCTTCTAATCAGACCTCAAATAGAGTCTGATTAGGAGACTAAGATCCAGATCCCCCGCACCGCTGCAGGGGACCTGGATCCTCCTGTCTCACCCTCCCCCCCCATCATACACACACTTACCGGTGCTTCCTGCTGTATTGCCGGGGCAGCGGGTTGACGTCTACGCGATCCGCGTAGACAACGTCCGCTGCAGCCGGAAGGAGGTGTGGCTAGCAGCGGGGGTTGTCTGCGTCCGTCGCGCAAACCTTCCCCGACTGTCAGAGATCAGAGTTCCCCGCACCGGTGCGGGGAACTCTGATCTCTGACAGCCGGGGAAAGTATACGCGACGGACGCAGACAAACCCCCGCTGCCAACTCCACCTCCTTCCGGCTGCAGCAGAAGGCGACGTCAACCCGCTGCCCCGGCTGGAAGCACCGGTAAGAGAGGGCTGAGAGGGGAGGGGAGAGTGTGTGTGTGTGTTAGTTAAATGGGGGTATAGGGTGTGTGTGTGTGTGTGTGTTAAATGGGGGCATAGGGCATTTCTGGAGTGGCGTTAAGGGGGCATTTAATAGAGCACTCTGCCTCCTGAAATGCCTTATACACCTATATGCCACTCTGCCCCATAATATGCATTTTAACCCCCTAAATGCCAGAGTGGCATATAGGGGTATAAGGCATTTCTGGAGGCAGAGTGCTCTATACAATGCCTTTTAACTCCCTTAATGCCACTCTGCCTCCTGAAATGCCTTATACCTCCCTATATGCCACTCTGCCCCATAATATGCATTTTAACCCCCTAAATGCCAGAATGGGATATAGGGGTATAAGGCATTTCTGGAGGCAGAGTGGCATATAGGGGTATAAGGCATTTCTGGAGGCAGAGTGGCACATAGGGGGTCAAAAGGCATACCATGGGGCACAGTGGCATATAGAGGGTTAAAAGGCATATCATGGGCCACAGTGCCATATTGGAGTGGCAAGCCTGGGGGCAGATGTGCGTAACTGGGGGACAGGTTGGAAAATACAAGAAATAAAAACAAAAAAAATATTTTTCTCAATCATAGCTTTTATTAAAAAAAATAGTTTACATGAATTAACATTTACTGGTAAAACTTTTTTCCTTTAGGGTCGTCTTATATTCAGATTTTGGGGGGTCGTCTTATAATCAGGGTCGTCTTATAATCGAGCAAATACGGTATTTATTGCCCTCTAATGTGCAAAAAATAAATTATAAAAACATTGAGTATTTCTAAATTCAGGACAAATATTAGAATCAATTTAGCAGTTTTTTCCAGTAGCTTTTGTAGATGGCACCTTGCATTCCATGTTGATTGTGGCACTATGTTTAATTTTTCAACCTAGCTATTACTTCTACAATTGTGTTCCACAAAAACCTTTATTTCATTCTCTGTACTAGTGTATGTTTACATTGCATATGTGCATATTCAGTTAATAGTCAGTGTTTATAGGGCTAGTAGTGTCTCCTCCTTGTAAAATAAAAAGCAACATCTCGCTGTGAGATGTTTTCACTTGTTCTTAGTGTTACCTATTGATTAATTCCCAGAAAAAAATGCTTTTAATGCATTCAGCTTTATCTAATCGCTGTTCAGTTTCAGTAGGAAAATAGATGCATCATTTCGATAAATCCAAGAAAACAAAACTTATTCCATGTTGCATGAATATTTCCAAAGTTTATCTTATTCACTAGGGTAAAAAGAACAAAGTTTCTACCAGCAAGCAGACCTGGATAGCTACAAATACATTGTCCAAAGCAGCTTTCCTCCTATCTGTGCTGAGTGAGCGGCAGGAGTACCACAACCTGGCTTTCTGCATTGGGATGTTTGCCTTGGAGCTTCAGAGACCCCCAGCCTCCACCAAAGCACTGGAGGTATATATATTATATATTATATATATTACACACACGCACGCTTGATCCGTTTTACCATTTAGTTTTAATGCTCTACTGCACACGGAGGGAGATTTGTACTAACAGATGGTTACTACTGCAAGAGCAGAAAATATTTCCTGCTGGTACATTTCATTTTATGCCAGAAAGAAAGATTTGACTTAAATATTACAGCAGGCAAGCTGTCCAAAACATTTGCCGCTCCCTCAATTCTCTGTCTGGTGCGTACTTGATCTGGGCTCTCCTTTATTTCCTGAAGTGGTGGAAAGTTAAAATAACTCTGCAATATATTAATTCTGCTGCAAGTGAGAGTGAATCCCGGAGACCAAGTGAAGCACTGTAGTGCTGCTGTGCAGTGCAGGCAAATATATAAATGACACACAGAAGAAAGCCCTGCGCTCTAACTCCCATCACTCTTGGGCGGCAGCAACGGCTATGGTATTCATCAGCCCAAAATACGTAGAACAAACACCAAGAAATAGTTACCTGCGCACTATCCTAAATCCCTATGCTTACCTTTAGCTCAAAGTAGCAAGGTGAATTGTTCAGTGTATGGCTCGGCTAAGAGGTTTGCCGTGACGGGGCAGGCGAGCTTCCACTTTAAATGGCCTTTGGAGTGAAACTAAAAACCTCCATTTGTCTACATAAGCATAGGGGGGATTTGGGATAGTGCGCAGGTGACTATTTTTTGGTGTTTGTTCCTAATATATAAATGATGCAACAAATGCAGACCCCTCACCACCAGGGGTCCTGGGGAAAATATCATATTAATCTGTCCTTTTGGCTATATTGTATGTCTGTGGTTTACTGCATAGGATTCTGGGAAATGCAGTTCTGCTCATCTAACAATACTTGATTTAGAAAAGAAGCATTATCATTTTGAATTCCTGTATCGAGGACTGGTGCACTTGGTGCAAGTATTATAGCGGTATGTGTGTATATAAAGATTTTTTAGTTATTTGTTAATGCTTACCTTTCTGTTGGCCTCCAGGTGAAGTTGGCATATCAAGAGTCTGAAATTGTGTCACTTCTTAAAAAGATTCCACTGGATAGCAATGAAATGAACATTATTCGTGGGCGAGCGAAGGATTTGCGTGATGGAACGCTCTGTGACTACCGGCCTGTCCTGCCTCTCATGCTGGCTAGTTTTATCTTTGATGTCCTTTGCGCTCCAGGTAATGCTGCTTCTTGCTGTGTTTTAATCAGAGGACTTTATTTGCGTAAAATCTGATCGTGGATCTGGACCTGGTTGCTGGTTCTCAGGGCTTGCTACTTGAACTTGGCAACCACTTCCGTTCAGTGTTATAACTACGGAGAAGCATGTGTATACAATTGAGGCAGCCAGGACAATAGAAGAACAATTATTGAAATCCATGATTACTTTGCACTACTTAACTTTAAGTGAGTTTCATTGAGGTTAGCTGAAATTGATTAACTTGTCAATTTACTAAAGTAAAAATGACTTTCAATTGAACCCAAAAAGACAACTTTGCTACACGTTTTTACTAAAGTTGCTTTTCACATTAAATCAACTTCAGTCAAGTTGGCCTTCCAGGTTCACTTCGAGGACTGGACAAATTATTCAGTTTTAGCCAACTCAATAGAATTTGCTTAAACAAGTCGGCTTTACAGTCAGCTCCGTTAAACTCTGTATACCCCAACTTTACCATCAACTGTCAAGCTTGATACCAGTAGATCCAACTCAACAGCAACTTGACATTTTTGAGGAAACACAAGTTGCTGTAGCTTGTCCTATTGATATGTAGTAAGTTGACCTGAATGTCTTTGCCAAGTGAAACAGGACTTAATGCACAGGGACTGTGTCCACTATTTGCAGTGCTATTATTCCTATTAATTTTCTTCCTTTTTGCAGCAGTTTCCCCCACAGGCTCCCGTCCTCCAAGTCGGAACCGCAACAGTGAGATGCCTGGGGATGAAGAACTTGGGTTTGAAGCCGCTGTGGCCGCATTGGGTATGTTCAGAGTGTTTACCTTTGGGATGTACCTATTGGTGATTGTTTTTGTCTGTTATCATCCTCTAGTCACAGACTTTATTAAGTTCATAGATAAGCCCTGGTTTATACTGTCTTTTAGCAATAACTATAAAACACGAATTTCCAGTGCAAATGTTGGTGGGGAATTTGGTCTTCTTTGTTGAAGATCTGCACACTTTCCGCGCTGCTGCTTCCCCCTGGTGGAAATATGTTATGCACTCAATTGCTTACATTAAAGGGGGAAAGTTATATATGTATTTTGCTTGCTGTTCTTGTTAAACAAAAGAGATAAGCTGAGATATGCAACTACTGTATTGAGTACTCATGCTTTTAACTCTGAGATACAGATAGGTCCAATTAGGAGCCAAATTGTTTTGATGAGGCAGCAATTAGGTAGTTAATATGTTATATAAATTTAAGAGGGTTGGAAAGCCGCAGCATTTTTATAGAAATACTGTATGTATGTGGTATGCATATGAAACCATGTGGTCTGTTAGTTGAGTAATTCCTCATTTTTATCACGCCCCTCTGTAGGAATGAAGACCACAGTCAGTGAAGCTGAACATCCGTTACTTTGTGAAGGCACTAGACGAGAGAAGGGGGATTTGGCTCTTGACCTAATGATTACTTACAAAGACGACCAGTCCAAGTTAAAAAAGGTATTACAATGACTGCTAATAGGTCTTGCTGTACATGAAAATGATTTGTCTTTTAATTTTTTTTTTACTTTCCTCTTTTACAATCCAGATTTTGGATAAGTTGTTGGACAGAGAAAGTCAGACGCACAAACCACAGACCCTGAGTTCCTTCTACTCTTCCAGTAAACCAACTACTGCAAACCAAAAATCTCCTTCTAAGCATGCCTCGCAGTCATCTGCCGCAATCCTAATATCAGGTAGCCCAGCAGCTCACCAGCAACCAGGAGTGGCCAGTGCGGTCCATGGAAACCTAGGTGAAAACTTTCCAGAGAAGAACACACAGGGTACACTAGCATTGCTCTCCATCAAACTAACAGTTTGTTAGTATGCAGAATGCCTAATGGATAAAAATCCCAGCATTGTAAGAGCTTTAGAACAGTGTTTATCAAGAACACCATTTCTATGTCTCCTCATGTAAACCTAAGTGACCCATTTCACTAGCACAGGGTTAAACAATAAACAGCGTGACCCACATCTCCTCATTTGAGCATATCCTATACTGCTGCCGGCATTTGGAGACCAGTGTTGAGAAACTCCGATATTGGAGATTGCGGTTTGCCCAACGTAATCGTGATTACAGCAGGCAAGCATGAAAACGCTTTGAAAACGTTATTTCTATTAAGCATCTCTGCTGACGAGATGCTAATAGATTATATTATGTTGTATTCCTACCAAAACAAATACACACATGTGAAGGCGATCCTGTGTTTCTTCTATTGTTATGGGTTTGCCAAGAACAATCAGCAGATCAAAAGTCATTGGCAGTGCGCTTTTGAAATGGCATTACCATGTATTACAGATAGCTCTCAGAGATCAACCAATGAGCCTGCGGGGGAAGCCCAGGTCTATAAGCAGGAAGGGAAGGTTCCAAGCCGTCTCGCTCTGGGAAACAGAGGAGGTTACAATGGCAGATGCTGGGGGTCACCTGTACGTCAGAAAAAGAAACACACAGGTGAGTCTTTGAGATTACTTTGTATAGTAAAACTCACATTTGCAAAACTTTTGTATTGTGCTTCCTTGAAATCTCTCTCAAAAAACAGAAAGTGAAACATCTATCCTGTGCATATTTTCATCACACTGTCTGTATTATACAACAATTTCTATGCAATACTTACATTTAAATAAAGATAACTGTACACATGTTCGTGAATAGGGCCCATCTACTGGAGTTCGTCTTCTTTCTGTAATTTGATCATTATTTTTAAAGACCTTTTATTAAGGCACTTAATCCATGATCTACAGTGGATATAAAAACCCCTTAAAATGCCAGGTTCTTGTGATGTTAAAGAATGAGACAAAGATAAATTATGTCAGAACTTTTTCCACCTTTAATGTGACCTATAACGTGAACGATTCAATTGCAAGACAAGCGGAAATCTTTAAACCATGGTCTGCAGAGAGATTCCAAAACATCTCATTGTTGAAAGATATCAGTCAATAGAAGGGTACAAAAGAATTTCCAAAGCATTAGATATACCATGGAACACAGTGAAGACGGTGAAGAGGAAGTTCACCTTTCAGCATGACAACGACCCAAAGCACACATCCAAATCCACAAAAGCATGGCTTCACCAGAAGAAGCTTAACGTTTTGGAATGGCCCAGCCAGAGCCCGGACCTGAATCCAATTGAACATCTGTGGGGTGATCTGACGAGGGCTGCGCACGGGAGATGTCCTCGCAATCTGACAGATTTGGAGCGCATTTGCAAAGGAGAGTGGGCATATTTTTCCACGTCAAGATGCCATACCATGCTAATAGACTCCTACCCAAAAAGACTGATTGCAATACAAAGTATTAGTTTAAGGGTGTGCACACTTATGCAACCAGGTTATTGTGAGGTTTTTTTTCTTTGTCCCCCGCCCCTCGAAAATTTCAGCTTGTTTTGCAATTGAATTGAAAGCTCCAGGACTGCTCTTATTTGCTGATTAATTTGAACTATAAAATTATATTTGCTGTGTATGACTAATTTAGAATAACAATAGAAGTGGAAATCTCTTTAAATGTTCCATTGAGTGATAACTGACCCTAAATGGGTGTAGAATTACCCGTTAAAAGTATGCCATGGTGTCCATAACCCCAGATACAAAAGTATATTTAGTAAAATAGTCTTTTCTGTTACATTAAATCTATGCTTGGTGTTATAGGCATGGCCAGCATTGACAGCAGTGCACCAGAAACAACATCCGATAGTTCCCCGACTTTGAGCCGGCGTCCTTTACGTGGAGGTTGGGGAGCAACGCCTTGGGGAAGAGGCCAAGATAGTGATAGTATCAGCAGCTCCTCCAGTGACTCTCTGGGATCATCCTCCTCCAGTGGCAGCAGAAGGGCCAGTGGCGGAGCTAGAGCCAAGACAGTCGAAGTTGGAAGGTAAGGCGCTGCCATGTGATTTATTATCCTAAGCAATCATTCCTACAGCTCAGCCTCCTCTAAATCCATGTAATTGTTTCCAGATACAAAGGACGTCGCTTGGAGAGCCATGCACCCCACGTCCCTAACCAGCCCTCTGAAGCTGCTGCCCACTTTTACTTCGAGCTGGCCAAGACAGTCCTGATTAAAGCTGGAGGAAACAGCAGCACCTCCATCTTCACGCATCCATCGTCTAGCGGTGGACACCAAGGACCCCACCGCAACCTGCACCTCTGTGCCTTTGAAATAGGACTGTATGCCTTGGGTCTCCATAATTTTGTTTCTCCTAATTGGCTGTCTAGAACATACTCTTCACATGTGTCCTGGATAACTGGTGAGAATACTAGAGAACTGACCCTTGCGTTCATACATTTGTACTCAAAATTGTAATTTTTTAATGCAGGTTGGAGTCTATTTTGCAAATTGGAGCATGCATTCTTTTATTATTGAAGTTGGAAAATGAAACTTTTTGCAGAAAAAAGGGTTATTTAGATTTGCTGATTATAAGCCTACACTACTGGTAAAAGTCAGCCATTTCAGTGAAAAATAAAATGGGGGGGGGCTGCACTGTGAGCGTCTAAAGCTCAGTCCGATCCACGTTTCCCTAGATACGCTAGCTACGCCTTAGCCTTTTTTGGTCTCGTTTAGCTTGCTTAGTACAATTTATACAAACATAATTTGTGTCTTTATACTTGCTAAAAAAAAAAAAAAGTTTAGCCTGCACTTCAGCCATGTTTCCTGATGAAGCATCACCTGATTTTAAGATGAAGTCCCACTGAAGCATAAAATACAGTGCTATATAAAGTACAGTTTTTGTCACTTTGATTTTATTTATTTTTGATCCAACAAACTTCCTTTACCTGCGGAGCTAGAGGCTGCTGCTGTTATTTTAGGTGACTTTCCCTGCTCAAAATGATTTATTATGGCGATGGCGTAATGCCAGGCTGGATGATTAAGACCGAGCCTTTCTATTTGTATACCACAAGGCAGTGTGATAAGGGATCAAGGTTTGTCTAGCAGATTTGTCCCAGATAACACAACTAAAACAGGTACAATGAAACTAATATGCAGCCGCCTGAAAACATTGCTATGCAAAAGCTGTTTTAAAAACGCACAGTCCTTTCAAAAACCTTTTGCTGCTAAAGTTTTTTTTTGTTTGTAAATAACTTAATATTGTAACAGCCTTTTTTTTTGTAATTCTAGGCCAAGCCATGGAAATTGGCAGCGCAGCTTTAAATATCCTGGTGGAGTGCTGGGATGGGCATCTCACCCCACCGGAGGTGGCATCTCTTGCAGACAGGGCTTCCAGAGCTAGGGATTCAAACATGGTTCGTGCCGCAGCTGAACTCGCTCTTAGCTGCCTTCCCCATGCACATGCATTGAACCCTAATGAAATCCAGAGAGCTCTGGTACAGTGCAAGGAGCAGGTACGTAGAGAAAGTAAACAAAGAGTCTGGAAAGCATATCATATACTGGATCGGTGATCTGTAGCAGGTACTACAAGTATTTCAACACATTTTAAGTTCATTTATCTGCTTTTTTTCCCCTAGGATAACCTTATGCTAGAGAAAGCATGTATGGCTGTAGAAGATGCTGCTAAGGGTGGAGGTGTTTATCCAGAGGTCTTGTTCGAGGTGGCCCATCAGTGGTACTGGTTGTATGAACAGATGGTTGGTGGAACTCCTGCACAGCGTGAGGGAGCCACTGGCTGCAGCGCAGGAGGAGCTCGCTCTGTGGTCGAAGCTGTCCGAGGAATAGCAGATAGTCGGATAATTCCAGAAACTTCCACTGTTACTGTGGCCGCGGCAGTGACCGCAGCAACGGTGGTGCCGGTGATATCTGTTGGATCAACAATTTACCAGCAACATACAGCAATGGCTCATGCGCACACACAAGGACTTCATCCTTACACCACTTTGCAAACGCACATACCGTCTGTGTGCAGCCCGCAGTACATAGGAATCCCCCGCCAGCAAATCCCCCAGTCTGCTGTCTTTCCAGTCCCAGGAACCCTGTATACGCAGGTAAGGTGGCTGAAAGTGGGGGAAAGAAAACATTTTAACATTTGATGAGCAATGTCATTGGTAGGGCTTTTATGGCAAATGCAAATAATGTGCCACAATGGGAAATAGCCAGTTTGCATATGGACCTATACATTGACGTATGTATTTAGAAATTGAATTTAATTGAAAAGGCATGATGTGTGCCTAAATGTAAAAGACCCTTTACCAGACTGTAGTGAATCACTAGGACATGGTACTGATTTATTTCTGCGTTGAAAACACACCTCGTTAGTAAATAGTTATCTTATGGTGGGCAATATAATAATGTAATATGTATTATCTTATGGTGGGCACTTACATACACCATCATGACAGCTTACACGGCCCATCCAGTATATACTGCTTGCGCATACCAACCAACAATATTTAGGGTAATGCCACTATTTTGAAGAAAAGGATTCATTGATCCAGTTTGTTAATCTTTGATTTGTCTTAACACTCAATATAGTACAACTATAGTAAAGAGGCTCGTTATACTATTAGCTTTATTAACCTAATTGGCACAAATTGTTTGCTCTTTTGTTTTGTAGGTTTTACAACCCATTCAGATAATTGATATCTGAAATGTTAATATATTTTCAGCTTCTTTGTAGCGTTTTTTACTGCAGCTGCAGCCTTATACAGTTGTGGGTCCCTGTGTGATAGTCTAACACTTGTATTGCAGAGTGTTCACCCAGCATTCATAGGTGGCCAGTATCCGTACACTGTAACAACTCCATCTTTGGCAGCTACCGCAGTGTCCTTTCCTGGGGCGCCTGTCCCTTCGATGACACAGATTGCGGTCCATCCGTACCACACAGAAGCGGGGCTGTCTCTGACATCTAATGTAGCAAGTGAGTAAATGGGCATCCTTCATTGGGGAACCGCAACTCTTCTGCAAGCTCTTTCCTTTATCAAAAATTTAATTCTGCGGGGCTTATTCGCTAGAGAAGTCATCTTTCAAGTATTTGGAAGACTAAAACTAGTGTGTTTATGCTCCATCTGGCTTATTTCAGCCTCCTGTGACAGTGGGTTGATATGGCTGGACAGTAGATAACCATGTACAGAAGGGAAATATTAATTTGGAGTTATGCAAGGCTCCTTTCCAGAAACTCTGGAGGATCCAACACAAAGTTGTCTTGGAATTCCCATGGCAGGAAGGAAACGGGGCATCACAATGACCTCGCTGCAGTTACTGCTTCTCTTGTTTCTAGTAGGGACCGTCCATACGGGAACAGCATTTCCAGCCATCCAGGCATCGAATCTGACGAGTGTGAGCACTCAGCCTGCATCGCTCGTCACGGGGAGCTTTCCATCAGAAGACGAACAGCACAGTCAGCCCGTTAGCCCACAGGGCCTGCACTACCTCCACTCAGCCTACCGAGTCGGTAAGTAAACCCCAGTTTACGGAAATGGAAACACGATGATTGAATAAAGTTCTGAATATATGTTAATTCCATGCAGAGTATTATTTTCCCCAAAGAAAACGTTACTGGTGATGATTTTGTGTGCGCATTAGAATTAATTATCTTCCATGGTTCAAATGGACAAGAAAGAAGAGAACAAGCGAGCATGTAGTTATAGTGTTGCATGTATATTCAGATTCCATTTAATTGTACGGATAAAGTAATACTGTACAGCTGCAAGCTGCATATGTTGTGTAACTTTGGGAGAATGCCAAGTTATTTGAATGTGCCAAGGACAATTCATTTTGTGAATGTAACATTCACCCACAAACCATGACTTGTCTCCAGGGATGTTGGCTTTAGAGATGCTGGGCCGGAGAGCCCACAATGACCACCCAAACAACTTCTCTAGAAGCCCCCCTTATACAGAAGACGTGAAGTGGCTGCTGGGTTTAGCTGCCAAATTAGGTAAGGAACACAAGAGTTAACTCGCCTATGCTTTGGTGTCTCTTCTACATGTGAATTTTCTCATCTTGTATGCTCTGTCGAATGCCAAGGTCCTCCTATTGCCAAAACCACTTTGTGTTAATGAGTCTGAGTTTATGCATCCTCGGCTAACTGACCTTTCAGCGAGAGCTCATCGCCTCTGGCTTGTTTGCTAGAATGCACTAGCAGAAAACATGACCTTCATTATCTCTAGCACTGAAGGGACCTTCATGGGTTAAATCAATGTTCTATGTCATTCCTGTTTGTGAATTAGAGTGAATAATACAAATATCTTTAGAAAGAAAGGTGAGCATCTTACAGAAGAAACATAAGGAGGTTACATGACAATTTGATGGAATAATTTAGCTTGGGGAGAGCATGTTACTTTGTTAGGTGTCAGAACGTGATTTCTTGCGTTAGACTAAATCAATTCCGACATGAATGATTATTTTATTCTACAGAGGCATAACTAGGGTCTGGAAAAAGGTGCTGCGTAATAAACATTTCATATAGCGCCTTCCTTAATGTGCGAGATCAAGCCCTGAACTAGTGTCCCACATTGCTAGAGGGCACGGGCATCGCTGCCCATTACCCTGTGGTGACCCATGCAATTTATGGCCCTGTTACTTAATTAGGCTGACACTAGACAAGCACAACAGGACTCATTTCTATCATTTTTTCTCAGAATCGGTTGTTAACAGTATGGCTAAGTGGTTGTGACATAGCTAGCGAACACTATTAATTATCTTGAATATTCCTCATTTTTTCCCCGAAAGGTGTCAACTATGTGCATCAGTTCTGCGTAGGGGCAGCCAAAGGTGTGCTCAGCCCGTTTGTACTACAGGAGATCATCATGGAGGCGCTCCAGAGATTAAACCCGGCACATATACATAACCACCTGCGCACCCCTGCATTTCACCAACTAGTGCAACGCTGCCAACAGTCCTATATGCAGGTAACCCCCCCGCTTCAGACAAAGCAATGCTTGCAACTGTGTGAATTTAATGCAAGGAATATTGCATAAAATACAATTTTTTTTATGGTGGGATGATTCATCACCTGTAGTGTTATAGTGCAAGTTTTGAATTGCCATGTTTAATTGCCGTTTAATAGTCCTTGAGTTTAGGATAGCGAAAGAGGATCTGCCACTTCACCCAAAACCTACCTTTTATAGATCTATACACAAAATCAATGTGTGTAACTGCGCATGCTGATTTTTGTAATACGTTAAAAGCCTACTTTATATGTATACCACGGGAGCCGCTATCATCATGGCATGCTTTGACAATGTATGTAATAATTCTTCCCTTTTGCCATACCTCTCTCCTATTGTTAAAGGGAAAGTCTCACAAATTAATTTTTTATTAAAAATATTTTGTTTCCTCTATTAAATCTATAAAATCCCCCAACGTGTGTAAGCTTCTTTAGGTATTTTCCCTGCTCGAGTAACATACCGAGCTGATGACTTACAACAATGGCAACTCTGAGTCTGCAGATAACTGGAATATAAAGCGATAAAACCACTTCGGTGCTAACACACAGTACGGTATTTTACGCTCCAAGAAAAATATACTTTTTAATTGCTGAGAAAAAAGGACAAGCTATGGCAAGTTTCAATTAACAAATGTAGTTACCGGTATGTTCACGGTGCCCCTTTAAAATGTAGGGATTACTTGTGGATATACCAATTGTAATGTATTTTTATTGATTTGCTTTTATTATACTTGCTATTGTATTTTGCTTCAGGAAAAAAGTTGACGTGAGATTTCCAATTATCCATTACTTGTCAATATCTAACAAAGGACAGCGGTATGGAGATGATGGGTTACATTTCTGTTCTAGGACTTTGTGTTTTGGTATAGGTTTTTCTACCTTGGCTAATTATTATTAAAGCTGGCTAAGCCATTGTGGGCTTAATTTAAGGGAGCCTCTATCTGCGGGGGATAAAGTATAAGTTGGCCCGGGGATAAACAAACATTAGGGTTGTTTCATAAATGTATCATGAAGTTTGAATTTGAAGTGTCGGACTCGGCTTCTGCTCATTTTGATGTGATTCTGAAACCCAGATGCTGAGTCTTGTTACTTTTTTTCAGTACATCCACCATCGGCTGATACACCTGACGCCAGCAGATTACGATGACTTTGTAAACGCCATCCGAAGTGCAAGGAGTGCGTTTTGTCTAACTCCTTTGGGAGCAATGCAGTTCAATGATATCCTCCAAAATTTGAAACGGGGAAAACAAACCAAGGAGTTATGGCAAAGAGTTTCTCTGGAAATGGCTACGTTCTCTCCTTGACATCAGAGGAGAATCCTGGAATGGAACAGAATCCGGTAGTACGGGCTTTACAGCTCCTCCAAGCCTATAGGACACTACACAGCTTCCACGTGCAGGACTAGATGTCTCACCACTTCCCACTAAAGCCCCAGCTAGATTTGACGCCATCAGATAGCATCTCTCTAGCCGTTTAGGAATTAGAACTTTCAGTCCAGCGGAGAGAAGCATTATCCTGGCTGCACCTATGTAAACTTTGGGCAAGGTTTTCTTTTTTTGTTCATATTTCTAATTTTATTTCATTTAAAACAATGCAAAGCGGCAGTTTAATATCATTCCGTATAAAACACTTGTCTTTGAGAGTGAATGACGACTTTGGTTGGGGCGAGCAGTCAGGATGGTAGAATGGGAAGCTGCCACAGCCAGCTCACGCTTCCGCTTTTCTCCCCGAGGGGTAGTTTGCAGTGTGTGTACACGTCTCCTTTCCGTCAGTTACGTCTTTGCTAAATATTTATTTTGGCTTTTATAAAAGGTGTGTTTTTTTTTCTTTGCGTTAGCATCTGCCCTGTACACAAAACAGCATTATATATATATAAGGTCAAAGCTGTTTCTCCCATCTCTATATGGTGGAAAAGGCTCTATTCTCAGCTAACATACTTTAGACAATACCCTGAAACATACCTATTTCTTAAAACAGATTTAGGTTTAATTATATTTACAAATGTCCCCAAGCAAGCTCAGTATAATCTCCCATTTTTTCTTTCCTTTTGCTTGTTAAAAAAAAAAAAAAAGTCATGCTTTGTCATTTTTTTTTCCTAATTAAATGAAAGAAAAAAAAAACTTCCACAAATTACTGGTGTGTAGTCCCAGAAATGACTTATTTGGAACATAATTACATATTTTATTATAAGCTATTGTTCCGCTATTTAATTTATCTTTTTGGATATTGCATAACATCCTTTTTTTAAATGTCATTAAATGATTTTAATGTGAGGCATGGGTAAAATTTATTAAAAATGTCATTTTGACCTGATGCAGCAAATTGTCACCATCTAAAGCTATACGGTACAATGTCTGCATTTAATTACATCTTGGTTGTTTTAGTGATTATTCAAAGCGTAATGTTTGGTAACCATGCTGGCCTCTTTGGCTACGTCAAATACTGGCTTCTATACAAACGGCAGACGACTTGAAAATCCCATACGCGTCATGCTCGTTGTTAAATAATCTAACAAAGTATAATCGGTGAAATGCAAAAAGGTAGGAAGAAACCTCCCTTTAACAAACTCCACGGTCTTACACATACATTCCCTGAATGAAATATCTTAAGAGGCAAGGAAGCAAGACAGTTGATGGATCCACAGAATGCTTCTTCTAGCGTTTATTTAGACGTGTTCAGCTGCGAGAGCCAAAAATTTCTCCATTATCATCATTCAATGTGAATGACACAATACATGAGGGTCCAGAGCGCAGGTGGGCAGAGGGCTTCATAGATAAAATTCCACATGTAGTCACGTTTCCTTGTGTTTTGGTTGAACATCTCCTACCCCTTTACATGGCATAAAATACTATATTGCATACTATTTACATTAACATACAAGAGTAAATAGACCATTGTACAAAATACGATACCTACAGCTTAACTTAAAAAAAAAATAAAAATAAAAAGACCCCACCATCTTCTTCCCCCTTCCCTCACATTCTGTTAACCCAAAATATTGTGTAGCAGGTGCTTTAAATACTAGTGATATCACTGCCTGAATTACATTAAAGGGTAAAGTAAATCATAAGAGGCGATATTCCATTCCTTCAGACAGAATGGAAATGATAGAGCAGCCTGCATTGCAGTACACTCTCCACATTACTGCAGAAGCTGGACCGTTCCATTAACACAGGGGGGGGGGTATGGAAAATTGAGTTCTTTTCCTTGCATACAATTGCAAGAAAACAGAGTAACGCTCCAACCCCACTCCATAAAACTTGGAATGTTTGTGTACCTGAGCTGCCTGAATCCATCGCTATAATCAAAGAATCTGTAAACAGACTTCAGGATTCTAACAGCCCTCCAGTGTGAAACTGTAACCACTGCATTGGCAGTAGAAAGCAGACATTAGAAAGGATTTAATTTACCTTAAGCAGGACCGCTGTAAGGTTATGTGTCTCCCAAATACAATAAGAGGCAGATGCTTCGTTTTATGATGTTCCAGACACATTTAAACACACAGAATTATCAAGATCTAGTCCCAACAAGTTGAATAGGCTTGCGGGTAACTGTCCTTCCTCAACACAAACTATTTGGTAGCTTCACAGTTCATAAACTAATTAGGAAAAGAATTCAACCTCAGCAAATAATTTAATATCCCAGTTAAAAAAAAAATAAAAAAATAAAATGATTTCTTGATTGCTTCTTTACCTTCCCATTACAAAATGTTTTTTTCCCCAACAAGTAATGTGTTTACAGGTCTTCTCCTGGGGTTTGCCACCATACACGGGTCGCTGGTAGTAACAATGCTCAGATGTCTATTAAAAGGCTTAAGATCACTTTTGGGAGACAGAAAACCTATACAGAAATGCCCTGTTCACACACTGAATAGCTTACTGCAAGATACTGGCTAGGGAAAGGGGAGAAAATTTCCACGGTCGGCTCAAAGCCATGAGGAGAAAAAATCTGAGATCCCAGTGCAACAATGGACTTAAAAAAGCTCTTTTCCACAGCTTGACGAATTGTAACCAGGAGAGCCAGTGCTACACTGCTGCTAACACAGGTCCATATGGCGCAAATGCCCAGATACGGTCATCCACAACACGAGGCGCTTAACCATACGGCCCAGTTGGGGGACCAATTTTGGTAAACACCTCAGTCCTTCTACAACCTTTCTCGGCATCCTGATTGCCAGAAGTTTTGCAACAATTAACACTTTTGTTCAGAAGCACTGTCAGCCTTCTGTAAGGCAATGCCCATTGTAGCACAAGAGGTCCACAAAGAACAAGAGTGGTCAATTGGCTTCCACACAGAATGGCCAACTTCCAAAGTGATGTTAATTGCTACAAAAGGGACAGGAAGGTTGTTCATGCAGCAATTAAAGTCCTTCTCAGCTTGGCTCAGTCTGTGCAGTCCTGCGCTGCGGCTGTGTGGATAAGTAGCCTGTAAATGCATGCGGGACACCATGCTCAGCTCCTGTTTGAATTCTGAAGCTCTTCCCGCAGCCATGTTGGTAGAGGGTGACCCAGTCGGTTTAGTAGCTTGGAAAGCTCAATATTGCTTTCACGATAAAAGTCTGCAAGGAAAGTCCGTGACTGTAGAAGAAAAAAAAAGAATCTATATTTTACAAGAAGGGACAAGGTTAGAAACGGTCACTAAACCTTTAAAATGGCACAAAATGAAGGTTTTACAGAGAGGGAATGAACTCCTTGGACTGTTCCAGATTAAGGCAATTAAGGTTTTAGATTACATTTTGTTAGCCAACGCTTTGTAAAGTTACAGAAACTTTTGGGTCCTTAGAGGTCTTCTTAAGAATGAAGAAACCTCTGTGGTACCACAAGGTTATCTTTTTCATTATTGGCCAAAAACGTATTACCTTCAACTAAAACCTCCGATTCTGCCTTTGTTCAAAAGAGAGAGATAGCCATTGTATGCCTACTGAGCTTCAGAGGCTTGCAAGACACTTACCGACTGTTCCATGTCAGGATATTTCCGGCCCTTACTCTTCCCTAGACACTTAGTCTTTCCATTCTCTACCACCTGGCACCAAAATCCTTTGGACTCATCAAACCTGGGTATAGAAAATCACAGGGTCAGCTAATAAACAAGGTTCTGATGGTAGGTATTTTATCTACAAGTTATTAAAAAAAGGAAATGTTAGCCATCAATGAACTATTGTACTTCCTGGTTACAACGCTGAGAAGGACAGTTTTTTCTGACATGGTGTTTTAAAAAAGGTGCAAGTGCTAATATAGCTACACAAACTTTTAGAAGCCTTTTTTAACATATGTTTAAGACCTAAGCAGAAGCGGTAAATTTAGTCTTTGAATTGTTACCGTGAGGAAGGTTGACAAATACAGTTATGGGGGGATAAAATTTTGATTTTTAGCCAACCTTTGACTGGTTTCAAAAATGTTGCTAGGTTTGGAAATTAGGCTACAATGTTGTAAGGAACCGGCCTTGACCACCACAGGCTAAAATGACTAAGATCACAACTATACTGGAAGCAGTACCAGCCGTCATAACATATACCCTATGTATGAATATCACAGAATTTATTTAAAAAGGTATGTAAAGATTATATATATATATCACTACACCAAAACCCGACTATGAACGGCAGCAAAATTGACTTTGGAAATCTTAGCTGAATTCAGATGGTCAACTTTGTGTTATCAGCCAAATAGAAGGCAACTAAAATTGAAATTGGTCAATAACTGGAATTCCTAAGCTCTATCTTACTGAGGCATACAGTATATTTGAGCCGCTTCTGTATATTTTGAATGTGAACGTAAGCATTACTGTCTCTAGCAACCATTCAATTAAGCAGGACATCCATGCCATTCTGTGGTTCTCCAATAAGCTACCACTACTTGATGTCTTACTTGAGGGCCTGAGTGTAATTGAAATGTGGTGTCACACTCAGGAACTTCTGCACGCTCTCCATGGCTGAAGCTGGGTCATTACGCAGTTCTTGGCCGTCCACAATATGGATCTAAGACAAAATTCTTGTTATCTAGGGAGCCATCAACAATAAAGGTATCCCACAGACAAAAATTTTTATCACCCTTGTTACAAAGGGCTTCCAACACACTCAATGACGTTAGCTTGATGCTTTAGTACCAAAAGAAAAACAAAGCCCATTGAGCAGAAAATGGTTAACTGGGCATGGAAGATGAAGATAAATATTCCAAGATGTAAAATATTAAAATAAAACTGAATGGAACAAAATATGTTATTTTTTACTAGTGCCTAGCTCACTGACCTGGCTGGCTGGGAAATAGGTCTGCCACCTTTCCAGATGAGTCGCGTACCACCCAGGCGACAAGCAGCGGTTCTGAAGGTTTCGGAGATCTGGTGATGCGTGTGGTCCAGCTGCAATCACCTGCGCAAATGTGTAGTTCATCGCCACAGGATCATTGTGGGCTCGTTGGTGCTGTTAAAGGACACAACATACAATATGAAAGACCCCAAAGCATAAAAGAAACCAAGAGAACTTTGTGGTTCACAAGCCAAAATATTTTATTTAAGTAAACCCATGGTTAAGAGCGTCCTCTATGCATCAGTGCTAGGTCTGCTCCAGCAGTTTAGTTCTGCGAACGCGCAAACACTTTCATGTTTACCTTCTGCGATTATAAAAGTGTTCTTTCCCATTGCAGCATAATTAATGCAAGATCGAGTGGTTCATTCAATAATCAGTGAGAAGAAACATAGAACCCCAACATCATTGTGTCTCTGCCTCATTAGGTGTTTTCAATAAAGCGGACTCCACTAAATCTTAAATGAAAGACCTACTCAATGTGCACAGTTTTACTTTGGAAGAGATCTCAGAAAGTTAACATGGCAGATAAACTGATTAGATAATGCCGACCATGCCACAGGCTGCCATGGAGTGATCATTGAAACTGCAACACGCCAACGTATAGTGATCAGCAAACACAATACACAAGCTACTGATGGTTTTTACTGATGAATGTAGCCTGTGTATTGTGTTTGCTCAGCCCTTTGAGGACCTTCCACCGCCAAACTAATTTCAAGCATGAGCAATTGGCTTAAGATGTTACATTGAAAATAAAATCACCAAGAAGTATTACATTCATGCACAAATTAGAACAAACAGTATTACCTGGTACCAGGAGTATGCCCGGTCAGCAGGGTTGATCAAGATGCAGATAATTTTTGCTCTAGGAAGTAGAGCAGCAGCTCTCTTTGGAACCACTTCTGTGTCAAAGTAGTTGGCACTCTTCTCGAACATGAAGTCTGTGCTAGCGTTGGAAGGCACAGGGAAGAACTCCATATACCTTGGAGGAAGGAGACGTAATTTGCCTTCAATTCACTAGACATAACTACAGGTGTCCAGAGCTACTTGGAAAACAAAAGAAGGTCTCAAAAGAAGTTCCTTAAGAACTACTTTTTCATCAACCAACTCTGAAGTACTCAATGAGCACAAAACACTTACCAGTCAATGCCTCTGTGATAGTTTAATCCGTTAAAGAACTGGATTTCCTCAAACGTGACTGGACTCTGGAAATTGCTTGTGACAGCAGGGTGCATGTTCAAGAAGGAGTACAGAGCCGTCGTACCTAAGGTGAGGTGCATTAGATGAGAACAGGGGTAGACGTGATGGGGAGAACAGCAGTTTACACACAGACACATATAGACGTTGAGGTATTTGGAGATAAAAAAGATAATATAGTAGATAGCTGAAGATACAAAAATCACAAAAACCCATCTCCCATACAAAGAAAAAAAAATTATTTCAAAGCTCCCCCTTAATAAATGTATCCAATACATGTGCATGCAGCACTACCATCACTTTTATTGTGGATGAGGGTGATGGGAGTTGCAGTCTATAAATGCTCATCAGCCAATATACATACATACACATGGCACCTGCACACATGGCTGGCATTTTGAGCCCTGGAGAGAAAGGTAAACAAATCTCAAAATACCAGTCTTTTGGGGTCCCACAACCAGAAACTTAGGCAGTCGGTCACAGGTCTTTTCCTTCGACCAAATATCCTTATGCCGCTTGTCGTCGCATGGATTCTGTAAAACAAACAGTTTGCACAACAATGATGAACATGCTTTTTAAGAGTAAATGAAGACTCACGATCAAATGGAAAGAAAATGGATCAGGTTTAAAAAATATAAGGCAAGGGGTATCAAACTGACTTGGTGGGCTCGTGTATGCACATTTGTAATTTGCTAAATGTTGGCACTATTTTTAAAACCATAGCAATTGGGGGGTTTAATCATGGGGATATTTATGTTTATGGCTCTTGGCCGCTTAAAAAAATATTGGGCTGTCTGGCAGGAACATGACCAATCTGAAAGTGGAAGCAGCGAAGGAGCTTCTTCCATTACACGCCTTGATCTCCAGAGACAGAGAGAAGAGCCAGGGTTTGATTTGATCCAAGCCTGAAAAATATTTCCCTTTCTTCACTGAAAATGTATTCCTGAAGCCCCATAAATCATGGAGTGAAGATTAATTGATGCCCAAATAGTTATAGATTTGTATGAATTGTGGCCGGTTTGCATTCACGGACTGGAGATTCCTACCCAAGTAACTGCATGTTATTGATGTGCATGAACTGAATTTAAAGAAGAATGTGATCATGCTGTATTGTTACATCAAAAATATATCATTTGTTGACAGATAAGAACTGTTTGCTCCTTTACTTTGTCCTTGGGCTCATACTACATTTACTAAAACCATATGCCTGTCTGTGTATGTTTTAATATTTAATTACTGTTTACTCTATGGTCCAGGCAGTTTATAAATGCATATACATGTTTGATGGAGCTAGAATAGATTGGAAGCAGCTATTGCATTGCACACAAACGGCTGCCTATTAGTACATTACCACCGAACATGGAAGCAAAGAAATGCATGCCGCTACGGAACACACGGTGAGATAAAATGTAAAAGGGCCTATCTATATTTCCAGACTTTCAAAAAAATGAGAAGGGGAAAAACACGGCTGCTCCCGTTATCGGTTCTTTCACAAACAAGAATGTCAAAAACAGATCAGCAACTCATTACAGAATACAGTAGATACAAAGTTGTTCTGACCCCCACCGTCGCATAACGTAACAAGGAAGCCCACTCGCCTGCCAAAGAGGGTTCTTTTCTTGTGGGAATATTTCAAAGTATTTCTTTGCCAGCAGGACAGGCGGTAGAGTCTGCAGCCTAAGGTTGGTCCAGCACTGCACAAACTTCACCAGGCTTTCAAATGTATAAAGCCCCAGGCGGTCATTGCCGTAGTTTGAGAGATGTGTCATGAAGATGCTGATCTGTAACAGATGCACACAGAGATTGCCATCTAGGTTAACTTTCCTAAGTAGAGCACTTGGCTGCATAAACACTCATTTATTATTGATTTGGCCTGCGGGGAGATAAGACACAGTAAGTAGGGCGTGGTGCAAGTGATTGGGGTTTCAGGCAGACTTCCCATTTTCCCCATAGAATTCACATACGCTACACGTTGAGAAGCCTTTCTGCAACTAACAGAGCTTTGATCGTTAATATTTCATGACCTCTCTATGGCGTCGTGTTTAATATTTCAGCTGAAGGAGAGGAAATCTGCCAGATACTGTGTTCTGCTCTAGTCGTACAACCTTGGAGATCACCAAGAGTCATTCCCTCAAAGACCATCTTCCTGTAAATTAAATATCAGGATGTGGAATTATGCAGCAGAAGAGATTATATATATATATATATATATATATATATATATATATATATATATATATATATATATATATATATATATATATATTATACACACACACACATATACTTTAAAGACCCTAGAACGACATTCTAACGTTTAAGTGGACCGGTAGTCACGTCGTCATCCAACCACCAGGAATGCGCTGCATATTATACAGCTAGTTTTCATTTAGTACAATGTAACTTTGTGATATTAAGAGTTTTATATAAAATAGTTATAAAGCCGCGTCTACAAGGTTCTGCTCTATGACAATATAATTGCAATTTAATATAAAGGCCCCTGAATAGCAGTATTCTTAGACCAGTATTGAGAGTGGAGTCTGCTGCGACTGCTGGGGAGGCAGGAGGAGGACACTCTCACCACCTTTAAGCACCGCTTTGTTTTGATTTAAAGACTCATCCTCACATTCTTCTGGAGGTTGCATGGCATATTTTATTCAGAACAGCTCTGCAGAGGTTTGAAATACACATCTCTCGATAAGAACACTCTAGAAAAGCAATGAAATCCTAACCTATTAATATTCTGCTGCATTGTAAATAACACGGCATCAATGCTGTGCATGCCTTAAAGGTGCTGCTATACTTACACAAAACATCAATCACTCTCTCTATTATGCTAAGAGAATAAACCTTAGGAGATCGGTAACCTTTAATCTGGAAGGGAGAGGGGCAGATATCTGCAGCTTAACACAACCTATAAAAGCCATAAAATATGTGTAACAGATACTGACGGACTAGCCATCTACAGTCTAAGGCGTCAGAACACCGAGAACTAATCCTGTTGGACCCTTTCACAGTTAACACAGCACATACATTTGCGTCCTCAAAATTAAAATAGTCATGGGTCAGCAATTTGTAAAAATTACGTGTGTCCCGGAAAACATGGCTGATGTGGTCACCCTACCCCCACGGGAAATGTATATATAAATGATGGTGGGTAATGGATAACGCTTCCACTTAAAATTAAGGGGGTAGTAGAAGCATTATTGAACACTCATCTACAGACACCAGACAAGCCAAATCACCACTCATGGACAGCTGTTTCGTCCTTATTGAGCGGTGATCTGGCTACTGCATCTCTTACCCGAGATTTGTCTAAAGGCTGTCTTGTACAGCGGGCAATTACTTCCAAGGGATCCATGTATAAAGTGGATATAGAGGCAAAAGGTGATCATTGTTGACCTTATTTGCATGCGCCTGCCCAGAATTATATATATAACGGCAATGATTGTTCCTAGCAGAATCCTTTAGTAGGCTTGGGTTAACCTTTTATTTATACTTCACAATAATTATAAATCATAAATTGCGCTGGTCTGATGTGACAATGCAATTCACGAATTGTCATCGAAGGATCAGAAGTTAATAAAGTGCAAAGCCCTTACTCTGCTGCTGAGATATACAAGCTACATCTTGCAGATGAAACTCAGCCAAGGTGAAAATAAGATTTTTGGGGGTTTGAGTTCCCTTGGGAACAAAGACCGCAAATATGAACCAGTTAGCCCATCCTGCTGTAAAAAAAAAAGTTCCTTATTGGCACCTCGGGGCCAGCCTGCTTCCACTAGACTGTGAGCTGTAGTGAGATACAATATATTCCATTAACGTAATGCAGGGTCAATTGAGCCATAGGAGAAACACACCAGGCTGACCCTACACGATTACATTTAAAAAAGTGACTAAAAAAGAAAAAACTGCACCCCATAGGGGGCTGCACATGTATTCTCAAATATCACTAACCTTATGGAATATCTATATGTCTACTGTCGAAACCGTACAATGCCAGTTACAGACTTCAGAGATGGCATAGCAAGAGGGAAAACTTATATATAAAGTAATAAAGTGTTAAGTTACCCAGCAGCACGGTAAACTATTTTTAACTACTTATAGCATGCAGGGTAACTTATACAGCGTATGCCGCAAAAAAAAAAAGAAGAATGAAGGATCAGTCAAGAAGAAACAATGCTATTCTGAGATGTACAAAATACAGCATTAAACAGAAGGGTGCCATGTCAAAGCTCTGAGCCCGACTCCTGCATTATAATAAGGAACAGCAGGAGACGTTTCACCCCGCACTTACACAGACAGGTAATATCTGCTGGCTGTCGCTGGGCCATTTCATGACAGGTCTCCTATTACTGCGAGAGTCACAACAGGACCCAAAGCAGGCGCAGCAAATTTACATAGCATGGCATTGCAGAGGCTGCACGGGGCAATCAGAAGCTTGGCTATCCCAACAATCCTTCCCTCTTCTTTTAAAGCGAAAGGACAACCTAAAAGCACCAGGGGCTTAAACGAACGCTAATGATCAATCTACTTTTCTACAGCAGTCAGATTTTTAAACTTCTTTAACCCGAGATGCATTTTGTCAGAGGGATAAAGACTTTTATGCAAGAAACTCCCTAACTGCGTAGGAACTCTATAGCTATAAGTCAGAGCTTGCTGGACACACCTTGAAATATTTTAAGCACTTTGATGTGGATGAAAGTGAACGACTAAACCTGGGAACCTGCAGGAATAGAGATATTTAAAGGGACAGTCTAATGTCTGACACCTCTACTATAGAGGTGAGCACTTTTATATGCATTCTTCCTCGATAAAAAAAAAAAAAAAAAAGATAAATAAAAGCACTTTATGAGATGAAAGTACATGTGATGGCTGCAGTGTACCTTTAAGCTCCATTTAATATCCCTTATAAAAGTGCCTAAACCACTGCAAAAATCTGGAAAAAATAGCAGAACGGGTCCTTATTTTTTTATTTTATTTTTTAACTTGATTGCTTGCAGCTATCGCGACAATGCCAGTTGCAGTCTCACCGGATTCAGAAGGACGGTTAGGAACAGCTCTCCTCCACGGATGGACTTATCCAGTTCTTTGGAGCCCCCGGGGTACTCATTGTAGAATATAGTGTGAGTAAAAAGCCCACAGGTCTGTCGCGGCAGAACCTTTATAAAGAAGACAAATTAAACAAGATGCTAAGGACGCAAAAACATGTCTTACACATAGACTCTACTACATAAATATGTTTTGTTTTTAATAAACATGTTTAAGCATACCAGGCATTTACTGTAATTGTATGAGCTGTCATAAACATGCTAAACAAAATGAAATCGTTTACGGGTCTGGGTCACGACTTCACAGTGATACTGCACGCTGCCCCATATGCAAACTAACTGGAGTAATTAAGAGTCCATTTTGCATCATGATATTAAAAAGGGCAGCGCCAACTTACTGGTCATATAAAAATCCGTAAAACAAGCTCAAGATGGCAGATTGATGTAAATCAAATGAAGCAAACCAAGCATGCAAAAGTTCTCCCACCATTATATTACTGTGGATGAATCCTCTCCTGTAGCGGGCTGGCCGGAGATGAGGATACTCTTCTGTGCTGGTAACCTGGATGCTCCACACAGATTTCCATGCCTCATAGAGTTGGCTGTGTATCGGGTAGACGCCGGAATGATGGGGTGCCACCGCATACCCCAAATCTAAGGGAATGCCATGTTCCTACAAGACAGATAGTGTGCATCTTCAAGTTGCGATTACCAAAAATCCAACCAAAATCCAACCATCCAATCACATCGCCCGATAAAGTTGTGTTGCAATAAAAGCAAATTCCCTTTTTTTTTGTAAATTAATTTTATGATTTTGTTGCGGGTTTCGCAGGTGATTGTTTAAAGGATAAGTATTATTTAAGGGGCTCACTTGCGTTTCACGGATCTGCAGTAACGTTTGACAGATGCAAGGCAGTGTTTCCATAACAACTAAGAAATCAGCATGACTTTACTAATAAACACACTTTTAATTTTGCTTAACTGCTGGATGGATGAAATCCATAACTCACTTAAATCAGATTGCTTTTGGTAAGTGGAAAGCACCCTTAAGATTTGGCTTGATTAGTATGTGGAAGTTATAACAATGTCAATGAAAACGCCTGTGTTCTAGGAAGTCTTTTGAGACTCACACACATTATTAGGTACCAGGTTCAGATGGTTTAGGTATCTACTAATTAGGGTCAGTGGTTTTTTTTGTGTGTGTGCATTGATGTCAGGGGAGGGCTGGCAGCCTAAGGCCTGGGGGGCAAGTCAAGTGAAGTGGCTCCGCCCCCTCGCACTCACCTTTCACCCCTCACGCTGCTCCCATCACTATGCGGCCATCAGACTGCTGGAAAACTGATCTAAATGGCCGCTGGGTGCTGATGCCACCGCCCGGAGCTACTTTAATCCTTTTTATTTATTTATTTAATATGCCGGATCGGCTTGCCATATTAAAAATAAAGTATTAAAGTAGCGCCGGCCGGCAGCATCAGCACCCAGCGGCCGTTTAGATTCGATTTCCAACAACCTGATGGCCGCATAGTGATGGGAGCAGCGTGAGGGGTGAAAGGTGAGTGCGAGGGGGCAATTGCCCCCCTGCCTGGCCCGCCCCTGATTGATGTCCAGATGCATGCGTCAAGGATTTTGAAAGATATAGGCACTTGTGGAATGCAGAACTACTATGTCTTTCTGATTAGCTAACTTCAAAGTAGGGCAGAGTGCACACATTTATTAGCCCCCGGGTGCAGGGACCTGTTTGTAATGTATAAATAGTAATTGTGTTGACTGACCAGAACAGAACCGGTTCCAGATATATGCCACAGTTAAAGGGAAAAACGATCCATCATATGAATATGATAGGATTGACTTTAAGCCATTTTCTCCCCTTGCAAACAGCCACCTCAGGAGAAGGGGGTCTATAGTGATTCCCCAGTCGCTTTCCCAAAAGGTAAACATTTTTATACAGCCCCATTGAACACACAATTGTTTTAAGCTGAACCCTACCAGTGCAAACTGCTTGTTGAGTTTCATCTGCTCAGCCAGGACAGTAACATTGTGGAACAGGTGAGGCTGCATGTGACTCCACATGTGAGGGAACCACCAGAACTCCTTCTTGTGCTGCAGCAGCATGTCATCTCCTTCATCCTCCTCATCGGTACCTGGATAGAGCAGCAGACGTCAGTATAGCCATGTTTTGGGCAGTCCCACATACTGAACTCCAAGCACCACAGCGGGGCTGGAGATCCCTTAGACTTTTCTGAAACACCAACCCCAATCAGTAAACCAACTCAGACTAAGACTATCTTTATTTTTGTAAAGCCAAGAAAAGCCTCAGAACGGGATAAATTCAATTAAACTGAACTGATAATTTTATGTAGATTATTGGGAAAGCAGTCATTTCATACATAATAGCCATTTACCAAATGTGTCCATATGCCAGGTGTGTTATTGGGCTTAGCAAACAACTATGGTATTATGTTTACTTTATTATAGAAAATATAGAACTCATACACATGCTAAAAATTGATGCATAGGATCCAAAAGATTAGAGCTTTGCGCACTATAGCTTGTCTTGCTTCACTGTAAAGAGAAGCAAACATTATAAAAAGGGACTTGCCACGCCACCGTTAACGGCCAATGTTTGTATTTGAGTGACATCACCAAGGACGTGGATCCAACAATTTGCCGTTCTTGCAGTTCTCCTAAGCAATATATATTTATCAGCTACAAAACCCACTCTTGAAAACGTGATCCTCTAAATCTATTCAAAATGGACCCACTGTAGCAGCCACACTACTGCCTAGGAGCAATGGAAATATTTTTCTATTGTTACACATAAAAAGACATGCTTCAGCTGTCTGGTGTATTAACCCCTCCAACATTGATTCATCTCACTAAGATGGAGTGGTTTTATTAGGCTGAGGAATATAACTTATCTTGCTGCAACTTACCCGTATAGTAGAACTTCCCAGAAAAACCCAGGTTGAAGGTGAAATTAGGAACTAGTGTTCTCAGCTTGCTCTGTGTGTTCAATAGGGCCTACAGAAAAAAAATACACATTATTGTTAAGAATGCTTGGAAATGAGATATGGGGAGTTTTCAGAACACTTGACAAGTGGGTGATATGTCACGGTAAAAAAAAACAAAAAAAACGTTAAGCAATCTGTTTTTGTTTGTTTAGCAAATCACAAAACGCTTCCATTAGGAACAATGTGTTATTCAAAACAAAAGAAAACTGTACACAAAATAAAGACACAATGGTCAAAAGATAAAGCCCGGCTGGCGGTGTCTAAATTTCTCAAAAGCTCACACACTTAAAGTACAGAGTTAGGGACAACTCTTGAGCTCTCCCAAGATAATTCTCTGTTAATTAGACGATGGTAGAACTCATTAGCACTGGACTTGGACTGCACCTTCACTCCGGTTGAGGTACTTGCTCAGCTGCTCGAGAATCCTGTATTCAGGTGCTGTGGGTCCAGGTTAAAGGACAGTTTAATATTCCTAACACCAACATTAAAGAACAACGCAGCCTATCGGGGCAGGAAATCTCTCCTATGGAAGCCATGGAGAGCTTGCCATCCTTGCACATGGGTGTCCCCATCCGCAGAGGTCGCAGAGCCAGCACTGGAGATGACTGGTGGTAAGTATATTCAGCCAAACACATTTCCTGCATGCAAAGGGGAAGGGGCAAACACATTCTGCGAAACCCCCCATACATTTGTGAAAGCAACAGCACAAAAATGTAAAATGGCCTCAAACCGTTATTTCATGAAGGTGCATATGATGGCTGGAGCATCACTTTTCATGTCCCTAGGCGGAGGCGGAACATGAAATCCTGCATCGAGTTCAGAGACAATATACAAACGCAGAATACAACTCGCCTCTAAGAAAGGGTCAAAATCATTGCAACGCTGAGTGCAAAGATGGCAAATACAGTACTTAAAAAAAACTTTAAGACGTTGATTTATAATATCCTATGGAAGGAAATTCCATTGTTCCATTTGCAAATCAGTTATTAATTACTATTTATTGATTCCCACAGCGCCATCATATTCTGCATCGCTCTCCAATGGGATTAGACAATTGCTCTGAAAGTGATCTAAATACATGGCACTGTACAAAGACAATATTACAACAGTACACATTCATTTGCTGAACATGAAAGATGTTAACCAGCTGCTAGAGAAAACTGCAAAGGCCTGGAAAATAAATTGGTTCACCAAGCAAATCACACCATTTTTATACAAATGAGTCCACTGGAAACAACATAACAGATGGAGGGTTGGGAACCAACTTACTGAATGTCAAGTGAATCTCTTAAGAGCAAATGGAGCTTTTAAACAACTGAAGTTTCAGTGCTGTTAAAGAATACATATTAAAGTTATACTTTAATAAAGTATTTTAATAGGTATTTTTCTTTATTGGTACTGACCCTTTAAATGAGTTTTACTGGAAAGATTGAGCGTCTCCCACTCTAGGAGTCTAGGTTGTAACCTTGTTTTACGGCTGGCAAGTTAAACTGTGAAACATTTTGTTTATGCCAAATAACTTTGGACAAATAACTCCTTCTCCAACTTTGATCATGCAAGGCAGGTAGGTACAAACTATACGGCTGCTAACCTTCATGGTTTCCCAGACATGTAGATGCCAAAGGTACAATGAAGCCCCTACACGGTTATACCCTTGTATTAGGCTGCAGATGGGACCTCGGGAATAATCTAAAAAAGCTATTAGAAAATAAAAGTAATACATAAAATTGAACCGGATGAGGGATGGGACTAAAAGCTTTTGGAAGTATATTCTAGTCTAACTACAAGAGCCTGTTACTAGGAGACGTAAAAGGAATAAAATTATATGCTGAGATAGCAGTATGGTGCAGGCTATTCTTAAAAACTAGGACACATTGTAGGAAATTGAGTGTTATGTTTCTGCACACCATTCTCTAAGATTATTTGGAACTAGAAGAAAAATATAAAATTCTAGCTTTCAAACCCCCTCCAAAAATAAACACACACAATCATCCCTACTTGGGAATGGCCTGTCAAGATGGGCAAGTTATTTAAAAAAAATAAAAATAAAAAAGTGAAGTATATTATTTCATTACGCCAATTAATGTGCAATTAACTTCCCAAAGTCCGACTTCTTAGGGAACAACTAACCCTTTGAAACACCATGCCCCCATTGTACAAATAAAACAAAACAAAAAAAACAAACATAAACGTGGCTCTTCTTTGGGATCCACCTACAAATCCAAACCCCAAAACGGCAGTGAGATTTCTCCTTGGATCAATAAGCTGTTCCCCCATATTCATGTGAAAATAAATACTAGGGACAGAGTACACTTAGTAAAAAGTCTTTTCATCACTTATTTTAAGCATAATCCCTACTTATTTAGATTGGTAATAATATATACTCTGATAAAAAAAAATAATCTTTGGTGATAATCAAAAGATCCAACTGTTAATGTAAACATTATGCACGACATATGCATTTGTGACAAAATAATAAATGCTTCAATATTATGAAATTCCCTAAAAAAAAATTCTAATATCAAAATGTTTTCCACCTCTCTCTAAACTGGATCATGGATTTTATATATGTTCGTGTATATAAAATTAGACATCATTTTCAAGCAAGCCTAGGACACATTTAGCCGTTTTGGGACCTCTACATCAAATTCAAATCACGCAGCAAAACTGCAAGCCTAATGTTATTTCATCCAAATCCCCAAGACTCTCTGGTGTATAAAAAGGAATGTGCAGACACGTTCCCCAAGCGCCAAAAGTCTTCCAGGTTGCTGGATTTCTAGAGATCATATTTCAGGACGCCACCAAGCAAAGTTCACAACGCATGTTTTCCCAGTGTATAGAATAAGTACGCCTAAACCAGGCCAGGGTGGGTATAATGCCTGACTTTTCATATTTATCTGATTTACACATCTTAATCATTTGTGGACTACGAAACTTTATGGAGTCATTCTGAAAACTTGGGTTTGCCTTCGGTGATCATATTTCTACATGTACAACCTAGACAGAGGTTCCAATCTCCCGGGTGCGAACATGGTCGCAGTTCATTTTAGTTCTGTATTAACACCAGCATACTGAGAATGTCACATTAGTTGTAGAGATTGAAAGAGGTGGTTTTCAGCATCGTGAAAAATACCTAGTTGAAATATTTACAGGTCAGGAGAAGCAGGTCGGCAGGCTCTAAAAGGGTTACCTTACACATGAATACTTTTGGTATGAGTCTTGCTTTAAACTTTGGTTCAGATAATTAGAGGATTTTTTTCGCATCAAACCAATCTCTGGGCCATATCTAATAAAGGAAGTAAACTGTATTTAGTAACAGATCACCATGGCAATCCTGCTGTTCTTCACCCAGAAAGAAGCATAAATTCTCCTTCCCGTCACTTCTCCAGCCAAGAGCAACATCTATGTGCCAATACCTACAGCAACAGTCGTTCTGGTATCACAACTACTTAGTCTCAAACATCCACTGCAGGAATTACTTACAAAAACAAGAAAAGGGTTGGAAGGTCACAGGATGCTTCCGTGATGAGCAGCGGCAGATGTGATGCTATAACTAGGCAATAAGAGACTCTCTCTCTATATAGTTTTATGTCATTGTATACCGAGCCAAAAACGTTAAAACTGTTACAGGGTATTATGACATTGAACTGGGTTTAAAATGATTTCTTACCTTCTATTTGTTAACATTTATATATAAAGAAAGATTGATATTATAGCCCCTGGCTCAACACAGGTAAAGCCTGGATATGTTTCAGAGTTGTCAAGTGTGATGGCTCCACTATGAGCACTCAATTAACTCAAAGATGCTGGTTCTGCCAACCAATGTTCCTAGCAAAAAAAAAAGCGGCCGGTTGGTTTATAGTCGCTCGTGACCAATACATAAAGCATTCTAAGCATTTCAATCACAGCAATATGAACCAGGATAAAGGTGTATTCGGGAATGTTGCGTTATTAACAAATATACCGTATTTGCTCGATTATAAGACAAGGTTTTTTTCAGAGCAAATGCTCTGAAAAATACCCCTCGTCTTATAATCGGGGTCGTCTTATAATCAGACCTCAAATAGGTAGGTCTGACTATGAGACGACTAAGATCCAGATCCCCTGCAGCTGCAGGGGATCTGGACCCTCCTGCCCCCCCCCGCCGCCCCACTTACAGGTGCTTCTGAGTCCCCGGGGGCAGCGTGTAGATGTCTAAGCGATTCGCGTAGACAACTTACGCTGCAGCCGGAAGGAGGTGTGGCTAGCAGCGGGGGTTGTCTGCGTCCATCGCGCTGACCTTCCCCGGCTGTCAGAGATCACCGGCACCGGTGCGGGGAATTCTCTCTGACAGTCGGGGAAGGTCTGCGCGATGGACGCAGACAACCCCTGCTGCTAGCCGCACCTCCTCCCGGCTGCAGCGTAAGTTGTCTACGCGAATCGCGTAGAGCTCTACACGCTGTCCCGGCTACATGACAGGGGGAGGGAGTGTTAAATGGGGGGCATAAGGCATTTCTGGAGGCAGAGTGCTCTGTGAAATGCCTTTTAACCCCCTTAATGCCACTCTGCCTCCAGAAATGCCTTTTTAACTCTCCATGTGCCACTCTGCCTCCTGAAATGCCTTAAACTCCCTATATGCCACTCTGCCCCATAATATGCCTTTTAACCCCCTTAATGCCAGAGTGGCATATAGGGGTATAAGGCATTTCTGGAGGCAGAGTGGCACATAGGGGGTCAAAAGGCATATCATGGGGCACAGTGGCATATAGGGTTAAAAGGCATATCATGGGGCACAGTGGCATATAGGGGGTATAAGGCATTTCTGGGGCAGATGTGCATAACTGGGGGGGCAGGTTGGAAAATAGAAGGAAATAAAACCAAAATATTTTTCTCAATTTGGGGGGTTGTCTTATAATCAGGGTCGTCTTATAATCAAGCAAATATGGTAATTTCAGCCTCGTGTGCTGCTTATTCGAAGTACGCAATAGGCATAAACTAAAAAAAAGCTATGTAAATAAGGAGGACACAGCAAAGACCGTTCAGACTCATCTGTGTATTTAGATGCCACAATGGCTTTACTGAAAGCTGCACTAAATTAAGGAAGCAACACTTGGTAGTTGGAATAATACTGTTTAGTGTGGATTGCTGGCCTGCATCAAACAAGCCACCAAAGTGAAGCCTCTATGGGGGGAAAAACAGTACATTAGAAAATGCCATAAGCATTCATGAAGGAAACACAGTTATTACTTTTAGAGGCACAAAGGTGAAAAATCTGATGTCTCAACGGGCACCATTGATCCTGCCATTGAAATGTACGAAGTGGACTGCGCAAAATCCTTCCCTGCCGTGAGCAAGAGGTGCCGTGTTGCGAACAAGCAGCATGGCAATTCAGGCACTCTCACACAGCAAAAAAACCAAGGGTTTGTTCCATTTTCTACCCTACCAAAATATACTCACCGTTTCACAGTCTGACTCCAGTATACGGTATGGCCAGAGGGACAGAGCCGCAGAGGTACTAGACAGCAACAAATGGAAACTCACTCCCTACGCTCTGTATTAATTCCCAATGGGTGACTTCACAGATGTCAGGAACCATTATAGAACCGTTAGAACACATCTGCTCTTTATATAATTCAATTTATCCTAAGATCTATTTTAACAACGTTTCTCCACTGAGGCTATGATGACAGCCAGGCTTTTAAGCCATTCCTTAAAGCAGGTTAAAGAGGCAGACATCTGGTCCAAGGGAACCGTACAAAATATGCTTGTTCAGCAGCGAGAAACGGACATATAGAATTCTGAAACAAATAGCCAGAAGATGGCTGGCAATTATTCTCATTTCTCTTGAGTGAGAATGACAGAAGAAAGTAGCCATATCCAAGAGGAGATGGAGCCTTTTACTGAGCAGACATAAAAACAATACATATATGTACTGCTTCCTCTATAGTGATATAATAGAATGATGCACAGGTACGCATTTCCTATATCCTGTGTTTTTATTTTATCAGTGTAATTATTTTAGTTAGTTTTAAGATGGTATTTATCTAAAGGGACGATCAGACATGGCCAAATGTGGCAGACGAACATGAAATCGGTTTCATATCTCTAAGTAAGCTTAAGCTCCTTCTTCTACCCTCAACTTTACAAAGACTGTCTGAAGCAAATAAACGTAATACAGGTGGAGGAATGATCTTATCGATGCTGGGAGCAAGAAGCTGAGATTGCTGATCTCATCCATATTAGGTAGGTTTATGATCCACATCTCGCTTATTGTAATGCATACACACTATTACATGTTTGTTTTTGTTACATTTATTAAATTATGAAATATAGGATTTCGAAAAAGTGACGGATGCCCTTGAGGAACACGGCTTTTGAAATAGATGAAACCTCAACTGTATTATTTAAAAGCCATTGGGCCCACCTAATTTCCGACATGTACTTCTGTACTGCTGGTTTCCTGGGTAGAACGTTAAAAAGTCATCCTCGGCACACTAAGGAAACATGCGGACCTACAAATTAGCATTACTCATACTCATTACGCATGAACGCAATGGCTAGATCACTACAAACTCTGTATACTATATCAGGCCTCCGAGTTAAGGGTTTGTACAAATCTTTTGAACGCATGCAGCTCCCTGCGATTAACTATATGCAGAGATGCATTTTGTGACAAGCCGTGTTGGAACCTGGTGACTAGTTTTGTCTGCTTCTTTTGCCTCATTTGACGAATGTTTTGAAGGTGACAGACAGAATGAGGAGTGGGTGGAAAACAGGCTAAAGAGATTTAACATTCTTCTGTACCGGTGGAGATTTAGAGATTGACTGGAGTTACCATGACAGCACATCTGCCACATGATAAATCCCAGACAAGACCATAAGGCTGCACGAGTCTCACAGAGCCTCATCATGAGAGCATTACAGAGGTTTCCACACTCCACGGGTAGTACAATCACACACCGACCATTCTTCTCCTTAGAGGAGTTCCAATCATTCTTACCCCTACTATCAGATTAAACAGAAAATGTCTTAAGACGGACATTTTCTTTTTAAACTTGCTGGGGAACTCACGGCCATGTTTTAAACATCTTTACCTTTTGAGCAATTCACCAAACGCCAGTTTTAGTTAATTGAAAATGTCAGGAGTGCAAGGACACTCGCAGAATGGGACAAAGGAAGCATTTTAAGTCCAAAATTGCAGGGAAAGCTTTTTTGTTTTGAATCCCGACTTGTTTAATTTAACAGCAGATGCACTACAAAAACATTAAAGATAGTATTCTTTCTACTGAAAATTATTTTTAGACATTCAGGGTTACGGTCTCTATCTGGTGTTGCAGTAAATATAGACCAGGTGCACATCATGAGAAGAAGCAATCTACACGAGTGGAGAACATGGAAAACATTCAGCAGCAACGTCGTAATTGTACAAAAGCTTTAAGCTTCTCAGAAAAACCCTTCCTGATCTAACGAGCCAAACCGAGCTGGGACTTCATGGGGTGCTTTATCAGAAGGGGATTTTTGTATGGATGGTCAAAGCGTGCGGGAAGGGGAGGAGGCAGGAGACTATTCCGTAGATCCATCTGTTCACCATGTGTATACGTTTGTGTATTTAATTAGTGCAACACACCAGCATATCCGACAATGGCTTTTATGTACTTTTATTTCAGTCTATGAATACATTGTCTACATTATAAGTACCTCTCTGCTGGGAGCTGAATGGCTTTCTAGTGGCTACATAAGGAGCCCTGTAATTTCTTAAAAAATCATTTACATATTCCCTAAATAGTTTTGAGTTACTACAGGATTGATCTGGAAACTCTAAATTACATTACTGGAGAACATATATAGCTGCCTACCTTAGGTAATGTCCTAAAATGTGAAGTGCTGAACCTTATCAAATGCCAGACATAAGACAACAAAACATAAGTTGGACTGCATGAGTTACGCAGTCTTTAGGGCCTACAAAGACTCTTAGTTCATGACTGATACTGTAAGTGTTGGCATGACATATTTTTTGTCCAATACCAAGATTTCCAGAAGTGAATAATAAATTTGTGGAACAAAGAATACACACGAATAGCGATTCCGTGGTGTGCCACTAGGTGGCTAGTTGCCCCTTGCAGATGTACTCAACACGATAAATTCAAAGCTATAGCCCTGTGCTAATCCACAGAAATTGGGCAGCATGTGACTATCCATATTCTGGCACTTGGCTAAAACCGGACATGTTCCAGACAGAAAGAGGCTGGTATGGAACAAAAACACAGGAACAAGGTAGAATGCATGGTTGTGAAAGACAGCTATCAAAGGAAGCTTCAAATGTGGTTTCATCATTTTTTATTTATAAAGCAAATTGGTGAGAAGTGCTTTACTTGCATGTGCAGTACCTCGAAGCAGGCAGAGATAAGGAGCGGAAGAGAGCTCATCTGCTGTCTGTCCGTCTTATTAAGTGTCTGTTTTTACTCCTGTGATTCTTGTAATCCAATCTGAAAACTCGCTTTAAGTCAACGTCATTCCCTATTTGAAGATTATACATCCAGTGGGTTAATTATATATGATCCATCTGCTTCCATGACATAAACCTGTATTCACTTTTAATTAACATTCTTCCATGACTGGGTAATCTCACAAAAACACAATAAACATATTTACGTTTGACCATATTAGCGCTAATAGGATGTATTTTTTTTTAAATAAAGGTTTACGTGTACGCTTCCACAAAGATGGTGATGCACTGCCTGTATCATATATTCCAAGTGATGAAAGACCCAAACAGATAAGGTGTTACGCTACAGTCTCTGCGGACAGCAGGCATCGTGCGAGACCAAACGTCGGCTGGCTGACAAGCTGTCATACAGACACCCTGCTGACAATGCCAGCTCTCCCATAATCCCCATCCCAAGCAGCCAACTATAAAGCTGGTCCCTGCAGCCCTCCATATAAACAGGACCCCGATCCCTCCTGTGGTTCTCTCTTGTTTTGAGTCCAGACGGATATCAAAAAAAAAGTCCTTCAAATGACATGAAAGGAGCAGCCAACTCAGGGCGTCAAAACTTCACGCCTGGAGAAAATTAAAATCCTTCTTATGTGCAAATCCTATAGAGTCTGAAACCAAATCCATTTAGCTGCGTGTTCGTTTTCTCTTACTTATTAGCCACATATGATGCACACGGCATTCGCCTTGTCTTTTGGGTTTCTTTGTTTTGTTGAGCAGCACATTTCGGTGTTAACCCATTTAACATCGCAAAACCAGTACCAATTTGCAAAGCACGGTAGCCACTTGGAAACCCCATGACATTTCCCGTGCGTGAATTATTGTCTGCATATACAGATTTACATATTAAAGAAGCATTAAAACACACTTATGCCAATACATATATATACATATTTATATAAAAACACACACACCACAGAAAAGTGAGAACGCTAGCTAAGAGCGCTAGGAAATCGATAGCAAAGCATTTTGCTAATGTTTTAGCCCATTCTAGTAACACTTCAAATGCGCAATTAGCCAATAGCTTGCCATTTAAGATATCCATCGGTAGAAATTAAGTTTGCAGTTCAGGATTTTAAATACATACAGCTATTGTCATTTCCAAATCATGCCTTAAAACTATAATTACTTTAGCCTGTTACATGTAAGCCTCATAATTCCCAGAGATGCAGAGGAAGCAAATAAAGAAACCATCGTTCCTAGCCAAGGCACTCTAGGAAGACTCTCTCAAATGGTTCAACAGGGACCCTTTCATTTACCACACGCACACTCCATTATTTACCTTAATTAGACATTTAAATGAAATTCCTTGGGGTCTTATAGCCGCAAATACAATCATGAATGTTGCCCCCAGGGTATCCATGGCTTGATAGCAGTGTTTACACAACATCAGATTTGCTTGTTTGTGAGCTCTGATGTCATTGGTTGTCATTTTAATGAAGTCACTAGAGTGATAAACCAGCACTGCCGGGTACATTTTTTTCAGCCCTTTATACATAAAGAACACGTATATGTATACATTGAAACTGGCTATGTATTAACTCGGAGTACTAAGAGCAGAATGTGGGACAAAATGATCTTATTTCCACGGTGGCGTTTTTTGATTTCTCAGCAGAGAATGATGGATTTGTATCGCTCCCTTGGCTTCTGTACACAGATCACATTTCTGACTGTCAGCCAATGGCAATGGGACAAATTCCATGGAACACACAGATTTGAACATTCCATCTCTAGTCATGTGAGGTCTCCAGCTTAACCCTTTGTGAACTAGGAATGATTCAAATAGTATTTTACGCATTTAAGGGGCCACGTATACACTGCATCCAAATAATGGCGTTTTTTCCAGCTTTTTTAAACAGCGTGCAATTTTAATTGGCAGAAACACACAAAGCCCAAACGAGCAAATTGCAGGTTCGTAAACTGCAACCCTACAGTGTGTAGGGGCAGAAAAAATCAAAATATTAATCCGCTTTGACTATTGTAAGGGGAAAAAAAAGTAAACAAGAAAAAAGTGCCAAAAGAAAAAAAGGCTCAGAATTTGGTATAAACACAAATAGTTTTATTCAGTGACAGGAAGCGAAGCCCTTTTTAATGTATAACCAAGCTCCGTGTGTAAATAATGGATCACAGTAAGTTATATTTGTGTATTTTTTGTGATTTCAGGTAGACCATTTACAGCTTTCTACACAAAGCTTATAACTCATAAGAGAATAGTAAAAGCCCCTCAGTGGTGGTGTGGGGGAGGGAGGCTCTCAGACAAAAAAAAAATCAAAAAAAAAATAAATCGCCCCTTTCATGTTAACAGTAAAGAATTATCTCTTTTCCTTTACCTCTTTTTGGCTCCATACATTTTAGCCAAAGAAAGTAATTGAAAAAAATTAAAATATGTTCCAGTTATAAAAAGTAACATTCAATATATTGCTAGACAAAGAATTGCCACATTTTTATATCGCGTAGGCAAGATGAAAGCAGTCGATTTGTTAAAATTAAAGTAGATTCGATGACTTACTTACATAGGTTGATGCCTCTTTTGTTTAGATTTAAATGCGATTTTAAGATTAGACAAAGCATGAATAACTTGAATTATGTCCAATATTAGCTGCAAAATGCAGTGACCTATAGGTGCCTGGGAATGCATCATATTCTGCTTGAAGAGAAATGTTGACATGCTTCCTCTTTAAATTGGAGGTAATGGGAAAAACTAGAAGATATCATGCATATACAGCAAATTAATTACCACCGCCTCTCAGCTTCTCGGTATTCATGATTTAGCCACGTGGTGAGTACATCTTCATCTCAGGCCAGCAGCACAGATATAGGATACAACATTCATCCAACACCATCCATACCATTAGGTGTGCACGGTGTGCTAAGCCGTGCTGGATCTGGAGAATGTTTAACACGTTCCCTCTGTGTTAAGGTGCTTCCAATAAACATACACCAAGGCTCTGCCTAGACAAACGCAAGACCAATGAAACCTTACAATGGGATAATGTCAGATAAAGAGATTGTCCTAACAGGATTGCACTCACGTGATTTGGAAGGGGCTCTATGATGACTATGCTGCCACAATTGTAGGACAGTAATTAGGCTTCTGCTTTTGTGATATTAGTTATTAGCTTAGCTGGTAAATTAACTTAAGATGTGCCTAGGCAGGGTGTCATTTTCAGTTCTCTGCACGTTAATATACAGATTTAAGGCGACTTATAAAAGAAAACACTACTGAAATAACCTCATACCACTTAGTGAAGCACATCATTCACATCATTATAACTGCTTAAGACATGGACATGTTAAATGGAGAGTAGACAACAGAATTCAATACTCAATTAATGGAAAGTTGTTTTAGGCGACTGGTTCACTATAAGTAGAACTGAATGAGAAACTAGAGGAAACCAAAATGACAAAGGGTTACATATCAGTTCCACTATTATCCGTTGCACATCGTTTACATTTTATTTAATGCAGTTATTGACAATTAAAAAAAAAATGCCAAAGATATTAATTTTTTGTCCCTGTGACATGTATTAGACTACATACACACCAAACACATATACCCATTGTACAGCGCTGTGAAATATAATGGTGACACATAAAACCAAATAATTTTCAGTTAGCATCACAGTATTCACCAGAATCCTTGGGGATTCTCTATCTGGGAAGTACAAACTACAACGTGCTTAGCGATTTCATCTCTGGCTAATTTTCTTACGGCTGTATTTTCCATTTTCCCCCCACTGGGATCCTGATATTCTTTATACCACAGTCCTTCAAAGTGTACTCATATATGCCATATCATTTAAGTCATATGTGGCAATCTTTTTCACTTAATTGCGAATCTGAATGTTAATACCACCATGTTTTGTTTTGTTTTTTGTTTTTTAAGATGTCGAGCACAACAGAAACAGTAAAAAATGTGATGCTTTTTATCACTTTCAAAACCCCACCCACGAACGTATATCGATCAATCCTTTTTGTATGCCTTACCTCAACATCAGACACTTTCATACGCGTGCCTTCCTTGCCGACAAAAATATCATCAATATCCACCAAAAGGTATCGGTCCAATGTGAGGCACAGGCGCTTGCCGGTTAAGTAGGCAATAGCATCAACAAAGATGAGCTTATGTAGCCAGAAGTTGAGATTGTTGCCAAACAGAACCCTTTGGATGCCATCATGGAGGCCCAAGTCCTGTACGACTGTAGCATGAAGTGCTTTGTGGGTAGGAAGATGTGGGATAGATTCAGCAGACTTGGTGCTTGCTAACAATACAGGTTCATATGTGCTGTGGTTAGACTGAAATACTGTCCAGTCATCCCCTGGGAGAGGACCCTGCTCCACTTCATTTGCTCTAGTCACATACAAAAGAGGAGCATTAGGGTTAATATGGTAGTCCTTCAAGCCCAAGTTGGAATGTAGAAAGAGGGGGAATCCTTTTAGCTGTGCACTCAGTAAGCTATTCTCATTAGCTTTGAAGAAGCCGATAATACCAACTCCGTACTCCACACAGTATTTATCCAGCAGCTCTCTGTTCCACGAGTCTAAGTTCACATACTTTAGGATGTTCTCGTAAATGATCAGAGCATAACGACCTCGATCTTTATCAGTCAAAGTTGGCATGTCTCCCTTTCCGGGAGCAATTTCCGTCCTATACTTAAAGCGGCCAGACTCCAAGATGGCCACGATCTCTTGACCAAGCTGGGAATAGATGCTCTCCACAAACACAAGCACTACTGGTTCAGTACGAGAGGTGTCTACCGATTTGGCAATTCGCCAGCTGGCTTGGGGCTGCACCAAAACCCTCTGCTGGCTACTGCAGTCACTAAAGGGTAACGGTGGAGGCTCCTTGATTTTTGGGTTGTTTGTCACATAGTAAGCCAAGAAACACATAGAGGCCAAGCTGAACGCAATGAGCAGCAAGATCAAGCGATGGAGTTCCAGTTGTCGCATGTGACGCACTAATTTCCATAAATGAATCATGGTGAGGCCACTTACCTCACCTGCTTCTAAGGTTCACCTACACTGCTTGATCACTGTCCTTTGGCTGCACAGTGTGAAGATTTGGAGACCCTCAGGAGAACAGCAGCAACAGCAGAGGACAAGGCAAGAGACACAGGATGCAAAGAGGCGAGAATCCCTCTGGTCTGCCATTTATGTCAGGTTACCATGGCCTCCAATTCCCATTGCTTCTCAGTACTCCGCTCTGGGCTATTCAATAGATGGCCTCCAAAAGATTAAATCCCAATCATCTCTTACATGTCTCCTTCCTCTCGTGTAGGCATGGCACCTCTCCCTCCACAGATTTAATCCAGCAGTTTAATCTCTGCCGTCAGGATGCGCCCTAGAATTGGACAAAAACATTCTATTAAAGAAAGAATAAAGCTGGCTGAAGCAGACATGGCCAGAATTAACATTTTAACTGCCTGGCACTAAGAACTAACCAATATAGGGTCAAAGTGAAGAAGAATATGAATTATTGTTAATTCATTGATAGTAGTTATTTTCCGGTTCTTACAATTAAGTGTATTGCACACAAAATGTATTCTGCACTGTGTAAAAAATCATGTTACATTAAATTGTTGCAAAATAAAGCAGAAATATTCTATATTACACTTGATCCCTGCAGAAGAAAATAAATGTCACATCCCAGTAACTTTCCAAGATCAACACTGCTTATCTTAGGTACACCGTACAGTTGTGAAATGATATCCCAGCCTAAAAGCACTAGAAGTTTCAGTAAACATGAGAACATTGCTAAATACTAGTCATGCTAGATTTTGCACTGCTTTAAAACACACGATAAAGGAAGGATAATTTAAGTGTCAAACAACCAAATGTTAAAATCGGTTGCATCTCAAGCTTGTTTTTAAAGATATATTTCCTGCTCGACAGGGGAACTTGGGGTCAGTTAAGTTGTTGGAACAGATTTCCCATGTTGCTTGCAAAGAAGGGACAAGGTGCCGAGCAGCACTGTTATGCTGTAATATCTATAGGCACAAGACAGGATTCTTTCGCTTTGGGTGAAATCACCCGTAGGGTAGAGAGAGAGAATAAGTAGAGAGATTGTAGTACTAGCGGAAGGAAGATGTTTGCATTCTCAAGAGACTGAAGAACTAAATATCATTAGTCAACAGAAAGCCTACAAGCAATTTACTGAGTACACTGTGAAGTTCACACAGGTCTCTGATCCCATAGCAAAAGTATGCCACGGAGGGTTTCAGTGTTTGCAAAAGATTCAGTCCACTATTGATGGGGGGGGGGGGGGGGGACCATCTAGTAACACTGGGAAGCACTCAAGTGGAATCGGACAACCAACAAAAGCCTGCCAGCCAAGGCTGGACAAGTCTATAAAGAACATAGGAGCCAAAATTAGAAGCAGTAACTTTTTTTTTTTTTTTTATCACAGAACTTGGCCCAAAAACTTGGGTTACCGGTTACAAAATGTAAAAAGTTTCTATCTGGGCCCTCTACCCAACGCTTAAACACAAGTTGTGTTTAACACAAGGAGAGAGAGTGAGAGAGAGATTAACAAACAGATGTATACAGGTGGGCTCTTCAAAAATAAGCAAATGTCTCGCTTCTCAAAAGCAAGCGTGCTCCAGGATGGAAGCTTTGACGGGATGCCATGTGGCAGGTGTAAAAGGGATCCCAGCAGGCAACAGCTGTCAGGACAGAATATATACTTGGTTCACAGAGCTGGCATTTTGAACCATTTTAGCATTTCCAAAAGGACAGAAACACTAATCTCTGGGAAACTTTACAACCAAAACTGCTGTCCATAAGGGGATTCTTCTACGGATACGCCCAGAGCGCTAGAGAACATTGACTTCTATTGAACAGGGCTGTGAATATATGTGAAACCTTGTTTCAGAAATACCCTACATATTCTGTAAGAAAATCACATTTTATTCTCAAGAGAGGGTGATTTGCAGGAGCGTTGCTGTTTAAACACACTGGTTTCACAAGAAATTATGAAGGCCCAACCCAGATAGGTTTCTCCTGCAAGACTGGCCAACCTGGCCCTGCATAATGCATAGTTTAATCAGGGGAGCGTCGAGCGCTCTACCCTCATTAAGTAAGCATTTTGAATGATTAGCTCAAACCTTGTTACAAAAGCTCACAGAGGTTGGCCCTTCATAATGGGAGTTGAAACTCTTCTGCAAACTAAATAAACCCCACGTATTTTGGATTGAGAAATCAGCTGCATATGAATTATGTGATGTTAAACACTTTGTTGTAGCGGGAAAAACCTTTTGTATACCGATGCCAGTGTTGCTTTTCTAATTAAGCTCTTTCACAAGACAGAACTGGCAGGATACAATTAAAACCAATGGTGCCCACACAAATCCCAGCCAGAGCAATTGAAATGTCAGAAACAAAATGGTGGCTCCCGCCGAGATGATGCACTTCAGGCCTCCCCTGTTTAAGCAGGTTTACAGCCAAGGAACTTTTAACGGCGACTGGAAACTGTTTCAAGGAGGATACGATTCCACAAATGTTTTTAGTAGTAGTTACTGTTCTTCGTAGCCTGCTACATGTTTAGCAGTATTGTTTCAGAAGGATAAAAGGAACTGGCGTTTCAGTCGATGCATTCGGGAGAAAGGAAACTACAAGGTACAAGAGGATTAAAAAGTAGATTCAGTAAAATTTAGAAGTTGGGTGGTGGATCTGCTTCATACAAACTAAAAAAAAAAAAAAAAGATAAAAAAAAAAAAGACATCAAGCGCTAACTTTATGACACAAGGTGGCACGCCCCAAGCCGACATTTACAACACCTGGGCGCGTTCGAATGAGCGTAATGTGATGTCATCGGGTACATGTGACTTTATTCACATAATACAGCAAACCAACATAGCCTTTTTCACTTCCTGAGGCTCAAAACACACAGGAACCTTAGAACTGCCTTCATACTGACATTATTCATTTGCTTTAGCACTGCTCTCTCTTTCTCCACACCTGCAACATCAAGCGCACACCTATAGTTCCTATAGTTTAAAATCACAAAGGGGAGAAGATGCAGACACCTGCATGAATGCACAGAGATATTTTTAATTTAAAGGCACAGATAAGGATCCACTTCACATAACTTGGAGTTGGGGGAGCACGAATCATAACCAAGGGCGCTAGGTACACTTCCTTTTAAATGACCCTTTCTAAAGGAGACACACATGCATCTACCAATCTATTAGATACATCTAAACAAACAGCACAAAAATCTATAAACGTGTGCAGCCATACACCGCACTCAGATGTTTACAGAAAGAGAAGGTAATTAGAGAAACCACCGTTTTGGTTCTCCTTTTTCAAGAGGTCGCTCCCCTTGAAAAGGAGAACCGACCCCTTGAAAAAGGAGAACCGAAACGGCGTAGGGGAAGTGGAGGACAATATGGGTAAGGAGCATAGTACCGTATTTGCTCGATTATAAGACGATATAAGATCTTATAATCGAGGTCGTCTTCTAATCAGACCTCGATTAGGTTGCCAGGCTGCTTACCGGACTTTGGTCGAAAAAAATATATATTTTTCTCAATCATAGCTTTTATTAGATATGAAAATATTGTTTACATGCATTAATATTTACTAGTAAAACTTTTTTTCCTATAGGGTAGTCTTATATTCAGGCTTTGTTTTTTTCCTAAATTAATATTTAGATTTTGGGGGGTCGTCTTATAATCGAGCAAATACGGTACTCTTAGGATGCCTTTTTGATTACTTGGATTACCTATATACTATGTCAATAGTGGTCTATATGTTCACAAAATTAATAGGTGCACTCCATAGTGAGTAATATTAATTATATTTGAATGACTTAGCACTTTATGTTTACAAAATTAATAGGTGCACTCCATAGAGTAATATACAACTATACTTGAATGACTCAGCACTTTATGATTTACTGATGGTTTACATGCACTTGAGACACACACATATATATATATATATATAGCCATATTACCTCCATATGCTCTTATTAGTTTCCTAGAAACCTCTGTTGTCTATATTATTAAATATTCTATGTTTTTATTAATATTTTTTTGTACAATATTGTACAATAAAATAATATATTTTAATACAAGGGCTTGTGCAGAACTCTTTTCATACAAGGTATACAAGTTTACAGGAGTTTCCCTGTTTTGAGGAGGAGATCCTTATACATACCACAATATTTATAACATTGTTATTTGTGGTTGGATTCTTTTGTGTTATAAGCCCATGTAGTTGTTGTTTACAGACAAATGCACTGTGCCATTTATATCAACTATTGTATAATTCCCAGTGCAGCGGACAGGTCCCAGTTACTCAGATGGTTAAAAACTCTTTGGGGAAAAAAAATGAATTGGGTGATTAAAATATAATTTTGTAGGCTTATTACGGATTGGAGTTTTGACAAGTGGCCGAATACAGTGATTGACACATGCATGTTCCTGGCATAGATAAACGCGTGTACGTCGACCAGGTGCTACAGAAGTTCTGATGATATGCAGACAGTTCTGCATGTCTTGAGTACTGTAGAAACCTAAGCCAGGTGGAAAGCGCTGCTGGTGGTATATAATAAAAGGAAAAATAATGTTCTCTTAATCCACAGTGCGCAATGGGCGAGAACAGAGCTCAAGCAGGAGGTGAGAAAAACATGAGGTCTCATTAACGTACCAGGCGAGTGATGATTAGAAAATATTAACTCATTTTCTAGCAGTAGCCGGAGGATACGTCAACTTCATTATAATGTCATAAAAAAGTACAAGAACATAGATCTGCCCTCCTGATGTGGGCATTTTCTCCACACTTCTCTGGAGGTGGAATCAACCGCTGAGATCAGAAGACACGGCTGCCACATATAAATTATTGATATTTATAGCGGTCATGTATGAGGGGGCTGGAGGCGAAAACAGCAGGACGTGAACAAGATGCGCTGATGGGGGAACCGGGAACTTTACACATTACACACTTCTCTCAAACATTGTGTACTACCAGGTAAAGAGCCCCCAGGCAACTTCATGCGTTAATTCATCAGGGGATGCTACATCTCTGTGATAAATATGCTACATCTAACATGGCAGATTATTTTTTTTATTTTTTAGAATAAAATGTCATTAAAAAAGTGATTTTTTTTTTTATTTTTTATAATAGCAATACCACAGCCTTTGTACAATATTTTAATTGAGATAGATATAGTGCACTAATCAGAACAGTCTTACTGTCTGTTTCATAGATGGCAGCCCACGGCTTCTAGAGGTCTGCCAAAAATATACGGTAACTCAAAATCTATTTTGTCTATTCGGTCATACTTCAATGAAGTGATCCTCACATTAAAACAATGATCTATGATTATATTAAAAAAATTGACCATCAGCGCTTTAATTTGATCAAAATCAATTAAATGAGCTTGACAGAGCTGCGGTACCCCAAGTACCTTTCAATGGCAAACTCATACCCAGAACCTTCCTCGTACATGGCTGGGCAATTGGGAGTTTATATTTCAACAGTCCCAGTTAATTATATGCTAGCACAGCAGTTTACAATAGTGAGAGAAAAACCGCAGCAGGGAAAAGCATTTTTTTTTTTTTTAGTAAAGGGTAGTTGTATAGAGTGCGATCAATTCATGTTAACACCAGCCTTACTTTCCACAAATGCCAGCTGGAGAATGGCACATATTGTACTGCAGCACTCCAGGGTTCTAAAAACAAGCACTTCCCAAAACACTCATCAATACCATTATTGACAGGTGCTTGCGAATAAGTAGAATAAATATATTATTTATTTCCTTCCATCAACAACGCAAAAACAGCTCAATACAATGTATATAGACATTTTAAGGTATGTTGTACAAAGTGAGATTTGATCCAAATTTACCTCGAAGGGCACGACAGAGATGCCCCAAGCACAAAACATGACTGGTGACTTTCCATCAATTACACTAAACTACCCAAATGCAAACAAGACATTTTATATTTTGTGTACCTATTGCCAAGCACTAATCTCAACCAAGAACGGAATGATCTTGCTTGTAAAAATTGGTTGTCCTGTTCTTGTAAACAATCATATATGTATATACCTTCAGGTCTAAGCATACATAGTCCCAGCCATTATCTCTGGACAAGATTTCAAAACTTCTTCCTAATAGAGCTCTACACTATACTAGCAAAATAATTTGAACCAGAATTCTCAATAAAAAAAGCCACTTGCCGTTCAAAACAACGAAGTTACATTAGCAAATAAGGCCGTTCTTGAGGATGGCAGGATGATTAGAACAGTCACAAGGTGTTTTTTATCTCCCTATAGTACTATATAACTGATACGGAAACCCATACATTACTAGCGACTGAAGAGGGACTCCTACACTCTGCAGCATTTGTAGTAACCTACTGAGGGCCCGTTGAAAGCAACAGTGGTCTGCAAGGTGAAGCCAATGCTGGTGCAGCAGCAGATTAGAGAGCAGCACGTTGGAACCCACAGAACTCAGAGGCCCGTATGCATGTGCCACTGTAGTGTACTCTGAGCTATACATGGGCCACATGGCTAAGGATTTCCACAGCACTGACACTGTTCCAGTGCATTATTTTTGCAAGATGTACATTAGTCTAATCAATTTTACACACACCTCACATATTATGATCTGCAAGCAGCCTTACAAGGGCTTATTAAGTATACGCACACTGGGCACATTATTATTAGGTACACCTTGCTTGTACCAGGTTAGACCCCCTACTGCATTCATTCCTCATGGCATACTTTCTACAAGGTGATGGAAACATTCCTCATATGGACATGATGGCATCATGCAGTTGATGCAGATTGGTCGGCTGCCCATCCATGATGTGAATCTCCTACTCCACGTCACATCCCAAAATGAGTTTGAGATGATGTGAGCTTTGCAACATGGTGCATTATCCTGCTGGAAGTAGCCATCAAAAGAGGAGTACCCTGTGGTCGTAAAGGGATTGACATGGTCAGCAACAATACTCAGGTTGGTTGTCACATTTAAACAATGCTCAATTCTGTAAACCCTGGAGATGGTTGTGCATGAAAATCCCAGTAGATCAGCAGTTTCTGAAATAAATACTCAGACCAGCCCGTCTGGCAACAAAAACCATTCCACTTTCAAAGTCACTTAAATCCCCTTTCTTGCCCATTCTGATGCTTCATTTGAACTTCAGCAAGTTATCTTGACCACGTTTACATGCCTACATGCATTGAGTTGATGCCATGGGATTGGCCGATTAGCTATTTGTGTTAACAAGCAATTGAACAGGTGTACCTAATAAAGTGGCCAGCGAGTGTAACATGCAAGATGTGGGAATTAGTTTTTGATCAATGTATAAAATGTACCGTATTTGCTCGATTATAAGACGACCCTGATTATAAGACGACCCCCAAAATCTGAATATTAATTTAGGAAAAAAAGAAAAAGCCTGAATATAAGACGAATATAAGTTTTACCAGTAAATGTTAATTCATCTAAACTATTTTTTTTTTAATAAAAGCAATGATTGAGAAAAATATTTTGGTTTTATTTCCTTCTATTTTCCAACCTGCCCCCCAGTTATGCACATCTGCCCCAGAAATGCCTTATACCCCCTATATGCCACTGTGCCCCATATGCCTTTTAACCCTATATGCTACTGTGCCCCATGATATGCCTTTCGACCACCTATGTCCCACTCTGCTTCCAGAAATGCCTTATACCCCTATATGCCACTCTGGCATTTAGAGGGTTAAAAGGCATATTATGGGGAATAGTGGCATATAGGGAGGTTTAAGGCATTCAGGAGGCAGAGTGGCGTATAGAGGGTTAAAAAGGCATTTCTGGAGGCAGAGTGGCATTAAGGGGGTTAAAAGGCATTTCACAGAGCACTCTGCCTCCAGAAATGCCTTATGCCCCCCATTTAACACTCCCCCGCCCCCCCCCCAACTTACCGGTGCTTCTGTCATGTTGCCGGGGCAGCGTGTAGATCCCATGCGCTTACGCTGCAGCCAGAAGGAGGCGTGGCTAGCAGCGGGGGTTGTCTGCGTCCATCGCGCAGACCTTCCCCGACTATCAGAGATCAGCGTTCCCGGCACCGGTGCGGGGAACTCTGATCTCTGACAGCCGGGGAAGGTCTGCGCAATGGACGCAGACAACCCCCGCTGCTAGCCACACCTCCTTCCTGCTGCAGCGTAAGTTGTCTACGCAAATCGCGTAGACATCTACACGCTGCCCCAGCTACACACCGGGGACTCAGAAGTACCGGTAAGTGGGGCGGGGGGGGGGAGGCAGGAGGATCCAGTCGTCTCATAGTCAGACCTATTTGAGGTCTGATTATAAGACGACCCCGATTATAAGACGAGGGGTATTTTTCAGAGCATTTGCTCTGGAAAAAACCTCGTCTTATAATCGAGCAAATACGGTATGTTTCTGGTGATGCAATATGGTGAAATATATTAAGAAAAAGAAAAAAAAAGACTCCAAATGTAAAAATTTGAATTTTACATATACATAGGATACTTTTTGTATATTTGCAGTCTTTCCAGTACCTAAGCTGTTAAGATGGCATAGAAGGCCTGTTCCTGCACCTGTGGTGCCCAGATAAGAGGCGGGGTGGGGGAAACATGGGAGAAGGAGCTAGAGAGCTGAAGCTCTTTGAATCAGGCCACTGTTTTCACAACAATAGTTCCATTCAATGCTTCTCGGATGCTTCCAAACAAGCCAAGTTTTGTTACACGGCAAAGACAGCGGGTGGGGTGAAGAAGAAAAAAAAAACAGGGGGTGGAAAAAAAAAAAAAAAAAAAAAAAAGGGTGGTAGATTTACCCGAGAAGCTACATCAGGACTTGGGACTTGTCAGCTTGGATCTAGACAACAAGGATTGGCTGCCAAAAAGAAATGGTGGGTAGCAAAGTAATGGGTGCAGCTGGCAAAGCAAATTGACTCTTCAAGCAATCAACTGATTTTGTTGCTGAATCAAAATTGATGGCAGATGAGAACCATTTTGCCCATCCAGTCCATTATTCCTGCTGTGAACACTTACGCTTTAAATCGGTAACCGGCCTTGTCTCGGATTCAGGATGACAATATGCCTCTATCACTTCTTCTGGCAGGCTGTAACATTAAGATACATATAATGTATACTTTTTGAATTGCTGGCCTGTAATTAATTGATAACTTCAACAAAATTTAAGCCCTCAAGTCACCTGAGGCAAACTGATTTTTTTGTCAGATTATCCTGAAACGGCACAAGGATGGCCTTTAGAATGCTACAGTAAATCATTTAAGAAACTGAAGTAGCCATTGATGTGTTATCCAGATATTCAGGTGCCATTCTCTGTGAACAAATGTCCAAGGGCACATTTTTGTTCAGTTAAAGCTTTTTAGATCTTTTTCTTCATTCCATAATTTACCATTGGACAGCCTTGTAGGTTTATTTAGCCCGATGCTGGAAATGCAAACCAAAATCCAAATACATAAAAAAAGTCCCACCTTTTGAAAAAAATTAAGCAGTATATAAAATAAAGCATTCTGAGGGCAAACAATCAGTAACACCGAGTAAATTAAATTAATTTTGTTTTAAGGAGAGGATTTACTATAAATCTGCAATCTGCTTGAGGTCTACCAACGTTTTAACTTAAATCAGTATTTAAGAGATGCTAGAATCCTAACCACCCGAAATCAAAGAGGTTAGACAAATGCAGGGGTCACACAAAGAAAGTCTACCATCTTCTCTATTAAAGTCGTAGCTGCGAGCAGAGACAGTGCTTGGTTAAGCACACGCAAGTCTTCCGACTATTGCTTTGCTAGATAAAATAAAAAGCCTCAGGCACTTATCCCAACCACAAGAAACCTGACTGAACATGCAGACTTTAAACAGAACGCCTCAAGCATTTTGTAGTCTGCTTTTTTTTTTTTCTTTTTTATTCCTTTAACGTGCTTACAATGTGCTGTCTTAAGAGAAGACCCAACACAACGTTGCCACAGCCAGTGTAGAGGAAAGAGCGTCCATTCTGTTCCAGCAGCAAGACAGAACAGAGGCAGGAAACCATAAGCATGTCTTATATATTTACCTGATCTTGCGGTCTCAACTCTATAATTACGGTAAAACCACAGCCTACTCTCTATATATAAACAGTGTCTGTAGAGTGTGTGGATCGAGTTTACTACCCACAACATAGTAAAGATGACAGGAGAGGAAACGCACTGCAACGCTTTATAAACATGCCATATAAATAAGAGTGATGACACAGAGTAGTGGGTTAAGGGTAATAAAATGGGGCTGATTGACTTTATAGTGGGGTTTATTCACTAAAGGGAGAGTTGGGAAGAATCTGTAGAAAGTTGCGTCATCTCCTAGACTTCACCATTTGTTATAAAGGGGCAATCCCAGGGAAATTCTTGGCTAGTCATGACATTTTACTGGGCCAGCTCAGTCCTCCTAGGTGGAGAAACATGTCAGTGTTGGCCATTGATAATGAATAGTGAATTTAGGGCAGGGCTTAACAAATCTGTTTTGAATCTAGGAGCCAGCTAAAAAAAAAAAAGCTAGGAGGCAGTTTTTTTTTGTTTTTAAAACAAAGTTTTAATTTCCACGACAAAAATTAATGATGTCCCAAGGGAATTCCCCCCCCCTCTCCCTTAAATATAGGTCCACTATAGTTATTGACACCCAGTGATCCTAAAATGATTCAGGAAAAAAATCATAGGGTCCTTTTTTAAATGAGATGGTTACCGAACGTACAGATCATTAGCAAGGGTGGAGAGATCCTAGGTAGCCATTGATCTCAAAATTTTCCCGCTGTCACAAAGTAGGACCTTTTGCTTGCTGGCACATAAAAGAGGCTTCTACCATACCATTCAGCTTAATAGAATAGCTCACCCATTATTATTTAGGGTCCCTGTGACAACTGACCCTTAAGCCTCATAGATAATTCACCTATCATGTCCATTTCATTCCTATGCTGTCCTAACAGACATGGTTTATGGAATCACAGCTAGGCTTAAGAAATATAACTGCTGCCCTACCCTTCGACACAGATAGAACAAATGGCATTAGTTTAATCTCTTGGCAGTTACCTTATTCAAGAAATGATCCCTACTACTCTTCCATCAGTGCTAATCATTTGCTAGACCATACAGAATCAATGTGTCACCATGTATCTTTATATAACAACTCTAGTTGGTAAACACGATTAAAAGAGATCAGCATTTTGTCTCCTGGCATGGTGGCACTACATCTTCAACTGCTGACTAAGAAATAATTAATTTGCATGGAAGAAATAGCCAACTGCTCTGGATGTAATCATGAAGGAAAGCCGAATGTCACAGGATGATGATCTAAAAGCGTCCTACTTTGTTCACAACTTCAATTAACTGTACAGAGATCACTGTAGAATGTCTAGATGAAAAAATCCTGCAAACAGAGTCATCAGTTTATATTGTCCCCAAAAGGTTGAGATAAAAATCATTCTGGTTCTACAACAAGCATTTGCTGAGGGTATGTGAAAGGGGATAAAATTTGCCTTTACTGAAGAGGTAAGATGGCGGCATTCAGTGGTACCAGGAGCATGCATTTTAATGTGGCAATTAGAAAAGGGTTCTACTTAGCAGACTAGGTGGGACAACCTAGAAGTTAGATTAGGAAGTAAAATGGACAGGGTTAGTTTTATGTGCAAGTTATACATGGAGATACAAAAGAGACAAAGGGATTGGAGATATACACTACTGTTCAAAAGTTTGGAGTCACTTAGCGGTTTTCTAGCTGTGGTAACATTATTGCAAAAGGCTTTTCAAATGATCAGTTACCCTTTTAAGCTTAAGCTTTGATTAGCTAACACAACGTGCCATTGGGACACAGGAGTGATGGTTGTAAGCCTATGAACATATTGCAATAGTCATTTACAACATTAAACAATGTCTGCGCTATTTCTAATTCATCTGATGTTATTTTAATGGACACAATTTCTTTTTTCAAAAAACAAGGACATTACTATGAGACCCCAAACTTTTGAATGATAGTGTATACATGCATATACACATACATACACACGTCTATGTTTAAAGTATCCACTGCCTGCAATGAAAGTGAGCCATAAGCACTGCTTTAAGTATGCAAATGATTGTATGTCACAAGGCTTTTCATTCTTTGTACGCTTGGTGATCAGAGAAAAACTATTGTAGATTTAGTTAAAAACCAGCAGTAAAAGTTTGTGACTGACCTTATAAGACCTTTAAGCATCCCCCACTCCCATTGAATAAATGAGCAGTCTCCCATGGTTTATGCTGAAGCAAATCCGCACCCCCTTAACAACCTCATTGCTCGCCGACTGCTCTATTGTGATTGGGAATGAGCCTCCCAAAGCATGCTGGGTACATTCCAACATACTGCTCACATGCAATTACCATTTACCACACTAGATCAACACTTGTTGAATACAGCTTCCACATATAGATGCAGTAGATTTCTTTTTGCGTAATGCATGTGGATTTTTTATGTGCAATTTTCCACTAATCAAAGAATCACCCTGAATCAGATATTGCAAAAAAACCCAAAAAACATTTAGTATAAGAAAAACAAAACTTTGTTATCAACAACGTTATAATGAAAGTTGTATTTATGTGAAACAGACTCCTTAAAAACATGGAACATAATGCTGCTGCTACTTAAGGTTCTACTTAAAGTGCCCTTTTGTCAATCATAAAGGAGAGACGTTCCATTTAAAAACCAAAATAAGAACGTTGTTCTATATAAGCTATATCACTATTAGCTACATACAAACATTGATCCAAAGATATTGGCTTACATCTCTATGTCTTGACCAACAATTACAGTGGTGAGTGGATGGGACACACAATGAGGGAAAAACCTTCGTCCGTGATTAAAGAGACTGTTTTAACACTAGGCTATTGGTAAATACTACAAATATAACATGTGTCAGGCTACTGCCGTTTCCGGTGGAGGGCCAATGTAAAAGTTCTTAAAGAAATCCCCCCTTGGTGGTAAAACAACATTGTAGAATTATTCAAGTGAAAGTGACTTTATAGTGAAGGACTATAAAGGCATGGAACTCACTGCAAAGAGAGGTGGTGCTACCAAATGCAATAGATGCTTCAAAAAGAAATCTGATTGCCTTTTGGCGTCGAGAAGGATTTTCCCCCTAAGTGGCAAAATTCGAAGAATAGTAAATGGAATGGTAAATGGTTGTACGTCACAGACCTAAGGCTTTTTTCAACCAAAATTACTATGTCGCAATGGCTGCTATGGATTCCTAGCTGGAAGTTGTGCTTTATTCACGTAATTATGTAGGGTAGATTTGTGTTGAACATGTAGAAAACACAGATATGGGTCTGTGCGCCTTTTGCTTCCAAAGAAGGCACTCTGAGGTTTATTCACTCAAAGTAGGAAAAAGGTGCGAGCTGGCACTACAAAAGAGTTTTAATAGGCAAGGAGATTTTACAGAAATCTCAGCTTTAACTATACATTAATCAGGGCCGGCTAAGCTCTTGCTCACTGGTGTTGGTCCTTCATAAAGTTCAGTGAAGTCAGGGAGTTCAAACCACTCTTTAGGAAGGAGATCAGACTCTCCTGACAACTCTCCCATTAGTAAATAGTCCCCTCTGTACTGCTAAGGCGGCTCATTCTGAAAATTAAAACATAAAAAGGTCATTAAAAAAATAATTAATGATCACTTCAAATATTTTATATATATATATAAATATATAAATACATATTATATAAATATATATATACACACACACCCACCGTATTTGCTCGATTATAAGACGACCCTGATTATAAGACGACCCCCCAAAATCAAAATATTAATTTAGGGAAAAAACAAAAAGCCTGAATATAAGACTACCCTATAGGAAAAACGTTTTACAAGTAAAAATTAATGTAAACTATTTTTTCATATTTAATAAAAGCTATGATTGAGAAAATATATATTTTTTATTTCCTTTTATTTGCCAACCTGCCCCCCCCAGTTATGCACATCTGCCCCCAGGCTTGCCACTCTGCCCCCAGAAATGCCTTATACCCCCCTATTTGCCACGCTGCCCCTTGATGTGCCTTTTAACCCTCTATATGCCACTCTGCCTCCAGAAATGTCTTCTACCCTCCTATATGCCACTGTGCCCAATTATATGCCTTTTAACCCCCTATATGCCCCTCTGCCCCATGATATGCCTTATACCCCTATATGCCACTCTGGCATATAGGGGGTTAAAAGGCATATCATGGGTCTGAGTGGCATATAGGGGGTTAAAATGCATTTCTGGAGGTATATATATATATATATATATATATATATATATATATATATATATATATATATATATATATATATATATATATATATATAACTGCTAACAGCAATCACACTCCTATCAAGCCAAGGCAGCCAGTACATGCTGGAAACTGGGGATGATAGTAGTGTGATTACAGCCTCCCTATGCCATGCTGCCACCACCACCCCCCTTACACATCCATGCTATCACACACACACTCATTCACAAACAGTTAAATACTCATTCATTCCATTAATCGCACATACTTCACACATTAATCACAAAAACCCTCCCCCACCCCCTTACCTGAACTGCAGATCTCTCACTCGCAGACTTCTGCAGGGGCCCGGCTCTGCGAGCAACTTCTCTGTCCCCGCCCCCAGAGGAAGGAGGGGGGAGGCAGAGTTATGTGAAGACTGTGCTAGCTTCCTGTTCTCCTGCAGCTAGTAGGAGCGACGCTGCTCGCGACCAAAGCCCGGTAAGCAGCCTGGCCTCAGCAGAATGAGGTCTGATTAGAAGACGACCTCGATTAGAAGACGAGGGGTATTTTTCAGAGCATTTGCTCTGGAAAAAACCTTGTCTTATAATCGAGCAAATACGGTGTATATATAAGCTACGCAGGAAACGTATATTTACAGAAGAAACAAAAAAGGTCAATGTAGCAACTCTAGCCAACGGCCACAAACAATGTATATACCAAAAAATGGCTAATATGCCAACCTCAGCCACTAGCCACAACACAAAGCTAGTGGAAAATCAGGCGAAACAAACACAAAATGAATCTCAAAAACATGATTGTTCCTGTTACGGAATCACTAATCCGACTAAAGCGGTTTAATGACTTAGTGCGCATTCTGGAGGTGGTGACCACAGCACAAGTTACGCATGCAGTGGTTGGGGCATATTTACTAACCTTTGCTCTCCTCTATTTGGAGAAAACATGGCTCCTGACTTTTGTGACCTAATCCAATTAGTGCATTCATATACGTCTCTATAAAGTCAATTTATGTAGCATATGCAATTTTGGGAATGAGAGAGGGAGGTTGTAATTGTATTGGTTAAAATAAAATTGGAATGAAAACATTGATGAATATCTTTTCAACCAGCATTTACATTCTATTTCATTTAACTAGAACACAAATAAAAATCCTGGCAATGACTACCATGTATGTGGAGCAATTAAAATGAGAAAATCAAAGGCCCATAATTCAACTGCTAAAGTTACCATGGCAACCTCCACTGAGGGAGAAACAGGCCAGCTCCTTATTAATTACAATATATGGTCTTAAACATGAATACATTCCGCAAATCTCACATAAGACAGGAAGTGCAAAGGTGACATCATACTCTCTATTTTTATTACTCAGCTACAGTTAACACTTTGGTTGCCAACTCAGTCTGACAACCATTGGGTGATTAAATGCATTCACTAAGGAGATGTTTCATTAGTCTTTTGATCTTAATCAGTTTTTATTCACAGTTGAGTCTTACGTTACTTATCGTTCTTGCTCCAAGCGTTAATGAGGCTGTTCCATCTACTATTCTAAATGTTTCGATTTTGTAACTAGAGTATCAGAAAGTACATCTCTAGTACTACTGAATACCCATAATCTTCCTTTCTAGAACGAGGTTTAGCAGCTTAGAGCCAAGTATGCAAGTTTTATTTATAGAGGGTGGTAGATAAAGAGAACAGCCTCCCAGCAGACGTAGTAGATGCTAATACAATGAGGGTGTTTAACCCCTTCGAGACAAAGGCTGATTTTACTTTTTGTACCCTTTGTGACAATGGCCTTTTTAACATTTCTGCGCTGCTTGTGTTTAGCTGTAATTTTCTTCTTTCCCGTTTACTGAACCCACACACATTAGATATTGTTTTTTTCAGGACAAGAAGGGCTTTCTTTAGATGACATTGTTTTGATTGTATCATATTATTTACTATTAAAAAAATTATAAAATATGGTGAAAAATTTAGAAAAAAATGACTGTTTCTAACTTTTAGTTGAAAAATCTTTTACTCATCTATAAAAGGTAATGAAAAAACCTGCTAAATAGATTCTACTATTTGTCCTGAGTTTAGAAATACCCAATGTTTTTATGTTTTTTTGCTTTTTTCTACCCATTATGGGGCAATAAGTACAGGTAGCGTTTTGCTATTTCAAAGCCATTTTTTCCAAATTTGGTAATTCTTCCCCCCATGTGCCATTTCGGGTATCTTTGAACCCGGCCAATGCAATTTACCCCATCAAGTCATATATTTTTGAAAACTAGACAGCCCAGGGTATTCCAAATGCTAGTATTTTAACTCTTTCCATGCACCATATCTACCACCAGTCTTTGTCAAACTTTATGGTAGTCATTTTTTTGCATTTGTTTTGTCATACACATTTTACTTCAGGTATGAATTAAAATGTTCTAGTTTATGTCACTATCACAAAACACCCCAATATGTGTTCAGCAACATCTCCTGAGCGCAGCGATACCCCACATGAATGATTTTGCCTGGCTGTTTGGGGGCAAAAGGGCCACATTTGGGGCATGCGCATTTTTCAATGTTGAACTTTGGCATTTGGGGATCCACTGCCCATGCCCTATTTGGTACATCTTTGAGCCGGGCCATTTCAGTGTGCCCAATAAACCCATATATTTTTGAAAACTAGACACCCCAGGGTATTTCAAATGCTAGTATTTTAACTCTTTCCATGCACCATATCTACCACCAGTCTTTGTCAAACTTTGTGGTAGTCATTTTTTTGCATTTGGTTTTCCACACACATTTTAATTCAGGTATGAATTAAAATGTTCTCGTATATGTCACTATCACAAAACACCCCAATATGTGTTCAGCAACATCTCCTGAGTACAGCGATACCTCACATGAATGATTTTGCCTGGCTGTTTTGGGGCAAAAGGGCCACATTTGGGGCATGCGCTTTTTTCAATGTTGAACTTTGGCATTTGGGATCCACTGCCCATGCCCTATTTGGTACATCTTTGAGCCAGGCCATTTCAGTGTGCCCAACAAAACCATATATTTTTCAAAACTAGACACCACAGGGTATTTTAAATGCTGGTATTTTAACTCTTTGCATGCACATATTTTACCACCAGCATTTTTTCAAAGTTTGCAGTAATATTTTTGTGTGTGTATTTTTCCCACACACACCTACTTTATGTATGAATTTACAGCTCCTGGTATATGCCGCTGTCACACGACACCCCATAATGTGTTCAGCAACATCTCCTGAGTGCAGTGATACCCCACATGCATGGGTGTGTCATTTTTGGGGGGAACTAAAAGGCCACATTTGGTACGTGTGCATTTTTCTAATTGGAAATTAGATGTGTGGCCATCCTTCCCCCCGTGTTAATTGGGACGTTGTTGAACCTGGCCCATTCAATTTACCCCATCAAATCATACATTTTTTAAAAGTAGACACCCCACGGGCATTTAATATGCCAGTATTTTAACTCTTTCCATGCGAGAATTGTTTTAAGCTAATATGCTAATTTTAGGACTTGCTCACAAAAATATATTTTTTATATATATATATATATATATATTTTTTTTTTATTTTTTTTTTAAAAAAATTTAACATTTTTTTTCAACTTGGAGGTTCCCCTGATAGTGACATCAGTGGGAAATGATTTTTACATTTTACTGTTTTTTTACTATTTTTTTCTAATTATTATTAATTTTATTTTATTTTTTAATTTATTTTTACTAATCACACTGTGATTAGAAAGCTGGGCTCCATTGACTTGCATGGTGAATGCAGTACCTGTATTCAACCTGCAAGTGGAGCCAAAGTTCTCTAGATGGTCTGGACTATCTAGCGAACTTTTAAAATTTGTGGTTCCTGTTACAGGACGGCGGCCATCTTCCTTGATGGCGAAGATTGCCGGCAGCTGCGGCTGTGACCGCTCTCCGGAGCGGTCACAGCCCATCAACAGGTTAGTGTTTGGTGTCGCTGGATGCCTCCTGATCGAGGCATTCCAGCGACACCATTTAAGTTTAGGAGGCGATCGTCGATCGCCTCCTAAACGCTTTTAAAACGGGCGTCCGCCGCCATACAAAGTATGGCGGATGTTGACGCCCCGTGGAGGGGCCAGAGATGGCCCCTTCGTGCCGATCGCGGCGTTGCTGAATGCCTCGAGGTCGAGGCATTCAGCAACGCTTTTTGGGTGCAGAAAGCGATAGTAGATCGCTTTCTGCACCCGTTTAAAGACGTGCCGGTCCTGGCACGTCAATTGTCGTAAAGCACATGCTTTTCCGTGCCGTGCCAGGACCGGCAATTGTCATTAAGGGGTTAAACATGCAAGGCATATACAAAAAGCTATCCTGCATCTATAGACGAGAACTGCCTGTTGACATCTTTCAGTCACATGTTCTGGCTATCCGAGAACATACGCTCATGCACACATACTCTCGCTGTGCTTCCTCTTTGCAGCTAGGAGCAGCTCTAGATCCAAAGGATCTAGGGCTGCAACTAACGATTATTTTAATAATCGATTAGTTGGCCGATTATTTTTTCGATTAATCGATTAATCGGATAAAAAAAACAATATGCAAATTTTTTGTTTATTTAAAATAATTTAATGAACTGGATGTTAAAAAACAACTTAAAATTTACATTAACATTCTTATTTTGTTATGATGTAATAAAAAAAACAATATTTTCAAAGTACAAAAACCCAAACACAATATTTATGAAACAAAATAACCCCAAACATTCTGAAAAGAGGTGGACTATTACTGTTCAAGAAACTTTGCACCCGGCACTTTGCACCCAGCCCTGGCACTTTGCACCCAGCACTTTGCCCCACCCCTGGCACTTTGCACCCAGCACTTTGCACCCAGCCCTGGCACTTTGCACCCAGCACTTTGCACCCGGCACTTTGCACCCAGCCCTGGCACTTTGCACCCAGCACTCAGCACTTTGCCCCAGCCCTGGCACTTTGCACCCAGCACTTTGCACCCAGCCCTGGCACTTTGCACCCAGCCCTGGCACTGTGCCCCTGCACCCAGTCTCCAACTCTGCCCTGCACCCAGTCTCCTGCCCTGCATCCCCACCCCCACTCTGCCGTGCACTCAGTCTCCTACCCTGGCCTGCCCCCCCACCCCCACTCTGCCATGCATCCCCTGAAACCCCACCCGCACCCCCGCGAACCGCTCTGTGCGAGTGGCTCCGTTCGCACAGAGCGGTTCGCTCTGTGCGAATGGAGCCACTCGCACAGATCGGTTCGCTCTGTGCGAATGGAGCCACTCGCACAGAGCGGTTCGCTCTGTGCGAATGGAGCCACTCGCACAGAGCGGTTCGCTCTGTGCGAATGGAGCCACTCGCACAGAGCGGTTCGCTCTGTGCGAAAGGAGCCACTCGCACACAGCGAACCGCTCTGTGCGAACGGAGCCACTCGCACAGAGCGAACCGCTCTGTGCGAACGGAGCCACTCGCACAGAGCGAACCGCTCTGTGCGAACGGAGCCACACGCAACTAGAAGAAGGCGGAGAGTGCAGCGCGTGTAGCGGAAGCGGGGAACGCTCGCGGAGGTAAGTAAAAGGAGCCGAGTGCTCCAACAACGAATCGATCACTCGATTAATCGATAACGGAAATCGTCGACAACGATTTCCGTTATCGATTATTATCGATTCTATCGATTCGTTGTTTCAGCCCTAAAAGGATCCACACTAGGCTTTTAGAAGTGCAAAGGTGAGCAACAGGGGTAGACCTTAGCCGCTCAGCACACAGAGGGATCGAGAGGGCGAGAGCTGAAAGAGTTATGAAGGCCCATCCACAGTGAGATTCTGCTGTATGAAGAGCTTGTCTGGTGCTGTATAATGTATAGTTAAATCAGTGAGATTTCACTGGTCGCCCATTCAATTATGCATTGTACAGGACCAGATCAGCCATTCTAGCTGCTGTTGTCCTTCAAAATAAATAGTTAACAGTGAAAACCACAACTCCTTGGCAAACTCTCCACTTAGTGAATAGACTTCAGGGAGGCTGCGCAGGGCACCGGGAAACTTTTTTTTTTTTTTTTTTTTTTTAATAAAAAGTAAAGGAGTTCAACCAACCATCACAGTATCCTACAAACACGCACCAGAGTCCCTGTTTACATTGCTTGGTCTAATCAGGATTAAGCGTCTCAAGGGTTCAAGCTCTACCCTTTTAGCATCTGTACACAGCTTTAGCCTGTCTACAAACTAAGCTAAAAGGACTAGGCACAAAGGGAACAAGAAACAGGCACATCTGCTAATTAATGAAGACATTCCTCCTCCATCAGGTCTGTAAAACATTCTGTACGTGTACGAACATGTGTATGAACTGCAGCAACTCAAGCCAGCGGAAAAATAAATACAGCACTCCAGGAAAGGTTAGAAACCAACATTACATGCCGATCCCTTGCACTACCAGTGTATCTCTTAACCCCGTTTCACTGGTTACCCAGGGTAAAACAAAAGTAACACAGCTTAAACAGTATAAACACTTTTGTAAGCTTTTTAGTAAAAAAAAACAGCAATTCACCAAAATGTTATGGAGAATATTTTTCAACTTTTCCAAAAAAAAGCTTGATGAATTAGCATAGGAAGCAATAAGATTCAACAGTAGAAGAGAATGGTCTGTCTATCAGTACTAGACACAAACAAGAGGCAAACAATTTTTAAAAAGAAATACATTTTTAGGGGTTCATGGCAACAAAAATCTCTAATTTCATTTACAAAAGGTGGAAAAAAAACTACACTGCATTCGGGTCACCAACATATGCGCTCCAAGACTCACGGCGACAGTCGGCTCTTTGAAAGCGGTAAAAGGATTGTGCTAGTAACAATGGTCCAAAGTGGTCGGTGATGCTAAATGCTAGAACTAGACACACTATTGAGCTCTTCTTCTGCTGAATGAATAAGGTCACTGGCAGGTTAATGCACCCAAACACTACTGATGGCTTTTGGAACAAGTCAGGATGGAAAAACATATCAGGAGAAATGCATTATGTAGGACAGGCTCAGAAGAACATACTTGGTACTGTTTAACTGCATCCCGTGTCATTCTCCTGAAGCCATGCCTAGGGCTGGTTTAATGTACAATACCTTTAGCAATGCATATTAATTCTGCATTTGCATGCACAGCAGCTGCATATAGCTACAGCGGCACAGGAGACGTCTGTGGAGTCTTTTGAAGCCGGGTCATGTTATACTAAATAATCAGTTGAAGTGATTTGTAGGCCTATACTTGATGGTATTTTCATTGGGCTTTACTTAACCCCGCTTGGGAACTGGTTTATTTTTTAATGGGTGCCGCTATCATGCAAGGGACAAAATCTTTTGCTATGGCGCTTGTGACCGCCTTACGGAGTGATCACAGTGCACCCTGGGGTGGCATTACAGCAACACCGTTTAAGTATCCAGACTTCTTCTAACCAGGAGGCCTGCACATGGACACTCTATGAAGCGATCAAATGGGGCCCCTGCCGCAAATTTCGATCTTTGTGAACGCTGAATGCCTCGGGGCATTACTGAAGCATCTCAGATTGCTTTCTACACCTGTTTAAACTCCTGGCGTGCCAGGCACCCCAATTGTCGCCAGCAGGATGTTTTTCCTTGACGTACCTGGCATGTCAATCGTCGCCAAGGGGTTAAACTTGGTATTATGCTTTTTATTTGCACTACAAAACACATATGGCTCAAAGATTCCATCTCAGCTGAAACCAGGTTATGTGTTTAGTTAAGACTAAAGCTGGTCCTAAGTGGCAAAAGTAGAGCAATCTGTTAATAAACAGTGAATTGTTCTTTATGCATAATGCCCATCAAGCAGTTGGCTATATCCACATCAAGATACAAAGAAGCACAACAAAAATAGGAAACTAGGTAAACATGGGAATTGTTTGAATTAAAGCAGTCTGAGAGTCCGTCATCCCCAAGAAGCATTTACAATCATGGCAGCGGTTGTCAAAAAACATGCAAAGGCCAAGCTGTGTGTAAAGTATGGGATTTTTTTTTTTTTTTTTTTTTAACATAAAGCAGTACATTACAAATAATACTCTAGCTGTCAACCGCTTTCTAGCATTGATATAAACAATTAGACATGAGCAAACTAAGGAAATCACTAGAGATTGCTGTATGAAAAAATACAAACCAAGCTTATTAAAGCAAACTCAACACAATGAATAATCAGGGAGGGTGCGCATTGAGGAGTGATCGTAAATATTATGCATGATGCTCTGGCCACATCTCTGGTCTCCTGGTTAATGGAACAAAGATTCTCCAGCAGGATCAATAACATACATACGAGTTGAACCCGATCTACTCCGACCCTCTCCTAGCCCTCTGTCTAAAATAAAATACTCTTAGTTCTCCTCCCTCACTACGTCTTGAAGCGCAGAACACATCTCATGCACAGAAAATAGCTGGGAACTAGCAAAGGGGCAAATGCACATAGAGAGATCTGTAGAATCCCCTCCATGGAGGACGCCACACAAATTTAAAGGGATCTCTCTGCTATGACGTGCATTAAAGTGCATACCATGGCTAGGGCGTACCTTTAGCTTTCTCTTACGAAACAAAAGTATCATGTTTCATTAGACCAAGTCTGGAGGTTTCCAGTTTGGAAGCGGCTACAAGGTAGCATATATTAGCAAGTTACATTGTGAGTGAGTTGTTGCCTCAGAACATTCTTGAGTGGTCTAGACTCTAGACCAGGGGCGTCTAACATGCGGCCCTGCTACAACAAGAGCCCTGCTACTTACCTGTGGGAGGGTCTTTTGTACTGCATAGAGGAAGCGGAACCCAGTAGAGCTCACGTGACATCACATGACTCTGCTCCAATCCTCCTTCCTCTGTGCAGTACCAGAGAACGCAGAGGGAGGCCGCGCACCCTACTGAAGTCTGTGAGCGGCATCGAGGAGCTGCAGTGCAGGTAAGGAGGGTGTTTGAATGAGTATGCCTGATTGAAGGAATGAACCTGTGAATGAATGAGTGTGTGTGTGATAGCATGGAACCTAGGCATGATGGGACTGTGATTACTGTTAGCAATCACACTCCTATCATGCCAAGTCAGCCAGTACATGCTGAAACCTAGCTAGCTCCCTCCCTTGTGTATTGATGCTGCCAGCAATATGGGGTCTGCACATCACTTACAGCCACCCTGTACCAGCATGTACTGGGTGACTTGGCATGATAGGAGTGTGATTGCTAACAGCAAGCACAGTCCCATCATGCCTAGGTACCAGCATTTACTGGTTGCCTGGGTATGATAGGAGCGTGATTGCTGTTAGTAATCACACTCCTATCATGCCAAGTCATATTGCTATTTGAATTTTCATTTTGGTGCATCCCTAGAATAAATAGAACTATTTCATTTTTAATTATCCTGAATTTGTAGTCACAAACCTTTCTAGGCCCAGAAATCAGTGAGAGTAAGAAAAGTAAAGGTTTTGTGTCATTTACTTTATTTTAATCTGCATATTTTATTAAAGGCCATATTTTCTCACAGTGAAAAATGAGTGTGGCCCGCGCACGTATACAATTCTGATGAAGTGGCCCACTTCAGAAAAAACTTGGACACCCCTGCTCTAGACTAATGCTGGTCCTTTGCAACCAGCAGCAGGAACACAATATTCAATGAGAATAGCCTATACAATACAGTACATAATGGCTTTGCTCCAGCTGAGCTGGCCGTCTTTTTCAGTTCCAAGTATAGAAATCCTAATTGTATGTGCTCACCGCTACCATTCAACCTTGACAAACGGGTTTGACAATTTTAATAGGAAGCAATGAATCACTGTCAGCTCCCCCCACTTTTACCCACATACATCAAGCGTAATGGATTGGGAAGTTTTAGATAATCCATACTGACGATGCCTTCGGATTGAACATTTTAACTATATTAGTACATGACAAATGCATTTCTGGTCAAGGCTTACTCAAGACCACCAGATTGCAATACAGTAAAACAGTCTTGCCCTAGAAATAGAGCAGTTAGCAATGAAAATATTTCATTTTCAAACAGACATTAATATTGTACACAAAGAAGTTGTCTGCAGGGAGCTTCTCCTACGGACCACACATCTGTTTATCGATAAGGTTACAACATCATTCAGTGTGTACCAAATAAATGCACGCACCCCTTATCAGCTTTCAGTATAACTGGTAAGACGTGGATCATATTATGAATATTGTTCCTGGTTTATGGGAGATTTTTAAGTACATTATAAAGAATAATCAAACGTTATAATTATAAAAAAATTTAACTACTGAAACATATCAAAACTCAGCATCTTCTCCGTGATCTCAAGGCTGATGTGCTAAATTATGTGTTAATCTCTATAATTTTATCAGATGCACTCGCTAGTTAAAACTGGGTTTTCTTTTTCCTTATTAAAACTTATAAAATCAGCAGAAGCGTTTAACAGAACAGAAGCCCTTCATCTGATGAAACCGTGTGCCAAAATAAAAAGCTATGCAAATCCTCAACTAGCAATCAGGGCTAAATAGCCTTTGTAAGGCTTGAATAGCTGATTACGTATTTAAGTCTGCAGTATTTTAATTTTATTTTTTGAGGGCCTATTGTGCCTTTATCCCGCTATATAGAAGTTCCAGATAGATCATATTACTGATCACACATGCAATTAAAACCTTTACTTTTCCCTGTTGATTTCTTTTGTGTCCTTCTTTTCTATTACTGGCGATACAAGAGAACAGATGAACGGCTTTACACTTTAATTTCAGGCTAGTTATCTCGACAATCGACAAGAATTGAAATATGCTTCCTCCAAATGATGTGGAACCTATGGCTGTTGTTTTCTTTGGCCATTCTTCCAAGACAGAGTTGGTGTCAGCACCTTGATACTTTGAATTGATTTTCTGCTTAGTTAAGTTCTGTTTGCAGATTTCTTATTTTTACCCCGAAACTTGAACTTTCGCAGGTGTTATGCACTCAAAGATCAAGGACCCAAAATAACATATGACGTTTCCTCGAAATCTATAACATTCTCGAAATCTATAACATCAACTAAATGTTTCTATGTATGAGAACTGTAGGCTGCTCCTGGATTACAGATAAATGGACCACTCACCGTGTTTTAGTGATTAAGTTGTTAAGATCGGTTGCTTAAAATAGGTTTTTTTATACCGACACGTCATAGTAGTTTGATGAGCTGACAAACTAGATAATATGGTTTAATCAGCTTCTAAAAAGTATGGTTTATGTTACTTATAGTTTAGCCCAATATAAAAAAAGCAATGTTCAAGAGTTCTTCATATTATTTATCTCTGTACAGAGTCAAGTTAACATGTGGCTATACAGCCATGACAGTAGTTAGATTAGCTGATGTAGCAAGGTATGCCCTTAGTGATTAGTCCATTAGAAGGAAGTTACAAGTATTAATATTTACAAATATAAAAAGTCCCATTAAATTCTGCATCACTGTACAATGGGTTTCAGGCAGTGAAACAACATTGACCTCACATAAATATACTCCAGATGATAGGCACTAATTATGCATGTGTTAATGAATTAAGAAAAAAATATAATATAAAAGTTATATAAATAAGGGAAACGACTGCAGGCAGAGAGGGGGTAGGCACTTTGGTAGCCAACTTACTCAAACAATGCTGTCAGCCATCCAAGTAATGATCATCAGAAACGTACTTCCTTAGAAAACAAATTAGTGTGTTATAAATATAATCACACCTGGTCCTAGCCTCAAATATATCCGTGAATACAGCGTGTGTGTATATAACACACATGTTACAAGATGAACCAGGAGATAAAGCAGTGTCATCTCAACCCTTTTTGCTGGAGGAACTTGCTAATGTTGGCCCTTCAATACATATTGAGAAGGTTTAAACCACAACTCGCCCTTTAGCGAATCCATTGTGTTTTATTGGGAGGTACATATAAATGGTGAATAATGAAAAGTAATTGTTAATTCTTTTACGAGCCAAGTGCTAGAAAAAACACTTGTTACTCCTTCCTATAAACCTAATACACAGACAAGAGAAAAATACTATTCTACTTGTGTGACAAGATGTTGATTTTCCAGTTTCTATTTACCTACTATTCTGTGCAACAACAAAAATCATAAACTACTCCATTATACAAATAAATGAAGATTTAAGACCTAGTAGCATCAAATCAATGCCATTACCCAGAGATTAAGTACTTGCCCTGGGGAGATGCATTTCAGGATAATACCATGCTTTTATAAGCTCTTGAGATGTCAAATGTGACTAACATCATTGTGGACCTTATGGCGGATGATTTGTGCATGTAAATAATCCTACTTGCATCATACAGTAACAGAGCTAAATGGTTGGCATGAAAAAGACTCTCCATCTGCAATTGTGCTATACAGTAAAACACAGAACATGATATCTAAAAATAAACACCAAATAAACATTACAAATAAAAGTAATCCCCGACTTCTGAAATATCGTCTGGCCAACTAAAATTACAAATAAAAAAATGTATCTCCTTGAATACACAGTGTTGTAGGTTATCTGACAAAAACCTGTTTTTATCTCATTTGGTTTAATCAACGTCCTTGTTGTCAGTCATATAACTGGGTGACTTTCCCTGTCCAAACACCACACCGAGCTGATTCTTTATTGCAATGCTAATGAAGTCCATTCCTCCATAGAACTGAGCCATTCTACTGCTTACTGCAGGAAGATTAAGGAGTTGGGGCATCTGTCATATAGACTGGCCTAAAATAACAGATATATAACATATCCACATGGCTAATATGCAGCTGCCTGAAAACAGAATGTGAAAACTAGAACTCCTTTTTTTTGGGGGGGGGGGCCAATATTTTTTAGAATTTATTTATTTTTTAGAATTTAAATTAATAGTTATTTAACCCCTTCACGACAAAGGACAACACATTGTCCTTAATGGGTTTAAGGACAACCTGTTGTCCTTAAGGGGTTAAGAACAAAATTGCCCCCACGTTATTCTGACGTGTGTCTACCTACATATTATACCCCTCCAAACCACTTAGGTTGCTTAAGCATTTTTCAAGTCATTAAATGGAGAGGCCGGATAATCTGAATTCAAGTGCACAGAGGTGGAAAAAAGAAAAAAAGGATGATCCGCTTTCCTCTAAATGGCTCAGCACATGCCTTTCTTTGTTCCAAATGGAACACTACAGCACAGGGTACATCAGTGAAGCAGATAGGCTGGGGGGGGGCTCAAGAATGCAACAAAATGTCCCTTCGAGGAATATTTTCCATTAAGTCAGTTGCGGATTTGAGATGAAACATTCCAAAAGATTGTGGGCTCAGTACACAGTTTTCCTGCACATGATGTATACAGTCTTCCAAATATCTGGGAACTGCCTTTTTGAAGAGGCCCAGCAAGGGTTACTGATGCAAGTTTCATGCTACATTGGTCTCTCACCATTCCACGCCTCCATCATCACAAAATACATCAATCATTAAATGGAGGAGGGGACACAAAACAAAACTATTTTTATTTTTTTTAAATTATTGGGACACACTTCTTTATTATTGAATTCAGGTCTTTCAATCAGACCCATTGCATCAATCACCTAGCCGTGCAGTCTGCATCTACAAACATTTCGTAAAATGTCAGACCTTTTCGTAAAATGAGAGACCTTCCACTTTCGGTTGGTGTCCCCCAAGGTTCAGTCCTTGGCCCTCTGCTGTTCTCTCTTTATACTTCATCTCTTGGCAAACTAATCAACTCATTTGGCCTCCAGTATCATCTATATGCAGATGATACCCAAATCTACCTGTCTTCTCCTGATCTCTCTCCAGCTCTCCTGTCCCATATTACCAATTGCTTGTCTGCTATTTCTTCATGGATGTCACAACACTACCTGAAACTTAATCTTTCTAAAACTGAACTCATTATCTTCTCTCCCTCCATCTCCACTCCACTACCTGAATTCTCTATCACCATTAACAACACAACTATCTCTCCTACTAACCAGGCCCGATGCCTTGGGGTCATCCTTGACTCAAACCTCTCCTTCATCCCTCGCCAGATCCTGCCGCTTGCACCTAAAAAACATCTCTCGTATCCGCCCATTCCTCACCCAAGAATCCACAAAAACCCTTGTTCATTCCCTTATTTCCCGTCTTGACTACTGCAACACTCTTCTGGTTGGCACTCCACTGTCTCGACTCTCTCCTCTACAGTCTATCCTAAATGCCGCTGCTAGGCTCATCTTCCTTGCACGTCGCTCCTCTTCTGCTTCCCCCCTCTGTGAAACCCTCCACTGGCTCCCAATTACCTTTAGAATTAAATTTAAGATCCTGGTACTGACATATAAGGCCATCCATAATACTGCTCCTCCGTACATTTCTGACCTCATTAGCAAATGCTCTCCTACTCGATCCCTACGTTCCTCCCATGGGCTAAGGCTCTCCTCCTCACTCATCACCTCTTCCTTTTCCCCGTCCACAAGATTTCACTCGAGCTGCCCCATATCTCTGGAATCTACGCCCAAGGAACCTTCAGCATTCTCCCTCCCTCCCAACATTCAAGAAACATCTAAAAACCCACTTCTTCAGAGAAGCATACCATCTTAGCTGCTAGAACTTCCTTGTCATCGATACAACCATCACACTACCTCTCACCCTTTCTCTATGCCGTATGTTTGTCACCCCATTTCCCTCTAGATTGTAAGCTTGCGAGCAGGGCTCTCTCCACCAAATGTATCGGTTTGTCTTAGTCTGTCAATTCTTGTCTTGTCATACCCCTTGAATTTATGTATTGTATTAAGTGCTGCGTAAACTGTTGGCGCTATATAAATAAAGGATAATAATAATAATAATAATAATGTCATCCCCAATATATTTCCACAGTGCACTGTAAGTAGTATTATTGGAAATAATGCACAAAAAATTGTGGAAAGCCTTCCCAGAAGAGTGTAAGCTGTTATAGCTGCAAAGGGGAGACCAGCTACATATTACCGTCGATTGTATGCAATGTCATAAAAGCCCCTTTTGGGGTAACATCAGGTGTCCCAATACTTTTGTCCATATAGTGTATATTCATACCTCAAGTAGGATATACATCGAAGACAAGGATGGAAACAAAACATCCTAAACGATGACTGACAGGTCAAGACCTGATACTCCCGATACTATGCTTACACTGAAATAAGAAATTCACAGAGAACTGCCTCATCAGCTGATATAACAGGAGTAAGCTTGCATATATATATGTATGGCTATCAGCAGGAGGTCTCATGCCTCCATCAGCAGGATGAAGACATTGTGACTTTTTTTTCCAGACTATTATAATGTCTACAGAAACCAACAAGAGTGGTGAATATTTAATATTCTACCTCTGGTTCAAGATGCTAAAAACACCACAATGAGGAGAAAGCATACCTGTCACTACTCTGAAACTCTTCATTTTCAAATGTCTACATCTTACACACACATTGCTAACAGGTGCATAAAATCAAGCATATAGGCAGAAAAGACATGTTGGCAGTAGAATCGATCATTTTGAAGGGCTTAGTAACTTTAAATGTGGTACAGGAGGAGGTTATAAAATTTCTGCCCTGCTACATCAGCCCTGGTCCACTATGATTATGAAATAGAAGCATCTAGGAGAAACAGGACACCAGTAGACCACACACACATAAACAGAGCTACGATGCAGAGTGCTAAAGTTTGTAAAAAAAAAAAAAAAATCACCTGTCCTCTGTAGCATTACTCACTACAGATTTCCAAACTGCCTCTGGAAACACGACCACCACAAACAAGCACTGTGTGTCAGGAGCTTCATGGCTGAAGCTGCACACAAGCCGAAGATCACTATGTTCTCTGGAGTGAATGAAGTCTGATGGACAAATCTGGAGAACACTACTGTCACGCAAAATTAAAGGGATAACAATGCATCTTGCATGATGAAGAAAAATTAGTTTTTCTTAGGCTACATCCTGCCATAAATGTTATCTGGAGTCTTGGCCAGATCCTACCATAAAATCAGTGGGGCAGAAACAGCACCTACGCAGGACATCTTCCAAGGATACCAGATGCCATAAACTCTTACAGGGCACCAGGGTCACATGGGGGGCGCAGCACCGAGCATCTTCAGAGTTATGTGAGAAATATGGCTAAGTTTCCATAGTAGAATCATGACATGAAGAGGTTCTCTGTGTTGGCTGTGTGCCCTCCACGTCATAAAGTGCCTGGGCTACACACCCACGTGACAACAAATGGGTGGACTTCCACAGAAAAAGTAACAAGGGTTCTATAAGAATAGGAACCTAGTATTAAAAACTTAGAATTTTTATATATTTTGACACGGGACCATAACATCAAGAAATTCCCACGGATTAATATACTTTTGTTTTATGTAAGTTTTCTGTGTTTTATCCCCGTTTATCGTTATACTGTTTTATAGGTATTTCTGTATGTCTTTTACCATTATTTTTGTAAAGCACTGTGACTATTTACATATAAAAATCAGTTTTGTCTTTGTGCTCTAAATTTGAACTCCTAGCTTCTGGGGATAGCTGTAATTATCACCTTAGGTACTTTTAAAACCTTATATAGAACTTGGTGGTGGCAGCGCATATATTTTGGGGGTCGGTGGGTGAACAGATTTGGGGTTAAGGTGTAGTTGCTCTGGGCCATATAGGTGCGATTGTTCAGGTATCCACTATCTTTTGGTCATACAGCATAGTGTATAGTAAAAACAAAACAAAAACCATGTGTATGCCATGGGAAAAGCTATCTTACATGTGATTATTCCTCCTTGTTAAATTATCTCTCGGTCTTAACTTGCTTATTCGGGGGAAGAAATTGATCTCCGCTTCCACGAGGTAGCCTTTAAACCAGAAACTATAAAGTATCTTTCCAGCAATTACAGTGATTGTCAAGGAAAATGCACAAGCTCTTGGGTGTTTGATGAATCTAGTTATGCTAGAAGTGGTGTCAATTCCAATATAAAGCAAATGCATCAATCAACAAAATCTGTACTAGGTTAACAGTACCATGAAGTATCATAAGGTGCATGGACCTTACGGACAAAATAAATCATCTATAGGAGTATCATAAGGAGGAGATTGAGTGTCTTAAATAACATAACATTTCAGTTCAATTCAGCATGGAAATTGGATGCATTGGAATAATTCCACCAGCTATACTTGTACCAACTTTTCAAAGTTCACACTAATATAAATGTAATAACATACAAATAATTTGTTCACATTACAATGAAAACGGTTCCCCACTCTTCTGAAAAATTGCTGTAGGAGTAAGGTATTGTCACTAAGCAACAGCAAAACAAAGGAGAATTATATATAATAGGAGATCATAACTAACAGAACATTGGATATGGATACAGAGCAAGGGGAAAAGGACAATTTACTTAATCATATAGTTAGAAATCCATTACGCAAACAGTGCTTAACAAAAAAGCTATACACGTTCTATTCGACATGTCATGGCAGAAAACTAAGTTATAAACAGGGAATATCATTAATAAAAAAATATCAATGACTGCCAAGCAGCATATACTCACCAAATAAGCATTAATATTAAGTTTTACTTCACTGAGAGGGTTGTAGATAAGTGAAACAGCCTCCCAGCTGAAGTGGGAGAGGATAACAGTGAAGGAATTTAAAATACATGGCATAGGGATAATCTACAAGACCAAAGACAGATTATGGTTACGTTAAAGCCTTTGCAGCAGGACAGACAGGCAGATTTAGAAGGGCTGAATGGGTCTACAAAGTCTGTGTTTCTGCTCTATCACATCTACAGTGCCATTCAAAAGTTTGGGGTCACTTAGCTGTTTTCACGGGCAAACAAAGAAAATGTTTACCTGTGTAACATAACTGCTAAAGGGTTTTCTTATGATCAGTTAGCCTTTTAATATTAAACTTGGATTAGTGAACACAGCATGCCATTGGAATACATGAGTGATGGTTGCTGATACACAGCCTGCACATGCCTACAAAAGATATTCTATTAAAATAAGCAGTTTTCAGCTACAAAAGTCATTTAGAACATTAAAGTGACCCCAAACCTTTGAACAGTAGATTTCGCTCATGACGGGTACTTGGCAGATGTGCCAGCTTATAACAATTTTCCTTGGTTTACCTTCAGCTTTTCTTTTAAAGAGCTTTTAATTCAGAGTTCAAAGAGCTGCGTTACATGTTGCATGAGCAGCGTAAGAAAGAAGAACACAAGAACGTGGAAGAGAACACAGAGCACATTAAGACTGCTACTTGCTTCTGAAAGCTGTCCATGTAATGTTGCATATTGTTTGTTCCGGACACACAATGTATGCCAGAAGCAACTGCTAGTATATAAACTGGAATGTTACATACATACACTTATAGGTAAGATAACAAGTGTCAGGGGTAGTTTCCATCCATTTGGATATTTGCATGTAGGCATCAATATTGTACATACACGTCAATGGTGCTGGCATCCTAAGTGCTAAAATTGTAAAGTTTGGCTACTCAATGGAGTATAACACAAGACAAACCGTCTCTAATAAGAAAAGCAGCATTTACAGCCGACAGTCTGGATCTTCTTCACAGTGTCAATTCAGTACTGGATATTATGAACTAAACACTATACAGCTTCAAAACGCTAGGTAATTCTGGACGCAAGAAATAAATATTCAAAGTAAACAATGATTTTATTCATAATTTTCGCTACGAAGATACCATGGGTCGATATAAATATGCACAAGAGCATTAAGAACAGGACCGAAATCCACTGGATTTTAATAATAAGGTCAATCAATCTATCTGGTGAAAAGAAAGGAACCATGAAGCAGACTAATTCGTTCAGTGCCAGGGGGATTTTTGCTTTAGCATAATTTGTTCTATTGAGTGGCAAAGAAAGAAGCAATGAGTAATACTAGGTTTTAGGATATAACAGGCTCACTGAACTACTGAGATCATATGTATGCTCCCACAGGGGGTTGTAGTCTACTCGTCAGACATCAGTTCTCTCCTTGAGCAAACCAGAGCTTCTGAAGCATTTACCATTGATTATTGATGACAAATACACAAATGCTATCCCGATATCCCAGTGCGTCAGTGTCCCTGGTCTCAGGCAAGGTACGTTCATCAGTGACCTAGACTTTATGGACACCAAAGCTGACAAAAAGCATAAGGGATAGATATATATATATATATTTAGTTAGACCCTCAAAATCTCAGCAGTGCCTCATTCAACTAAACCTCACTAATCTTCTAATCATTTGACACATTCGGTTTCCATGTCACCCAGTTTTCCATGACCCCTATATGTTTCACATGTAAAGCATAACTCCATAGTATGTGGAATGCATACACTAACAGAAGGGATCTAATCAGTAGATAATTAAACAGCTTTTTAGACCCCTTGTGTGTGCACGTCATGGGTTAAAAGGTCTACGAGGCAAGCCTATCTGTGTCCTGTGTAAGGCATGCAAAGGCTTACAGATCACGAAAGTATTTGCATTTCCCCCTCAACACGCCACCCACCAGCTTCAAAAACGTACCCCCAGAAATGATACGCTTAACATGGCAAATGACTTTCATGTAATCGCAATCACCCAGTTTCCAATGTGCATAAATTAGCCATGATCATGAAATAAGGTTTATCACTAAAAACAATATCTGGAGGGGGAAGAAAAATTTGGAAGAGGGGGCTTTGCAGAAGACAAAAGCAGCAGATTCACAGGAACTGTAATCTCTGTCTGTTCCAATCAGCTCTCATTGAGCACCATTCCTCCCTTATTCCCAACAATTAACCTTGCCAGCGCCAGGCAGAGTGTACACTTCACACCTAAGAGCCGATACAAAATTAAATTAGTATTTCAATACAAAGACACAGGTAATGAAGAAACAGATGTATTCCTGATATTTCTTAAATGAACAAAGTGTCAAATGTATCCTTAACTCATTGTAAGAGGTGCTACAGTGTTTTACCGTATATTAAAATAATAAGGAAGCAAAAACATTTAAGGCTTCCAGGGTACAAGAAGAGACAGATATTTTTCTAGCTCATACTAAATGACATTTTCTACTGGGAGGACAGAACTGCTACCGAGCAAGAATGCTAGAAAACTACACAGTAATTGAAATCTCAGAAATGTTAGCATGAAACAGTGGTTTAAATGGCAGTGCTGGTGGGCAATGCAGATGTATTCTGTGCATTGCATGGTACAGACTGATAAGGCTCATCAATGAAGAACAGGATATGTGCAGTATGGGCATTTACTGACGCGGGTGTTTGAATGTTGATGGTGAAGTTGAAAAGACTGGATTGAGAAGCCTGTTTTTTTTACACTAACACCATGATCTCACAAGTCTTTATTCACTTAACAGTGATCTGAAACAATCATCTCTTTCCTATGCATCCTGAAGGAATAATCCCAGTCATATTCTGGTGTAAACTGGCCCTGCTGCATAATGCATGAATCTCATCTTGCATATTTACCAATGCAGGGCTAATCCGGTCCTTCTCACAGGAGAATTTGCCTTTTAGAATGCATTGTTAGCAAGTGAAAGGCAATAGTGTCACTGTCTACTGAATTACACAAAATAAGTTAAAGTTTCCTGTTATTCAGTGACCAATGAAGTAAACGAAGCTAAACTATGGTCCATTGATCTATGATGATGAAGTTTCTGAATCTCACAAACAATAAGCCTCATGACAAATGACATCACCCTATTTTTCTAGGAATCCCACATGTAATTAATGGAAAACCTGTGATTTTAGAGTTCTGAAGTTGACCTCTCGTGTGCTGGTTGCCCATATTGCAGGGTAATTTTTCTTCCCAGTAATCTGGGAAGCGGAAGACTTAAGAAGCAAGAGATTTTGTGAACCTTTTATAGAAACATTGAATTTAATTACAAACAAATGAACGTTGTCTTTTTTCCATGGTTCCTAACGCCAGCACGAGGGTATATGATGCTCAGGCTAAATGATCACCTGTATAGGGACTGAGAGCTGTGGAAAGCCAGGTAACGCGAGAAGCATTCGTCACTGATACAATGTTTGTGCATAAGCCTCCAGGGGAGAGAAAGCTTTAATGATAATGAATACGCGGCGTCTCAAATCACTGAGGTGCCAAAAATGATCCTTTGTCAGAAAACACAAATCACTGAAAATAAAAAAATACAAAGCATGACTATTACCCGATGCCCAGCTATACCTTAAAGCGGATTGCATGATTATTGCTACCCATTATGTGCCGTTTTGTTAAGTCGCTGATTGTAGGCGATATTAATGAGAGGGATGTTCAAAAAAAAAAAAAAAAAGACTGAACAATGACTACACTGATTAACAAAAAAAAGCTATAGGTAGTCAATGAATTTTGTTATAGTAAATGGTCTGACAGTGACAATTAATCTTTAAGGATCAAATCTTTGGTTGATACCTTTTATTGGGCCAGTTGGTACAATCTGTAAGGGGGTGGTGTAAACATACACAATAGAAATTGTATGGTACATTGACATTAATAAATATTATGGATAATTATGAAGCCATTACCACAGCAAAGCACCTCTTTAGTTGTAAAGATTTTTTTTAAAGGATAATATAGTACACATACATTTACACACACACACACTATATCTCGTATTGGCCCAATTATAGGCCGCCCCCCCACACACTTTAAGTCTTTAAAGTGGGGGTGCAGCCTATAAACGTGTTTAAGCACAGGGATGCACAATCCGTATCGCGGACATGCAGTTCCGGGTGCCATTTTTTTTCTTTTTTTTTAGCCCTGCTGCAGGCAAGCAGCAGGGTTAGGATCCTATGTTACAGTCCCCTTAGCCCTCCATTTACATTTACTAGATACATGTAATCATGTATATACAAGTAGATTGACAATACTAAACATATGACAGGGTAGGCACATATAAGATGCCATTTATATACCTTAAGTTTACCAAAGGAGTACAATCCAAGTATAATAAATATTCTTCCCACATGTTGCCAAACTGCTTCTGTGGAAGAAAGCTCTGATGATCCTGAGTGTGGCTAAGGACCACAGGAATGGTAGCCTACAAGACTTATACACTTTTTTTGAACTAAAGAAACACACACACACATATATATATATATATATATGCAGGGTAGGGGCACCTGTTACATTACAGTGTCAAACCCCTGCATGTAAGCAGAGATAAGATAGCTGTGCAGGAATCTGTTAGATTGTCGGGTTTCCAGATTTTTTTTCCCCATTTATTTTTTTTTAACCACACATGCGAAAAGTGGTTAGCAGTTTCCAAATTATGCAAATACGCAAACCAAGATAAAATTAGCCAATCAGTGGCAGGAAAGCACCTCCTTTAAACCAAATGGCAGTGTTTTCATCGCAGGCACACAGGGGTCTAAAAGGTCCAGCACTCACAGAGTTTGCCGAGCCAGTGCTGGAGATGATGGATGGTAAATATATTACGTTTGGTCGCCTGGAAAATAGATTAGGTAAAGGGGTACATGCATATGGGGATCCTGCAGAATCCTCCACACAACGGGACCTCTCGGCTATCTCACAGCATTATATATAATAACAAACACTATAGACTGCGTTACAAGGCAAGCAGGGAGCCATGAAACCCCGTGGCAGGCCCAACACATCAACTATTTATGCACATCTACTACACCAAATCATTAGAATGTTAATGCAGACGCCTACCCTGTGTATGAACAAAAACTGAATCAAAATAATCGTCTGCATGTAAGGCATTCTATGGGGCTCTTATTTTTGTTTGGAAGTCTGCTATTGTCCTGATATATTTCAACAATCATCTGACAGAAGCTTAAAGGAGCACTCCAGCCATCATGTGCACATTATTGCATATGATATCTGTGCATTCCCTTTAAATTGTCATGGTGTTTCCTTTCCAAATACGCATTTGTCTCTTCCCCTCACTCGCTATTTTCTGTGCCGGAGATGTGTTCAGCTGCACTCGATGTACTTACCACCAGTCTGCTGTAGCGCTGCCTCTGTGAATGTTGCAGGCAGAGGTCTATTCAGACCCTCACATGCCTGCGCGAAAAGCTGTCCCACTCTGCAGACCATGGAGGAGGAAGGCAGCTGCAGAGCTACAGCCAGTGCTGGACTGAAGAATTGCTCTGAGTAATCCATTTAACAGATAAGAAGCTGTGAAGAACCAAGTAAGCTAATTGTGTTTGACAAATCCATATTCATTTTAACCCTTGACCACATACAGCTTACTCTTAATTTCATTTTTCTAAATAATGTAACGTATTCAAATAGCATTTGATTTATGGTTTAATACAGTTTATAACTTTTGGGTAGGATTAGGACTAAAATTAAGGCTGCACATGGCCTGTCGGAATCCAGTAACAATCCATACATCGTAGTACATTCATGTACACATATATGATCATGGATCATTTATATAATAATGGTTTGAATAACCAGGTTTCATTTAACCCCATTACCCCGTTCCGTCAACCTAACCCAACAATAGTCCTGAAGGCTAGTTGCAGATGCATTTCATCTGGCTTGCAGAGTCATTAGGCCTAACTAATCCCTCTTAAGACATGTGGACATACTTAATCAGGATTTGCTAGGAGATTGTTTGCTTTGTTTCTGAAAAACAAGTTTAGAATAAAGATTACTTCGTCCTTTCTCTGAGGTGTTCCATATTCAACACAGTACTCAGCATTAAGCCTCTTAAAGGGGACAACTCATGGAAAAAAATTTCTTTCAGCATCAAATAGTGCTGTATACAGTAATGAAGGTTAGAAGAATTATTTTTATTTCTGTTTGTTCCGTCAGACCCGGAGGCTGCCATTGTCAGTCATAACATTTTGGGTCACTTTCCCTGCACAAACACTACAATGAGCCGAGGGTTTATCGCAACGCTAAAGAAATCCTTCTGCTATGTGCATTCATTAGAGTGTCTGGCTGGGTTATTAAGACTGAGCCATGCCATTGCTTACCACGGAACTAATTTCTAATACATAATTTTTTATAAAAACATTTTCTCAGAGTTCCCCTTTTATCACAAGCATTCTATAAGGCAATGGATAACCTCTCACCTACTCAGCACTTACTGTCATGTGAATAGAATCACATGAATGTTCTTTGTATTTGTGATGGCAAGTTCTACCTCCATACTACAGTCTTAGCAGTTTCCTTGTACTCCGCAAGGTATTTGTTTAAATTTTTGTTGCACCCAAGATACCAACTCTGTGGGGTTTATTCACTAAAGAGGGAGATTGAAGTTTCAAATGCCATAAAGGGTCATTAAACTGGTTTTCAGGACCTGAGTACTAGTATGTAGGCTGTAACATATTAGCCCAACAATCCAATGGTCTTAAAATGCCACGTCATATAAACCAATCAGCCATAACATTATGACCACTGATGGGTGAAGTGAATAACATTGCTAATCTTCTTATTGTAGCACCTGTCAGCGGGTGTCATATATTAGTCCAAAAATGAACATTTCACCCTCAAAGTTGATGTGTTAGAAGCGGAGGGGGCAAAGGCTGTAGCTCAAATTGCTGAAAAAGTAAATGCTGGTTCTGAAAAGCATCAGAACATACAGTTCATCACAGTTTGTTGTGTATGGGGCTGCGTAGCCGCAGACAAGTCAGAGTGCCCATGCTGACCCCTGTCCACTGCCGAAAGCTCCTATACTGGGCACATGAGCGTAAGAACTGGACCATGGAGCAATGGAAGAAGGTGGCCTGGTCTGAGGAACCCCGGTTTCTTTAACGTCACGTGGATGGCCGAGTGCTTGTGCATTGCTTACCAGGATGCACTATGCGAAGAAGTCAAGCGGGCATGTACAACCGCTCTAAGCGTTGTTGCACACCATGTACACCCTTTCTTGGACATTGTATTCCCCTTTCAGCAGGATAAGGCACCCTGCCACAAAGCAAAGATGGTTCAGGAATGGTTTGAGGAACACAAAGAGTTAAAGGTGTTGAGTGGGCCTACGAATCCCCCAGTGGGATGTGCTGGATAAACAAGTCTGATCCATATCGGCCCCTCCTCGCAACTTACAGGACAGGATCTGCTAAAGGTGCCAGATACCACAGCACACCTTCACAGGTCTAGCAGAGACCATCCTTCGACTGGTCAGGGCTGTTTTGGCGGCAAAAGAGGGACCTACACAATATTAGGGAGGCGGTCATAAGTTTATCGCTGATCGGTGTATGTGCCAATTAAAATTATTTTGACAGGGGAAAATACTTGACATACAACCGTTACTGATAAAAAGAACCTCATCAGATTACATAGATCATAAGTACAATACACTTCACTTTGTTTCCTCAGCAATGTCACTTTATCTTGTTTAATTCTACTGTCTTTTATAAAGATTAGTAACGAAGGAAAACTGATATGGCCGTTTTGATCGAATAGAGGATGGTCGTTGGAGATATCTTTTATTGAGCCAACACAAAAAAAAGATGCAGTCACAAACATTCAGACGCCCGTTTTTAAATGGTGTCGCTGGAATGCCTCGATCAGGAGGCATCCAGCGACACCAAACACTTACCTCTGGATGGACTGTGACCGCTCCGGAGAGCGGTCACAGCCGCCGCTGCCGGTGATCTTCCCATTAGCAAGATGGCGGCCGCCCTCTAGAGAACTCTGGCTCCACTTGCAGGTTGAATACAGGTACTGCATTCAACCATGCAAGTCAATGGAGCCCAGCTTTCTAATCACAATGTGATTAGGAAAATATTCAATAAATACATAAATAAAAAAATGGAAAAAAAAAAAAAGTGCTAATATTTAAAAATAATTAGGCAGTGATGTCACTAGAGGAACCATCCAGTACCAGCAAAATGTGTAAAAAAAAATATAAAAAAAAGTATTAAAAAAATAAAAATAAAAATAAAGTGTATTATTTTGAGCAAGTGCTAAAATTTCCCAAAAATCTCAACAAAGAGTTAAAATAAAAGCACTTCAAATACCCAAGGGGTGTCTAATATAAAAAAAAAAAATGGCTGATGGGGTAAATTGGAGTGGCCGAGCTCAAAGATAGGGCATAGGTACAGACTGACCAAAATGGAGAGAAAAAAAGCGCACTTCCCAAATGTGGCATTTTAAATCTCAAACAACACGACAAACCCATGCATGTGGGGTATCACTGCACTCAGGAGATGTTCCTGAACACATATTGGGGGGTTGTTTGACAGTGACATATACCAGCATATATCTGTATATCTATAACTAAAATACAATTTGTGTGAAAAAAAAATTACTATTACAGAGTTTGACAAAGTGTAGTTGTATAATGGGTGCATGGAAAGGGTTAAAATAACAGCATTTGAAATACCCTGGGGTGTCTAGTTTTAAAAAATATATGGTTTGACGGGGTTAAATTGAGTTAACCGGCTTCAAAGATGTTCCAAAGAGGAGATGGAGGCAGAATGACCAAATGACCACCTGAATTACGCATGCCCCAAAAGTAGCCTTTTACCAGCCAAACAATCTCACAAACCCATGCATGTGGGGTATCGCTGTACTCAGGAGATGTTCCTGAACACCTGAACTTACCTCGGTCCGTAAGGGGTTTATAGACATAAAGCTATCTTGAATCTAAGGCGAGACCAAGGACGGGTTTTAGTCTGAATTCTTACAGGACAGACTAGATGGGTTAAATAATTCTTATCTGTAGTCATATTTAATGACTCTGTGTAACCTTCCTGGCTGGGAAATACATTTCTGGCATGGAGTTATGTAATAATACTTCTCCATTTTTGATACTGCGTATGATTCACTCTCTAAAGTAAACACCTTATTAACTTTTTTGCATCTCTAAATCAGGAGGTAAGGGTTTTATTGCAAAGGTTTGGGTTTTATTTTAAAAAAAAAAAAAATCCTAAGAACTGTTACAAGGTAACTCAAGTCAATATTAGAAACCGGGTTACACAAAGATTGAAATAAAAAAAAAACTGTTTTTTTTTTTCAAGATCGAGGTAGTCTGACATGAAAAAGAACTGTAGTTTTCACAATGAGATTTCGCTCCTCCGGCTTGTATATGCACTGCAGATAGACTGACAGCTCTTCTGACGAAGAAAGCATTCCTCGTGCTAGAGTACTGAAGCACATATTTGTGTTATAATAGGATTCCTGCTGCAGACAGACTTGGTCACCAAGGGACCTATAATCTACTACATTCCCAGACAATTCAGTATCAAAAAAAATTAGTCACCCCCACTAAAAAAAAAAATGTTTCAACAATACTTACAAGATTGCTGTAGCAGTACAGAATTCTTCTAAATTAATATTTTAGGAATAAAAATGCATCGTTTCTATAGTTTTTTAACTAAATAATTGTGGTAATTGTCCTAAAGTATCTCTGTTCAAGGCAATATATAAACAATTCCATTGATATTTCTTGGTAAATATTTACATTTCAAAATAACAATTATAAAAAAAATACAATAATGCCATCGCATATAACCTACTTTTGAAAATAAACATTTTAATTCACTGTTAAACAGAATCTCTAGAGATCTCTACAGCCTAAGTCATTACAAAGAAGTGTGTTTTGATGACCATAAGAGTGTATTTGTCCAATTATTATAATTCCTAAAAACAAAAGTACGACAACGACAGATCAAGGTGGTTCCATTATCTGATTATCAGTTATCTATAATACCTAAAATGAGTTTATTAAATCAAAACTAAATACAAAACTATGCCTTGTCATGGTTTATTCTTGAATATGCTTTAAATGGCTTAGGGCAACCAAGTGACAGAGGACCATCTAAACCTCAACATCACCATCTAAACCTCAACATCACCATCTAAACCTCAACATCACCATCTAAACCTCAGCTATCCCACCCTTTCCAGGTTTAAATCTGAAGCCAAAACATGGGTTGTAAATGTTTGATGATACACAAAAAGCACCACACACTTTACAACGAGGGCAGCCTGCTTACTATGTGAAAACTGGAGTTCTCAGCCAAGGAAAGTGTTAATAAGCTGTTCCCTCTAGCACTGCAGCTCTTAAATAAATGACAATTTAATTACCTTCCTAAAACTCTACAAAGGACTATTTATATGGGTTTGTTAAGTGTTCAGAATAATCTGAATACTGCAAATCCTGAAAGTTCAAGTCAAGCAAATGATGCCAACTTGTGACATGCACTTATGTACAAAAGGATATTCACTAAAACTGCATCCTTATTCCCAGATCTGTTCACATTACGTCCAAGTAAAACAGACCGAAACGTTAAATCCAGAAGAACAGCAAAACACTGCCACTCAAAGCAGCAGTTTCGCTGTTGAAACTGAGAGGTTGGACATCACATGTATTCTACAGTTCAGAAGCTTCTCAACATGTATTGTTTTGCTGGTGAAGTAGGAGACCACAACCTTGGAGAAGAACAAGGACAAAGGGCTGCACAAACCAAGGCTTTAACTGAGCCCAAAACATGATTCCTCTGAAACCAGGAACCAGATCAAGGCAACTGACTGAGTTCTTCCTGTGTGGGATTGGTCCACAAATGTAATACATATCTTACTGCCAAAAGGTTTTAACTGTTTGGTCTGCTTCCTGGAGGGTTTCTGAAAATAGATGACTGACTGCTTCATTCTCCTAAAGACTAACACCATACAGAGATTAGAACTGCATGCTTTTTAAAACATGATTGATGAACCACCAAGACTTCTTTTTCAAGGAGGCCTGTGAATCGATATATAATATCCAGCATGGTCAACATGGATTCTGATAGAGGCAAGGACCTATACATGCAACACAAACAAGATTTTTTACATAGTTCACTGGGCCTCATCACGCTATAGCATAAAGGCTCAATCCATAGAGATTTCGAATCTTTCACCTAAATAAACCTAAAAGTCCGGTTCTAACACAACAGGGTTGGAGGTCAGATCAAATGAAATAGATGCCAATTCCTTATATGTTAATTGAAAGCACACCATGTTAGCTTGATGAATTTACTAAAATTTGAATGAGGCAGACACGTAACGGAAGCCAGTGATGTATTGGAGTGTAGAACTAAAGAACTTAACATACACACAATAACCAAAAGACAGTATTACAAAAATGACTCTTACTGTTATGGACAGGCCCAGTAAACATTTTAAGAAGAAGAAAAAAAGAAGACACCTAAAAACACCAGCACCCTGATGTGACTTAAAGGACCCCCTGTTGCTCTTTACACTTATAGTCCTTTGTCTGTAAACACATTCCATTACAAGCCACACTTCTGTTCATAAACAGCTGCTTGCCCAGAATCTTTACCATTACAAGTCAGCCCCTTCCCAGCATCCTACAGCAGCCTTTCCAATAGAAAACCCTCTGTAAGTGGTGGTTTTTAATTATTCATAATTATAAATGTCCTACCATATCCACATGGCTTTGACAAGAACAAAGTCTAATTTAACCCAGAATCCACACCCATCCCTAAGCACTCTCTTGTCATGCCCCAAATCATCTCCACGCACCCCAAAGCCCACTACCACCAGCCCTGCCTCTACCGCTACGCACTCCGCTGCCCACCAGCCCTGCCTCTACCGCTGCCCACCAGCCCTGCCTCTACCGCTGCCCACTCTGCTGCCCTCCAGCCCTGCCTCTACCGCTGCCCACTCTGCTGCCCTCCAGCCCTGCCTCTACCGCTGCCCACTCTGCTGCCCACCAGCCCTACCTCTACGCCTGCACACACCGCTGGCCACCAGCCCTACCTCTACCGGTGTGTACTCCGCTGTCCACCAGCCCTACCTCTACCCCTGCGCACTTCGCTGCCCACCATCCCTACCTCTACCCCTGCGCACTTCGCTGCCCACCAGCCCTACCTCTACCCCTGCGCACTTCGCTGCCCACCATCCCTAACCTCTACCCCTGCGCACTTCGCTGCCCACCATCCCTACCTCTACCCCTGCGCACTTCGCTGCCCACCATCCCTACCTCTACCCCTGCGCACTTCGCTGCCCACCAGCCCTACCTCTACACCCTGCTAAGTGGAATCCAGTGCTCCCCTCTCATTACACAAACACATCCCTCTCCTGCCCACCACCTTAACCACGCGTTTTCCACAGTGAATTTCCCCGTAGCTCTGCACAGATTTCTTCCACAAGGTCTCCTAACCCCACACCCCCGCTTGCCCGTGCACCCTGCCCTGTCTGGGACGTCATGGTGGGGGGAGGTTTTTTGCTTGAGGTGGAAGAGCCGAGCCCATACCTGCAGCGTGTCCGTCCCGGGAGCGCAGGACCCGGTGAAACCAAACCTCAGGAGCCAGGAAGTGGGTGCTGTGTTCCCCTCCCCTGCCGGTAGTACCTCCGTCGCTTCTCTGCCCCAGTGACCCTCTCCTTTCCGCCCCAGATTGCTTGGTGTTCAGGGATCGGTGCTGCTCCTTCCCAACAGCCGCCAACCCGGCAGCTCTCACGGCGCGGCAACAATAACAGCAGCCCCCTCCCTCTGCCCAGAGAGACCGCCTCCCGACCAGGCCCGCCCCGGGACCTGCTCACTCTGCCGCTAACTCACAACAGTCATGGGGCTGGTAGGGGGCAGCGTGTTCACATACATGGGCACAAGACTGGCAGTGCGTCCACATACATAGGCTCAATACTAGCAGGATGTTCACACACACTGGGCTAGCAAAGTACGCACATACATAAAGCACAGGCCTGTCCGATATACAGGGCTGGCAAGGTACTTATATACATAGGCACACAGATACAGGGCTGGCAAAGTACATGTATACATAGGCACACATTCAGACACAGGGCTGGCACTGGCAGGGTACCCACATAAGCGCATAGGGTGCACACATACAAACCAGCAAGATACACACACATACAACTGAAATGTAACACGGCGACACATAGAAGTGACATGGCACACCGCAGTAGGTACTGGGGTCAGGTAAAGCAAAGCACAGAGTGCAGCATTGCATCCAGAGCAGTATACAATCCATGCAGGGCATGCTTTGTTAAGGGGGCAACCTGTATGAAGAACACCCTGTGGTATGATTGTACGAAGGCAGGGCCAAGAGAGGGCATCACTCTGATGTTAGCTCATCCACCTCTCCAGGAAAATAATTATGTATAAACAGGCAGACAAGTAATGCACAGATTCAAAGGCTCATAATATTATACATTGTACAGGCAGGCACTTGATGATGCTGACATAATGGGGTAAAAGTAACAGAAAAAAACTGAACGGTGTGAAAGTGGGGTCAATTACAGACAAATATACAATACAAAAGGCAAACACATTTACAAATACAAATGCATACGTGATTCGTGCTTTGATATTTAAATAGTAAACATCTACTATATCTGTTGGTATGTGTTCTGTGAAAACTGTCAATCATGAGGTTCCGATGTATATAGGCAATCATTTAGAAACCTTTCAGCACAGTATTGTGTAGATTTCATTTTGCAAATAGTGCTAACTTTTACTGCCTGCGGCTCTTCTTACCTCAGTCTGCTAAAAAAATCCTTAACATACCGCAATGGCCAAAGTAGTATGTGTGGGTGTTAGTGACCCTCAGGAAACTGAAGTTAATGAAGATAAGGGAAAATATTTACAAGGATTTGCAAGAAATACCGCAGTCAGGGACAGAATTATATCACTTACCCCTTAGGCACAAAGACCATTTAGAGAGTTGACAAGAGGTGTGGTTCCAACTTATTTCACTATATTTTGAAGGGCCAGCTCCACTGAACTGCCTCTCCAGGGATATATTGCCGTGAACTGCATAAAAGTTGAATATATTGTATAGATATAGATTTTCTCATTGGATTATGGATTTTACATGGCCAGCCAAGTCCATCAGGATGGAAATGAATAGTGAAATTAGGGAGTTGAAATAGAACTCTCCAGCATACTTTCCTGAAGTTCTCCCTTTACTAAGTAATCCTCTTTGCAGCGATCAGTGGTGTACTTGGGGGGGGTTCGGTCCATCTCGGTTGCCTCTCATCATGGGGGTGCAACACAGAGGTCCCAAGTTTCCCGGAAATTCCCTTTTAATGTTTCCCTACCATCTCCAACGACCCCTCCGGTGTCCCCATCTCTTTCTTGCAAGTCTGCTTCTTTTCCTTTTCTTTTTGTTTGGTCTTCTTCCGCTTCTACCCAATTCTTCTTTCTTTTGTGTCCTTCTCCGTGAACCAGACCTCCCTGAGCTCTTCCGCAAAAGGGCAGAGCCTCAGGGCACACTCTCTCCCCGATTAGAGGAATGGAGGAGACGCTTCCTGTGGCCCTGCCTTTTTTGCAGAAGTACTCCTAGAGGACAGAATAATGCAGACAGAGAAACAGAGGTACAGAAACGCTTCTCGTATTCCTCAGATTTATCCTCAGTTTTAGTGTTGCTGTTTATTGAAAATAAACAAGCGGTAGTATGGAGTTAAAAAGATATACGTAAACACACAGTAAAAACCTGTTACTTATGTCTGCTTGAGGCTTTGACTGTACACAGTGGTGTCGACATGGACATGACACAGATGATGGAATACATGGTTGGCAGATCTACACTGGCCTGATGCTGCCTCATCTATCCTGCCTAGTCCTATATATGATTTACTCCAAGGATGTAATAGAGAATAAAAACACACGTCGAAACTGAACTTCAGAGGACTTGCTTTAGGCCAGTATTTAGTAATATAGATCATGACTTGAATGGGTAATAGTAGTTAATGTAGCTGCACGTTTGCAATTTATAGAACAGATCCAGTATTACTGCATGCGGCCTTTTCAGTTTCTGCTTTCAGATTTGGAACAGTGTAACTAGATTTTGGTGCTAAGAGAAATCAGATTGGGAGTAAAATACATTATTTGTATAGAACGTAGAAAATCCTACAGCCACCACTTCTTCATGTTACCCCTAGTATACATTTCAATAAAATACATTTTGCCATTATATGTTTTTAATTCCGCCATAATTTGAATAGTTTAAATTAAAAGTGAATACATTGTACCTTTTGAGTATAATTTGTGTGTATTCAGGGCTGGCCCAAGACATATATCACTATATACTGAGGCAAACATAGACGGGGGTACAGCATAACACCTATCACTATATACTGAGGCATGCACTGAGGTTGGTACAGCATAATCCCTATCACTATACATTGAGCCAAACATTGACAATAATGCAGCATAACTCCTATCACTATATACTATGCCAAACTTTGGATGCACCGAAATGAAAATTCTGGGCTGAAACCGAAAATTCTGCATTCACTTGGCCGAAACCGAAAATGACTCCTCCACCTTTAAAAAAAACAAAAAACACTTTTAATAAAAGTAACACACCAAAATTAGACATAAAATTTAACAGCAATATATATATATATATATATACACCAAAATTGGACAGAAAGGGGTGTGTCTAACTCTGACCTCTGTCTTTGGACCTCTTCTGGTGCAGTGGGTTTTGGTGCGTTGTTTGGGTCCTGGCCTGCCAGCTGGGTGCTGTCCAGCGCTACTCGCAATTTGGCTTTTTTGGAGTTGTTCTGTATTGTTGTGGCGGTTGTGGTTTGGGGTTCTTTCCTTCAGAATAGGAAAGTTACTTTTTGGTGTGACAACCTTGCGGTTGTGCAGGTGATTAATAATATTTCATCTTCGTCTCCTCCAGTTATTTCTATGCTGCGGCAGTTGGTTCTCTACTGTCTTGACCTGAATCTGTGGGTGCGGGCTGCGCTTGTTCCTGGGGTTGAGAATAACATTGCTCATTCCTCGGCAGAAATGGGATTGTTATTGGCAGTTGGCCCCTGAAGCAGATGCGCAGGCTACGGGTTATCCAGATTGGGTCTGGATGATGAAAGGAGACATGCCTTGACTTTAATACATCGGTCCATGGTGCCTTCAACATGGTCCGCGTACGAGAAAGTCTGGTCGGAGTGGCACGGCTTTCTGGAGTCAGTTGGAAACCCAGTGTCCCATGAGGTTAGGAGATCAGTCCTGTTGTGGTTCATTGGGCAAATGTTTGCAGAAAGGGTTTCGGCCCAGCACTGAACCGGAGGATGGCAGCTTTGGCTTCCTTCTTTAAATTTGCGCACTAAGGAATTCCTGGTTAAGCAGGCCTTGCATGGCTATTGCAAAGGTTTCTGTCAGGTTGATCGCCGTCGCCCTGTCTCTTTTGCTCTGTTGTCTAGGATAGTGGGGATATTGCTGTATATTTGCAAGTCCTCCTTTGAGGTGTCATCGTTTTCTGTGGCATTTATTTGGGTATTTTTGGGGGCTTTCCACATCGGCAAATTGGTTAGCCCTACTAGGGACCGTTGTGGTGGGCTTATGCTGTCGGATGTGAGGTGTTCGGATGATTCTGTGGATATTGCTATCCGTCGATCAGAGACGTATCAACGGGGGAAAAGTTTGAGGGTGTCATTGCTATCCTTTCCTGGTTCCGCGGTATGCCCGGTGAATACTTTCAAGGTATTTCTGGCTGTGAGGTCTGCTGGTGTGCATTCGCTGTTGGTCCATTCTGATTCCCTCTCCCGCTATCAGTTTGTTGTGGTTTTTAAGAGGTGCACCTTGGTCCCTCCCCAGCGGACTATGGCACTCACTCCTTTCGCATTGAGGCCGCTACCCAGGCTGCTAGATGGGGTTTGTCAGATTCGATCGTGCATCACATCGGGTGCTGGGAATCAACTTCTTCCAAAAACACGTAAAGACTACAACATGAAACAAAATTATGCTGACTATATTGCACAAAATAATTGGATGCATGTGTTTGTGGTTGTATTCATTTAATTTTGTCTCCTTTTAGGTCTCTCTTGTTATCAAGTTTGGATCCTCGGGCACTCATTTGTAGAACGGGCTACTCATCAGGCCTCCATCTGGAGCATGGGCGAGCAACTTGGTTTCCACCCTTCACAGTTTCACATCCGCTGGATGGGTGTACGGGGTTTATGTTGGTCGAGGTTGTCGGACCAGATTTCCCGTGCTGTTCTTTCTGTCGGGCCCCCTCAGGTCTTGTTCCTTCATCTTGGGGGTAATGACCTTTGCTCTGTTCCCCTCTGGGATCTGTTGCCCATGATGAGGGCTGATATTCTCTCACTCCTACATCAGTTTCCCGGGCCTCATTTTGGTCTGGTCCAATGTGGTGTCTAGGCTGTGTTGGTGTGGGGGCCTATTCTCCTCATGGTGTGGAGAGGGCTCGTCTTAAGTTGAACAGTACTATTTCCTGGTTTGTCACATATCACGGCAGTTTGGTGGTCCATCACCCCGACCTAGATGGGTGTGATGCCTACCTTTTTTCGTAGGGATGGTGTTTATCTCACTTCCATTGGGCTGGATTTATGGAACCTGTCGGTTCAGACATGTGTGGAGAGGACCTTGGCAGTGTGGGGTCACCAATAACATGCAAGCGGTTGCACATATAGGTTGTGGCAGGGGGTCCATATCGCTTTTGCTACCATGCAGGGAGGACGCTGGTAAGCACTCTTAACATCATTTACACCTGCGCCAGCATTCCCAGGTGATCCCGTCCTAGTGAGCTAGGGCGTTAATTGTTTAAGCACTTTAATATGATGTTTTTAGCTGGGGCTAATTGCGGGATATTAATATATGTTTAAAGTTTACGTTTATGTTTGTCGCAGGTGTTTTAATAAAATCTGTGACCATTTTAAAATCCAGCAGGTCTCCTTGTCTTTATTGGGTAATTGATGATCGGCCATGCCCATGTCATGTATACACCACTGAACCACAATGTCATATAAGTCATCATAGTTATAATTAATTTTGGGTCTAATAACCCATTTCTACCCTACCATCTCAAACTCTTATTTTTCAAAGGGACATAACGCTGTAGTTTTTCTCCAAACCACAGCTTCTCATGCATATTCTATATGGTCAATTTATTTTAATCATTTTCTGTATATTTAGGGGTTATGTAGACTTAAGTTCCTTCTTTAAATTCACTGTAGTAATTAATTAATTTCTTAGTAATTACAGTATTGGCACGGATATAGGCCGCACCCGAATATAGGCCGCACCCTTAAAGTTAGGTGCTTTTTTAAGGAAAACATTTTCTTAGTTAAAAAAAACGTAGAATAGATATGCTGCCACTCTGCCCTCCACCCGATATATACAGCCACTCTGCCCTCCACCCGATATATACTGCCACTCTGCCCCCCCCAGATACGCTGCCACTCTGCCCCCAAGATGTGCCCCCCCCACGACTTACCAAAGCAGACTCCCGTGTGTCTTGCGGGGCCGGCAGGGGACACCTACGCAATACGCGTAGACAACTTCCGGTGCCGGCACTTCCGCCGGCACGGGAGATTGTCTAAGCGCATCGTGCAGACGTTCACCGTAAACGACCTCCGCTGTCGGCATGTCACGATGTGCTTTAACAATCTCCCTTGCCGGGAATCCCCTCGTGGGAACTCCCGGCAAGGGAGATTGTTAAAGCACATTGTGCAGATGTGCCGGCAGCGGAGGTCGTTCACGCTCATCGCTGCTGCCGGTGAACGTCTGCACGATGCGCCTAGACAATCTCCTGTGCCGGCACTCCCCCCCTGAAAAGTGCCGACAGGGGAGGCTGTCAGAGCGTATCGGAGAGTAGGATACGGGTCCCCTGCACCGCTGCATGGGATCTGTATCCTAACCCTGCTGCCTGCCCGGAGCCCGGAACTGCATGTCCCGGGCGTCAGGCGCTAGACCCTGAATACAGGCCGCACCCCCACTTTAAAGACTTAAAGTGGGGGAAAAAGTGCGGCCTATATTCGGGCCAATACGGTAATTGTAGTAATCTTTGTGGCAGTTACACACAGGGCCAGCCTGGGGCGAATTTTAAAATGCCGCCCCCCCCTCTTATCTACCCTTCCTGTCCATCCGTCCCTGTCGCCCCCCCGAATATCCTCTCCCCCTCCCCCTTGTACTTACCTTTCAGCAGTCCTGCGGCGAGTCTCCCTGTTCGGTCTCGGTGCCGGCTTGTAATGCTGAGTGCCGGAAATGAGGTAATCTTCTGGCACTCAGCATTACAAGGCGGCACCGAGACCGTACAGGGAGACTCGCCGCAGAGGAGAGAGAGAGAGGGGCGCCGAGCGGGTACTGACAGCTTGGTAAGCGAAAACCACTAGGCGCCCCTTTCTCTGTCTTTCGCTTTAAAAAAAAAAGGGCTTGGGGCGGCAAAGTGCCGCCCTTCAAAAGTGCCGCCTGGAGCTGTTCCCCCACCCGGCTCCATCGTCGGGCCGGCCCTGGTTAAACAAGTTATAAGATTGTGGAGTAGTTACACAAATTACTCCATATGTTATAAGGATTGGATATTGATGACCGTTAAACTGAAACTCTCCCAATAACCCCCCAATTGAGCATAAAGACCATAAATATAAAATAACAATACACTGATGGTTTTTTCAGGATTATTAATTAGCATAAGCCTCAAATAACCATTTCCCCCTGTGAAAAACCTAAGCTCCTGTAACAACCATCTGACCTCTGATGCTCTATGAGGGAAGGACTAAATAAGCTTTGTCATAAAGCAGTCAATGGCATGGCCAATAGGTAGAAGTCATATGCGCAGCCAGTGATGTTTCGTGGCCTAGGGTGGCAGGTCCAAAAGGGGCAGCAAATCCCCCTGCTATAAAACCAGAGGGCAGATCACTCTAATGTGTGATCAAGCTGCCTAGTGTCCTCCTGCAAAACAGGACAGTTACAAGGTTGATCTTTGATCTCCTCAACCGGCCCATTTACACTGTAGAGGCTGTAATGGCTCAACACAGCTTCCATAGACTGCATTAAGACACAGCGTGCTGGATTTGACCTCATATCCCTTTGTGTCTTTTAATGCATTGAGGATGCATTGGCTTTCTTTTGCCAATGAACTTAACCCCACCCTGTGAATGTCTACATGAAGCAACTTAACGGGGGAAAGAACGTATTCAGAATAATTACGCAAATAACATTCCCTGTTATATGCACCCAAGGTCAGTCTACATATACATTTCTTATTGTGATTTGTTAGCACAATAACACAAGTGTACACAGTATACAGAACTGTAAAAAGGTAAGACTTGGGAAAAGTGATAAATCTGTCTTGATATCAAAATCATTTTTTTCCATTTGGGCCCTGTTTAAATGTTTAATTTTAAGTTATATAAGGCTATTGTTTCTTGCAGTGTTCTTTTAAACTGCTAAGTATGATCTCAGCTCAACATTAGTTTGCCCAAGGGAATCTTCCACACCCTAAGTCAAATTCTATATAGTTGAACTAATAATATTTCTGCAATGTTTACTTGCATTTTAATGCTACACAAAGTATCAGGAATTATATTAATATTATATTAATGAATGTTGTCTTAAAGCATAGGCGGGTATAGTCAAGTATTTTTTTTTATAAATGGTGGTCTTTGTTAAAATCAAAAACATTCAGCGTTTAATAGTATAAGCTTTAGAAATGTGCATGTGGCTACAAAGTCACACCCAGTATCATTGGATTTCATCCCCAGGGTTATTTGAAATTACATACTGTAATTTGAGCTCCCCTGACGCCTTCTCTTGCTTCTCTGGTTTAATGCAATTTCACATTAACCTAGGATGAACGTTTTCTAGCCATTGAAGAGAGCACTGCTTGCAAGCCTCGGTAGAAAGGGCTGCCATAAGAAACTGCCCAGGTTATGAAATGAAAGAATGGGTTTATTAGGATCAGAGAAGGATTGTTAAGGCATAGAAGGTTACATTTGAGCAAGAAAGTAATGCCTAGTGCAGTAATGACAAATTCTCTACTTTAAGGCTATAAAAGCAAAACAAAGCATAGATTTGTAATTGTATACATCCAAAAGATTCATATAATTCATATAGCTGTTTTCTAGTACCATGCTAAATTGAATTGTACATAGCCATGTTGATGTGCTGCCCAAATTAAATTTGATTTTAAATAAGACATGGACAGTACTCAAGGGCACATCAGGTATTCACCACACTACTTCAGGTACTAAGATGTTTAAAAACAGTTTCAGGAAGAATTGTACGCCACCCATGGCTGCTTTAAATGACTTAGTTATATTGAACCTAATCAATATTTCTTTCCAGCAGAGGGAGCCTTTCATTTTACTGTTGTATTATAGAATATATTTTCTAGTTTATTGGTGTTCTTTTAATTTAGTTATCGACTTGTGCTACAGCTACATCTTTATTTGAAAGCAATGAAATCAACTGAGAGGTTTTAACATTAAATGTTAAGAAAACAGCCTTGTAGAGATTATATAGATTAAACCAAGGAACGGAAATAACTGAGATTAAGTGAATCTATTTTAAACAATACATTTGTAAATAGAAATTTCCAGTGTTTTCTGAGAAAACAGTTGCTGTTCATAATGTCATGGTGTATTTCTACTCACATTTCAACTGTATTTTAGAAGCAACCAGTCTAGTGTTATAACCATTTGATGCAGTGTGCAATACCTCTATGCGATTGTGACCTAGGGGTATTATAACAAACCTCTGCCTATTTATTTTTCAAACATATCACAATTTAAGCAAAAGCAGATCACAAATGTTTCAGATTAGGTTAATTGGTAGGCAGCCTTGTGTTTACAGAAGAGATGGTACTATTGTAAAGTCTCAAAATCGAAATTACAGTTATGTCTTCGGAAAGTCGTTTTTCTGGGGCACTGCATCACCAAAGGCTGCAAACATATTACCATGGCAAGAAAAAAGGCTTTACGACATGAAAAAACACCTACATACAGTGAAGGAAAAAATTATTTGATCCCCTGCTGATTTTGTATGTTTGCCCACTGACAAAGACATGATCAGTTTATAAAACAGTGAAAGGCAGAATAACTACAAAAAAAATCTAGACTGATGTGATACACAGACCCCCACAAAGCTCTTGTATTTAAGCTAATATGCTTGATATCTAATTTTGTTTTACTAATTTTCTTATAATTGAGCCGGAGACAGGGCCGGCCTTAGGGGTGTGTGAGCTGTGCGGCTGCACATGACACCATGGCAGCAGGGACGCCAGGTGGCAGGGAGAGAAGGAGAGAAATGGGCGGCGAGTGGTCGCACATGAAAAAGTTTTTAGCAACCGCTCGGCCCCCTTTGTCTCTTCTGCCCTGACTGCAGTGGTGGAAGCTCGAGGCCTTGGTCATGTGCGGCGCTTCATGATGAGAGCCAGAATATGATGTCATTTCCTGACGCTCAGATGTGAAGCTGCGCACGCCGCAGCAGGACAGCGATACTAAGGCCTCACGCTCCCACCACAGGACTTCACCAGGGTAAGTGAACTGCAAAGGGGGGGTAGATAGTAAGAAGGGAGAGGGGGTAGATAAATTAATGTGTGGATAAATTGTGTGAATGAGAGAGAATTAATGAATTAAGGTGTGGATGAATTGTGTGAATGAATTAGAGAAGGAATGACTTAATGTGTGGATGAATGGTGAGAATGAATTGTGAGAATGCATTAATGAATATGTGTAAATGATTTGTGTGAGTGAAAGAATGAATAATTGTGTGAAGGAATTGTATAAATGACAGAGTGAATGAGTGAGTGTATAAGTGTTTTGTGTGCATCAGAGATGTATAAGTGATTTGGGGAAAGGCAAAGATGGCACAAGCAGGGTGTTTGAGCTTTGGGGACAAGATGGCACAGGCAGGGTATTTATGGGACAAAGATGACATAGGGCGGTGTAACGTTTCACCCTTCGCTGTCTGGACTTGTTTAAACTTTGTGCTGCTCATTTTCATTCCGACCACTAGTGGCCACCCTTGTCACTCTGAACCACTCTGAGTGCTTATCATGTCCAGCTGCACTCAGACCTGATTGCCATGTTCAGGTGCCCCTTGTTTCCCGGTTATCACAGCCTTTATAAACCTGCCCAGCCCTTCAGTCTGGGCCTTGACATTAACGTTATAGGACTGCCTGTTTTGGTTCCTGAGCTGTTCCTGAGTTGCGGCCAGTGCCCCCCAAGTGGGCAATCTGCGTGGTGGCCCCATCCAGAGGGCTTCCTGCCGTGTATGCCCCATCCAGAGGGCTTCCAGCCAAGAGACTTTCCATATATATGTTGTTGTACCATCATCTGCAATACAGATATTAACTGCATATCCTGTGGTTTATTTCCTGCGCCTGTCTGAAACAACCCCAAGCCATCATGCATTGTGGGGTACAGATAGAGCCACTTGTATCCCCTGCACCTGGGCTCCTATCAGACCTGTTCACCCGGTCCGTGACAGGTGGGCTGTTTGAGGACAAAGATGTCTTATGATGGGCTGTTTGGGGAAAAAAATGGCTCACGCTGGGCAGTTTAGGGACAAAAATGGCTCAGGCTGGGCTGTAATTTGTGTGTGTGTGTAATCTGGGTGCTGGTCAAGTTCTATGTGGACACCAGGGCTTACTTTTGGGTGTGCAACCTGTGATGTATGTCTGTAATTTAGGTTTTTTAATCTATACCTTTGATGCTGAGTTTTTATGTGATTTCCAGTTGATCTATACCTGCAAAGCGGGATTTGTGTGTTATTTATGTATACCTGGGTTTGTATAGTTTATGTAGTTGATCTATACCCGCATTGCTGTTTCCATGTGTTGGATATTTGATCTGTACCTTCATTGCTGAGTTTACATGTGAACCCCAGTTGATCTATACCTGCAAAGCTGGGTTTGTGTGTTATTCTGTTGGACTATACCTGCAATGCTATACATGCAAGCAGGCCCGGACTGGGACAAAAAATAGGCCCAGCCATTTAAGACTGAGCAGCCCATTTTTATTTATTTATTTATTGTTAAAGCCCACCCTTCATGTACCATCTTTGCATTTCCCCAAATCACTTAAACATTCATGATAGGCACAAACACTTACTCACTCATTCACACAAATCATTAACACATATTCATTAATGCAGTCTCACAAATCATTCAAGCAATTTATCTACACATGAATTCATTAATTCTCATACGCATTCACACAATTCATCCACACATTTATTCATTCATTCTTGTATGCATTCACACTACCCCCTCTCCCCATCCCCTTCTTATATGCCCCTTCTAACTATGTTCCCCCTTTTCACTATGTACCCCCTTCCCCATTTCTCAATATGTACCCCCTCTCACTATCTATCCCCTCTACCCCTTTCTATCTTACCCCTCTCCCCCTTCTCACTGCACCCCCATCCCTTACCCTACTTACCTTGTTGCCAGAGTAAGCAGCAACTGCGACCGGGTCCGCCACTCTAGGGGGCCGGGCAGCCCCCACCAGGGTGCGCGGCCGCACAGGGATTAAATTAAAACGTCTGGGTTTTTTTGTTTTATTTTTACTTTATTTAACATCCTCCATGTTAAATAAAGTAAACAAAAAAAAAAACAACCCGATGTTTTAATTTAAGCCCTGTGCGGCTGCACACCCCTAAGGCCGGCCCTGGTTGGGGCTGCCCGGCCCCCTAGAGTGGCGGACCCGGTCGCAGTTGCTGCGGGCTTAAGGGGCAGGTGCCCCTTATGCCCTGCGTTAATGCGGCCGCATAGGCCCAGTCAGTCCAGTCCTGACTGAGCCTATTTTAAGGTAGGGGCCTGGAGCTGCAGCTCCATCAGCCCCTATGTCAATCCGGCCCTGGACCACCCGGCCCACCGGCAAAATGCCCGGTGTGCCCGATGGCCAGTCCGGGCCTGCATGCAAGTGCTGTTTACATGTGTTGTTTATTTGATCTATACCTGAACTACACAGAGGAAGGAGAAGAGGGGTGTGGCATAGTGAATGAGCAGACAAAGGGACTCTGGGGAGGATTACGGGGGAGAGGACCTTTCAAAGTCATGGTAGAGTCGGAAGGAGGGAAGACTGCACTGATGCTCACAGTCTTCCCCTAATCTGCAGTAAGTGTGGCAAATATTTTTTTTTGGTGTGGGAGCGGAGGGAGTGATTACATGCTAGGGTGTGTGGAGGGAGTGCAAAGGAAATAATTGCCTAGGGTCTAATTATTTCAATATTTAAAGGAAAACATTTTTGTTACAAAGATTGTTTTTTTTCCCCTATATTTATTGTATTTAAGGTACATTATTGTTACCAGTGTTTCCAATTATATATTATTGTACTTGTTTGCACTTGCACATAAATAATCCCTAATTAAAACTAGTTGTTTTTTCCCTTTCTTTTTTGTCGAGGGGGGCGCCAGAGAACTAGTCTGCACAGGGCACCTGAACACCTAAGGCCGGCCCTGGCCTGAGAGCTCTGAAATCAGGATGTTAAATTATACTGTATACATGTACACTAATTGACAAGGTATTTTCTAAGCGTATACATGAGGACAGCTGTCACTGACCCTCTACATTTTTAAAAGGGGCTTAATGGCAGATTGTATGTCTGACAGACCACAATATTCTCAAGTTATGCAGGAGACAATTATTCCTTTCTACTGAGAACTGTTTCAGGCCTTTGGACCCGTTAAGGGAAATAATGAAACATGACACAGGAAGCAATTTACCCCCAGTTGAAATTCGAGGATAATAATAATAATAATAATCCCAAATTCTATAGAATGTATGTTGCAACCACTCTTATTATGTCTGTAGCTGTGATTGTAATGTACAGTACACAATATGGACAAAAGTATTGAGACACCTCACCATTACACCAACATGGACTTTTACGACATTTCATTCTAAATACATAGACATTAATATGTAGTTGGCCCCCCCTTTGCAGCTATAACTGCTTCCACTCTTCTGGGAAGGGTTTACACAACATTCTGGAGTGTTTCTGTAGGTATTTTTGCCTATTCATCCAGTAGCGCATTTGTGAGCTTGATTTCCAAGATCATACATTTTAAAATTCAGTAAACTTAATAAATCCATGCAATACAAATGACTCTAACTATAATATATTCTTTAGAATCCCTCCTGATCTTTTGAGAGTGGGAACCGTCTCAGTGAGCTTCTCCTGTAAGGATCGCTGAGCTTGTTCTGCTTGATGCATAGTTAATGTGGAAAGTTCTCTTCATCTTACCAATTTAACTATTCATTATGCAGTGCAAGTGCAGCCCTAGAGGCATTTACTGGGGTTAACCTTTTATAATGAATAGTGTAGCAAAATGTTCAACCCTCCCACAAACCCTCAATGAAAACTCCACGAATGGGCCTTTTCAGAAAAGAGTGAGTTTGCAGGAGAGTTTATCATGTTAACTCCCTGATATCGCTGTCCGTTATCAAGAACTTCAACTGCAAAAAAGGCTGTGCTGGCCCCTTGTAATACATAGTTAAATCAGTACGGAGAGTTTTAAGTAAGCTCCCTCATTGAGAATAATGAAGATGGATTTGCGGAATAAGAAAATAGTTTTTGCACCTCTCTTTCTCTGCGAATCTGTCTGCATTATTCTGGCATCTCAGAGTACTTCTGCAAAAGGGTGCAGCTGTGGGGTCAGCCTCTCCCCCATTCCTCCAATCTGGGATCCAGTGTACCCGGAGGGTCTGCCCCTTGGTGGAAGTGCTTGGGGAGAATTGGTTCATGGAGAAACTGATGGATAAAGAAGACAGAAAACAGGAGAACAAGAAGAGGCAAGAGAAGAAATGGAGCTACGAGAAAGGACCTAGGGACATGGAAGCAGTCTGCAGAGAAGGTAGAGAGATATTGAGAGATAGGGAATTTCCAGATGACTTTGGACCTCTGTGAGCCAATGTGCCATCCCCTAATGCAGGGGTGTCCAAGTTTTTTCTGCAGTGGGCCACTTCATCAGAATTGTATACGTGTGCACTCATTTTTCACTGCGTGAAAATATGGCCTCTAATAAGATATGCAGATTAAAATAAAGTAAATGACACAAAACCTTTACTTTTCCTCTCACTGATTTCTGGGCCTAGAAAGTTTTGTGACTACAAATTCAGGATTCTGGATAAGTTAAAATGAAATAGTTCTATTTATTTTAGGGATACACCGAAATGAAAATTTTGGACCAAAACCGAAAATTCCGGGTTCACTTAGCCAAAACTGAAAATGACCCCCCCACCACATACTTTTAATAAAAGTAAGTTGCACACCAAAATTGTACAAAAAATATATATATTATGATTGTTAACAGCAATCTCAGGCATACCCAGATTCCAGTATGTACTGGTTGGCTGGGCATTGTACCAGTAATTTTTGTTCAATTTTAGTGTGTAACCACACTTTTATTAAAAGTAACACACCACAATTGGACAAAAAAAAAAACAGCAAACACACTCTTTTCATACCCAGGCAACCAGTAAATGCTGGAACCTAGGCATGATGGGACTGTGATTGCTGTAAGCAGATTGCTGTTAGCAATCACACTCCTATCATGCCAAGTCAGCCAGTACATGCTGGTACAGGGTGGCTGTAAGTGCAGACCCCATACTGCTGGCAGCATCAATACATAAGGGGGGCAGCTAGCCAGGTTTCAGCATGTACTGGCTGACTTGGCATGATAGGAGTGTAATTGCTAACAGCAAACACACTCTTTTTATACCCAGGCAACCAGTAAATGCTGGAACCTGATGATGGGACTGTGATTGCTGTTAGCAGATTGATGTTAGCAATCACACTCCTATCATGCCAAGTCAGCCAGTACATGCTGGTACAGAGTGGCTGTAAGTGCAGACCCCATACTGCTGGCAGCATCAATACACAAGGGGGGCAGCTAGCCAGGTTTCAGCATGTACTGGCTGACTTAGCATTATAGGAGTGTGATTGCTAACAGCAATCACAGTCCCATCATGCCTAGGTTCCAGCACTTACACATCCATGCTATCACACACACACACTCATTCATTCATATACTCGTTCATTCCCACATTCATTCCCTCACAGGCATACTCATTCAAACAACCTCCCCCACCCCCTTACCTACTACAGCTCTTGATGCCGCTCACAGACTTCAGCAGGGGGCGCGGCCTCCCTCGTTCTCCCCACGGAGGAAGCAGGACTGGAGCAGAAAATAGACCCTCCCACAAGTAAGCGGCAGGGCTTGTGATCCTGGCTGCCGATCTCACGCGGGCCGCATTTGGCCCGCGGGCCGCATGTTGGACGCCCCTGCCCTAATGAGTGGCACCTGGGAAAGACAGCCCTCTGTCCCCCTAAGTATGTTACTGGACCAGCAGTATATTGCAACTAGGTGGCAACCTAGTCAATGGAATTTTTTGTACATGGTTAAAATAAATACATGTAATGATTTTCCATTCTGTGCAGGCGACATGTCCGAGTAAGATATGTTGAGAGGTACAGACATCAAAGCAAGGATAGGCATGACAAATCAATGCACGCGTAAACAATATTATTTTATGACTGTTTGTGCCAGGTAAAGTCAAATTAGAATAGAAGCAAGGCCACAAGTCATACTGCAAATTCAAAATACATTAAACCCGTTTTTGGTGCAGGTTACACGCAACAACTTTAAGGTTGTCATGTAAGAAAGACACAAGGTCAGTTTGAGGTTATACAGGTGAATAAGTCACTATAGAACTACTTTTCCATCTTCTTCCAGGGAATTCACCTAAAATCCAGGCAATCACATGTCATAGTTAAATGTAACTTACAAGTTTTGTGCTCTTTGTCTTACACAAATTGTTCCATTGTAAAGCGCTATTAACACTGCAGACAAAGATATTAATAATGTTAATTGATGTCGACTGGAAACTTAAATACCACCCAAAGTGTTTAGGTAGAATTTTTAATGCATACCTCCCAACAGTCCTGTTTTTTTGTCTTGTGTCTTTTGTATGCTGGTTGGTATTATTCTCTGATCTCCCCTTACATTTCCAGGAAACTGTAAAATCAGTCTTTCCAATTCCGTCCACTTTTGTGGGCACGTCTGTCATTGGCTCTGCTCCTCTCCACTTCTTGCCACACATCCCAACACAGGTGTCTGAGTTTGGACACTTGAAATGTTGGAAGTATGTCAAATGGATGCTGCATGGCCATACTAGTTGAGGACACTGAAATAACTGAAACAAGAACCTTCATGGATCGCCAACCAATCTATACTGCATACGATTCCAAAATATAAATCAGGACTACACTATTTTATTTATACACAAAAGCACATGTGAATACGTGTGATTTACACTTATTTGGTACGCTTAGTAAAGTTAATTAGTAGACGTTAACCCTACATATATATATATATTTAGGCGATAACTACTGATTCTTTTCTGGTTAGTGGTATTGTATAATAAAAGTGCCTAGAAATCTGTAATAATATTCTATGGCATTTTTATATCAAGCCTGTCTGATTTATATGTACCTCTTCCTACGCGGAGTACTATGGCTGTTTATGTTACGCTCTAACGAGCAATTCTTGCTGTTCTTTTGGCTTTCTAAGGTGATTTTTAGCATTTTATGGGAATGTCTGCGGTATACAGGGTAAACGTGATATGTTTTTTATAATGATACTTGAGATCAACTTTTGCTTTTTAGATACTGTTCATTTTTTTGTGCCTTCTTCATCAATTTGTGAATTTTCATTGTCTGTCTAATAATATTGTTATTTTTACATTCAGATCCCTCCCTTTCAAAAATTTCAATATTTCCAATAGCTGTTTGGTTTCTTGTTTTAGATCTTTAAAGATACAGTTAAGTGTTTCTTTAGACCAAACGTAAGAACCAAGCAACTTTCCAGCTGTTGATGAATTACAGCTCCCATTATTTTCTACCATTGTCTGGCTTCATTAGTGGATCTGCGCTTTAATAAATGCTTCTAGTTAGTTAGCCCTGCTGTATAGAGTAGACTCACACTAGCTGGACCCGTATTATCTATTATGTCTTGTAATATACACTATAAATAGCCAGACCTTCCATGAATCGGACTAAAACAAAGTAAAAAAACTCAGAAGTTCATGTAAGAGCTAAATGACTGAGCTTGCAGTGATGTCCTGTACCCTAATTGGAGGATCAGGGAGATGACGTCACCGCAAGCAACACCAAATTTCCCTCAGTTCATTTTGGCGGAAGTTGACCAGGGGTTATGTCCGCAGAGATACTGACAAAGAAAGAAGAATGCAGATTAAGGAATTATTAGAAATAGAATAAAAAGAAGAGAAGCAAGAAGATAAAGACGCATGTGGTCGACAGAAGATGAAGTGGTTGGCAGAGAAGGTAGGGAAACATTTAGAGAGTGAAAAAGAGAGAGAAATAAGAAGTGCCCCCAAATTTTTGGCCGGAACGAATGGCAGGGAATGAAATTCGTTGCACGAAATGGATGGGCCAAAAACGAACCAAATAAATTTGTCCGAATTGTTTATGGCCCATTTGCACATACACACACACACACACACACATATATATATATATATATATATATATATATATATATATATATATATATATATACAAAACGTGACAAAAATTTGTTTGGATTTGTTTCCATGTGTAGCCAGTTGTCAACCGTTTAATCTTTTCTTCAAGAAATACACAATCACCAAGGATCACAGCTGGAGAACTGCAAAGGTTCTTGTGTCTTGGGCTCAGAAAGCTTCAAAACTACAATCCAGCATCACCTACATCACCACAAGTTGTTGGGAAGGCTTCAAGAAAAAAAGCCTCTCCTCTCATCCAAAAGCAAACTCAACCTTCTTTAGTTTGCCAGACACTACTGGAACTTCAAGGTAGCCATATGGAAGTACCTAATGCCCACAGTTAAATATGATGGTGACTCTTTAATGTTTTGGGGCTCTCTTTCAAAACTGGTTTACTAACATAAAATCAAGGTTCTAACATGGCCATTCCCAGTCCCCTGACGAACCCCATAGAAAACCTGTGAGGTGAACTAAAGAGGAGAGTCCACCAGAGACCATCCCGTAATTTGAAGGATCTGGAGAGATTCTGAATGGAGGAATGCCTCAGATCTATGTTTTCTCCAACCTCATCAGGCATGAGAAGCCTCAGAGCTGTTATCTTGGCAAAGGGAGGCAGTATAGAGTATTGACTAAAAAGGTGCCAATAATTGTGCCACACATATATTTAACATTTTTTAAAATAAGTCTGTGTTGTGTTTGCAGTTGTTTGATGACAGCAGAGTATTTTTGTGTATTTTTTGAAGAAAAGATCAAAAGTTTAAACAGTAAAGTCAAATTTTCACTATATTTACCAAAGATGCCATTATTGGACTTGACATGCTACTACCGTGGGATGGCAGCTTACTCGGCCATAGATGATGGCGGAGGTAAGTAGGAAAGAGCGTATGTGATGCTACCTTGGGTCAAGCCTATGGGAGGATGCAGCCAAATTATGCCAGTGCATCTAAACCCACAAATGTAATGCAACAACCGAAAGGAAACATGCTTTGATACATCAGCATTAGACTGTAATCATAGAAATACTTTTTTTCATAGAAGTATTCCTTTAATTTTCCTACTAAGAGCGCCATGATCAGGCCTTTATGTAATTTACTTTTGATGTATTTTGAACTATTTGTTTTCTATTGTATAGATAAAACTCCAGTTCAGAGTTCTGCTTGTCAACCTGGCAGAAATAAAGATAGGTGGTTTTTACCTCGTAACATATTATCAGTTGATTTTCTATGTATTGTATGTAATGGACATCCGATAATATAAAATGTGTGATTAATGCAATTTTTTGTTTCAAACTGTTATATACTACTTGTTATGTCCCATGCTATGTCCCATTATACAGCGCTGTGGAATATGATGGCACTATATAAAATAAAAAATAATAACGATAATATTAATGGGACAATGGGCAGGTGACATTATTGTTAAGATGCTCCATTTTGGCGAGACTTAAGCTAGATACCTCCCTAAATGCCACTGGTCATCGATGTCCATAGCTGGGAAGTCTTCCTGTGAAGCTTTGCTTCCTGGGTCTCTGGGTCACTTATCTTCTCCTCCCTTTTAATACTATTGGGGACTGTACCTTCCCTATGTATGACTAGCCATACTCCTTGCAAATCTTCTCTTTGCCTATGCTTTTAAAGTCGCAGGTATGCTAATACTTGGTACCAAAGGCTGTTTTTAAAAAACAAAATACTGTCTGCTCTTCTCACCCTAATAAAGTTGGCAACAAATATATAAACATAATATAAATGAGAGGTTTTGGTTATATGAATTGGCCAAAGCATAATTAAGCTCACCCGCCACATCAAGGCACACTCTCAATAGGGTGAGAACCTACTCTCACCTCCTACATAGTGGGCACACAAAGCAGTTTATACTGCTACCAAAACCTTATTAATGTGTTGGGGGAGGTGCAATTAAACCTCCTCCCTATTAACCCCTGGACAGCAAGCTGCAACCAGACTGATGAGAAGCCAACAACCTCAAATATGTACAAACAGGGAAAAGAAAAAATGTCGGTGCGCTAAGTTAGTCTCAGGCTCAAATAATACAAAAGTATAATATGAGGCCTACCAAACAGTGAGAGCATGCTGCAAATACAGTGTGTTGGCTGTACAATGTATACAAAAAAACGAAATACTGTCTGCGCTTCTCACCCTAATAAAGTTGGCAACAAATATATAAACATAATTTAAATAAGAGGTTTTGGTTATATGAATTGGCCAAAGCATAATTAAGCTCACCCGCCATGTCAAGGCACGCTCTCAACAGGGTGAGAACCTACTCTCACCTCCTACATAGTGGGAACACAAAGCAGTTTATAGTGCTACCAAAACCTTATTAATGTGTTGGGGGAGGTGCAATTTTATTTTTTTTCATGTAACTTGTGTCAATGGCGAGTCAGGCTAAATACGAAAGGATTTGTTATTTAGACGCCTTTATTGTTTGGAATCTTGTGCTTGTAAAAGAAATATTTGATTCACTATTTGTATTTTTGAAGTGATACGCTGGAACATCACTTAATCAAAATACAAAATATCAGTAACTGAATATACTGTAAGAGAGAAGTCAGAGAAAGTAAAGTAATAAAATTGTACTATGTTCCCTGGAAATCTGGTATAAAAAATAAATACAGTCACCCAGATCATTTAAGGCGATAAAAAAATAGTTTCTGCTAAATGTGACCTGCTATATTCATCTACAATGTATTGTAATCATAGTAATTTCTTTGTTTCACAATCTAACACATTTGAAACAGGATGTAGTGACAATTGAATTAAGTGTCTCCCCTTCGCAATGCAAAACTTCACATGGCTCATTCTGCAGAGCACTCCAAGTAGATAACTGCAGTGGAAATCCACTCACAGTAGAGAAAGCCTAAGGGAAAGCTCTGTTAAGATGATAGAATAGCCAGACGTTTAGCCTTATGGTAAGGATGTTTAATCCCAAATCCTTGTGGAATATATTGTGGTCAGACATTTTTTTATAAGTAAGGGCTAATCAACTATAGACAACATGTCTAGGAATATGACATGTGCTTGATCAAGGCGAGCAAAGTAGTGATATTTCAAGATCAAAGGAGGGTTATCAAGGGGGATGTGATTCTCTGGGGTGCTTTGATTTAAAGATTCTGGGCCACTACTTGAAGCTTCTTTATTTGTTTTATTTGCATTTCCACTGTAGCCACCAGTGAGCGAGATTTATGTAGTATTTAACTTCCTTTGCACCAAAATCTGATTGATGCCACCCCCTCCTGCTCAGGATGGTATAATACATTTATATATATATATATAATACATTTATTATTTATTTAATACATATATATATATATATATATATATATATATATATATATATATTTCTTAGAAGCTCTACAAATCAGGTAAATCACCAATTTAGATGAACATGTGTTGTTCATCTGAGGTTGTATTTACCCACTAAGGACATGGGCATACCAAGAGTATTTGGCACCTGGGGCGGATCCTGTATGTGGCACCCCCCACATAACATAACTGTTATCAGGTTGGGTAGGAGCCTCATTGCAGGGGATACATGGGGTTCTGTCTGTACACTGTGATGCATGGTAGACAGGGCACTAGGCAGGAAGCCCACTGGACAGGGCACTAGGCAGGAAGCCCACTGGACAGGGCACTAGGCTAGAAGCCCACTGGACAGGGCACTAGGCAGGAAGCCCACTGGACAGGGCACAAGGCAGGAAGCCCACTAGGAAGGACACAAGCAGGAAACCCACTTGGAAGGGCACAAGGCAGGAAGCTCACTGGACAGGGCACAAGGCAGGAAGCATTCAGGATCAGATACAAGTCAGGATCAGGTACAGGACCAGAGCAAACCGGTCCTATAACTTCAATGCAAAGGCCCTGACTGAAGGCTCAGTCCAGTTAACGAGGCTCAGCTGGTTGCACTGATTAGGTCTGGGTGCTCCAGAGTGAGAAGGGTTACACCCAGGTAAGCAGAGGCAGCTGGTCTGGTCTTTAGCCTACAGGGTACTGTGTACATACAGGAGGCCTCTAGGGGCTGCCTGTATGTACACAGTACCCTGTAGGCTAAAGACCACATTGACGTGGTACAGCATTACTGTTATCATTATATACTGAGGCACACATTGACAGTGGTACAGCATAACACCTATCACTATATACTGAGGCAAACATTGACGTGGGTACAGCAAAACACCTATCACTATATATTGAGGCACACATTGACAGTGGTACAGCGTAATCCCTATCACTATACATTGAGCCAGGCATTGACAATAATGCAGCATAACCCCTATCACTATATACTATGGCAAACTTTGATGTGGTGTAGGCCTACCCACTTCAGTGTCTGGTTTAGTAGCACCGAAATGAAAATTCTGGACCGAAGCCGAAAATTCAGCATTCACTTGGCCGAAACCGAAAATGACCCCCCACACCTTTAAAAACAAAAGAAAAAACTATTTTATTAAAAGTAAAAATTAACCCCTTAATGACAATTGCCGGTTCTGGCACGGCACGGAAAAACAAGTCGATTACGACAAATGACGTGCCAGAACCGGCACGTCTTTAAACGGGTGCAGAAAGCGATCTACGTTTGCTTTCTGCACCCAAACGGCGTTGCTGTAATGCCTCGACCTCGAGGCATTCAGCAACGCCACGATCGGCACCAGGGGCCATGTCTGGCCCCTCCCCGGGGCTCTGCAGTGGTATACAGAGCAAGCATATTGGGGAACTGCGAAAGAATGTTCTCCAGAGGGCTATGACTTCAGTGGCCTGGGATTATTATGGGATAGTCTTCAGGAGGATCCGGACGCCCGTTTTAAAAGCGTTTAGGAGGCGATCAACGATCACCTCCTAAACTTAAATGGTGTCGCTGGAATGCCTCGATCAGGAGGCATCCAGCGACACCAAACACTTGCCTCTGGATGGGCTCTTACCAAATAGGGATCAGCTCTTACCAAATAGGGCATGGGCAGTGGATCCCCAAATGCCAAAGTTCAACATTGAAAAATGCGCATGTCCCAAATGTGGCCCTTTTGCCCCCAAACAGCCAGGCAAAATCATTCATGTGAGGTATCGCTGTACTCAGGAGATGTTGCCGAACACATATTGGGGTGTTTTGTGATAGTGACATATACCAGAACCTTTTAATTCATACCTAAAGTAAAGAGTGTGTGACAAAACAAATGCAAAAAAATGACTACCACAAAGTTTGACAAAGACTGGTGGTAGATATGGTGCATGGAAAGAGTTAAAATACTAGCATTTGAAATACCCTGGGGTGTCTAGTTTTCAAAAATATATAGCTTTATTGGGCATACTGAAATGGCCCGGCTCAAAGATGTACCAAATAGGACATGGGAAGTTGATCGCCAAACGCCAAAGTTCAACATTGAAAATGCGCATGCTCCAAATGTGGCCCTTTTGCTCCCAAACAGCCAGGCAAAATCATTCATGTGAGGTATCGATGTACTCAGGAGATGTTGCTAAACACATATTGGGGTGTTTTATGATAGTGACATATACCAGAACCTGTTTATTCATACCTGAAGTAAAATGTGTGTGAAAAAACAAATGCAAAAAAAATTACTACCATAAAGTTTGACAAAGGCTGATGGTAGAATTAGTGCTTGGAAAGGGTTAAAATACTAGCATTTGGAATACCCTGGGCTGTCTAGTTTTCAAAAATATATGACTTGATGGGGTAAATTGCATTGGCCGGCTTCAAAGATACCCAAAATGGCACATGGGGGGAAGAATTACCAGATTTGGAAAAAATGGCTTTGAAATAGCAAAACGCTACCTGTACTTATTGCCCCATAATGTGTAGAAAAAAGCAAAAAAACATAAAAACATTGGGTATTTCTAAACTCAGGACAAATAGTAGAATCTATTTAGAAGGTTTTTTCATTACCTTTTATAGATGAGTAAAAGATTTTTCAACTAAAAGTTAGAAAGTCATTTTTTTCTAAATTGTTCACCGAATGTTATACTTTTTTTAATAGTAAATAATATGATACAATCAAAACAATCTCATCTAAAGAAAGCCCTTCTTGTCCTGAAAAAAACAATATATAATGTGTGTGGGTTCAGTAAACGGGAAAGAAGAAAATTACAGCTAAACACGAGCAGCGCAGAAATGTTAAAACGGCCATTGTCACGAAGGGTACAAAAAGTAAAATCAGCCTTTGTCACGAAGGGGTTAAACAACAATATATATATATATATATATAAATTGTTAACAGCAATCACAATCCTATCATGCACAGGCATACACAGATTCCAGCATGTACTGGTTGAATTAGCATGATAGGAGTGTGAATGCTAACAGCAATCACACTCCTATAATGCCCAGATTCTTGCATGTACTGGCTGCCTGGGCATGATAGGAGTGTGATTGCTGTTAGTAATTATATATATATATATATATATATATTAATATTGTTATTACATTTTTCTGTCCAAAAAAATATATATATAAAATGTTCCTACCTTTTCTCTGCCACTGTCACTTTCCCTCCTCCTCTTCGTTCTTCCTCTTGGCTCTTCTTCTTCTACTCTGTCCTGTCCTTCCAGTGCAGTGAGCGCAGAAGGTGGTGGGCGCGGCTTCAATGTTGTGCGGCGGGATATGACATAAAATCCCGACGCATTAACAGACCTCTCAGTCCCTAGATTGCTTTTAAGCCGGTTGGAGGGATATCTTTGATCTCCCCAACCGAGCCTGCTCCTCTAGAGTGGCACCCCCCTGATGAGCGGCACCCGGTGCGGAGCGCCCCCCCCGCCCCCGGCTAGGTATGCTACTGACTAAGGAACAGATGATTGTTATTATGTCCTGATGTGTAAATCCATAGAATTCAAAGAGGGTGTACTTTCTTTTTCACACAATTGTATGTATATATATATATATATATATATATATACATATATATATATCAATACTCAAAGCACAGAAAAAATATGGTTACTTGGTGACCATACAACTTAACGCTTTGTAACATACCTTTAAGTGAAATTCCTAGGATAGAAATCCACAGACTGAGGTAAACTAAAATGTCTTCGTGTTGTGGTTATATATATATTTAGCTACTGATGGTTACACGTTGTATTAAATTCCCTGTTTCACTTAGGCAAAACATATTTTGAGCTATCTAGCATGTTCAGAATCTGAAGCTTGGCATATCTGTGATTGTATTGTTCTATTTCAAGTTTTTATCACTGAAACATTTGAGAAGGTTTTTCTATTTATCTGGCAACAATCAATGTGTGTTTTTCTGTCACATGAATAGTGTTTTACACGATTCAATGAAAAAATAAATACATAATAAATGTAGTTATTGGAGATAGAATCGTTAGCTACAGTATGTGGCAGCATTCCTCTTCTGTGGTCCTGAAGTTCCTACATGGACAGGGCTGAAGCTGACTAGAGGTAAGCATATCATGTGCAAGGATGTATTTTAGGCTGAAGACTCCTTCTGCATGGAAAATAGCCAAGGGTAGAGAAAGGGGATGTCAGGAACCAATTTTTCGTTGCCTGAACCATGGCTTTTTTATACCTGTGGTGTTTACATCTGCGACCACAAGTGGCCACCCTCCGCCCTCTGGAGCACTCAGAACTCAGGTGTGCCCTAGTCTACATCCAGCTGGGCCTTGTTACCTGGATTACCCTGCCTTTATGAACCTGCCCTGCCATTCAGTCAGGGCCTTTGGATTGAAGTCTATGGACCTTCCTGCTGTGGCTCTGCACCTGTACTGTTCCTGGTTCCCTGCTTTGTGTCCTGATCAAGTGGACTCCCTGCTTTGTGTCCTTCCAAGTGGACTCCCTGCTTTGTGTCCTTCCAAGCGGGCTGTGTGCCTTTCGTACCCTTCCAAGCGGGCTGTGTGCCTTTCGTACCCTTCCAAGCGGGCTGTGTACCTTTCGTACCCTTCCAAGCGGGCTGTGTGCCTTTCGTGCCCTTCCAAGCGGGCTCCCTGCCAAAAGACCTATTACCGGTATTTATTTTGCCATATGTCCGGTTTCTTGCTTTGACTGTATTACCCTTATTTGCTGGTCCTGTTATATACATAAAATACACTGTATTACCTGGAATTCTGCTTGTGGTGTCTTTGTTTGCATAATCATGCACCGTGGGTTACATACTGAACCCCAAGTATCCCCTGCGCATGGGCTCCTACCTGACCTGATGACCCGTGTCCTGACAGGGGAAAATGGATATGGGGCATTTGCAAGGGGTTACACCACAAAAATTTAGAGGCATCTCGCAGCATTAAAGTGGATATGATTTCTGCATTGTCCCTTTAAGCAATAATAGGTATGATGTTTTCAATGCTGTATTTACTTACAAAAGTGTTACATTCAAATGTGAAGGTTAAGCAACAACCTGAAAATTATGAATAATACAAAGTTATACATGATTAAATGTTGTCACTGTACAGTATTAGGAGTCATGTTTCTAATGCTGCATTTACATATATATACGGTAAGTATTAAATTCTGCATAGTAGATGGGACAGTGCATTTAAAAAAAAAAGAGTTAAACACAAGAATGATATGTATTCAATTACATCTTTACAGCACACCAGACATTACTGAAGATTAATACAGTATTCCTGCATGCAAAGTATATGAGATTTGGACACCATAAGAGTGTCTGGGTTTAATTTATTTTCCTGTGATGCACATTAAAATTCATCACGTACACTAAACATAGGTGTCAATGAAGGAAGACGACTGACAAGAATGATTTTAGCTCAAGAATACTTAATTAATTTTGTCAAGTCAACTTCCTGGTGACTTATTAATGTCGTAGTTGACAATCACCCTTGACTGTCAAATTTTAGATCTTTTCTGATAAATGCAATGTGAGTCTTCACCAGGCGAACCAAGAATGTGAAAAAAGAAACCTACAAATGTTAAAACATTTACTATGCTATTTTTTGTTAATGCTTTATCATAAAAAATAAATCAAGGACCCTGTGTATATGGGTAAGATAATCTCCAGGAGTCCTAGATTTGTCAAGGTATTGTATTTGTTTATGGTGGAAGTGTAAGCCCACTCAGTAGCGTACCTGGCGGGGGGGGTGGTCCGCACGGGGTGCCGCTCATCAGGGGGGTGCCAACTTATATATATAACACCCGGCACCCCTCCAGAGACGGACAGTAATGTCCGCCGCTGGAGGAGCAGGCTCGCAAGGGAGCGGTATCGGAGGTCTTTAACAGACCTCCGGCTCCCTTGAGTGATTTTAAGCCGGGTTCAACCCTTGAACCCGGCTTAAAATCACTCAAGGGAGCCGGAGGTCTGTTAAAGACCTCCGATATCGCTCCCTTGGGATCCGCGCGGCAACAGCTGCTGTGCGCCGGGATTTGTTGTCGGATCCCGGCGCACAACACTGAAGCCGCGCCCACTGAACCGGAAGAAGACAGAAGAACTGAAGAAGAGGAGGAAAAGAAGCTGTAAGGAGAAAAAAGGAAAGTTAGGAAAGCATTCAGTGAGTGGATTAGTGTGTGTGTGTGTGTGTGGATTGGTGTATGTGTGAGAGTGATGGGTGTTATGCTGTACCATTTCCAATGTATTTTTCATTATATAATTATGCTCTAGTACATCATAACTCCCATCACTCTATACTGTTCCATACAGTGACAGAGCTGGGAGACAGAGGCCTTGCACCCCCACCGCAGGACTCCTGAAAGGTAAGTGAACTTAAGGGGGAGAGGGTAGATAGGAGGGGGTAGATAGGGAGTAGATAGGGAGAAGGGAGTGAGACGGGGTAGGTAGGACAAAAGGGAGTGAGAAGGGGTAGATAGGGCAATCATACTCCTATCATGCCAAGTCTGCGAGTACATACTGGAATCTGGGTATGCCTGGGCATGATAGGAATGTGATTGCTGTTAACAATCATATATTTAATTAGTGTTACTTACTTTAAATAAGTGTTAGATTTTTTTTTTATGGTGTGGGGGGGGTCATATTCGGTTTCGACCAGGTAAATGCTGCATTTTCGGTTTCAGTCCAGAATTCGTTTCGGTGCATCCCTACTACTAATGAAGTGGTAGGCCTACACCACATCAATGTTTGGCTTAGTATATAGTGATAGGAGTTATGCTGCACTATTGTCAATGTCTGGCTCAATGTATAGTGATGGGGATTACGCTGTACCACCGTCAATGTGTGCCTCAGTATATAGTGGTAGGTGTTATGTTGTACCACCGTCATTGTCTGCCTCAGTATATAGTGGTAGGTGTTATGCTGTACAACCTTCAGTGTCTGCGCCGGTATATAACGGTAGAAGCTATGCAGTTTTAAAGTGGGGGGGGGGGGCGGTGCCACATACAGGATCCGCCCCAGGTGCCAAATACTCTAGGTACGCCCCTGAGTCCACTATATGGAGGAATGTAGGTTTCTCAGTCTTGTTAAGAGAAGAGGAGGTTAGCTAATCATAAAATTGCCACCCTTTATTAATGACAGCAACACAATACTGCTGTCTTCGTCTGTGGTTTGAGGATTCTAGCCACTGATTGGCTGCTTGAAGTACATCATGTGGATGGTATAATCCTCTCCACATTTGGGAAGAGGATACTATGAAAGTGTAAAGGGACCACACAGATATTGAAGTGCATATGATGTTTGGAATGCCATTTAATTGATAAGGCTGGATTTCATGTGTATGTAACAGTGTGTGCAAATGTGCATCGGCGTGTGTGTGATATATATTATACACCTGTATGTGTGTAATCTCATCTGCTTCATACTGTGTCCTTGAATGGCAGGAATAGATCAAGAGAAAAGATATTTGTCCCCAATTGGCTTGTCTGTGCCATCTTTGTCCCAAATGGCTTGCCTGCGCCATCTTTGCTATCTACAAACATGAGTAGAAGAGAAAATCCTGGTTGAGTGGAGAGAGGGTCATCTAGGAAAAGGGGGAGCCCAGACCATTTATTCTGTAAGAGGCCCCAAAATGTCTGATGTCTGCCCTGGACAGAGACAAGCTGTTTGTGGAGAAAGATGGCGAAGGCAAGCTGTTTGGGGGCAATGACAAGCAGAGAGGTGGCACTGACAAGCTGTTTGTGGACAAAGATAGCACAGACAAGCTGTTAAGGGGCACTGATAAGCTGTTTGGGGGCATAGATAGCACAAACAAGCTGTTTGGGGACAAAGATGACACTGATAAGCTGTTTGGAGGCAAAGGTGGCACTGTGGGACATGTTGCATTCAGGGGGCTCTGGGGCAATCTTTCACACTATGACCATGTGGGTTCTAGTTATTCCCCTGCCTCCAACATCAAAACTCGCATGTCTCTGTGCATCCACTGCAGAGCCCTGAGCACCATCTGTGCTGATGCTGCGGAGTGGTGAGCGCTGAGCACCGGTGACATCACACGTTAGCGTTCTGCGTGTCCTTCACGTGCACTGCTAGCTAGCTGAATTCTGAAAAGTGTCATTGTGTGTCCCTTTGTGAGGAGACATGCCATGATACAGCAGTTTACAAATTTGTGCAATAAATATTCTTGCAGACATTCATTTTTGATGGTTGTTTTTACATTTTAAAGTGTGAGTGCCTAATATAGGACCTGTCCTGGGTGCCAAATCTCTAAGTACGTCCCTGAAGAAATGATTAACTACCAATACCTCTGAAATGCCAACAGCCTGCTTTACTGCTACTGCCTTTAATAATAAAGCATGCATAAAGGTTCTTAAGATAATCTTGTCTTATTAATGCGGTAATGACTGTGGCAGATGTTGGGCTCATATTACAGGTCAGTGCTGTGAAATATAAGGAGTTAATTACTATGTGCTGCTTTAAAACTGTAAGATAATGTTTCTGGGTCTAGTCATTAATCCCAGAATCCTAAACCTCTTTTGTGTCTCTGTGAATGGAAAAGTAGCAGCCAAAATAGATCAGGGCAGGAATTGTGATAGCCCTTATTAGAGATAATGAGCATATGCACCAGATTTCACAATAAAAGATGAGCATCAGGTGTACAGTCCAAGATCTGTTTAACTACAGCCTGTGCTACCAATATGAGGCTGTAAAGGTTTTGTGTAAAACAGGTCTTTGTGTGTGGTCCCAGAATGTTGTGTAGTTGTGCAGAATGAAACGTAATGTAGCCAGACACATCTGTTCCGTGCTCCACATAAATCCATTAATTGTACTATACTAAGGCAGTTGCTATTTCAAATCAAACAAAAACAACTATTTTTACTATTGTTCTCTCACACATCACAGAACAATACTTAAAGGGACATGCCCACCATCGCATGGACTTTAACACCTTAATTACCAATCTTTTTTTTTTTTTCTTTTTGAACTGTTTGTGACCGAGGCTGTTCTAGCATTTCTGCACTGCTTGTGTTTAGCTGTAATTTTCTTCTTTCCCATTTACTGTACCTACACAAGTTATATATTGTTTTTTTTCAGGACAATAAGGGCTTTATTGTGATCTTATAATTTAATGTAGAATAAAAAAAATTATAAAATATGGTGACTTTTTGAAAAATCTTTTACTCATCTACCAAATTTTCCTAAATAAATTCTAATATGTCTTCTGAGTTTAGAAATATCTAATGCTATTTCCTAACCATTTTTCCAAATCTGGTCATACTACAACCAGGTCCCATTTGGGACATCTTTAAAGCCAGTCAGTTTAATTTACCATCAAACCATATATGCTTGAAAACTAGACATTCCATAGTATTTCAAACGCAAGTATTTCCACTTATTCCATGCACTAATTGTACTACCACTCTTTGTCAAACTTGTGGCAGTAATTATTTTTATTTTTGTTTTCAGGTATGACTTTACAGCTCCTGGTACATGTCACTTCAGCAACATCTCCTGAGCACAGTGATACTACCCATAGGCTTGTTGGGATGTTTGGGGACTAAAAGGCCACATTTAGGAGGTGCATTTTAACCCCTTAATGACAAAGCCCGTACATGTACGGACTCAAAATGCATTGTTTTCAATGGGTTTAGGGGCCGCCCATTGTCCTAAAGGGGTTAAATTTTTTTTTTTTACATATGGTCAGTCTGCGTCCATGTCATATTTGGGACATCTTTTAACACGGGCAATTTAATTTACCCTTTCAAACCGTACAGTTTTTCAAAACTATACACCTCATGGGTATTTCAAATGCTAGTATTTTATCTCTTTCCATGTCAGGATTTGTGGGAAGATGCACTGCTTTTTTTAGGACTTTCTCATTTATTCTCATGAATAAATGTTTTATTTTTTGGATATTTTTGTTTTTACATTTTATTTGAACTGGATAGATGTCGAGGTATTCAGCAACACCGAGATCGGCATCAGGGACCATGACTGGACCCTCCCTGAGGTGTCAACATCTGCCATACACTGTATGGCGGTGGATGCCTGTTGATCGCCTCCTAAACTTCAAAGGTGTCGCTGAAATGCCTCAACATCTATCGACACTGAGACTCTCAGCGACACTGAACACTCACCCCAGGAGGCGACCAATAGGCTCACTCGCACGGTCCTTTTTAACTCCTGATGGTGAACCTAGGGATTTCTGCTCCCGTTAACCCCTGCGATGCTGCGGAAATCCGTAGGTTCACTGTCAGAGACCACTGGTCTCCCTGCTATAACAGTTAAAGGTCTGTACAAGCCACTTTATTGGTCGTTCGTACGGACTTTTAATTGTTGTAGTAGGGAGACCAGTGGTCTCTGCTGGCCAAGTTGATGGGCCAGGATTTTAAGTCTGTAAGAGCGACTCTATTGGTCGTCAGCAGGGGGCTTGTCTGCCATCCACCAATGAAGTAAAGGTGTACGTTATTGGTTGATGGCAGAGGAGGCCCCTGCAGGCGACCAACAGAGTTGCTCGTACGGACATTTAAACTCCTGGCGCCAAAGCTGCTGTGTAGTCCATACCGCGTTAACCCCCTATTAATCCCTTCCCAAAAAAACGAACAGGAAGAATGTCCAAGAATATTCGCCCGAACCGAAGATAGGAATGGGCGAATATTCGCGGAATACGAAGATCCCCCCCCCACGAAGACGAACGCAAAGAGTTGGCTGGCTCCCAAGTCTAGTGTAAACCCACTTCATTTCGATTTGACCTACCTTTTTAATAAAATTGCCTCCTCTCCAATTTCTCTTAACTACCTGAATGTCTGAGTAAATGTAGAGGCATAGCATGATTTATCTAGGCCCCCCCGTATTGCTCTGGCATGTTCGTCAATTCTTTTATGAATTGGTCTTACCGTTCTTCCGACGTATTGGAGCTCACATGGGCACTCTAATAAATACATGATGTTCTTGGTATGGCATGTTATTATATCTTTTATATTATATTGTCTCCCTGTTTTGAAAGTTTCAAATGTTGTAATAGCTGCCTTGCTAATACACTTTGTCCCTTGACACGAGGTACATTGGCCAAATTTGTAAAACCCTGTGGTATTGTGTATAAAATTATTCCCTTTATGTCGGGATTTAGTGAAACTGGAAGTCAAGTTTAGACCTAAACTTGGAGCTCCCCTATATGTTACTTTAGGAATTTCAGGGAGAATTTGTCTTAGATCGTATCCTTTAAAATTAGAGACCAATGGCATTTAATTGTTTTGTTTTTTTTTAAATCAAAACGGCATTTATCATAATTAAAAACTAATTAAAGGTATTGTGTCTAAAACATTTTTGTTTGGGTGTCAGCAAGTTTGTCCGTTCTAATGTCTGTTTCCCTCATGGCCTTTTCTAATAATGGTTTTAGATAACCTTTTTGTATGAATTCATTTTTAAAATTATCTGAGCAATTGCGCTTTATGTTTCTATCCAACAGTTGTACATATTTTTGATTGTTCAATATATATTAGAAGATCCAAGTATGGAATTTGTTGTTGACTATGTTCTAAAGTTATCCCCGGCTGAAACCGAAGCTATGGAGTCCTGTGTCCAAGAGAATCTTTAAAAAGGCTCTATCTGTTGTTCTGTATCTCCCGCCTGAGCAGGATTCCGACCATGCATTGACTACTGGGGTCTTAATTGAATCACTGTTAAAAACACCTACCTTCTGCCACTTATTTCAGAGTTGTTTGATCACCTTAAGGGATCTAAGATTTTCACCAAGCTGGATGTACGAGATGCTTACAATTTCATATGTAAACTGCCTTTTAATGCTCACTCAGACCATTACGAGTATACGGTAATGCCATTCGGACTCTGTAATGCCCTGGCCGATTTTGAGGAATTTCCGGGCCACCTTGGTATCACCAAGCCAGTCCCTAGGCGCACCAGTCAGTCCCTAGGCTGATGTTTTTGGTGGCCATCATAGAGATGGGACATTTCTGATTTCATCAAACCCTGCCAAATCTGTGTTACTACCAAGACTTCTAGGACTCCTCCCCCTGGTCTTCTATTGCCCCTTCTATTACTCTGCCATCCCTGGACTCGTATTGCCATGGACGTCATAGTGGATCTTCCTCCCTCTACACCACCATAAATTCTGTTGTTGACCGATTCTCCAGGATGGTTCATTTTGTACCTCTTTTAAACTTCCTACTGCTAAGGAACTAGCGGACATCTTTATGAAAGAGGTTGTAAGACGTCACAGTCCAATGTTTCTCGATTCTGGAGGACATTCTGTAAAGCTGTGGGTATCGCTCCTTCCTTTTCCACCGCTTATCAACCCCAGACCAATAGAGCTGCTGAGGTTCTAACCAACGACTCGTATTTGCGTGCCAGAATTATTGGGCTGATCTTCTCCCACTTGCAGAATTTGCCTTAATCAACTCAGTACAAGGCTCAACTCAGCATACCTCTTTTTACTGTATCTATGATTTCCACCCGGCCATATTTCTTACAGAATCCCCAGAGTCTGGAGTAACTGCTTTGGATGTACATCTTAGACGTCTATCTTCAGTATGGTCCTCAGTCCACTCTACTACTGCCTCTCTATATAAAAAGAAACACTACGCTCGGAGAAGGTTACCAGCCTCTACCTATATGCAAGGTCTGGTCTGGCTTTCTACCTGTCACATATGCCTACACACTCTGTCTAAGAAATTGGTTCCTTGCTTTATTGGCCCTAATTCCATTTGTTGACGCATTAACCCTGTCACCTATGAACTGGAACTTCCGCGTAGCCTCTGTAGTCCCCCGTATTCCCCTGGGTCCAGACCTTCCCGGGTAGCGACTACTCTCTCTGAGCCTGCTACCTGTCCACTGCCTGCACCGCATGGTCGACCACGCGGCAAACTGAGGCAACAGCTCCACCGTGTGACCAAATCATGAATGCGCTCTTATGACCTCGGGTCCTTGGTTGGTGTAACTTATCCGCTCATGCTCCGTTTTGTGCTGTTCTCTCCATTTTGACCAAGCTTGCTGACTCTGCTCTTGATTGCTGATTCTGCTCTTGTTTTTTGGATTTCTGGCATTGATTCGGCTTGTTGACTTCGCTTCTGGTTCTGATTTGGCCCCAAATTGATCTGCTGGTTTGACCCAGCTTGTCCACTATGCTGCTTCTCCTGATATGCTCTGCTCTCTGGGGTGCTACCTCTCCTGACCGTTAAACCTTCATTCTTCATGGCATACTTTCTACAAGATGCTGGACACATTCCTCAGAGATTTTGGTCCATAAGGACATGATGGCATCACGCAGTTGCAGCAGATTTGTTGGCTGCAATTCCTTGATGTGACTCTCCCGTTCCACCACATCCCAAAGGTACTCTATTGGATTGAGATCTGGTGACTGTGGAGGCCATTGGAGTACAGTGAACTCATTGCCATGTTCAAGAAACTAGTTTGAGATGATGTGACATGGCTTATACTGCTGGAAGTAGCCATCGGAAGATGGGTACATTCTGGTCATAAATGGATGGGAATGGTCAGCAACAATACCCAGGTAGGCTGTTGCATTTTAATTGGTACTAAGGGGCCCAAAGTGTGCCAATAAAATGTTAGCAATCACACTCCTATCATGCCAAGTCAGCCAGTACATGCTGGTACAGGGTGGCTGTAAGTGCAGACCCCATACTGCTGGCAGCATCAATACAAAAGGGGGGCAGCTAACTAGGTTTCAGCATGTACTGGCTGACTTGGCATGATAGGAGTGTGATTGCTAACCGCAATCACAGTCCCATCATGCCTAGGTTCCACCACTTACACATCCATGCTATCACACACACAAATTCATTCATTCACAGATTCATTCCCTCAATCAGGCATACTCATTCAAACACACTCCCCCACCCCCTTACCTGCACTACAGCTCTCTCAATGCCGATAACAGACTTCAGCAGGGGGCGCGGCCTCCCTCATTCTCCCCACAGAGGAGGCAGGACTGGAGCAGAGAATAGACCCTCCCACAAGTAAGCAGCAGGGCTCTTGTGATCCTGGCTGCCGATCTCACGCGAGCCGCACCTCGAGGTCCCGCGGGCCGCATGTTGGACGCCCCTGCTATAAGGTGTACAATTTTGTATACTTTTTATGCCTATGGCTTAACGGGTTTGGGGGTTGTGAACGGCGGCAGGAGGGTTATACTGGCTAGATGTTATGCTAGGGCAATGGGAAGTAAGTTTATTTTTTTTTTTGTTTGTTTTTTTGGGGTTTTTTTGTTTTTTTTAATATATATATATTTTTTTTAATAAACTCATTCATATACTCATTCATTCCCTCAATCACGCATACTCATTCAAACACCCTCCCCACCCCCTTACCTGCACTGAAGCTCATCGATGCCGCTCACAGACTTCAGCAGGGGGCGCGGCCTCCCTCTGCGTTCCCTCCAGCCTGTCCTGGTGTGTGTGTTTGGGTGTCGGTGTGGCAGAGCCTGTCCTAGTGTGTGTGTGTTTGGGTGTCTGCGTGGCAGTGCCTGTCCTGGTGTGTGTGTGTTTGGGTGTCTGCGTGGCAGTGCCTGTCCTGGTGTGTGTGTGTTTGGGTGTCTGCGTGGCAGAGCCTGTCCTGGTGTTTGTGTTGTGGTGTCAGTATGGCAGTGTCTGTCCTGGTGTGTGTGTGTTTGGGTGTCGGTGTGGCAGAGCCTGTCCTAGTGTGTGTCACATTCTACCCAGGCCGCGGAGCTGCATATCCCTGTCTTGCTACAGTTTCTCTGTTTTGCTTCAATCCATTCCTGGATTTCCTTATGCTCTGTTCTGATCTTCTATTCCTTGCTTACAGTTCTGGTCTTTGCTTCAGCTCTGTTTCCTTTAAGGTGTGCCCCACCCGTTATGTTTGTCTCAGCCTGCAGTCTACAAGTATGTCTGTTTGATGTGTGTTTAGATTTCATGTTTGGTTTGTTTAGTACCTCTGTAGGCAGGGTTTAGCGTTAGGACCCACCGTATACTGGAGTACTTTGGCGTAGTGGTGGGCTAAGCATACTATGGCCAAAAGATGTGACAGAATCTCCAAATGTTATTTTGTAGTCCTATGCTAGTCCTATTTGGTCCTGTGGTTTCTGTGTTTTCTTGTCATGTGTAGCCTGGTTAGTCTAGGCAGCTCTAGCTTTAGTGTCCTGTATCCCCGGTAGAGGGGTGTTCTGTATCCCCGGTAGAGGGGTGTCATGTCCTGTATCCCCGGTAGAGGGGTGTCATGTCCTGTATCGCCGGTAGAGGGGTGTCGTGTCCTGTATCCCCGGTAGAGGGGTGTCGTGTCCTGTATCCCCGGTAGAGGGGTGTCGTGTCCTGTTCATGTCGCATCTTGAGTATTCCTTGTCTTGTTCCCTGTTGTGCCCTGTATTATGTATATCTTGTCTGGTTATGTTTCTTGCTTGGTCTCTCTGTCCCTTGCTCGCTATGTTTCAGCTGTTACTCTGTTTAGCTTCCACACTCCCAGCCTGCAGCATCCCGCACATGATTCTAATGCTATGTCTCATGCCTGCTCCAGGGTGCCTGCAGGATATCACGTTGCTTCATTCTGGACAACATCCAGTGGCGACTCTAGAAACAATATATAGGGGGGGCACACAAGATACCACAGTCAAACTGGGGGGCATTAATAATTTCCAAAAGTAATGTGCTATGGAATTATACTTTTGTTATTGGGCTAAAATAATACTTGATCATTCAACATGGGAAGCCTGAAGCCACAATTGAGTGCGACTAATCCTTGAAATAAATATTATAATACAATAAATAACTTTTCCACTAAATGATTTCAGGGCCTTGAACGTTTTGTCCCCTGAAGTCACTACAACTTCAGGAGGGCATTTTATCTCTGGATAAATATAAATTAAATAATTCCTACTGTTAGTTAAGTGCCAGGAAACAGATGACCAAACACACACACCAACACAGGCTCTGTCACACCAACACCCAGACACACACACCAGGACAGGCTCTGCCACACCGACAACCAAACACACACACCAGGACAGGCTCTGCCACACTGACAACTGAACACACACACACCAGGACAGGCTCTGCCACACAGACACACCAGGACAAGCTCTGTCACACCGACACCCCGACACACACACCAGGACAGGCTCTGCCACACTGACAACTGAACACACACACCAGGACAGGCTCTGTCACACCGACACACACACACCAGGACAGGCTCTGTCACACCGACACACACACACACCAGGACAGGCTCTGTCACACCGACACACACACACCAGGACAGGCTCTGTCACACCGACACCCAGACACACACCAGGACAGGCTCTGTCACACCGACACACAGACACACAGACACACACACACCAGGACAGGCTCTGCCACACCGACACCCAGACACCCAGACACACACACACCAGGACAGGCTCTGCCACACAGACACCCACACACATCAGGACAGGCTCTGCCAACACCCACATCCAAACACAAACACACACCCTAGGACAGGCTCTGCCACACCAACACCTATACACACACACCCAGGACAGGCTCTGCTACACTGATAACCAAAAACACACAAACAGCAGGACACAATCTACGTCACAGACGTCTACATCAGGATGGATTTTTCACACTGCATTGTCGTTTATACCCCCCTTGTGTATTGATGCCCCTGCTGCCCATATATATTAACATTAGCCCCAGTTGCCGATGGTAGGTATAGATCAACACATTAACACACAAACCTAGCTTTGCATGTATAGATCAACTGAAATTCACTTGTGATCTCAAATAAACAGAATCCGACATACAAATCCTGTATTTGCAGGTATACAATAGTATATGAAACGTAGCATTGCAGGTATAGATCAAATAAATACATGGAAACAGCATTGCAGGTATTAATCAACTGAATAAGACATATTAACCCTGTATTTGCAGGTATACATAAATAATGTATGGAAACATAGCATAGCAGATATGGATCTACAGAATAACACACAACCCCAGCTTTGCAGGTATAGATCAATTGGAATTCACACAAAAACACGTCATTAAAAGGTATATTTAAAACCCCCTAAATTACACGCATAGATCGCAGGTTGCATACCCCAAAGCCAGCCCTGGCGTCCACACTGCAACCACACTCCTATCATACCCAGGCAACCAGTAAATGCTGGAACCTAGGCATGATGGGACTGTGCTTGCTGTGGTTGCTGTTAGCAATCACACTCCTATCATGCCAAGTCAGCCAGTACATGCTGGTACAGGGTGGCTGTAAGTGATGTGTAGACCCAATACTGCTGGCAGCATCAATACACAAGGGGGGCAGCTAGCAAGGTTTCACCATGTACTGGCTGACTTGGCATGATAGGAGTGTGATTGCTAACAGCAATCACAGTCCCATCATGCCTAGGTTCCAGCACTTACACATCCAACCAGTAAATGCTGGAACGTAGGCATGATGGGACTGTGCTTGCTATGATTGCTGTTAGCAATCACACTCCTATCATGCCAAGTCAGCCAGTACATGCTCGAGGTGCAGCCCGCGTAAGATCGGTTGCACTGGCTGGCGATCTTACGCGGGCCGCACCTCGAGGTCTCGCAGGCCGCATGTTGGACGCCCCGCCTTATTACTTTCTAACCCCCTCTCCCTCCCTTATTATTTTCTAACCCCTCTCCCTACTCACTATCTACCCTCCCCCTTTGTAGTTCTCTCACCTTTAGGTCCAGCGACGGGAGTACGAGGCTTCTGTCTTCGTTCTCTGCTGCGGTGGCCGCTGCTTCACTGCTGAGTGCCGAAATATGACTTCATATTTCGGCGCTCAGGATGAAATGCCGGCACCACGACGGAGGTAGAGGCCTCGTGGAGGAGAATGGGGGGCGCCGAGCGGTTGCTAGGCACCCCTCTCTCTCTCCTCCGCATTAAAAAAATAAAAAAAAAAGACGATTTAAAGTCGCATTGCGACTTTTTTCCAAATTCGGCAGGGGGGCAACGGGGGGCAAGGATTAACCTAGCCCCCCTGTAGCGACGCCACTGACAACATCCGCTGCTATGTCAGGGCGCTGGTATGTGGCTGCACAACCCTAGATGCTCAACACCTGGGTGAGTGCAGTCCCCCTGCACCAGGCTCTATCCTGTGACTCCGCTTCTGCATGTGGAATCCCTGCATTTCTCCATCCTAGGGCGCTCTGGGTCATTACAGTCGTCTGTATGGACCCGGTTCCTGAGAGTGTGTTTGTTTGGGTGTCGGTGGGGCAGAGTCTGTCCTGGTGTGTGTTTGGCCATCTGTTTCCTGGCACTTTGCTTTCTGTAGGAACACATAGAACTGTTTCATTTTTACTTATCTGGAGATAAAACGCCCTCCTGAATTTGTAGTCACTTCAGAGGACAAAACTTTCTAGGCCCAAAAATCAGTGAGAGGAAAAGTAAAGGTTTTGTGTCATTTATGCTATTTCAATCTGCATATTTTATTATAAAGGATTAGTGGCACTAAATTGTGGCTTCAGGCATTCCGTGTATGATGACTTTTTTTAGTATACAGATTACTCCCAGTCCCATCACATTACATCAATATGCATTTGAAAATCAGGAAAAGATGGGCATGGATGGCGGGATGATTCGGTGGCGCAATGAGCCACTTGACTAGACTTACCCCCCGGGCCTTAGGCTGCCAGCCATACCCTGGTTGTGCGAGAGCGATTAAAATTTTTGTTCACATTTTTAAATGTTGGGAGGTATGTAGGCCTATGCAATAATGCCTTTACTGAGGTCTCTTGGAAGGTGGATTGATCTAACTATGTATACCTGGTTTCCTTTCTGATCCAGTTTGTGGTGTATCTGGACAAAACTGCCATGTTATAATTCATGAGAACAGGAAACAAACTCTCTTCTTTTATCATGTTGATTCCCTTTAATTACTTAAATGTTTCTACCATACCCACCCGTCATGTCTTTTTTGCCGGCTATACATATTAAGATCCTTTAACAGTTGCTGATACGTTTCATCAATGAACCATTTTGGTAGCCCTTCTCTGAACACTCTACAAAGTAAGTATATCATTCTGGTCCTTTAGTTCCCGGCACAACAGCATGAGCACGTCCCTCTTTCTACTGTTAATACATCTCCCTGTACAACTAAACATTATGCTAGTATGTCCTGCTGCTCTATTGCATTATGTTCCTACCCTGTAGTCCTCTGAAATGATTACTCCTAAATCCCTTTCCTCATATGTTGCGGTTATGACAGTATCAAACATTTTTATACTTTGCTCTTGAGCTTTTATGCCCTAGGTGTATTATCTTGCACTTATCCACATTAAACATCAGTTGCCACAGCTCTAACCGTTATTCCAGTTAACCCAAATTTCTTGCCATTTTATGTAATATGCCTAATCCTTCTTTTTACTTCGCTTTCCGGGTAGAGGGGTGTTATTCCATATCAAAGAAATTCATGACTGATCCAAAAATGACTGATTACACTTATGTGCTGCTGCAACACGTGTGTGCTCCTCTGGGCCTCCAGCTATCTGCCCACCAGTAATTCTAAACAGGCCCTCTTTTTGCTTCTACTTCACAAGCCCGTGGGCTTAACCTATATGCCCCGCGGAAAGATCCGTCCCACTGCCCTCCTCACCTGTGATGGCAGATGTTTTGGCCTCATGATGGACAGGTGCTGGGGAGATGCTTTTATGCCCCATCTGGGGCTTCTTCTCCCTCTTCCAGCTACTTCTCTGCCATCTTGTGGTGCCCACTCTGCTGCCATCTCACCATTTCCAAAATGGCCTGTCGATCCTCACCTGTTAGACCCCCCTGTCTGCTGCAGCAGGCAGCCCCATCAAGAAGAACTCCTTGGCCTCTCAGATGTGTTGTTTGAAGATGTCCCAGGGCTTCTGGGAGTGGGATACTGAGCCTGCTTGTTGGGCTCAAATAAGTCATGCTCCAGGACGACAGTTGCCGGAGAGCCAATCAAGTCAAAGCTCGTCTTGTCCAGCATCATATACTCCCTCTGCTGCACCTGTTTGTATCTAAAGAGGGGGCCGAGAACCCACGGATTTACCGCGGCACAGAGGACTTCAGGCAAGAAGGGGGTGACTTTGTCAGACCTGCCCCCAGAAGTCTTTTCATTCTACTGGTATCATTTATGAAAAGTAGTCTGAAATGAAAGTTTAATTGCAGTTTAGCAGATGGAGCTATGGTGTAACACAGACATGAACACAAATACGAGTCATATTAATAAACAGTATTTCTAGTTTAATCTTTTGAGGGTCAATCGGCTGGAACATTTCATTTGTTTCCATGGTGACTACCCCGCATTTAAAACTGCCCCAAAACTGATAATTTTAAACACGGCTGTAAGGGTGCAATGTATTCCAGGGGAACTGCCAAGTGTCTTGTATTGGTAGCAGGCTTTGCTTGCTACTAATGTTGTCTCATGGAGGAGTAAAGGCAATACAAGCAGATGGATATTATACATTTTTTTGCAAATATACAATCGCTTTTCCACTGCATACCAAATGGTGACAGCCATCATCAGCCTTAGGCAGAGCCGTGCTGATTCTGCCATCAATGCTTGTTATTATGCATTCAGGAGGGCAGTGTGATTTGCATATATAATTAAAACAAGTAACTAATTTCATTCTAAGAGTGCTAAAATTCAGTATACAGAGAATATTCAGTAAGCAGCAGGGCACCTCTTAGTATGTTACTGTGAGAAAAAAGCAAGGTACACAATAATATATGCTCAAGATTAGTGACGCTACAGTATGTAATTTATCTAGTACCTAACCGATGTTAGCTTCAAAAGGAAAACATAAATTAAAGAGCTCAACCTGGAGTTTTCAAAGCCTGGACAATATTTACGTTTGGTTGAAGTTAGGATGAACAACATTATCAGAATTATTTTTTTTTCTTATTTACAATCATACATTTAAATTACCATAGTTCCATCATCTCAAGGTTGACTTTTATTCAGACATCAGATCCGTTGCACTGGAGCACAGCCGATGAAGCCCAGGGGCTTGTCACATACCCTCACACTCTCTCTTACTCTTTCTAGTTTCTAACACTCTCTCGTTCTCTTCTACACTCATTCATTTTCTCTCTCAAGCTTTCTGTCAATGATTCACTACCTTTCCACTGACCACTTCTGTGTACTTATATTCTTTTTTTCTTCATCCGCTTCTCCCTGGAATCATCAGTTCTGTTATCCAGGTACTTCTGCAAAAGGACGGAGCCTCTGCGCTCTTCCTCTGACTGGGGAAACGGGGGAGAGGCTGTCCCTATGGTATAAGATGTGGCTACATCCTTTTGCAGAAGTACTCCAAGAGGCCAGAATATTGCAGATTGCAAGAGAGGTGCAGAAATGGTGGAGAAGGTAGGGAGTGTGAGAGTGTGAAAGACTGAGTAATAGGGTCACCTTACATTTAGGCCTCTTCTTTTTTTCTTTCATTAAGAACCAAAGTTTAGGAGGGCATCTTTTAATCAGGGTCAGCTTATAATCAAGCAAATACAGTTATACTCCACTTTTATACTATTGATCAGTAAAAAGCTAGGTACATTACATGCTCTGGTAATTGAAGCTACTACAAGGACTACATAATAGACAATTCATTATGGGAGTTAATTAATATGAGGCTGGGTTAGGGTAGAAGCATAATTTCAGATTCTTAAAGGGACAGACTACTTACCCTGACAGTCTCACCAAAGAAGAATCCACAGAAGAATACTTAAAAATAAATTATAAAAAAAAAAATCAAAGCATAGGGAGAATCTGCAAATCCCCACATTTTCTTCAGTATGATGAGCCTGACCAGTGAAGTCAGAGGGAGCATTTTCCACACATGTAGACCAGAGGTCTTATTAGACCCCCCCACAACATTTGTCGAGCCATTGCTGGAGCTGACTGGCAGTAAGTTTGGCTAAACACATCACCTCCATGTGAAATAGCCAGGGGGGATAGGGGAAGGGGCAAATGTATATAGGGGAATCTGTAGAATCCACCCACACAGTTGCAAGTGGGGCACCAGGTATATTTTTAAAAAATAACTCAGGCACGTGGTATTACCTGTACCACGTGCCACACCAGAGAGGCAGCGGGAGATTAGGGAGCTAAACAAGTGGCTCAGAAGCTGGTGTAGGAAGGAGGGGTTTGGGTTCATGGAGAACTGGGCCGACTTCTCTGTCGGATACAGGCTCTACGGTAGGGACGGGCTGCACCTCAATGGGGAGGGTGCAGCTGTGCTCGGGGAGAAGATGGCCAGAAGGGTGGAGGAGTGTTTAAACTAGGTAAAGGGGGGGAGGGAAACTACAATATAGAAGGGGAAGATAGTGTAGATAGAAAGCTGGGGCTTATAAATGTACCTGGGGGTGGAGCGGAGGGAGGGGTTAGAATAGTCAATAGGGATAGGCTTCATAGGGAAAAAAACCATACACCTCTAAATTGTATGCTTACTAATGCCAGAAGTCTGACCAATAAAACTGACGAACTGGAGTTAATAATGTCTGAAGAAAACTATGACATAGTGGGTATAACAGAGACATGGTTGGATGATAGCTATGACTGGGCGGTTAACATACAGGGTTATAGTCTATTCAGGAAGGATCGAAAAAAACAAAAAGGGGGAGGAGTTTGCCTTTATGTAAAGTCCAGCCTAAAGGCCACACTGCGGGAGAATATATGTGAGGGAAATGATAATGTGGAGTCATTATGGGTAGAAATATATGGAAAAAAAAATAATAAAATACTGATCGGGGTTTGCTATAAGCCACCAAATATAATGGAAGCAGCAGAAGATCAATTATTAAAGCAAATAAACAAGGCAGCAAATCACAATGAGGTGGTTATTATGGGGGACTTTAACTATCCCGACATAAACTGGGAAACAGAGACTGTGAATCTCATAAAGGAAACCGGTTTCTGACTATAAGTAAGGATAATTATCTGTCCCAAATGGTACAGGACCCGACCAGAGGGGGCGCCCTACTGGACTTAATATTAACCAACAGACCTGACAGAGTAACTAATGTGCAGGTCAGGGGGCATCTAGGAAATAGTGATCACAATATGATACATTATAACTTGTCCTTCAATAAGGGAACTCTTAGAGGAGCCACAAGAACCATGAACTTTAGGAAGGCAAAGTTTGATCAACTAAGAGAAGCCCTTAACACTGTAAATTGGGAAAATGTCCTCAAAAACAAGAGTACAGACACTCAATGGGAGATTTTTAAGGATATCTTAAATTCTCACTGTGAAAGGTACATACCGTATGGGAATAAAAGAGTCAGGAACAAGAGAAAACCAATGTGGATAAATAAAAATGTAAAGGGGGTAATAAATGGCAAAAAAAAGGCATTTAAGCTACTAAAACAGGAAGGCAGTGAGGAAGCACTAAAAAGCTATCGGGAAAAAAAAAAAATATGTAAAAATCAGATAAAAGCAGCAAAAGTGGAGACAGAAAGACTCATTGCCAAAGAGAGTAAGACAAACCCCAAAATGTTCTTTAACTATATAAATAGTAAAAAGGTTAAAAATGAAAGCGTTGGCCCCTTAAAAAGTAATGAGGGAGAAGTTATAGACGGGGATCAGGAAAAAGCTAATCTATTAAATATATTCTTCTCTGCTGTATTCACAGAGGAAAATGAAATGCCAGGTAATATACAGCAGGATGAGATAACTGCCCCAGTACATGTCGCCTGTCTAACCCAGGAAGAAGTGCAGTGCCGCCTAAAAAAAATCAAAATAGACAAATCACCAGGTCCAGATGGCATTCACCCGCGCGTTCTAAGGGAGTTAAGTAATGTAATAGACAGACCCCTATTTCTAATATTCAAGGACTCTATAGTGACAGGGTCTGTTCCCCAGGACTGGCGCATAGCAAATGTTGTGCCAAAAAGTGACCCGGGGAATTATAGGCCTGTTAGTTTAACTTCTGTTGTGTGTAAACTGTTTGAGGGTTTCCTAAGAGATGCTATTTTGGAGTATCTCAATGAAAATAAGTGTATGACTCCATATCAGCATGGGTTTACAAGGGATCGGTCCTGTCAAACTAACCTGATCAGCTTTTATGAGGAGTTGAGCTCAAGACTGGATCGGGGTGAATCGCTGGATGTCGTGTATCTTGATTTTTCCAAAGCATTTGATACGGTGCCACATAAAAGGCTGGTACATAAAATGAGAATGCTTGGGCTGGGGGAGAATGTGTGTATGTGGGTAAGTAACTGGCTCAGTGATAGGAAACAGAGGGTGGTTATTAATGGTACATACTCTGAGTGGGTTACTGTTGCTAGTGGGGTACCACAGGGGTCAGTTTTGGGTCCTATTCTTTTTAATATATTTATTAATGACCTTGTAGAGGGATTGTATAGTAAAGTATCAATCTTTGCAGACGATACTAAGCTCTGTAACGTGGTTAACACAATAGAGGACAGTGTACGATTACAAATGGATCTGCATAGGTTGGAGGCTTGGCCTGGGATGTGGCAGATGAGGTTCAACACAGATAAATGTAAGGTTATGCACATGGGGAAGAAAAATCCAGGCTGGGAATATGTATTAAATGGGAAAACACTGGGGACGACTGACATGGAAAAGGACTTAGGAGTTTTAGTTAACAGTAAATTTACCTGTAGCGACCAGTGTCAGGCAGCTGCTGCTAAGGCAAATAAAATCATGGGGTGCATCAAAAGGGGCATAGATGCCCACGACAAGGAAATAATTCTACCACTGTACAAGTCACTAGTCAGACCACACATGGAATACTGTGTACAGTACTGGGCACCAGTGTACAAGAAAGATATAGTGGAGCTGGAGAGGGTTCAAAGACGGGCAACCAGAGTAATAAGGGGAATGGGAGGACTACAGTACCCAGAAAGATTATCAGAATTAGGGTTATTTAGTTTGGAAAAAAGACGGCTTAGGGGGGATTTAATAACTATGTATAAATATATAAGGGGACAGTACAGAGATCACTCCCAGGACCTATTTATACCCAGGACTGTATCTATAACAAGGGGACATCCTCTACGGTTGGAGGAAAGAAGGTTTCTACACCAGCACAGACGGGGGTTCTTTACAGTAAGAGCGGTGAGATTATGGAACTCTCTGCCAGAGGAAGTGGTTATGGCAAACTCAATAAAAGAGTTCAAAAGGAGCCTGGACGTGTTTCTTGAAAGCAATAATATTACAAGTTATGGATATTAGATTAATAGGGACAGAACGTTGATCCAGGGATTTATTCTGATTGCCATATTTGGAGTCGGGAAGGAATTTTCCCCCTGGTATGGGGCAATTGGCATCTGCTTCATAAGGGTTTTTTTGCCTTCCTCTGGATCAACACAGTAGGGACACAATATGTATATAGGTTGAACTTGATGGACTTTGGTCTTTTTTCAACCTTATGAACTATGTTACTATGTTACTATGTATTGTACAGATAAAAGTGCATACTGCATAATATGATTGGAGTGTCCATTTAATGGTTTGCAGCCCTAGTAAAATTCTCCCTTGCACATTGACCTCATTACACCTATCCCACCTCACTCCAATTATACCTCATTCCAATCACACACCACTACTACGACCCCCAGCCAGCACATCTAATGCACATTACACCCAGCCACCACACATCACAACTCACTCCTATCACACGTAGCCACCACACATCACAACTCACTCCTATCACACACAGCCACCACACATCACAACTCACTCCTATCATACCCAGCCACCCCACATCACAACCCACTCCTATTATACCCTGTCACCATACATCCCAACTCACTCCTATCACACCCAGCCAATACACATCCCAACTTACTCCTATCACACCCAGCCACTATACATCGCAACTCACTCCTTTCACACCCAGCCACTACACATCACAAATCACTCCTATCACACCCAGCCACCACACATCACAACTCACTCCTATCACACCCAACCACTACACATCACAACTCACTCCTATCACACCCAGGCATCAAGTATCTGGCCCATCATACCCAGCTATTACACATTACACCTCACTCCCATCACTCCCAGACAGCTTCTTTCTTTCTTCCTCCTCCTCTTTCTTCTTGCCTTGAGCAGAGCTAGAAACTCTAGAAAATGCAAAACGGAGCGGGCCAGACAAGCGGTAGCAGGCCAGGAAAAGAAAGGAAGGGGTGTGTCAAGACAGAGGCACTCGGGGGAGTGGCTGGGAGAATGATAGAGGTGGTAGATGGCAAGATAGTCCCTCCCCTGTCTCTCTATTGGTGCTGGCTGCTGCAGGGGAAGATCCGTCCTTTTGAGTAAGTCTGTTGCCGGTTCCCTGTCACAAAAGTGTGCTGCGCCGTGAGCAGGGCCAGTCCGGCTCTGCTCACGCGGGCCGCACATTGAAGTCTGGTGGGCCGCACGTTGGAAGCCCCTGACCTAGTAAATAAGATGATTTGATCAAAATAAAATAGAGGCATTCTTGTCCTGAGCAACAAAAAAAACAATATATAATCTGTGTGGGCACACTAAATTAGAGAAACAAAACTACAAGTAAACAGCAAAACTGCAAATATGTTACAACAGCCATTGCCAGTCCAAAACATAAAAAACAGCTCTGTCCTTAAGGGATTAAACAAGAAAGGGGTCCAAGAAAGTAAAATGTATCAATTATAAGAAAGAGGCAGTTTAATTGTTACAATTATATTCTTATGCAGTGTGGTACAAAACAAGTCCCAATTCTACTATGGTTATGTGTAGAAATCAATTTTGGTGCAAATGCTAACAAAACAGTGAAATCACTATAGCAATCAAAAGAATGTTCCCAATGGAAGTTATACTTTTACTTTTTTACCCCAAAATTGCTCCTATTATTGCAAAACACTTTGTATAAGTTAATTCAAAACTGACACCTTTTTGTAGGTCTGTATAAAAGATATTTGCAAATTTTGATAACATTAAACCAGGATGGATTGAAACTTGCTACACAATTTTTTGTAACATTTTCAAAGATTTACCCATATTTTTTATTTCAAGACAGAGTTCTCACGATTAAAATTTTCAAATTTGGTTGTTGTGTTTGATCTAAACTTACTGTAGATATTGTCCATTAGAGGCCAGTAAGTATAATGTTAAGTATTTAGATACAAGGCTCTCCTTTTTTTGCACCACTTACAGTAACATACTCTATATGGTCTATTTCTTAATATAATCTAAAATTCATTTCTAGATAGGGCACAGAGTAGAAATGGTAATAACAGGTTGATGAGGACTTAAGAAATCCTGTGGTAAGAAATTACAATAATTAGAATAATTTGTCAAGCTGATAAAATAGAAGGAGGGGAGCTACACTACCTTCAGGCTAATTGCCTTATTTAAATAACTGTGCGGCCCCACAGTGTAAACATTGTATTCTCCATGTAGGCGAGCCTCCAGAATGATGGATAAGTGATATTGGTATTGTATTGGTATGTCAATTAATTAAAAGTGAGCTTTCGCACCTGATATTATGTCTTTGGTATTTAGATGCCAATTTCTTACAGTAATAGTATTATGTTGTATGTATAAAATGCCAGGAAATATTGTAGTGCTTTACATATAGCGTAATCCTCTAGATCCTCTTACACTAAATGAAAATATATTGAGAAAAAAATGAATATTAAATATTTATCGACTTGTGCATTCAGATTCATATGAATTGCAATAGAATTTTGGTAAATTCTACCATTCATATGAAACCCTGAAAATGAGGACAGCCTCCCCGGACAAAAACAGAGCAGAACCCTCAGCATTTTCGTCCGAAATTCTGGGGCCCTTTCACTCACATTCTCTTGCGCACTCTCACTCTTTGACACTCCCTTTTCCTCTCTCTAAATGTTACCCTACCTTCACTGCCGACCAGTCACTGCATCTGCTCTCTGCTTTCTTTGTCCGCATTCCTGGGGACATAACCTAGTAGTTCCAGTTATGGGAAAATGACGGCGTTTTCTGTGATGTCCTCTCTCCCGATCGGAGGATTGAGGACATAACTGCAAGCGCCGTCATTTTAACCAAAGTTCCCATGCGGACAAAAAAAGCAGAGAGCAGAGCAAAGATGCAGAAGCGGAATTGGTAAGCAGAGAAGGTAGGAAAGAGAGAGCGTGTGAAAGAGTGAAACGAGAGTGAGAGAGTCTGACAGAGTGAGAGTGAATGTAGTGTGCGTTGAAGTCATCAGTGAACATTTGAAAATATAGTATCACTTATGGACTAGGAAAATAATACATATAGAAAAAATATGTGAACAGTCATGAGGAATAAACTTTTGATCTATTCATTACAAAACAGTTTCAAATTTAGGTTGTGTCAATCTTTTTGATGCCCTTAGCTAAAACAAAATTTTTCTAGAAATATATTTTCAGACTGTCATGTGATAATCCCTGTTATAATGAGATGACTTGCTATATTTTTATAGGGAATGCAGACCATAATGAATAGCTTACATGAATATTCATTATGCTAATTAACTATCTTGCTCTTCATTGTTTTTTCCCGACCACAATGAAGGAATACAGTAATTGGATAAGATCAATGATATGCATATAATTTGCTGCACTTAACACTGTATAATTCAGCTGACTGAAAAACTGTGTTGTTGAACTTGAGACTAGTATGGACTAACTACCGTATAATGAATTAGGCTTCTTATATCAGTATTTTGTCTGATGAAATAATTTTACTGCATCAGTTATGTCTCACCAACTTTCTTAGCAGCTGCCAATTTCAGGAAATGTTTAAAAAAGGTACATTTTTTGTGGTGCCTTCACTGGAAATGCCACAGCCAGGAGGAGATAAAGTCATCTCACTACATTAATGATGTGACATTCACAGTCTTCTGTACAGATCGGCAGTCAGTCTCTGCATTAATTCAGAATCCGAGGACTTTGGAAAAGCCTTACGCAGAAAAGTAAATTGCAGAAAGTCCCAGACCATGCTCTTTGGGCATTAGGACCTGTCTGCCCTTCACCATTGCTTCAAATTAATCAAAAGCCTTGGGGTCTGGTTTAGTGGAGATGGTATAGCCCTGAAGGACTTGGAGGGAAGATTGAAAGAACTCAAACAGCTAATTGAACTATGGAGCCTCAGAGACCTTACAATCCAGGGAAAAGTTCTGGTTCAACCCAACAACATTCTTCCCAGGCTGCAGTAAGTGGCTCAGGTTTGGCCCCTCGTTGGCTTCAGTCAGTTAAGCCATCACTAGGACAGTTTCCTGCTTCATCTGGGGCTCCAATGATCCTTCCGAGGGGCAAGTCTTTATGAACATATCATTAGGGCTGAAACAACGAATAGATAAAATCAATAATAATCGATAACGGAAATCGTTGTCGACGATTTCCGTTATCGATTAATCGAGTGATCGATTCGTTGTTGGAGCACTCGGCTCCTTTTACTTACCTCCGCGAGCGTTCCCCGCTTCCGCTACACGCGCCTTCTTTTAGTTGCGGTTCGCTCTGTGCGAGTGGCTCCGTTCGCACAGAGCGGTTCGCTCTGTGCGAGTGGCTCCGTTCGCACAGAGCGATTCACTCTGTGCGAGTGGCTCCGTTCGCACAGAGCGGTTCGCTCTGTGCGAGTGGCTCCATTCGCACAGAGCGATTCGCGGGGGTGGGGGTGGGGTTTCAGGGGATGCAGGGCAGAGTGGGGTGGGGGGGCAGGCCAGGGTAGGAGACTGAGTGCAGGGCAGGGTGGGGGTGGGGATGCAGGGCAGGGTGTGAGTGTGGGGGCAGGGCAGGAGACTGGGTGCAGGGCAGAGTGGGGGTGGGGGTGCAGGGCAGAGTTGGAGACTGGGTGCAGGGCAGAGTGTGAGTGTGGGTGCGAGTGTGGGGGCAGGGCAAAATGTGGGGGCAGGGCTGGGTGCAGGGCAGAGTTGGAGACTGGGTGCAGGGGCACAGTGCAAAGTGCTGGGTGCAAAGTGCCAGGGCTGGGTGCAAAGTGCCAGGGCTGGGTGAAAAGTGCCAGGGCTGGGTGCAAAGTGCCAGGGCTGGGTGCAAAGTTCTGGGTGCAAAGTGCCAGGGCTGGGTGCAAAGTGCTGGGTGCAAAGTGCCAGGTCTGGGTGCAAAGTGCCGGGTGCAAAGTGCTGGGTGCAAAGTGCCAGGGCTGGGTGCAAAGTTCTGGGTGCAAAGTGCCAGGGCTGGGTGCAAAGTGCTGGGTGCAAAGTTCTGGGTGCAAAGTGCCAGGGCTGGGGCAAAGTGCTGGGTGCAAAGTGCCGGGTGCAAAGTGCCGGGTGCAAAGTGCCAGGGGTGGGGCAAAGTGCTGGGTGCAAAGTGCCAGGGCTGGGTGCAAAGTGCCGGGTGCAAAGTGCTGGGTGCAAAGTTTCTTGAACAGTAATAGTCCACCTCTTTTCAGAATGTTTGGGGTTATTTTGTTTCATAAATATTGTGTTTGGGTTTTTGTACTTTTATTACATCATAACAAAATAAGAATGTTAATGTAAATTTTAAGTTGTTTTTTTAACATCCAGTTCATTAAATTATTTTAAATAAACAAAAAATTTGCATATTGTTTTTTTTTATCCGATTAATCGATTAATCGAAAAAATAATCGGCTGTCACGAACCGAGGACACAGGTTGATAAGGAGCCCAGGTGCAGGGGATACGAGGGGCTCTGTCTGTACCCCACGATGCATTATGGTCTGGGGTTGTTACAGACAGGCGCAGGAATAAACCACAGACAACAGATCTGGATTAAGAGTTGTATTGAATGCGGTGGTACAACAATATATACAAAGAGTCACTCGACTTGGCAGGAAGCCCACTTGCGGGGCACACGGCTGGAAGCCCACTTGCGGGGCACACGGCAGATAAGCCCACTTGCGGGGCACACGGCAGATAAGCCCACTTGCGGGGCACACGGCAGATAAGCCCACTTGCGGGGCACACGGCAGATAAGCCCACTTGCGGGGCACACGGCAGATAAGCCCACTTGCGGGGCACACGGCAGATAAGCCCACTTGCGGGGCACACGACTTGAAGCCCTCTTCCAGGGCACACGGCAGGTTGCCCACTTGCAGGGCACTCAACCAGGGTAGTCCGCTAGTGGGCAGTCATCCTGGGAGTCGCGATGCAGGGCACTCCTATTGGGAGTCCACTTAGTGGGGCGCTGGCCGCAACTCAGGAACACGGCAGGTACTGGAACACGGCAGGTACTGGAACAAGGCAGGTACTGGAACAAGGCAGGTACTGGAACAAGGCAGGTACTGGAACAAGGCAGGTACTGGAACAAGGCAGGTACTGGAACAAGGCAGGTACTGGAACAAGGCAGGAACCAAACAGGTAGTCCTCCAACTTCAATGTCAAGGCCCAGACTGCAGGGCTGGGCAGGTTTATCAAGGCTGACTTGATCAGGTAAGCCACTGCAGCTGGGCCTGATAATTGGTCTGAGAGGTCCTGAATGGCCAGGGCGGCCACTAGTGGTCGGCAAATGAAAATGGAAAAACAAAGTTTGAACAAGTCCAGCTAGCGCATGGTGAAACGTGACATCGGCCAACTAATCGATTATTAAAATAATCGTTAGTTGCAGCCCTACATATCATATAGTTAAAATGGGATGTCTAAAGCATATAGACTTGGTTGCATATTTCACAGAGGTTGCTGGAAATAAAGAAATCTGAATTTTGATAATTTGTAAATGTTTTGCAAATATATGTGTGCAGCGTGTGCAGCGTGCGCAGCGACCACTCCCAAAAAGGACTCCATTGCTCTCAATTTTTCTATGGGCTCTACCCCTGGATCTTTTGCCAGCCTAGCAACACCCCTGGCTACTACATTTATAAATAACTGTACAAAACTCTACAAAAAGTGGAGACTGACCATCACAGTAAAGGGTTGGAAATGAAGACTGGAGCAACATGTCTGAGCAGCTGTGGGGGACTTGTTAAGAGAAGTACTGTATACATGAATTTCCATTTTTTCACAGATTTGAGGAGGTCTGATGTGTGTCCCTATTAACGTCTGCCACCCTTTTAAAGACATATCTGAAATAAATAACTACTCAGGGACATTTTTTAATAAAATAAAGGTAAACCAGTAGTACTTTGCTAAGGGAAATACAAACTTTAATTTTAAGGGGTGTTTTTATAAAGAAATGTATTACATTTAGAATTAATTTATATATTAAGTATGTGGATTCACCTCCTAATTATTGAGTTTGGGTGCTTCACCCACACCCATTGTTAACAGGGGTATAAGATCAAGCACACAGGCATGCCATCTCTATAGACAAACATTTGTAATAGAATGGGTTGTAACGAAGAGCGAAGTGACTTTAAATGTGGCATCATCATAGGATGCCACATTTGACACAAGTCAGTTCATGAAATTTCTGCCCTGATATATCTGCCCTGGTGTTATTATTGTGAAGTAGAAGCATCTAGGAGCAACAACAGCTCAGAAAGGGGCTAGGCCACACGCAATCAGAGAGGTGGCTCATTCACAGTTTAAGCACATAAAAATCACATGTTCTCTGAAGCATCACTCACTACAGAGTTCCAAACCGCCTAAGGCAGGGGTGTCCAAGTTTTTTCTGCAGTGGGCCACTTCATCAGAATTGTATACGTGTGAGGGCCGCACTCATTTTTCACTGTGAGAAAATATGGCCTTTAATAAAATATGCAGATTAAAATAAAGTAAATGACACAAAACCTTTACTTTTCCTCTCACTGATTTCTGGGCCTAGAAAGTGTTGTGACTACAAATTCAGGATAATTAAAAATGAAATAGTTCTATTTATTCTAGGGATGCACCAAAATGAAACTTCTGGACCAAAACATTCACTTAGCCAAAACCGAAAATGACCCCCCACCTTATATATAATAATAAAAACTCACATTTTTAATAAAAGTAGGTAACACACCACAATTGGACAAAAAAAATTAGCAATATGACTTGGCATGATAGGAGTGTGATTGCTAACAGCAATCACACTCCTATCATACCCAGGCAACGAGTAAATGCTGGTACCTAGGCATGATGGGACTGTGCTTGCTGTTACAATGACCCCCACCATTAAAAATAATAAAAACTCACATTTTTAACCCCTTAAGGACCGGGCTCATTTTTCGTTTTGTACCCTGTGGGACCGAGGCTGTTTTGACACTTTTGTGGTGCTTGTGTTCAGCTGTACTTTTCTCCTCACCCATTTAGTGTACCCACATAAGTTATATATTGTTTTTTTCAGGACAAGATGGGCTTTCTTCAGATACCATTATTTTGATCGTATCATCTTATTTACTATAAAAAATAAATAAAAAAAACATGGTGGAAAATTGAAAAAAAAACACATTTTATGACTTATTTGAAAAATCTTTTACTCACCTAAAAAAGCAAGTAAAAAAACTAGCTAAATAGATTCTACTACTTGTCCTGAGTTTAGAAATACCCAATGTTTTTATGTACAATAAGTACAAGCAGCGTTTTATGATTTCCAAATCTTTTTTAACAAATCTGGTCAGTCTGCCTCCATCTCCTCTTTGGAACATCTTTGAAGCCGGTTAACTCAATTTAACCCATTCAAACCATATATTTTTGAAAACTAGACACCCCAGGGTATTCCAAATGTTGTTATTTTAACCCTTTCCATGCACCAATTATACAACTACACTTTGTCAAACTTTGTAATAGTATTTTTTTATATTTTTTCCCCCCACACAAATTGTACTTTAGTTATAGATATACAGGTCCTGGTATATGCCACTGTCTAACAACACCCCAATTTGTGTTCAGGAACTTCTCCTGAGTACAGCGATACCCCACATGCATGGGCTTTTCAGATTGTTTGGCTGGTAAAAGGCTACTTTTAGGGCATGCGTAATTCAGGTGGTCATTTGGTCATTCTGCCTCCATCTCCTCTTTGAAGCCGGTTAACTAAATTTAACTCCGTCAAACCATATATTTTTGAAAACTAGACACCCCAGGGTATTCCAAATGCTGTTATTTTAACCCTTTTCATGCACAAATTATACAACTACACTTTGTCAAACTTTGTAATAGTAATTTTTTTATTTTTTTTTTACCCAAATTGTACTTTAGTTATAGATATACAGGTTCTGGTATATGTCACTGTCAAACAACACCCCAATGTGTGTTCAGGAACATCTCCTGAGTGCAGTGATACCCGACATGCATGAGTTTGTTGTGTTGTTTGAGATTTAAAATGCCACATTTGGGAAGTGCGCTTTTTTTCTCCATTTTGGAAAGTCTGTACCTATGCCCTATCTTTGAGCTCGGCCACTCCAATTTACCCCATCAGCCATTTTTTTATATTAGACACCCCTTGGGTATTTGAAGTGCTTTTATTTTAACTCTTTGTTGAGATTTTTGAGAAATTTTAGCACTTGCTCAAAATATTAAACTTTATTTTTTTATTTTATTTTTTTTAATACTTTTTTTAATATATTTTTTTACACATTTTGCTGGTACTGGATGGTTAGTGACATCTAGTGACATCACTGCATAACTCCTGATTGAGGCATTGCAGCAACACCATTTGATCGTTGATCGCCTCCTAAACGCTTTTAAAACGGGCGTCTGCCGCCATACAATGTATGGCGGCTGTTGACGCCCCGGGGAGGGGCCAGACATGGCCCCCGATGCTGATCTCAGCCTTGCTGAATGCCTCGACATCGAGGCATTACAGTAACGCCGTTTAAGCGAAGAAAGTGATCGTTGATCACTTTCTAAGCTTATTTAATTTTTTTAGGGTTCAGGACCGTCAAAGGTCATTTAGTGACCGTTATGTCATGACGGTCCTGAACTGGCAAAGGTCATTAAGGGGTTAATAAAATTAGGTAACACACCACAATTGGACAAAACCAATTAGCAATATAACTTGGCATGATAAGAGTGTGATTGCTAATAGTAAATGCTAGAACCTAGGCATAATGGGACTGTGATTGCTGTTAGCAATCACACTCCTATCATGCCAAGTCAGCCAGTACATGCTGGTACAGGGTGGCTGTAAGTGATGTGCAGACCCCATATTGCTGGCAGCATCAATACACAAGGGGGTGCAACTAGCTAGGTTTCAGCATGTACTGGCTGACTTGGCATGATAGGAGTGTGATTGCTAACAGCAATCACAGTCCCATCATGCCTAGGTTCCAGCACTTACACATCCAACCAGTAAATGCTGGAACCTAGGCATGATGGGACTGTGATTGCTGTTAGCAATCACACTCCTATCATGCCAAGTCAGCCAGTACATGCTGGCACAGGGTGGATGTAAGTGATGTGCAGACCCCATACTGCTGGCAGCATCAATACAAAAGGGGGGCAGCTAACTAGGTTCCAGCATGTACTGGCTGACTTGGCATGATAGGAGTGTGATTGCTAACAGCAATCACAGTCCCATCATGCCTAGGTTCCAGCATTTATACATCCATGCTATCACACACACACTCATTCATATACTCATTCATTCACAGATTCATTCCCTCAATCACGCATACTCATTCAAACACCCTCCCCACCCCCTTACCTGCACTGAAGCTCATCGATGCCGCTCACAGACTTCAGCAGGGGGCGCGGCCTCCCTCTGCGTTCTCTCGTACTGCACAGAGGAAGCAGGACTGGAGCAGAGTCATGTGATGTCACGTGAACTCTGCTGGGTTCCGCTTCCTCTTTGCAGTACAAAAGACCCTCCCACTGGTAAGTAGCAGGGCTCTTGTTGTAGCAGGGCTCGAGTTACGGCCCGCGTAAGATCGGTTGCCCTGGCTGCCGATCTTACGCAGGCCGCACCTCCATGTCTCCCGGGCCGCATTTGGCCCGCGGGCCGCATGTTGGACGCCCCTGGCCTAAGGAAACAACAACACATACACTGTGAGAGGAGCTTCATGAATTGGATTTCCATGGTTAATCACCTGCATACAAGATGAAGTTCACTATGCACAATGCCAAGCTGTAGTGGTGTCAAGCACACTGCCACTGGACTCTGGAGAAGTGGAAATGTATTCTCTGGAGTGATGAATCACACATCTCTATCTGGAAGTCTGATGGCCGAATCTAGGTTTGACGGATGCAAGGAGAACACTATCTACCAGAATGCATAGTGCCTACTGTAATGTTAGGTGGAGGAAAGATAATGGTCAGGGACTGTTTTTCAGGATAGGGGCAAAGCCCCTTAGTTCCATTGAACGTAATGTTCACTGGAACAGCAGCAGGGGAGGGTGAAAGAGTAGGCTGTTGAGAGTAGGTTAACTAACTGGACATAGAGGCAGAAACCTGGTATTCTGCAAAAAAGCTTTTATTTCATTCTGTACACCCCTCTGCTGTCAGAGTGGTTTTGTCTACCCTCTGCATCTCCGTCTTGCTGGTTTCCTCCCCTTCACTCTGGCAGCTGCTCCTTCACAGACAAAGAGTCCCCACCTGGGACTGCATTCTGCAGACACAAGGTAGTTTTATTGTATCACAGCTAGGGTTAGTTAATACTACAGTCCCCATGACTCTCAGACAGTCTGGTATCCTAAGCAACATGGGCGTACAACTGGAGTGTCAAAGGTTAATTTTATATTATTCTGGATTGGCACGGTTGCTGCTGTGTAATGGACATCTTATAATTCTCAGCATACATTCAGTTGGCTAAATATCATGCCGAATGTAATTACTCCACTTTGAGTGCCCAATGTTACCAAAACTACCGAAAATTACCATGTGTCCTATTTTGGTTCCAAGGCTTTATGTCACTTTTTTACTCCTTTCTAACTACCCTCATTTCTAATACCTTAAAATTCTACACTACACAACACAACATTAACTTTTCTTGACTGCAAATCCTATGATTTTAAACAAGGAATAGTAGCTGGTAACTGTAGATTGGGCTTGGGGGCGGGGGCATTACAATAACTCTTCAGTACAAACACTAACTTTTATAGATGTGGATGATATTCTCTCCACACTGGAAAACATCCTAAAGGCACCTCCTGTGAGTTTGGTAGAAGTTGAGTGGCCACACAGTGCCCTGACTTTAACCACATGGAACACCACTGGGATGAATTGCATTGCTGATTGCCAACCAGATCTCGCCGTCCAACATCAGTGCCTGACATCATGTTGTTTTGGCTGAATGGAGAAAAAAATGTGGATAGCTTTCCAAGAAAAATGAAGGCTGTTATATTCTCAAAGCGGGGGGGGGGGGGGACTTAATATGAATGTGCTGGGTTTGAAATAGGATGTCCTACAAGCTCATATAGATGTGAGGGTCAGGTGTCTACATACTAGATATAGTGTACTAAGAGCAGCTAGTGACATTTGAAATGTAGTATGCATTGTTTAACTTATTAAGAGACAAGTAGAAAGTAGTCTCTTTATGAGGTGCCGTTAGGGACATTATTTCAGTTTTTTATCTCACATATATCATTTAGTGAAACGCATATATCATATACTGAAACGCATATATCATATACTGAAACGTATATATATCAGTGAAACACATATATCATATAGTGAAACGCATGTATCATATACTGAAACGCATATATCATATACGGAAACGTATATATCATATAGTGAAACGTATATATCATATACTGACATTTTTCATATATCATATAGTGAAACATATATATCATATACTGAAACGCATATATCATATACTGAAATTTTTCAAATATCATATAGTGAAACAGATGGAGTGAAATTTGTATATACCGTATTTGCTCGATTATAAGACAAGGTTTTACCCCTCGTCTTCTAATCGGGGTCGTCTTCCAATCAGACCTCAAATAGAGGTCTGATTATGAGACTAAGATCCAGATCCCCCGCACCGCTGCAGGGGACCTGATCTCTGACAGTCGGGGAAGGTATCCGCGACGGACGCAGACAAACCCCCGCTGCTAGCCACACCTCCTTCCGGCTGCAGCAGAAGGAGTTGTCAACCCACTGCCCCGGCAATACAGCAGGAAATTGGAAGCACAGGTAAGTGTGTGTGTGTGTGTGTGTGTGCGTGTGTGTGTTAAATGGGGGCATAGGGCATTTCTGGAATGCCTTATACCCCTATATGCCACTCTGGCACTTAGGGGGTTAAAAGGCATATTATGGGGCAGAGTGGCATATAGGGAGGTATAAGGTATTTCAGGAGGCAGAGTGGCGTTAAGGGGGCATTTAATAGAGCACTCTGCCTCCTGAAATGCCTTATACCTCCCTATACCTCCCTATATGCCACTCTGCCCCATAATATGCCTTTTAACCCCCTAAATGCCAGAGTGGCATATAGGGGTATAAGGCATTTCTGGAGGCAGAGTGCTCTATACAATGCCTTTTAACTCCCTTAATGCCACTCTGCCTCCTGGAATGCCTTATACCTCCCTATATTCCACTCTGCCCCATAATATGCATTTTAACACCCTAAATGCCAGAATGGGATAAAGGGGTATAAGGCATTTCTGGAGGCAGAGTGGCACATAGGGGGTCAAAAGGCATACCATGGGGCACAGTGGCATATAGAGGGTTAAAAGGCATATCATGGGCCACAGTGCCATTTTGGTGTGGCAAGCCTGGGGGCAGATGTGCGTAACTGGGGGAACAGGTTGGAAAATACAAGGAAATAAAAACAAAAAAAATATTTTTCTCAATCATAGCTTTTATTTAAAAAAATTGTTTACATGAATTAACATTTACTGGTAAAACTTTTTTCCTTTAGGGTCGTCTTATATTGAGGCTTTTTCTTTTTTTCCTAAGTTAATATTCAGATTTTGGGGGGGTCGTCTTATAATCGAGCAAATACGGTATATAGACTGAAAAAAACGCTTATATCATATAGTGAAACAGATGGAGTGAAATTTGTTTATATCATATAGTGAAACAGATGGAGTGAAATTTTTATATATATAGACTGAAAAAAACACTTATCATATAGTGAAACAGATGGAGTGAAATTTGTATATATATATATATATACTGAAACTGGTCATCAGTCACATGATCATGACCCTGCCGGGTTGACTCCGCCTCCTAGAGCTCATTCTGAACTTGCTGGTAAGCAGCGTAGGCCTCTCCATTGAACTGGGTATGTTTTTCTTCCCATTGTTTTTGTACATTTAATTTGTGATTATTTTCCTCATTTTGAATTGTGTATTATATACATTTATGTTAGTATCTGTGAAATGGTTTTACTGTGGTTCAATTAGTTTCATTGCTAATGCTTGTTCAAGATGGCATGATGCCATCATGTGAGTTTTTGGATGGGGGTTCTGGGGTTGCTTGTTTTGATCTTTTTTGGTCCTGTGAATTGATGATTTTTGGGGTTTGTGGGGTTACATGTGGATGTGCTGCCTTGAGATGGTCTGTTGTGGGATTAGTGGTTTTGGGGGGTGGAGGAGGTGTTTGTTTTTATTATTTCAGGTTTTTTTTAATGAATTTTGCCATTTCATTATGTTTATCTTTTCATTAAAAAGGGTTTGATTTTTTGATTTTAAACTGATTGGATTGGTTGGCGAAATTTGTTATTGATGTCATTGTTGGAAATTTGCTGTTATTGAGACCTTCTTGTTGTGTTGGGTTTTTACATTTTTCTTTTCCTTTTCAGGCTCTGTGTAGGACTTGTTTTTCAGACACATTGAAGATTATTTCTAAAAGGTATGTGGTGCATTAACCCCTTCAATCCCAGGGGTTTTTGGTACCTCAAAGCCCAGAGCAATTTTGCCATTTTTGGGGTATGTCGGTTTAGCGATGATTCTCTTTTCCTGTGAATAGTGTACCCATATAAACTATATATTGTTTTTTCAAGGAGAGATAGAGCTTTCGTTTGATACCATAGTTGGATGATTAGCTGAAAATTTAGAATGAGAAATTTAGTAAAAACTAGCGAAGATTAGAAAATTAAACTAATTTTTTTTTTACATTTTCCCTCTGAATCCTCACAAAATTAGGTAAAGTGATGGAAAATCCCCTCCAAGTTTATCAATTCAGGTGTCCTGATTTCAGAAACACCTAATTTATATAGATTTTCCAGACTTTCCCAGCACCAGGGAGCATACTATAAGGTGTACGTCATACTATAAGGTATGACGTCATCCCTATAAAACTTGTGTACTTCCTCTCTGAGTGTGATGAATTTAATTCACAAATGTAAGGACTCTCTTCATGTGCTGTCACCATTTTAAGAAAGAAAAACATGTTAACAAAGATAATAATTGATACAATGGATAGACCGTAAGCATGGTATAATTATATAATTTATATATCATATATTTACAATTTTTAAGGGAATTATACAATATTATATTTTTTATTACAAAATATAAAATTCTTAAATTAAAATTTACCATCGTTGATTAGAGCATAATACATTAGAAACTCTTCTCTGGATAGCTGATCTTCTTCTGATAGTTCTTCCAACCGGGTCAATAAACATTAAACACTGCTGAACTCGAGTTTGTCTTGCATTTAAACTACCAATTAGATAGACTTCTCTTGTATTTTGGAGTAGTGATAAGAATTTCATATATAAGATTTTGAAGTTCAGAATCAGAAATATTTGATAATCGGGGTCTTCAAAATCCAGTTCTTTGGCTATGATAATACAAAGTCCAACGGCTAATACCAAAACATTTAGAAATTGTTTGCCAACGAAAACCAAGAGTTGAAAAAGCAGAAATATGTTCCACGTTTATATCATATCTTGGACGTCACCACCTGCCAGTCACTACCGAGCGAGGAGCTAAGAAATGTTGGTCTCCAATAGGCGTCCTCCAATGGGATTTGAGCCTGTAAAAAATTAAAAAAAGAATTATCACAGAGTGCAAACAAACAACTATGCACTTAAAATTCTTAAGTAATCTTCTAATTTCCTATTTAGATTTTCAATAATGTTGCAATCATTTGAGAAAGCATTTATTTGTACTGCAGATAAGCATTGCTTTAACTCTAATAAGAATTCCAAAGTATCATCTGTTGTATTTACAAATGTAATAAAATGGAATATAAATGAAATATAAATGAACAAGAACACTTTTTTTAAATCAAATTAAAAAAATAAAGTATTACAACATCAAATGCGGTGTCCAAAGGTTATTGATGGTCGTCTTTAAAATAGTTTTAAAAAATGTATTAAAAAAAAAAGTCATTAATTACAATATTAATATCTTTAATACACTGTAAGATGTGGGGGGTAAACTGAGCTCCAGGAACAAGGACATGGAGGGTGACCAAACTGTAAAATCTTATTCAAAAACAACGAAAAATAAAGATAAATCAATCAGAAATTGAGCATCAAAAGTATACTGAGCTCAAGCAAGAAGTGACACTTGGAAAGGGAGAAGCAACAATTTGCAGGTATTTTCTACCTTTTACAAATGGGATGAATTTAATTCACAAAGAAAGGACACTCTCTATGTGATGTAGCCATATTAAATGTGTAAATAATGATAAAGAATAATCTATAGGTTGTTTTAACAGATATGTAAGCAAATGCATGAATTAGGAAAAGGTTTCCTCATGTCTATGACATTACCTGTATTTTGAAATGCAAATGAACTACTTTTCAAGCGTACCCCTCTATGTAACCCTGTGTGTTCCTGTGTGTATTGGTCTCTATGTGTCCCTATGAGTGTCTTTTTGTGTCTCCCTGTATATATGTGTGACTCTGTGTACCTATGTTTTTATTTTATTTGTCTGTGGGCCCCTATGTTTCTGTGCCCCCATGTGGTTTTATATTTATATTGTGTCCTCCTCTGTCTCTATACTTGATGTCCTTATTTTTGTCTATGTACCACCCAGTGTGTCCCTATATTTATAGTGTACCACTGTATTTCACTATGTGCATGTGCCACCTATATGTCACTATGTTTTGTGTTCTGTACATTTAAGGAATGGTTAATGCACCACATACCTTTTAGAAATAATCTTCAATGTGTCTGAAAAACAAGTCCTACACAGAGCCTGAAAAGGAAAAGAAAAATGTAAAAACCCAACACAACAAGAAGGTCTCAATAACAGCAAATTTCCAACAATGACATCAATAACAAAATTCGCCAACCAATCCAATCAGTTTCAAATAAAAAAATCAAACCCACATTATACTGTCTTTTTAATGAAAAGATAAACATGATGAAATGGCAAAATTCATTAACCCCTAGATGACAATTGCCGGTCCGGGCACGTCACGGAAATTCAAGTCGATAACGACAAATGACGTGCAAGGACCGGCACGTCATTAAACGGGTGCAGAAAGCGATCTATTTTCGCTTTCTGCACCGAAACGGCGTTGCTGTAATGCCTCGACCTCGAGGCATTCAGCAACGCCATTATCGGCACAAAGGGGCCATCTCTGGCCCCTCCCCGGGGCGTCAACATCCGCCATACTTTGTATGGCGGCGGACGCCCGTTTTAAAAGCATTTAGGAGGCGATCAACGATCGCCTCCTAAACTTAAATGGTGTCGCTGGAATGCCTCGATCAGGAGGCATCCAGCGACACCAAACACTTACCTGGGGATGGACTGTGACCGCTCCGGAGAGCGGTCACAGCCGCAGCTGCCGGTGATCTTCGCCATCTGCAAGATGGCGGCGGTCCGGGAAAATTCAATAAAGAAAAACAATAAAGTCTAAAAAGTTCGCTAAACGGTCTCCAGACCCTCTAGAGAACTCTGGCTCCACTTGCAGGTTGAATATACTGAAAAAAACAATAATGTGGGTTCAGTAAACGGGAAAAGTTCGCTAAACGGTCTCCAGACCCTCTAGAGAACTCTGGCTCCACTTGCAGGTTGAATATAGGTACTGCATTCAACCATGCAAGTCAATGGAGCTCATCTTTCTAATCACAGTGTGATTAGAAAAAATAAATTAAAAATAAAATAAAATTAATAATAATTAGAAAAAAAATAGTAAAAAACCAGTAAAATTTAAAAATAATTTCCCACTGATGTCACTATCAGAGGAACCTTCAAGTTGAAAAAAAATGTTAAAAAAATTAAAAAAAAGGCAAAAAAAAAATATATATATATAAAAAATATATTTTTGTGAGCAAGTCCTAAAATTAGCATATTAGCTTAAAACAATTCTCGCATGGAAAGGCTGATGGTAGAATTAGTGCTTGGCAAGGGTTAAAATACCAGCATTTGGAATACCCTGGGCTGTCTAGTTTTCAAAAATATATGATTTGATGGGGTAAATTGCATTGGCCGGCTTCAAAGATATCCGAAATGGCACATGGGGGGAAGAATTACCAGATTTGGAAAAAATGGCTTTGAAATAGCAAAACGCTACCTGTACTTATTGCTCCATAACGTGCAGAAAAAAGTTTAGTTGAAAACCATTTTTCAACTAAAAGTTAGAAACAGTAATTTTTTTCTAAATTTGTCACCATATTTTATACTTTTTTTAATAGTAAATAATATGATACAATCAAAACAATGTCATCTAAAGAAAGCCCTTCTTGTCCTGAAAAAAACAATAATGTGGGTTCAGTAAACGGGAAAGAAGAAAATTACAGCTAAACACGAGCAGCGCAGAAATGTTAAAACGGCCATTGTCACGAAGGGTACAAAAAGTAAAATCAGCCTTTGTCACGAAGGGGTTAAAAAACCTGAAATAATAAAAACAAACACCTCCTCCACCTCCCAAAACCACTAATCCCACAACAGACCATCTCAAGGCAGCACATCCACATGTAACCCCACGAACCCCAAAAATCGTCAATTCACAGGCCTAAAAAAGATCAAAACAAGCAAGTCCCCATCTCACCCCAGAACCCCCATCCAAAAACTCACATGATAGCATCATGCCATCTTGAACAAGCATTAGCAATGAACTAATTGAACCATAGTAAAACCATTTCACAGATACTAACATAAATGTATATAATACACAATTCAAAATGAGGAAAATGATCACAAATTAAACAAAGGGGCTCAAATGTACAAAAACAATGGGAAGAAAAACTTACCCAGTTCAATGGAGAGGCCTACACTGCTTACCAGCAAGTTCAGAATGAGCTCTAGGAGGGGGAGTCAACCTGGCAGGCTCATGATCATGTGACTGATGACCAGTTTCAGTATATACCGTATTGGCTCGGATATAGGCCGCCCCCGTATATAGGCCGCACCCTAAAAGTTTGGTGCTTTTTTAAAGAAAAAGTTTTTTTTCTTTAAAAAAGCACCAAAAAAACATGCTGCCACTCTGTCTCCCCCCGAGATATGCTGCCACTCTGTCTCCCCCCCGCCCGAGATATGCTGCCACTGTCCTCCCCCCCGAGATATGCTGCCACTGTCCCCCCCTGAGATATGCTGCCACTGTCCCCCCCCCCCCCGAGATATGCTGCCACTGTCCCCCCCCCGAGATATGCTGCCACTCTGCCCCCCCGACTTACCAGAGGAGACTCCCGGGTGTCTTGCGGGGCCGGCGGGGGACATCTACGCAATACGCGTATACAACTTCTGGAAGTTGTATACGCGTATTGCGTAGATGTCCTCCGCCGGCCCCGCAAGACACCCGGGAGTCTCCTCTGGTAAGTCTTGGGGGCAGAGGTAAAATGCATCGTGCGGACGGTCACCGGCTGCGGCGATGCAGGTAAACAACCTCCGCAGCCGGTGACCATCCGCACGATGCGCTTAGACAACCTCCCGTGCCGGCACCCCCACCCCCCGTGGAAAGTGCTGGCAGGGGAGGCTGTCTCGGGGAGTAGGATGCAGGTCCCCTGCGCCGCTGCGGGGGATCTGTATCCTAACCCTGCCCGGCGCCCGAATATAGGCCGCACCCCCACTTTAAAGACTTAAAGTGGGGGGAAAAAGTGCGGCCTATATTCGAGCCAATACGGTATATATACAAATTTTACTCCATCTGTTTCACTATATGATATAAGTGTTTTTTCAGTCTATCTATATACAAATTTCACTCCATCTGTTTCACTATATGATATAAACAAATTTCACTCCATCTGTTTCACTATATGATACATGAAAAATTTCAGTATATGATATATGTGTTTCACTATATGATATATGAAACATTTCAGTATATGATATATGCGTTTCACTATATGATATATACGTTTCAGTATATGATATATGCGTTTCACTATATGATATATGAAAAATGTCAGTATATGATATATACGTTTCACTATGTGATATATACGTTTCAGTATATGATACATGCGTTTCACTATATGATATATACGTTTCAGTATATGATATATGCGTTTCACTATACGATATATGCGTTTCACTATACGATATATGTGAGATAAAAAACTGAAATAATGTCCCTAACGGCACCTCATAGACTAAGACAAACTGATACATTTGGTGGAGATTGCCCTGCTCGCAATCTTACAATCTTGATTTCAAAAGGTATCCAGGAAAAGCCAACACAGCAAAATATTGTAACGGTGAATATCATATTCATCAGAAAATAACCATTTCATTTGTGTTTATTTACCTATTACCTAAAAAACAAACATGCTTCCTATAATTGAACTTTACTAAAATAAATGTTATAACAATGGTTTTATTTACAAATGAACCTTTATCTAAAGTTGTGGCTTATAAGTAAGGGTTGTTTAACCCTTCAGTCCCAGGGGTTTTTGGTACCTGCCATTGTTGCGGCATTGTCGGTTCAGCGATTATTCCCTTTTCCTGTGAATAATGTACCCATGTGTATTATAAAGGAGAGAGCTACCCAGAATGTTAAAGGCCTAAACACACCACAGAAAAGAGGTTGCCTATATAGATACCTATCAGAGAATAAAATAGATATAATGTTCATACAGGAGACTCATTGGAAAGAACACCCTCAAAAAATATGGAAATTTAATAATTATAAAGATATCCATACGGCATGCTTTCTCGGTCAGAGTAAAAGAGGTGTCGCACTATTATTTTCCAATAAGCTTAAATTAGAGCTAATACATGAAATAGCTGACCCCAATGGTAGATATCAAATTGTCATTATAAAAATCAATGACATACTGTATACCTTTTTGAACATATACGTGCCGAATCAATCACCTCTTAGATTTATGAAGGAACTTTTCTTAAAACTGGATAATTATACTATAGGAACCTTAATCTGTGGAGGAGATTTAAATTGTGTGATTAATCCTAGAATTGATAAAAGTTATACTCAAATAAAGAAATTTGATATACATCTTTATGACACCTCGACATCTTTACAAAAAATTTTAACACAACATACACTCTATGATTGTTGGAGAGTTTTACATCCGACTGAAAGGGATTATTCTTTTTATTCAAATGTACATCAAACATACTCTCGCATAGATTATTTTTTTATGAAACCACAGACACTAAGTCGTATCATCAAAATAGAGATAGGTCCAATCTCTTGGTCAGATCATGCCCCAGTTGTTATGGAGATAAAAAATAATGAGCTATATAAATTACGTACAAAATGGAGACTAAACGAAAGTTTGTTAAATGATGGAAAAAATTTAGAGTATCTTCAAAAAGAGTTAGAAACATTTATAATACACAATGATAATAATGAAGTATCTCCAGGAACTCTATGGTGTGCCCTTAAGAGCTATATGAGAGGTGTTCTTATAAAATTGGGTGCAGAGAAGAAAAAAAGAACTAATAAACTTTCGCTTAATGAATTATTTATTAAACTATCTATACTAGAAAGAGAAAACAAATTAATATTTGATCAAAAATGCTTAGATAAAATTCTTGAAATTAGGGCAGAAATAAAAATTAGAACCTACGAGAAAGTGAACCAAGCCATTATTAAATTAAAACAAAGGTGGTATTATGGCAATAATAGAACAGGGAAGCTTCTAACCAAAAAATTACAATGTAATAACGAGACAAAGATAATTAAGAAGCTAGTAGTAGGCAATAAACAATTTCTAGATCCAATAAGCATAGCTAACGCTCTTGGAAAATTCTATAGTGAACTTTATAATATCTCGTCCGAGAAGGTTAAAAATAAATTAGATATATCGAAGTTTTTAGATAAACTAAACTTACCAAAATTATCTAATTTAGATTTAGAAATAATAAACAAGCCTATATCACTTTCTGAAATAGAAGAAACAATCAATAATCAAAAGCCAGATAAAGCTCCTGGTCCAGATGGTTTTTCATCCATATTTTATAAAAAATTAAAAAAAAATCTATCTCAAGTATTAATGAATTTATTTTCAACTTCATTAGAGATAAACAAATTTCCGGCAGAGATGCTCAAAGTGGACATACTTCCAATACTGAAACCAATGAAAGATCCTACGGTTATAGGGAACTATAGACCTATATCCCTAATAAACAATGATATAAAAAATTTTTCTAAGATATTAGCCAATAGACTAAACCAATTTATTCCGAAATTGATCAATACAGATCAAGTTGGATTCGTTCTTAAAAGAAATCCTGTAGATAATACCCGTAGAATATTAAATATAATACATAAGATCAAAATGCAACAGCTCGGAGCAGTTCTAATGGCGATCGATGCTGAAAAAGCATTCGATAGAGTAAACTGGGACTTCCTTGATAAAGTACTGGATATATTTGGTATCCTGGGCACTATTAAAACTAATATTATGAGCCTTTATACTAATCTTACAGCTAGAGTAACAGGACCTTTATTTCAATCACAAGACTTTAATATAAATAATGGCACTCGACAAGGCTGCCCACTGGCTCCATTATTATATATCTTGACCATCGAACCTCTAGCAGCTATGATAAGACAAAACATAGAAATATCGGGTATATTAATTCTCGATATAGAACATAAAATAGTACTCTACGCAGATGATATCCTGCTGACATTAACAAATCCAACTTTATCTATCCCAGCTCTACTACGTACAATTGATATTTATAGTAAATATTCAAATTATAAGATAAATTTACATAAAACACAAGTACTTAATGTAAATTTGACCAGCAATGAGCTGGAGACATTGTCTTATAATTATAAATTTAATTGGAATACTAGGTCTATTGATTATTTAGGGATTAAGTTAGCCATGGATATTGAAAGTACTATAGATATTAATTATATGAGTTTATTTAAAGAGATCAGAGAAAAATTGAATAAATGGAGAAGCCTTGAAGTGTCATGGCTAGGACGAGTAAATACCATAAATTCGTATGTCATTCCTAAGATATTGTACTTTTTTAGGATAATTCCTTTAAGAGTTAAAGCCAGTATACTTCACAATTTTCAAAAACTTTTTGCTGATCACATATGGGCTGGGAAAAATCCCAGAATATCACAGCGTATACTCAAACTTAATAAGAAAGAAGGAGGTATATCCTACCCAGATATTGCAAAATTACATGAAGCTTCTATGTTAATGCATGCTCTTGCATGGTTCAACCCTGATTCCAAAGCATTTGCTTGGTACGGGATCGAATCAACATATCTGGCTCCTCGCCAGCCATCACAAATTTTCTGGGCTAACATAAAAAGAATTTTACATCTATCGATAGATAATCAGGTAATCGTAGATGCATTGATTTCTCTGAATAAATTTAAGATCACATTTAATTTAACGCTAGCAATTTCTATGAATTCTCCTATAGTCATAGCTAAATATGACATCGAAAATATGGATATAACAACATGGTCTAATGCCGGTATAACGAATATATCGGACATAATGAATAATGGAAATATTATCTCGTTTACGGATCTGCAAATTAAATTTAATATTCAAAACAAATATTTGTTTTCATATATGAGGTTGAAAAACTATATATCCAAGAAGTCTATATTGCCATTAAATCACCAAATTAATAGGCTATTAAATAACATTCAGAGAAAAGGACAGCTCTCAAGAATATTGTCTTTAAGCAGAGAATCTAATGTTCGGGAAAAATATCCCCCCATATTGAAATGGGAAAATTCAATAGGAAATGTATATGACATAGAAGAATGGCTTAAAGGGTTATCAATAGTTATACGGAATACCCACTGTATAACGCTGGTAGAACTTCAGTATAAAATAATGTATCAATGGTACTTAGTTCCAACAAGACTACATAAGATATCTAAAGTATTTTCAAATTCTTGCTGGAGATGTCAGAAGGATGTAGGCGATATGCTACACATATGGTGGGATTGCCCGATGCTTGATTCTCTAAAGGGTAACCTTAATGATATGATATCTAAGTTGTTAAAAATAAAACAAACAATCACAGTGGAATCTTTTTTATTTAATATCAATTTTCCGGTAGTGAGTAAGGTACAACAAATTTTAATTTCTCAGCTGTACTTAGCAGCAAAAATTTGTATTGCAAGAAAATGGAAACAATCGGCAATAATAAATTGGAGAGATGTTGTTGCTCAGGTTAAATATCAAAATAAGATGGAACAAGGTTTCTTTGTTTCCAGAGGCCTTCATAATATATATGAACAAATATGGCGACCGTGGGTAAACTTATATAGTGACTTGTTTGATTAGACGCTCCCCTGTGGGAATTCTTCCGCCTAATACAATCTAATGTCTACCCCAAGTATATGTGTGGTGTGAATGTAGTGTGAATGAGTGAGGTATGCATGTACAACTTGAATGTTATATTCAACTTGGTAATATTTATCTTCCTATGAATAGCAGAAAGTACAGAAACTTTGTTTGTTTTTCTGCTGTAATTTTATGGCATTTATGGAAGAAATGTTTTATGATTTGTAAAAATAATAAAAGGGAAAAAAAAGGGAGAAATTAAAAAAAAAAAAAAAAAAAATAAAGGAGAGAGAGGGCTTTCTTTTGATACTATAGTTAGATAAGTAGCTGAAAATTTAGGAAGTTTTTCATACTTATGGCTTGATGGGCTTGGGAGTTGTAAACGGGGGCAGGGGGTTATACATTTTAGATGTTGTGCTAGGGCAATGGGATGTAAGGTTGTTTCCTTTATTTTTTAATTATTATTATTATCTTTTTTCTAATTATCTAACTGCTATCAGTGCAGTATGGTTAGAGGTCCTCTTAGGGACTTCTTGAACATGTTATTAATGCCAGTGATGTCACAATGACATCCCTTAGCTCAGTTTATTGTTTATTTTTTTATCACTTATTGTATTTTAGTGATTTTTTTAAATTTTTTTCACCTGGTGAGACGCAATCCCCCTGCACCGATCACACTGTGATCTCCATGCAAGTCTCCATAGACTAGGCCCAAGTCTAGTAAAAAGTTCTGCATAGATTGTGGCCGCTATATGAATAAAAGATAATAATAATAATAACTTAACCTTCCTTCTTAGCAAAAAAATTGCAAACCAAAACAGTGACCGTATTATGTGCTTGGTGTGAGATTATGTGAGATCTTTCTTCTAATCATCGAGATCCTATAGTCAATAGTAGTGCTTAAATATGTTTAGAATAATGCAAACTAAAACGGGGATGAGCTTTATCTCCATTTGAGGAATATCGTCTGGAGAGCTGATTACTGAGCCTATAGGTTAGCATGTTGATCCCATGATAGGAGTGGTCTGGTTTTACCCACTTCCATTTAATTGTTTCAAATTTGTTCCCAATAAGAAAAGTATTTACAAACGTAGTGTCTTCATCCTTCCTATATCAAGGTTGTTGTGTGTATTGGTTGTCTAATCTCTATAAATAGATGCCGCAGTATTTTATTCCAAGCATATACCCATAAATAGCACAAAATCCCATTACAAGTCAAAACCACAGTATAAAACACTGGATTCCCATGATTCTTTAGTACATAAGTTCCTTTTGCAAACCCAGCAAAGAAATTAATTATAAACCACTTGATGTGTTTTTCACTGAAAGCTACTGAATTATTAAGCTGGGTTTGGTTTTCTGCCTTCATCCAAACAGTGTAGAGAAAAAAAGATGCCACAGCAAAATGAGGAAAAAACTATTTAATTATTTTTATGCCATTTAATATGAAATGTAATACAGATGAACACCATTCTGTTGAGTCAAAATAGAATCGAAATTAGAGTTTCTATTACAACTTCCACTTTTCAAGCCCAAAATTTCTTATTTATCATATTTTAAGGATATTTTGCCTCACCCTTCCTACGGCCGTGCTGGGGCATTTGGAAAGCAGGGAAAGCCAATGCTACAATGTCACTATTACAACAGACTGATTGTCCAAGCCAGGAATGCATAATCCAGTTCAGGATTTTCAGGAAATCTACAACAGGTTAAGGTCTTTGGTATTTAGACTCACAGTGGTCTCACAATCAAGGAGACTGTTGTGTGGGAAGAAGTTCCCCTGTACTCCTAGACCAGAAAGGAGAAGTTGCAGTCATTACTTGCCTGGACCTGTGTGTCCAGGGGAGGTTTTCTCAGAGACCAGCTGGGTCTGGTGGGGAGGAATATGTTGCTTGTTTAGGCTGGTCAAGTTAAAAGAGAGTTATTGGGAGCTAGGCTTTTACTTTCTAATCACTTTTACTTTTTGGAGGGTATTGGTTTTGTGCACTTGAAAATAAGTCAGTTCTGGTAATATGTTGTTCCTGAGCCTTATTACCCTAGGAGACTGTGTTTAAGATTATTTGAGTGACATTTATGGCACTCATTTTAGGGATTTTGTCACAGCACATATTAGTTCTTTACATTATCTAGCGGAGGGCTGTGGCAGGAACAGAGTTTCACATTATCAAAAAATGTAAAAAGAATTAAAACATTTTTTAACCCCTTGACGACAATTGACATGTCAGGCACATTATGAAAAAAACAGATAGTTAACGACAATTCATGTGCCTGGCATGTCATGACTTTAAACGGGTGTAGAAAGAGATCTATGATCGCTTTCTTCACCCAAACGGTGTTGCTGTAATGTCTCTATCGGAGCATTCAGCAACACTGAGATCGGCATCAGGGGCCATGTCTGGCCCTCCCCGGGGCGTCAACATCCACCCTACACTGTATGCTTCAATGGTGTTGCTGAAATGCCTCGATAGAGAGACATTCAGGAACACCGAACACCCACCCCAAGAAGCACTGTGACCGCTCCAGAGAGGGGTCACAACCACAAACAAGTTTCCAAGACCCTCTTGAAAACTCTGGCTCCACAGGTACTGCATTCAACCATGCAAGTCAAAAAAAAAAATAAGAAGAAAAAATTAAGTAACATGTAAAAATAATTCTCCACTGATGTCACCATTAGGGGAACCTTCCAGTTCCAAAAAATGTATCACTGGACTTAGGAGATGCTACTGAACACTTATTAGAGTGATTGAGCGTGCCATATACAAGGAGCTGTAAATTCATGCCTAATGTATAATGTGTGTGGGGAAAAAAAACACAAAAAAAATCAGGTCCAAGTCTAGTCAAGTGGCCCATTGCGTCACCAAAGCAGCTGCAAGCGACATTGAAAGCGGCCGTCCACCGGCGCCTAATGAACTCCACCGGCGCCTAATGAAATTAAAGCGGCCGGACGTGGGACGAAGAGCTGAGGAATGTCCATTGGGCCTGACTGCCGCACGACGCAGGGGTATTTGGCACCTGTGGCAGATCCTGTATGTGGCACCCTCCCCACACACACACTTTAAAACTGCATAGTTTCTATGGTTAGGCAAACATTGACAGGGGTACAGCATAATTGTTATCATTATATACTGAGGTACACATTGACGGTGGTACAGCATAACTGCTATCATTATATACTTTATTACGCTGTACCACCGTCAATGTGTGCCTATACATTGAGCCAGACACTGACAATACTGCAGTACAACCCCTAACACTATATACTAAGCCAAACATTGATGTGGTGTAGGCCTACCACGTCAGTGACTGGCTTAGTATATAGTAGGGATGCACCGAACTGAAAATTCTGGACCGAAACTGAAAATTCACCCCTCAGTGAGCGCCACCCCGGGCGGACCGCCCCCTGCGAGGTACTCTACCGGCACGACGGCCAGTCCCGCTCGCAGCCGTTTAGTTTTTAAATTTGCGGCTGCCTCGAATGTTCTTCTGCCGGCCATCTGGCTGGCCCGCCGGCCCGGAGTCAGGGCGGCCTGGGGGGTAATTGCCCCCTTGCCCAGCCCGCCCCTGGGTTGACCAGTTGACCTGGGGTGTCTAGTTTTCAAATAAAAAATATATGATTTGATGGAGTAAACTGAACTAAATGGCTTTAAAGATATCCCAAATAGGATGTGTGGGTAAAATTTTCCACATTAAAATTCCAATTTGAAAAATGCACACTTCCCAAATGTGGCCTTTTTGTCCCCAAACAACCTGACAAACGCATGGATGGGTAGTATCACTGTACTCAGGAGATGTTGTGGGGTGTTTGAAAGTGACATATACCAGGAGCTGTAAATTCACGCCTGAAGTAAAATGTCTGTGGAAAAAAACACCAAAAAATTGCCAAGACTGGTGGTAGAATAAGTGCAATATTAGCATTTGAAATTCCCCAGGGTGTCTAGTTTTCAAAAATATATGGTTTGATGGGGGTAAATTGCATTGGACGGCTTCAAAGATGTTCCAAATAGCATATGGAGGCAGAAATACCAGTTCTGGAATAAATGGTTTTGAAATAGCAAAACCCTACTTGTAAATATTGCCCTATAATGAGAAGAAAAAAGCATTAAAAAAACAAAACATAAAAACAATGGGTATCTCTAAACTCAGGACAAATAGTAGAATCTATTTAGCAGGTTTAGATTTTGTAGCTTTTATAGATGAGTAAAAAAAATTCAATTGAATTTTTATATAGTACTGTATTTGCTCGAATATAAGACAAATGCTCTGAAAAATACTAGACTTGGGCACCAGGGGGCTCTTCGTGTTCGTCTTCGTGCACCTGTTCCTGTCTTCTCTTCGGGCGAATATTCATGGACATTCTTCGCGTTCAGTTTTTCTTCCTTTTTTCCGGTTAAGGGGTTAATACGGGGTTAACGCAGCTCTGGCGCCAGGAGTTTAAATGTCCGTATGAGCAACTCTATTGGTCGTCAGCAGGGGGCTCATCTGCCAATGGTTGATGGCAGACGAGCCCCCTGCTGGCAACCAATAGGGTCGCTCGTACAGACTGTTAAACTCCTGGTGCCGTAACTTACTCTGCAGATCCCACTGGCCTCCCTGTTCTATCAGTTAAATGTCTGTAGGAGCGACCAATAAAGTCCCTCGTACAGACATTTAACTAATTGAACAGGGAGGGAGACCAGTGGGATCTGCAGGGTAAGTTGCAGCATTGGGGTTTTAAAAGTCTGTACCAGCGACTCTGTTGGTCGCTGGTACAGACTGTTAAAACCCCAATGCTGCAACTTACTCTGCAGATCCCACTGGTCTCCCTGTTCTATCAGTTAAATGTCCGTACAAGAGACTTTATTGGTCGCTCGTACGGACATTTAACTGATAGAACAGGGAGACCAGTGGGATCTGCCGGGTAAGTTGCAGCATTGGGGTTAACTTTTTAACTTTCGTTAGGGGTTAACTTTTTTTTTTAAAGGGTTAAGGGGCCGTGCGAGTGAGCCTATTGGTCGCTTGAACGGCCCTTTAACCTACGGATTTCCGCTCCATAGGTTCGCTGTCAGGGGTTACAACTTACAAAGGCCGTGCGAGTGAGCCAATTGGTTGATGCCAGAGGAGGTCCCTGTAGGCGACCAATAGGCTCATTCGCACTGCCTTGCAACCCGTGACAGCGAACCTGCGGATTTCCACTTCCGTGAACTGCTGCGATGCTGCGAAGACAAGGTAAGTTAGAAGGGGGGGGAGAATGGTAGACGAAGACTATCACGAAGATCTTCGTGGTGTGTGTCTTTGTCTTCGCCTACGTTTTACTGCTGCTGTCTTCTCTTCGGCGTGTCTTCGGAACGAACACGAAAACGCACTCTTCGTGTTCGTTTTCATGTTCGCCCGAAGACGAATACACAAGTCTAAAAAATACCCCTCGTCTTATATTCAGATAGAGGTCTGACTACAAAACTAAGATCCAGATCCCCTGTAGCACTGCAGGAGACGTTGATCCTCCTTTCTAGCAGCCGGTGAACATCTGCGCAGTGCACGCAGGCAATGTCCATTGCTGCCCGACACTTCTGCCGGGGCTTCTATAACGGAGCACCGCCGTGACATGAGCTTCCGGTGCTCCACCATAGAAGCCCCGGCGGAAATACCGAGCAGCGGAGGTTGTCTGCATCGTGCAGGTGTTCACCGGCTCCAAGAGAGGAGGATCTCCCACACACTTCAGCCTATCAGGGAGGCATGCTGGGGGCCAGATGTACATAACTGGGGGCAGATGTCCATAACTGGGGGGGCAGGTTGGCAAATAAAAGGAAATAAAAACAAAAATGCATTTTTCTCAATCATAGTTTTTATTAAACATGAACAAAATAGTTTACATGTGAATTAATATTTACTAGTAAGGCTTTTTCCTATAGGGTAGTCTTATATTCAGGCTTTTTCTTTTTTTTAATTAATATTCAAATTTTGGGGGGTTATCTTATAATCAGAGCCGTCTTATAATTAAGCAAATACAGCAAATTATATGATACAATCAAAATAATGACATCTAAAGAAAGCACTTCTTGCCCTGAAAAAACCCCCAATAAATAACTTGTTTGGATCAACAGCTATGAGTACTTGGAAGGTTGTCTTAATGGGGTCTCTTTTTTCAACATCCTTATTTATGGGGAAAGAAAATGAACCCTTTGCTCCCCTTCCACTAAAATCTAAAATAAAAGAAAACATGTTGCTGCCTCCCAACAATTAAGTTTTAACAATATGATATGTTCATGGGGTATTACTGTATTTTTGTATTCAGCAGTAGCACCTAACTTATGAAAGTAAACAATTTAATATGATATTCTTACTAAATCATGAACTATAATATAAAAATTTTATCAAAATAAATCCCTGCCCTTGAAAAAAATTACTGAATACAATTTGAATAAAAATGGCAAAAAGCCTCACTAAGGTATGAAAAATAAGGGCTGCAAAATATGTGTAGCTTTTTCAATTTCATACTATCCATTTGTTCCTTTCCATTAGTAGTTGAGAACCTGCTTTAGGAAGGAGAAATTATTTGTCCCACAGCTCCTTACACTAAATGCAACACATATTGGCAGGGGCGTATCTAGAGTATTTGGCACCTGGGGTGGATACTGTATGTGGCACCCCCTTACACACACTTATTTCACAAATTTGTAAACTGCCTGTGCCAACTCTGTCCCTTAAGCAGCCTGCCTGTGCCACCTCTGCCCCTTAAGTAGTCTGCTTATGGCACCCCTTCCCCTTAAGTAATCTGCATGTGGCACCCCTGCACCTTAAGTAGTCTACCTGTGCCACTACTACCCTTTAAGTAGCCTGTTCCACCCCAGCCTCTAAACATTTATAGCAGTAAGCAGGAACATTCATCTATACCAGCTCCTCATAAGAAAGAGCTAATAAGGTTTATTGTAAAATCTGAAGAACACTCCTAGCTAGTTTCTAATTGGCATATGAAAAAGGATAATCATGGTTTGGAAATAACCTTTGCAAAGACTGATCAAAGCTCTTATAAATATTGCAAGATATTTCCTTGTGGTGGGTGAGAGGATGAGACAGTGGCTCGGTCATTAGCTGCCCTCAGGGGGCTCAGGTCTCATATTTGATGCTTGATGGACATTGATACAAAGTGACTTGAAAAGGAGCTGTTCACACAGAACCAAACTGAACTAATGATGTGGGCTACAAATGTAAACCTAATTTATAAATCATTTATCTACATAATCTATGACACCTAACAGCTGTGTGGGGAGAAAAAAGATCAACAGAAAAAATAGATTTTGCTTATTCCAGTGATACGGTAAAACATTATAGTATTAAAAAAACATTTTCTTCACAGCTTGGATAATAAAGATTTTTTTATTTGCAGGCATGACACTTTCCATACCAACAGATTACTACTAACTGAAATTAGTGAGGAGTATCTGTGGCATGTGTAAGAATTCCTGAGCCACAAGTAATCGCTGACCTGTAATGAAATCTTTATGCATTTATATTAAGGCAAACACCCATGCTTTTGATTCCATTTAACCTTGACTCCCGAGTGCTGTGGTCCCTGCTTGAGCTCCAGGTACTATCAACCTGGTTAGGAAAAGCCATTCTAGAGCCACATACGTAGTTTTGCTGCTACTTTTCTCTGCCTTGGTGAATTAACATGGAATCATAACTATATTTCAAACAACCAGACAAATTTAGAAATTGTGCTTTTCTTAAGTCCTACCAAGTAAATTTCCTTTATGTTGCTAAAATTGAGCAAGAATTTACACTGCAGAGCCATGTACAGTGCCTTTATATCTTTATATTTTTGTTAATATTTTATTTATTCATTATCGCATATAGCAATCTTTCGACACACAGGTCTTTCTCAAGGTTTGAGAAAGACCTGTGTCGAAACATTTCCTGTGTGAAATAAATCTCACCTTATTATTTGAGTGCTGAGCCTCTGCTTTTTTATTTTTGTATATTGAAGGGCTTGGTGGTGCCCTGGCTCGTGCACTGGAATTCTGACACTCACATACACAGAGCATTCTGCTTCCCAACAAGAGCGCTATATTCCCTTCCGCTGATATCCAAACTGTTTGATAGACTCAAGGGTTCCAAGGTTTTTACTAAATTTGATACGCATTTGTCAGCCTTTAACACTCACTTGGGCCACTACAAGTATACCATTATGCAATTCGGTCTCTGCAATGCCCCCCCCCCACAGCCTTTCAAGAGTTCGTAAACTATTTACAACAATTTGTTATTGTTTGCCTTGATGATATCCCCAGACTTATCTGTCCTGTCGCTGACCCGGCTTGCCTGACCTTGATGGCTTTTGCCAGTCCTGTCTGATTCCCCCGCATCAGACCTACTCTGCTTCACAGGATCCATCAAACAGTATCTTTACAGTAGATTTATGAAGTACCGTATTTTCTCGATTATAAGATGAGGTTTTTTCCAGAGTCAAATAGGTCTGACTATGAGACTAAGATCCAGATCCCCTGCAGCGATGCAGGGGACCTGGATACTCCTGTGTATGCCCCCCCTCAACTAACCGGTGCTTCTGAGCCCCCGGTGCTTAGTCCGGGCAGCATGTAGAGCTCTACGCGATTCGCGTAGAGCTCTACACGCTGCCCGGACTAAGCACCGGGGACTCAGATGCAGGTGACCTGGATCCTCCTGTGCTATGTCCCCCCCTCAACTTACCGGTGCTTCTGAGTCCCCGGTGCATAGTCCGGGCAGCGTGTAGAGCGGAAGTTGTCTACGCAAATACACGCTGCCCGGACTAAGCACCGGGGGACTCAGAAGTACCGGTAAGTTTGGAGGAGGGAGGGGGAGGGAGTGTTAAATGGGGAGCATAAGGCATTTCTGGAGGCAGAGTGCTCTGTGAAATGCCTTTTAACCCCCTTAATGCCACTCTGCCTCCAGAAATGCCTTTTTAACCCTCTATACACCACTCTGCCTCCTGAAATGCCTTAAACCTCCCTATATGCCACTCTTCCCCATAATATGCCTTTTAACCCCCTAAATGCCAGAGTGGCATATAGGGGTATAAGATATTTCTGGAGGCAGAGTGGCACTTAGGGGGTCAAAAGGCATATCATGGGGCACAGTGGCATATAGAGGGTTAAAAGGTGTATCATGGGGCACAGTGGCATTTAGAGGGTTAAAAGGCATATCATGGGGCACAGTGGCATATATGGGGTATAAGGCATTTCTGGGACAGAGTGGCAAGCCTGGGGGCAGATGTGCAAAACTGGGAGGGGGGCAGGTTGAAAAAAAAGGAAATAAAAACAAAATATTTTTTTCAATCGTAGCTTTTATTAACAAACAATAGTTCACATAGTTTACATGAATTAACATTTACTGGTAAAACTTTTTTCCTATAGGGTCGTCTTATATTCAGGCCTTTTCTTTTTTTCATAAATTAATATTCAGATTTTGGGGGGTCATCTTATAATCCTTAAGCTGTGTAACACTAATATTAGGTCGTACATACTGTTGATGGCTGCAGTCCTAACAACAGAAATAATTCCATTATGACCAGTGACAGAGGCTAATTAAAAACTCAGACAAGTAGCCCCCCTGACATGTTTCGCTCCTCAGAGCTTCATCAGAGGTCTGGGCTAATGCCTTCCAAAATGGAGACTGTTTGGCCTTATATCTCCTTTGTTAGTGACATATCCAATGGTAACCGATGTATTAGATGTGTTGCCAGATCCAGCCAATTGCTTTAAAGGTGACTAAGCATGACATCACCCACATAGTCCAATAGAATTCCATATACATGATGGGCAGTGGTTCTCTCCAATTCCCAAAGGTGAGCAGTCAAAGAAATTGACTGACAGTTATTCTCACCAATCATAGATGTTCCTTTCCACTCAGAACCACTCCTATTACTAGATCTCCTATCCATTGTAATTCTTATTATGCAAATTGCTGGGGAGCACAGTGGCCTAGTGGCCTACACAGTTGCCCTGCAGCACTGGGGTCCAGGGTTCAAATCCCATAAGGGACACCAAGGCACCACATCCAAAAAACACCAGTGCAAATTTACATCATTTTGGCATATTTACCGTACACAATTGCTTCACAATTGAATAATTCCCTTCCCAAATATCCCTATCACAATGTAAGTCTCCATAATATGGTCATACCTCCATATAAAAAATAAGTAAATCATTATCAGATAATCGGTATTACAAATCAGAGTCCTATTATTTAGAATCTACAAATAGGCTGAGAAGGAGAAACCTTCATTTAAACCTAGAGGACTCAAACTTTTGAGTCTATAGATCCACTTGGCTTCCTCTTTTAATAGTAATCGATCCAGATTGCCTTTTCGTGGACCAAGTTTAAGTTGAGAGATAAGATTACAACACAAACCACAACAAGCTCCCAAAAAAACAAATCAATTTCCATCTCACTCTGGTGCCGGTAGTAGTACAGCATGTTTAAATCAACCACATCGGCCAAACATATCGGTACAATCAAGATCTGGCCTTTTATCATCGGGTGCTGGCTTATCAACTGCGCCCAGTGGACCAGTGACTACTGGCATAGTACAGGGTCCTATGGTTCATCCAACATCACACCAGACCTCACATTTAGCCAGTCAACCCTTACCAATGTCACAAAATGTGTATGCAGGGGTACAATCCTCCCAACATACCGGAGCCCCTGTACCCTCTTTTCATTTTTTAGGGATGACCAACCCCCTTCCCTCCATATAGGTCACGGCTATGATGATATTATTGGAGGGAATCAAGATAGTGATTCCTCCCTACGGATCTTTAATTTATCATCCCATCAATTAACTGAGGACCAAATTAGTGTTCTCAGAAAGGGTTTATCCTTTACTCCGGTTCCTAAATTCGATGAGTTTATGTGGGCAAAAGATATTCATCTATTTGCCAGAAAACTGGCCCTACATAAGTGGCATACCAACAGGGAACAGGATATTAGATTTTTAAGGGACAGAGAATCAGAAGCGATTGGGGTTCTGGATAGCCTCTTGAGAGAGAATGAGGGGACTGAATTGGTTCCATTGACATCCCAAACAAATTTAAAACCGCGGTCACAATTTACACCAAGTATCTCACAGTATCCTAATGTTGAGACTTTCGTGACTCTTGTCATGGAGGATATTAAGAAGTTACATCCCAGGAAGGATAGGATTCATTCAAATCTGACTATTGGTGAACAATCAGCTTTGGTTGAGCTAAGAAGTCTGGATAATGTGGTTGTAAAACCAAGTGATAAAGGGGGCAATATTGTCCTCATGGAAAAGTCCGATTATGTTTCTATGGTTAAGAATCTGCTGGATGATTCTGATACATATACTGTCTTGCCCAATAATCCTACCGTCGATTTTCTGCAGGAGTTAAGGGGTATCCTAGATGATGCTATGTCAATGAAATTGATTTCTACTGATGAGTATAAGTTTATTCTAAATTTATCACCTACTTTGGCTACATTTTATGCACTCCCAAAAGTGCATAAGAACACTTTTCCGATGAAAGGGAGGCCTATTGTGTCGGGCAATGATAGCCTGACACAAGGGGCCAGTATTTATGTTGACAAGATCCTTTCTTCTTTTGTGAACACTTTACCCTCATTTTTACGCGATACCAAAGATACGGTGAAGAAAATTACCGATATCACAGTCACTAACACCACACTTTTGGCAAGTCTTGATGTAGAATCTTTGTACACTAATATCCAGCACGATTTAGGGATTCAAGCAGTGAAGAGTTATTTGAACACTAGAAGTATTATCTTTGGGGATCATAATTTTTTTGTCCTCACATTACTACGGTTTGTACTCACGCACAATTTTTTCTTGTTTGATTCTACCTTTTATCACCAGATTAGGGGTACCGCCATGGGGAGCACATGTGCGCCCACTTATGCTAATTTATTTCTGGGGTGGTGGGAGCACGAGCACGTTTTTAATGATGATTTATTATTTTACACTAGTCACATTTTATTCTGGGGGCGGTACATTGACGATATTTTGATTTTTTGGAATGGGGATCCTGCACTTTTTTTGGATTTTGTTGATATTCTCAATAATAATACCATCGGGATGAAGTTCACGCATGAACTTCAGACAAGAAAGATCAATTTCCTTGACATGACTATCTATATAGATGACGGTCTGAAAATACAGACTGACATCTATAGAAAACCCACTTCTACCAATAATCTGCTCCATTGGACTAGTTTTCATCCAGAACCACTACGAAGAGGAATACCTGTAGGACAATACCTCAGAGCACGGAGAAACTGCTCTAAGGAATCCACTTTCCAAAAGGAATGTGAGAATTTAAAGTCTAGATTCATGGCTAAGAGATACCCCATCAACTGTTTAAAGAAAGCGTTTAGAAGGGCAAAAAATACCAGCAGAGATCGGGCACTCCATGAAGACAAGGTAGACAATGGTTCCCCACAAGTGATACGGTGCATTGGAACTTATGACTGTTACTCTACTGAGGTGTCAATGATTTTTAAGAGGCACTGGAGATTACTGACCATTGATCCAGACCTAAAAGATGTAATCGTAAATAGACCAATGATTACATATAGACGTGGCCCTAACCTTAAAGACATGCTTGTACATAGTCATTTTATGACTGATAAAACAGAGAAAGGAACGTGGTTGAAATCCCAACTGGTTGGTTCACATTCATGTGGGAACTGTAGCTTTTGAAAATATCTACCTACTGTAAAAACATTTCGGAATCCCGTGGATGGCAGGAATTATGAAGTCAGACAATTCATAAATTGTAAAAGTAAGGCAGTTGTATATGCTGCTAAATGTAGCTGTGATAAATTGTACATAGGGAAAACCATCCAAGAGTTCCATAGACGTATATCCCAACATCTGGGCACGATTAGGAGGAAAGAAGAAACATCTTTGGCCCGTCATGTTCATTTTTTCCATGGTGGAGATCTAGAGTCTCTGAGGTTTTGGGGTATCTCTCAACTTAAACTTGGTCCACGAAAAGGGAATCTGGATCGATTACTATTAAACGAGGAAGCCAAGTGGATCTATAGACTCAAAAGTTTGAGTCCTCTAGGTTTAAATGAAGGTTTCTCCTTCTCAGCCTATTTGTAGATTCTAAATAATAGGACTCTGATTTGTAATACTGATTATCTGATAATGATTTACTTATTTTTTATATGGAGGTATGACCATATTATGGAGACTTACATTGTGATAGGGATATTTGGGAAGGGAATTATTCAATTGTGAAGCAATTGTGTACGGTAAATATGCCAAAATGATGTAAATTTGCACTGGTGTTTTTTGGATGTGGTGTCTTGGTGTTTTTTGGTGTCCCTTGTGGGATTTGAACCCTGGACCCCAATGCTGCAGGGCAACGGTGTAGGCCACTGGGCCTGTATTGGTGAACCGTGTGTAATGTGAATAATAAGAATTACAATGGATAGGAGATCTAGTAATAGGAGTGGTTCTGAGTGGAAAGGAACATCTATGATTGGTGAGAATAACTGTCAGTCAATTTCTTTGACTGCTCACCTTTGGGAATTGGAGAGAACAACTGCCCATCATGTATATGGAATTCTATTGGACTATGTGGGTGATGTCATGCTTAGTCACCTTTAAAGCAATTGGCTGGATCTGGCAACACATCTAATACATCGGTTACCATTGGATATGATTGTTCCCTCCCCGAATCCGTGATGTCACTAACAAAGGAGATATAAGGCCAAACAGTCTCCATTTTGGAAGCCATTAGCCCAGACCTCTGATGAAGCTCTGAGGAGCGAAACATGTCAGGGGGGCTACTTGTCTGAGTTTTTAATTAGCCTCTGTCACTGGTCATAATTGAATTATTTCTGTTGTTAGGACTGCAGCAATCAACAGTATGTACGACCTAATATTAGTGTTACACAGCTTATGTTACTGTGACGTATACCTTTTATAGTAGGACTGGTGACACTGGTGTTTTTAAAAATCTTTTTTTTTTGGTTATACCTTTTAATAAACATATTAGTAAAAGTCATGTTTTAGGGTGGGGTTATAATAAGGGTATTTTTTGATCCCGGAAACGGGATTGGTTTATTTGTAGTTGTAACTTACCCTTGTCCCCGCTGGGGCATTATTCTGGAATTGTGTCATCTTATAATCAGGGTCGTCTTATAATCGAGCAAATACGGTAGTTATTTTTTCACATTTTACTTCTGATTTGTATAAAAATGACTTCTCTCTAAAACAGAATTTAAAGCCGGTGGGTTCTCTGAACAATAACAACTGTAATTAAAATTAAAAACTGACAACTATGATAGCTGAAATTGCAGAAAACTGAAGCCCTCTGTGATTTTAATGTAGTCTATGTAACAATCAATTGTACCTCCTCTGACTCATTAAGGCGTAATCAACTCAGGCAAAAAAGTCTGAAAGCTCAAATTATTGAATTGCTGATCAGGTGAGCATGACAATTCCTATTAATCTATTGTATTGCTATATGTCTAAGATTGCTTATGTATTTCTATGGGATACTTTATGCAATAACTCTCCTATATACTTAGAGTGACCATATGTCCCGGATTGCATTATCCTGGAATCAGTGGCCTCAAACGTCGCCCTTTTTTTTGACGCGGAGGAGAGAGAGGGGCACGGCGCGCTCGCTCATGAAGTTTTCAGCAACCGCTCGGCGCCCCTCAGTCTTTTCCGGGAAGGCCTCTAGCTCGGTTGCGGTGGTGGCATTTCATGACATCATATTCCGGCGCTCAGCAGTGAAGCAGCGCACACCGCTGCAGAGCAGGGAGACAGATGCCTTTCGCTCCCACTGCAGGACTCCTAGAAGTTAAGTGAACTTCAAAGCGGGGAGAGGGTATCTACCCTTACTATCTAGTAAGAAGGAGAGGAGAGGGGGTAGATGGTGAGAAAGGGGGTTGGCTAGTGAGAAGGGGTAGTAAGTGTCATGAACTGGGTCCATGCTGATGACTGAAAGCGCCCAAAGATATTGTGCAGGAGTCACAGTGCAGTAGCGGAGTTGGACAGGGCCTGGTTGCAGGGCGACAACACTCACCCAGGTGTTGAGTATCTAGGGTTGTGCAGCCACATACCAGCTCCCTGACATAGCAGCAGATGTAATCCAAAAGGAAACAAAGTGATATCCTGCAGGCACCCTGAAGCAGGCATGAAACATATCACTAGAATCACGTGCAGGATGCTGCAGGCTGGGAGTATGGAAGCTAAGCAGAGTATCAACAGAAACATAGCAAGCAAGGAGGACAGAGCATGGAACAGGGAGACCAAGCAAGGAACATAACCAAACAAGACATACATGATACAGAGCACAAGAAAGGACAGGGAACAAGGCAAGGAACACAGGGGAAGGAGTGAGGAGCCGGAATCCTCGGACGCTTCTCCTTTAAGCAAGGATAGGACATATTAACTGGGACATGGGGAGAGGAGAAAGGAACCGAAATCCTCAGATGATTCAGGGAAGAAGGGCAAAGGTACATATGAGACAGACACACATGGATACAGGAACAAGCCTAGGACTAAAAGATAAGAATTGGAGATTCCGTCACATCTTATGGCCATAGTATGCTTAGCCCACCACTACGCCAAAGTACTCCAATGACGGTGGGTCCTAACGCTAAGCCCTGCATACGAAAGTACTGATAAATTAAACATTGAATCCAAACAAAGAACCGAGAAGGACATACCTTTAGACTGCAGACTGAGACAAACAGAACAAACGGGTGGGACACACCTTATAAAGGAAACAGAGCTGAAGCTAAGAGCAGACTGGAATCAAGGAATCAGAGGTTCAGGACAGCATACGGAAATCCAGGAGTGGATCACAGCAAAACATGGGAACTGAGGCAAGGCAGGGAAAAACAGAGATATGCAGCTCCGCAGCCTGGATGGACCCTGACAGTAAGAATATTGAAATAAATAAAGAGTGAGAATGAATGAGTATGAATTAATGCGTGGATAAATTGTGTGAATGAGTGAGAGTATAATTTAATGTGTGGATGAATTGTGTGAATGAGTGAGAGTATAAATTAATGTGTGGATGAATTATGTGAATGAATGAGAGTATGAATTAATGTGTGGATTAATTGTGTGAATGAATGTGAGGATGAATTGTGTGAATGAGTGAGAGAATTAATGAATTAATGTGTGGATGAATTGTGTGAATGAAAGTGTGAATTACTGTTATATATACTGTATTTTCCCATGCATTAGGTTTAATTTAGGGGCAGTTATGGTTGATGGGGTTTTAAGGGTTAATTTAGGGGCAGTTATGGTTAATGGGGTGCTTAGGGTTAATTTAGGGGCAGTTATGGTTGATGGGGTATTTAGGGTTAATTAAGGAGCAGTTATGGTTAATGGGGTGCTTAGGGTTAATTTAGGGGAAGTTATGGTTCATGGGGTCTTTAGGGTTAATTTAGGGGCAGTTATGGTTGATGGGGTCTTTAGGGTTAAGGTAGGGATGGTTATGGTTAATGGGGTGCTTAGGATTAATTTAGGGGAAGTTATGGTTCATGGGGTCTTTAGGGTTAATTTAGGGGCAGTTATGGTTGATGGGAGTAATTAGGATGAGTATAAATTTTATGATAATAGTTTTTTTTTCAAATTTCAGGCCCCAAAATTAAGGTGCGTCTTATACATGGGAGTGTCTTATACATGTTTCCTTCTGCAGTCTAAAGGTATGTCTCATTGCTATGTGTTTGGATTTCATGTTTGGTTTGTTTAATACCTCTGTAAGCAGGCCTTAGCGTTAGGACCAACTTTTGGGGTAGTGGGGGCCTAAGCATACTATGGCCATAAGATGTGATGGAATCTCCAATAGTTATCAAATAGTCCTAGGCTAGTTTCTGTATTTATGTGTGTAAATCTGGTATGTAACCTGTGGGGTGTCCTGACCTGTCTTGTATCCCCGGTAGAGGGGTGTCCTGTCGTGTGTCCCCGGTAGAGGGGTGTCCTGTCGTGTCCCCCCGGTAGAGGGGTGTCCTGTCGTGTCCCCCCGGTAGAGGGGTGTCCTGTCGTGTATCCCCGGTAGAGGTTCATGTCTGATCTTGAGTATTCCTTGTCTTGTTCCATGTAGTACCCTGTATCATGTATATCTTGTCTGTTATGTTTCTTGCCTGGTCTCCCTATCCCTTGCTCGCTATGTTTCAGCTATTACTCTTCTTAGCTTTCACACTCCCAGCCTGCAGAATCCCGCACATGAGTCTTGTGCTATGTCTCATGCCTGTTCTAGGGTGCCTGCAGGATTTAACTTTGCTTTGTTCTGGACAACATCCGCTGCTATATCAGGGTGCTGGTATTTGGCTGCACAACCCGAGATGCTCAACACCCGGGTGAGTGCAGTTGCCTTGCACCAGGCCCTGTCCTGTGACTCCGCTACTGCAGAATGAACTCCTAAACTCGATCTTTGGGCGCCCTGGGTCATTACAGTCGCCTGTATGGACCCAGTTCCTGACATATGGCCGCAGGCAAATGGTCGGGGGTTCGCGGAGTGGAGTCTGCAGCATTTGAGCACTACCTGTCGTGTGCACCCCTACCAAGGGGGTTATCTATCGTGTGCACCCCACCAAGGGGGTTATCTGTTGTGTGCACCCCACCAAGGGGGTTATCTGTTGTGTGCACCCCACCAAGGGGGTTATCTGTCGTGTGCACCCCATCCAAGGGGGTTATCTGTCGTGTGCACCCCATCCAAGGGGGTTATCTGTCGTGTGCACCCCATCCAAGGGGGTTATCTGTCGTGTGCACCCCACCAAGGGGGTTATCTGTCGTGTGCACCCCACCAAGGGGGTTACCTGTCGTGTGCACCCCACCAAGAGGGTTACCTGTCGTGTGCACCCCACCAAGAGGGTTACCTGTCTTGTGCACCCCACCTGCACATCCTGTAGGCGTATATTCCAATCTTCAGGATTCCAGTGCAAGTAGCATTGTCTAGCGCTTTGGTGGATAGAGCTCTAGGCATCTGGTATCAGGCATTAGAGCCTACTGCCATACCTCCCTGTGTGCACCTGATCTCTTCTGATCTCAGAAGCCAAGCAGGGTTGGGCTTGGTTAGCACTTGGATGGGAGTCCTTACTGTCGGGAGAACCGGATACAGAAGTAGCTAGTCAATTTAAGAAATTGAGCCTTTTCTACTTGCTTTTCGTTGTATCTGCCAAAGAAATGCTAAATCTCTCAACCCAAAATATGGGTCTGTCATCAGTGGCCAGGAGAGCTTTTTGGCTGCGATCGTGTGCGGCAGTGTTTCCCCAGGAAGCTACCCAGTTCAGCCATCTTAAACCTGCAGACATGGGATATCTAAAACTTTGTCTCATGTTCCACCCTTCTAAAAGAATCAATCCCAAACGTCAGGAGTTTTCAGAGTGTTTACTCCAGGCTGTTCCTGGTCGCGAACCAGTTGGATCCTTCAGTCCAGTTTAAAGATGGTCTAGGTCTGTATTCTATAGAAGCATTTCAGAATGGAAACTATCCTCACAGTCACCCAACTACTGAAGAAGGAAATTACATGGTGACCATGGACCTGATGCTTATGTGCATGTGCCTATTGCGGTTGAAACTAAATTCCTCAGGTTCGCTATTAGGAACGAGGCGAGAGTTCTCCATTTCCAGTTTGGGTCTCTCAACTTTCAGAATATTAGGTATCAGGGTCATCCCATACCTAGAGGACTGGCTCATCAAAGCGGTTTCAGCTCCGGCCTTTGTTCTCAAGAAGACACCAGTGTTTCCCCATTGGCAGAGCTCATTAAGCACATGTCTAATGCTAGAGTGTGCTTCCCCAGGATAAGAAGGCCAGATGGAACAGGAGGTTCCCATATAAAACACCGGGCCTCTTCAACATTTTTATAAGGCGCGGAATTTTTGTAGACAAGGCCAGGACAAATGTTTCAGTAACATCCTAAGAAACAAGAGGCTAGGCTTATTCTTATGGAATTGGTGGTCAGCTGCAATGGTTCATACAGACATGTCTTGATCATAAACTGAAAATTCCAACCTTATTTCTTTCTAAATATGCAGTGCTTGGGGCTGATATTGGACTCCGACTCCTTACGGCTCTTTATTCCATGATCAAAGATCAGAAAAGTGAGAAGGGTATCCCTGCAGTGAGCTGCTCCAAGGCACATATAAGCCACTTCAATGGGACATCCTTAGGCATTTGTCCCAGAAAGAAGAAGATCCGGACGTCAACTTCAGTGTCCAAGCCCAATCTGGTGGAAGAGGACAGTTCATCTCAGCAAGGGTCTTTGCTTTCATCAACGTTAGTGGATTACTCTGACCACAGATGCCTCAAAAATAGACTGGGGAGCACATTTTGGTTACCTCTTTAGGCAGGGCAAGTGGTCACTAACAATCTTACCCAGTCCTCAAATTATCGAGAACTGAAATCGTTTTTTCTGGCCCTCAAGTAGTTCAGTCCTTGGCTAAAAGGGAAAGCTGTAAGAATCCAATCCGACTACGCTACCACAATATTATATATCAACAGACAGGGTGGCACCCGGATTCCGAAACTTCAGGCCTTCTTGGAAGAAGTCATGGCAGGGGCTCAACAAAACCAAGAAGATTTGTCAGCCACGCGTTTCAGGGGAAGGGACAATTGTATTGCAGACGACTTCAGCAGATCAAATTATTATTATTATTATTATTATCCTTTATTTATATAGTGCCAACAGTTTACGCAGCGCTTAATACAATACATAAATTCAAGGGATATGACAAGACAAGAATTGACAGACTAAGACAAACCGATACATTTGGTGGAGAGAGCCCTGCTCGCAAGCTTACAATCTAGAGGGAAATGAGGTGACAAACATAAGGCATAGAGAAAGGGTGAGAGGTATTGTGGGGGTTGTATCGATGACAAGGAAGTTCTAGCAGCTAAGATGGTATGCTTCTCTGAAGAAGTGGGTTTTTAGATGTTTCTTGAAAGTTGGGAGGGAGGGAGAATGCTGAAGGTTCCTTGGGAGTAGATTCCAGAGATATGGGGCAGCTCGAGTGAAATCTTGTAGACGGGAAAAGGAAGAGGTGATGAGTGAGGAGGAGAGCCTTAGCCCATGGGAGGAATGTAGGGATCGAGTAGGAGAGTATTTGCTAATGAGGTCAGAAATGTACGGAGGAGCAGTATTATGGATGGCCTTATATGTCAGTACCAGGATCTTAAATTTAATTCTAAAGGTAATTGGGAGCCAGTGGAGGGTTTCACAGAGGGGGGAAGCAGAAGAGGAGCGACGTGCAAGGAAGATGAGCCTAGCAGCGGCATTTAGGATAGACTGTAAAGGAGAGAGTCGAGACAGTGGAGTGCCAACCAGAAGAGTGTTGCAGTAGTCAAGACGGGAAATGATAAGGGAATGAACGAGGGTTTTTGTGGATTCTTGGGTGAGGAATGGGCGGATACGAGAGATGTTTTTTAGGTGCAAGCGGCAGGATTTGGCGAGGGACTGAATGTGAGGGATGAAGGAGAGGTTTGAGTCAAGGATGACCCCAAGGCATCGGGCCTGGTTAGTAGGAGAGATAGTCGTGTTGTTAATGGTGATAGAGAATTCAGGTAGTGGAGTGGAGATGGAGGGAGGGAAGATAATGAGTTCAGTTTTAGAAAGATTAAGTTTCAGGTAGTGTTGTGACATCCATGAAGAAATAGCAGACAAGCAATTGGTAATACGGGACAGGAGAGATGGAGAGAGATCAGGAGAAGACAGGTAGATTTGGGTATCATCTGCATATAGGTGATACTGGAGGCCAAATGAGTTGATTAGTTTGCCAAGAGAGGAAGTATAAAGAGAGAACAGCAGAGGGCCAAGGACTGAACCTTGGGGGACACCAACCGAAAGTGGAAGGGGTGATGATGTCTTGCCAGGATGGACAGGATGGCTTACATTTTATCTCCGGTGGCGATGATCCCACGTGTCCTCCTAAATATTCTAACGGACTAGGCCAGGGTTTTAACATCTATTCCATATTTGCCAATACAGACTTAGTTCTCAGAGCTAAATAATATGGCCTCAAGAGTTTGGGAGCTGCCATTTTCGGCCCATCTGGTGGAGAACAAGATTCCTTCAGATGGTCATTTTGATGGCCTAGCTTTGGATTATCCTTAGAGATAATGGACTCTCACATGACACGGCTGATATCCTCCTTAGTCGGAGGTTTCGGGCTTGGAGGAAATTCCTCTCCTGGTGATGCAGGGTTTTTTATTTCTACTAGTTCCGTCCTCGTGTTTTTTGCAAGACGGATTCTCAGCAGGTCTTTATGTCTCAGCCTCAAAAGGGCAAGTATCGGCCCTCGGTCTTTTTCTCCTTGTGGATTTGGCTTCGTATATTCTGATCGGGCATTTCTTTAAGCAGCGACTATTCGGCAACCCCCCCCCCACACAGTCTCATTTTCCTTCCTGGTTTTTTTACCTTGATTTTACTAGCTGTCTATTCTGTATCATTCAAACCTCTGGCAGAATTCTCTCAAGTGTTTGTCGCTGAAGACGGCATTGTTAGTGGCAACTTTTCCCAGTTTCAGCAAGGCAACTGGGTAACTACTAGCTCTGTCCTCAGCTGCTGAATTCACCTTTTCACCATCAGGATCAGGTATTTCCGGAGGAGTCAATGGCTCAGATGGGATGTCCGAAGAGCTATCTTCGGATCAAGCAGGCCATCTCGAGGTGACTTACAGAGACCATTCGACTAGCTCACTCAAGCAGCCAGCAAGTCATCTCGTCCCATATTTCGGCTCGCTCCACAAGAGCTATGTCTGGGTCTAGGGTTGAAAAGTCGACCTCATCTCCTGAAGAAATATATGTAAGGCAGCTATCCGGTCTTCCTTCGATGCATTTGTCCAGCATTACTGATTTGACATCTTCTCCTCTGTGGCGTTTTTCTGGCGCAGGATGCACCAGTCAGTGGCCTCTTAAGTATTCCCCTCCCATTGGTTATCTTGTCTTGCTATATCCCATCTGTACTGCCACTATATGCCAGGAAAACAGGAATTTTATACTCACCGTAAATTCTTTTTTCCTTAATATAGTGGCAGTACATGTTTCCCTCCCTCATTTTGTCTACCATTAAAGATATTTTGCAAGCATGTTTGTATTAACTGGCTGTGTTTGGTCCGGTGTGCTCTTATGGGTAAGGAGGAGGAGTAGTTAGGGAAGGGGGAGGGTTTTAACTCTTTGTATTTCAGATCCTTGTCCCTAAGGAAGAACAACACCCATCTGAACCCTGCAAATGTAGCCTTTTAGCCCCCCAAACAACTCAACAAACACCCATGGGTGGTATCACTTAGGAGATGTTGCTGAACACATATTGGGCTGCTGTTTGACAGTGACATATACCAGGAGCTGTAAATTTATACCTGAAGTGCAGTTTGCGTGAAAAAAAACAACAAAAAAACATATTTTTTACCACAACATTTAACAAAGGCTGGTGGTAGAAATTGTGCATGAAAAATGTTAAAATACCCTGGGGTATCTAGAAAATACATAGTTTAATGGGGGGTAAATTGAATTGGCCAGCTTCAAAGATGCCCCAAATAGGACATGGGGCAGGATGACCAGATGCCAAAATTTTAAGTTGAAAAACTTAATTGTGCATGTCCACAATGTGCCTTTTTTAAGCCCCAAATAACCTGACAAAACCCATGCATGGGTGGTACTACTTGTGACAGAACCCTCCATCACTGGGGTCCCTGGAGAGGCCTGAGAGCCAGCCTCCTCCCTATCGACTATGGGCCCAGGCCTTGTAGGGACTTCTGTGTGTGGATACAGGGGTTCAGTTTCTGCTGATGTTCCCCATGTTTTAGCACTCAGTGTCTCAAAACTGTAACGTCAGCTGGACATCCTGTGGTAGGAAGAAGGCTGATTGTCTTAGCATTGTTAATTGTATAGGTGTGAAGTGTTTCCCCTGTTATTGTGTGTTAGCCGTTGTCTTAAGACCCCCTGTGGTATGACTAGGTGTCTCTGCTGCATACCTAATTATCAATTACATAACAGGTAGCTGTTAATCCTGTGAGCTCCTGTTATCCCTGTGTCCTGGCCATTGTCTGTCTCAAGCCAATTATATGTCTATCGTCATTCCACGTCTATGTCCCCAGTTAATGTAATTATTTATGTCTCGTGTCATCCTGTCCTTCCCCCGGATATTGTGTTGCAGGATTTGATCTAATTACTTCCTTCCTGACATGGTAATTAGATCATGTGATATTTGTCTTGCCCCTTTTCTACTTGTGTATATATAGCTCTGTATTTGGCTTTAATAAAGGAGTCCTGTTTTCACCTCAACATGAGTGTTGCCTGATGTTTGGGGTGGACTGTAGCCATGCTGTGTAGCTAAGCTTCGGATGGCCACAGTGCCAATGCAGCTTCGGTGCAGCGAAGTTCCCCCTTCTATCTACAACGCTGGTTCTGCCTGGCGCTTACACTTGTTGGTGTCCCGTCAGGAGGAAGCAACGTTTGGCGGGAGTACCCAGTTGGGGTAAAGGTCGGTCCCGTCACACTACTGTACTAAGAAAATGTTGCTGAACACATATTGAGGCATTTTGAAGTGAAATATACCTGTAAAGCTATACCTAAAATACAAAATAAATTACTACCACAAAGTTTGACAAAAGCTGTTATTAGTGCAACCAAAGTGTTTAACCAACAGCATTTGAAATATGTTGGGGTGTCTAGCTTTCAAAAATATATGACTGGGGGGGGATAAATTGCATTGGCAGGCTTCAAAGATGTCCCAAATAGCACATGGGTGCAGAATGACCAGATTTGAAAAAAATGGTTTTGTAAATAGCAAAATGCTACTTTTTCCTCTATAACTTGCTAAAAAAAAAACATAAAAACATTGGGAATATATAAACTGAGGACAAATAATAGAATGTATTTAGCAGGTATTTTCATTAGCTTTTGTAGATATGTAAAAGATTTTTCAAAAAAAATTCTTATATTTTTCACCTTATTTGTTATAGTATATTAAATTAAAGTATAAGGGTATCTAAGGAAAGTAATTCTTGTTCTGAGAAAGAACAATATAACACTTGTGTGTGTACAGTAAATGAAAAAAACAGATCTGTCCTTAATGGGTCAATAAAATTAAATAAGTTTAAATACATAACATTTACTGAACAGATAATACTGCTTTCTGCAACCCCCCCAACAGAAAAAAGTGACAGGTCAAAGAGTCTATTCTGTAAATATACAGACAATTGATTTACATCCTCTTCCTTTGAGCATAACTCCCATCTCTATATACTGAGCCAGTCATTGAATGTGGTACAGCATAACCCCTATTACTATATACTGAGCCAGTCAACATAACTGCCATCGCACTCATACACTCAAGTGTACTGACAGAATGTTCACCGATGGTACCTATTTTATCCCACATAAAATGGCTGGCAGATTATTGTACCACCATCTGTATCTGGCAGATCATGTCCTGATAGTATGTCTACTGTACCACATATGGCTGGGAGACTCTATAGATGCTGAAGTAAATATTCTGTCCTACCGATCTATTACTAGCACGCTGTCTGCTGCTGACGATAATTACACTTTGCCACTAAATATGGCTACGGACATGCTGTATGTGCTGATTCTAAACATATTGTACTACAATTTGCAGGTAGCTACATATAGTATATTCTTATAAGAACTATACTAAACCATTGTATGTGGGTGGCAGACTATATGTTGTATGTAACTATATGGTCCTACCTTTTGTGGAGAGACAGACTATAATCTGGCTAACTAATTGATATTTTCATGAGGGTTTCAATTTGCTTTCCCAAGTTAGGGCCGACCTTACGTGGGTCTGTTAAACCCAGACGGCAAGTTGCTGTGAGTGAAACAGACTCTCCCTTATTACTCCAATAACACTCCTTTTACGGAAGTGTAAAGAAGAAGGCAGGAACATGGCTAGATTGAGTTGTGGCTGAGGTGATAAAGTGAGGGTAAGGGTAAGGGAGGGACTGGGAATATGCATGTATGGATGGTGTGTGAGCATGGATGTGTATGAATAACTGTTTGTTAGCTTGGAAGTGTAAGTGTTTGTATGTTTGTATGTGAGCCTGGCTGTGTGTTTATGAGATAGCATGTGCGTTCTTGACCCCAGGAAATTTAGCTCTAGCCCCTACAGTACAGATACCGGGTGTCTGGAGCTCAATTCTCCTAGTTTAGAAATACATAGCTTAACCGCAATGTTGCCTGTGGATAGTGGGAAGCATACTGTACATAGGCAAACCCAAATTTCACAGGACAAGACAAACAAAAACCTGTGACTGTCCTGGCAAATTTGGAATGCTGGGAACTACATAGTCGTACATTAAAAGCTCAAAGGTTTAAAGATAATATCAGGAAGTATTACTTTACTGAGAGGGTTGTGGAAGCATGGAATAGCCTTCCAGCAGAAGTGGTGGAGTTTAAGCATGTATCACATAGGCATGAGGCTAACCTAGATATAAGATAAGGCCAGGGAATAAGACATGTATTTAGAAATTGGGCAGCAGCCCCCCACCAAGGTGGTGGCACAGGGAGCAGAGGAGAGGGCAGCCAATTGGTAGCTGAAAACTTTCTCACGAAAAAGCAGCTCTTTCATGAAAATGTTTTCAGCAACTGCTCGGCACCCCTCTCGTTTGTTCCCTGCTTCCACCCTCCTCAGCACGCCCCTGACTGCAGTGGTGGGAGCCAGCGCTTGATGCTGGCACTTGATGTTGAGCAGCGGAATATGAAATTGTATCCCGGGACTCGGCGGTGAAGCCGCACGTACCGCGACGGAGCAGCGAGACAGAGGCCACAGGACTTCGGTAAGGTAAGTCAATAAGAAAAGGTGAGATAAATAGTGAGAAAGTGGGAGAGGTGCTGGACGAGGCCTGTTAATGCAACCTGGGTGCTGGGTACAAGTTCTATGTACTCAATCTGGTTGCTGCGGCATGTCCTGTGTATGCAACATGGGAGCTGGACGAGTAATTTGGACTTGGGTGCTGAACACGTCCTATGAGTGCAACCTGAGTGCTGGGCAAGGCCTGTGGATGCAACCTGAGTGCTGGGCATGAATGACGCGCATTGCTGTTTCTAAACAAGATTTTCTAAACATGTGGTATGCGGGGACTTGCGTCAATGGACATCTGCGCGATACGTGTAGACAACTTCCGGTTCCGGCACTTCCGCCATGGAAGGTGCTGGCAGGGGAGGTTGTCAAAGCGCATCGCGTAGCCGTTCACCGGCTGCGGCAGTGTGCATAAAGGACCTCCACAACTGGCACTTCCACCGGTGCTTCTGTCATGCCCCGGTGGAACTGCCTTGCTTGTCAGCAACAGAAGTTGTCCACACGTATCGTGTAGGCATCCACCGCCGGCCCCGATAGACACCGGGAGTCCGCATTGGGATGTCTGGCGGGGGGCCAGAGTGGCAGCACGTCTGGCGGGGGGCCAGAGTGGCATATCTATAAGTAAGGTACATTAAAATGGCTATTGGTTTTCTGTTTGTATGTAATATATGTTGGCTAACTGCATAATAGATACCAAAATGTTAAAATATAGTATGTTTGGTAGAATACTGTTTTACCTTTCCCTAATGTGTATTTTTTTCTAAAAATATAATTTTTTCTTTAAAAAAAATGCACCTAACTTTTAGGGTGCAGCCTATAATCGAGCCAATACAGTATATCCAAAACTAGACAGCTCAGGGCATATTGGCCTGACCGATGCAGCTAATTCCACAAGAATTAGTCTAAAAAAAAATAAATTCACATTCATGTTGGAGTTTCACCATGTTTATTTTTCTGATTGGATATGTGAAAGAACAAAACAGGTCTATTTGTGTTCAGTAACACCCCCCAAGCACAGCAATACCCCACATGCATAGATAAGTCATGTTTCTCAGATATTGTGAAGTCAAAACTGGAGCATGCACATTTAAATGTTTAAACTTTTTTTTTTTATGTAAGTGACAACTTTAGGTCACTGACATTGATCAGGGAGACACATGTTTTACCTACTTTAACTACTTGGTGTAAAAACTAGGAAAGCTTTCCAAAGGCCCAGCACATATAATTAAAAAGTCATATTAATATACTGATATGATATTTGGAGATCTAAGTGAATACATCTATTGAGTGTGAAAGAGAGTAAGAGAGAGAACTATAAACCTATCAAGTTGTTTTCACTGATGATTCAAAATGGCTGCTGACCGTGTGCATTTGTTTTCCAAAACGGGGTCACTGTGTGCTTGAGAGCTAACTACTGAAAGCACTCACAGATACAAATGATTACGCTAACAAACACCCGCTAAAGGCAAAAGACGCAAACGGAGCTACTGAAAACAAAAACATCTGCAATCACCTAAAAGCAAACATATTTCTTTTAGTGTGACCATTTCTGAGAGTCAAGATGGCATTTGAGCAGCTAGTTAGACACACAAAGTATTTTGGATGAGATATACACACATTAACAATCCAAACCCAAATAATAATGTGTAATAAACAACAATAGATTGTACTAACTGAAATATAAATTATTATTAGCTAGACACTTATCAATATAGTGTAGAAATTAACACAGTATTATAACATTTATAGCAGAAACACTATACGTTGGTTATTCAGCTGGTTTCCTAATACATATTTTATAAAACAATGTGATACTGATATACTTGCCATTTACCGGGCACTCTTATGAAAACAAGGTGAGAGGACAGGATGTAGACCAGGAGAACTGGTTACTTCATGGGTTCCAACGGCCCGGGGAGGACTGAGACCATCCAGGGCCCCGGGGAACAAAAAGTCATGGGTTCCTGTGACAATGCCCTTCCCTTGGCCACATATTCATAGTTAAGCTCCTCCCTTGTGGTTATAGCTTCAAGAAATTTAATTTGTGGTTTTACACAACATCACAAAAAAATAGTTCTTATTAAAGATATATTAAATATGAGGAATGAGAAAAAACATTATTGCACACATAATCTGAAATACATAATTATACAAATACAGAAACTCAATAAGAAAAATATAAAAGTAAATATGTGTTCTATTACTATAAACACTAGGGAGTACAAAGATTCATTGAAAGATTGAAAGGGGCATACCTAGGCGAATCCTGTATATGGCACATCCCAGTACACATTTTAAAATTAAAAAATAAATACATTTAAGCAAATAACATTTACTGAACAGATAATACTGCTTTCTATAGAAACCCCCCCCCCCCAAAAAAAAACAACCCAGGTCCAAAGTGACCACTCGGTCTATTCTGCAAAGGTAAATGGATTTACATACGCTGCCTTTGAGCATCTATTTCTGCAAATCTATCAATGACCTCAAAGCTATGATCTTGTTCACTTAATACTGAGACATTGTCAATAGTACAACATATCTCCCATCACTATATACTGAGCCAGACATTGACTGTAGTACAGCATAACTCTTATCTCTTTATACTGAGCCAGAACATGGTTGTATAACATAACTATCATTACTGTTTGCAGAGCCAGACATTCACAGTGGTAAATTATAATTCCAATCACTTTATACTGAGGCAGGCACTGATTATGGTACACTTTAACTTCTATCACTATCTACTGAGCCAGACACTGACGGTGGTAGAGCATGGCTCCTATCACTTTATACTGAGCCATATAATGAGGGTTGTACACCATAACTAATATCACTGAATACTGAGCGATACATTGATGTTGGTACAGAATAACTCCCATCACTATATACTGAGCCAGTAATTGACAGTGGTACAACATAGTGTAAATCAGATCACTAGATACTGACCCTGACTAAGACCATAGCTCCCATCACTATGTACTGAGCCAGGCACTGATGGTGCAACAGCATAACTCCCATGACTATATACAGAGCCAGGCACCAACCATGGGACATCAGGTGGTATAGCATAACTGCTATCACTATTTATTGAGCCAGACACTGATGGTGGTACCACATCAGTACTTGGCTCAGTATATAGTGATAGGAGGACTGTACACCTTAACTCCCATCACTTTGTGCTGAGCCAGGACTTATTGTGTACCACCATCAGAGGGCCATCACACACACACACACACACACACACGATTTATGCTTTCTAACACTCTCAGATTTCCTTACCATTCTTGTGCATCTGTCTCCTCTCCAGCAGCTCCTCTTTCCCTTCCTCCTCCTTTTCTTCTTCTACCTTAGTCTAGTGTTGCCTCCTCCCCTTTCTTTTTCTTTTCTATCTTTTAGAAACTGCCTTCTGGTCCAGCAGTGGGTGTGGCTTCAGTGGTGAACGCCAGGATATGACATTAAATCCTGGTGTACAGCATAAGAAGCCTCCGTTCATCACATGGTAGTGTTATACAGAGGTCTTTTGACACCTCTCCCCAACCCTTGCTGGCTGCCAACTCTTGCGGGCCTTTGGTCTGTGCCCGATGGGTCAGTCTACCCATGCATATGGCTGCATCCACTTGGATAAAGTCAGGCTCTTCAGAACAGTTCTTACCAACTTCTGCCTGGCCATGTTTTTTTTCCAAGCCTGCTTTCCCTACCTACCTATGGGTTGATATAGCCCCCTGCTGCCTAGAAAAACCTGTCTTCCTTTCTATTATGCACCCTGTTGCTCACGCTTTACTGTATTGTTGTCACATTTAACTGTGTCCACAACGATTTCTATCAAAAATATTAGATGCTGAATACTGCCTCTTGTGTCATAGATCTAACAAAAAAAGTTGACTTAGCTTGAGCTAACAAATATCTATCAAAATCAATAAAAGTATGTCCACATTTCAGTTGCTGATTCTTGGCTGATCAGAACATAGTTATCATAATCAATTATATTTTGTCCAATTTTTGTTAAGAGGGCTGGTTATGGGTTACTCTTCCTGAAAATGATTAAGATTGCATATTTTAGAGTAGATGTAGTGGGGAAAAAATGGCTGTATAGTAGTGTGGGTGGGCTTACCCCAGGGGAGGTATCATATGTGTACACTTTTCCAGTAGAGGTTTATATATAGGTGAAACTGGAGATACAAACCTTTAGCTGATAGTTCTGCCAAATTAGATGCAGTATAAAAGGTCTAAGGGTCACTACGTTAATGGGAACTTTCTTGAAACAGAGAGAAAGAAAAGGATACCCATACATATCAGATTTGAGACCCTTAGTTCAGGTTGATGCCTTGATAAAAGGTTACAATACCTGCAGAATCTAATACAGGAATTTAGTGTGGGATCGTTTATAATATGAAAAGAGACTGCTTGTGCCAAATGTTGTTACATTCATGTTAACGTCCCTTGTTACTGTATACATCTATAAGAAGTTCCAGCTTCAAATGTATAATATGCCTAAAGCAGAGACCTAGACAATCGTGGTAGCTTGCAATCTATTTAGGGCTGCAACTAACGATTATATTAATAATCGATTAGTTGGCCGATCGTTTTTCGATTAATCGATTAATCGGATAAAAAAAATGCAATTTTTTTTCCAATTTAAAATAATGTAATAAAAAACATACAATTTACACTTTCATCTCTTTATTGCAATGGCCTCTCTCTCTCTCTCTATTCACCTTCTTATTTTACTGACATAATAATAAAAGCTACAAGAACCCAAACACTGTGTTTCTCAAACTAGGTTTTAATACAAAGTTATTAGTAAATATTAATTCATATGTTAACTATTTTTCATATTTAATAAAAACTATGAGAAGAAAGCCTTGTTTTTTTTTATTTACCAAACTGCCCCCGGTTATGCACATCTGGCCCCCAGCTTGCCACTCTGCCCCCATATATGCCTTATACCTCTTATATGCCAGATTCCACTGTGCCCCCTGATATGCCACTGTGCCCCTGATATGCCTTATACTCCTGATATGCCACTGAGCCCCCTGATATACCTTTTACCCCAGATATGTTTTATGCCCCCCTGATATACCTAATATCGATATGCCTTATACCCCCTATATGCCCTGAAATTCATAATACCCCCCATACACCACTATAACTCACCCATACACCACTCTGGCTCCTCCCCTCCCATACACCACTCTGGCTCCTCCCCCTCCCATACACCACTCTGCCTCCTCCCCCCTCCCATACTCCACTCTGCCTCCTCCCCCTCCCATACTCCACTCTGCTTCCTCCCCCCTCCCATACACCACTTTGCCTCCTCCCCCTCCCATATACCACTTTGCCTCCTCCCCCTCCCATACTCCACTCTGCCTCCTCCCCCTCCCATACTCCACTCTGCCTCCTGTCAGCAACAGAGGTTCACAAGACACCAGGGAGCCGGGTAGAGAGGCAGAGTGGCGTATGGGAGGGGGAGGAGCCAGAGTGGTGTGTGGGAGGGTTAGTTGTTTCAGCCCTAAATCTATTATACATCTATATTTTGCCAAACACCTCCTGCACTCAAAATAACTAGGGGGAGGGGTAATGAACAAATGCATTCGAGAGGATTCTGCAGACTCCCCCATGCATCTACAAAAGCAATACTAAAATTTGAAGGGACCATGGAAGTGCAATGACTAGACAGCTAAATTATTCAAGCTTCTTGAATCAACAGTTGATCTGACTCATCCTGTTTCCCTATTTGTGTCATTTTTTAAAAGATCCCATATTTTAGGAGACCCAGAGGTAGATCGTTGTCTGGTAGCCTGGAATATTTTTTGTCCCAGGGACCTTGAAGATGTAACTATTCCCTTAGAAACGTATAAACTATTTGGACAAATAAGTATCATGAAAATGTTTAGAAATGTAATATTTAACTTTCTGTAAAAACAGTGTTCTTTTTCTAGCATTATTTATAGACATAAACAGCTAAGTTCTTCTTCTCCAAAATGTCAGCTTCTGAAGTACAGAGAACAAACAAACTATAATCCTTTGGCTTTGCCCTTAGCAGAGTAAAATTCAGAAGAACGCTTTATGAAATCATAGTTAACAGCCGAAAGACAAGAATTTAAGAGCTGTATAGCTTAGCTCTACTACACGGTGGTACATGTAACGGTTGTGGAATGCTTGGGAGATGTCAAGAATAGTTACGTTCATGTAAAGCTATGGCTTTAAACAGTCTGCATTCAGTCTATAGACACTTTGGTTTACTAGTAAAATGGCAAGAGTAAAGTTAGAGATTATTGTAGATCAGATTTAATTAATTTTTACATACCTGTACACCTTCATGCCTTGTTTTTGGTTTGATATCTTGTTAAAGAATGTTTAATGTATTGAAGATTTTTTGTATGTGTCATACATTCATGCCTGTAGTATTTAATGAAAATGTACATATGCAAATGTTTAAAAAAAAATGTCAAATCCAATCACTGATCAGTTATGCTGATGCAGACTGTATGCAGAGTATATTTTTAATGATGGATCACAGACCCAGACTTACCACCTGTCACACTTGGTAAATACCGGTGGGCTGCTGGTCAATAGCCTTCTACACTTCCCAATCTTCCAAAGCAGCAGCACATGGGGTCCTGCAGTTTGCAGCCACTGGCTGGATATGCATGGCAACATGCTACAAGTATATAAAAAACATAGGCCATGCGTATCAAGATTACAGCCACAAGTTCATAATTTGGCATCTGCTGGCCTTAAAGTACCTGGACTACTTAGTCATCCCCAGTCGCCCTCTGACTTTTTTATTCTAAACAAAAAAAAACAAAACATTCTGCACTTGGTTGTGAGATTGAAGCTATGATTCCTCACAATCCTCACTTGAAATCCTCTCGTTCCTCTTGAAAGAAACTTGACATTCTTGATTTCATGATAGAACCTATAACATATTATGTTACATACTATGTAATTTTACATAAATTTCATTTTTTTTAAGTAGCTAATAAAATGATAATATGCAGCAGCAATTCAGCATGTAAAACATGTAGGCTAAAGAATGAGTATGCTGATAACTTGCTCTGTTTCTTTAATAATTAAATCAAAGCAATTGAATTGGGCCCCCAATTTGTTGTTGGGACAATAGAGGAGACATCATATTACACCAAAAAAAATGGATAATTTCAATCAATCAGATCCCTACAGACCTGCTCCTGAAACTGCAACAATCACAACATTTTAAATGAGGCTATGGTAACTGAATTTCTGAATCATGTATGTTCTCAAAGTGTAAAGTGTATTTGCTACAGCACAGCGGTAAAGTAAATAAATAATGCAGGTTGCTTAGACTCTGCAGACCATTACTGTCTAACAAGCATTCAAATCATCTCTCCCAGGCCCCTGCTTGCAATATCCATTGATCAGTTATCAAGACACACTCATGCCTCCTTTCTATTGATATTCTTACAACACCCCCTTCTCTGTACCTCAGCTCATTAATAATTCAACAGACACTTCGGTACAGATAGAAACATCACTTCAGTGTGTTACTTTGCATAAAGGGCACTGATAAAGCAATCGCCTAGTATTAACTTAATAGTTATTACAAAAGTGAAAAAGTGTTCCCATCTGACCTCTACAATACACTTGCTCCTTGTGTTAGTAAAATACATAACTGATGTACATTTCTTGCAAGCATAAATCTTGGCTGTAGCGAAGCAGTGGAGAAGAGTACTAGAAGACAGCTTGTCTGAGTTTAACAGGGGCTCATAAATCTTCTAAGAAACATTTTGTGACGGAAGCCTCCATCACTGGGGCCACTGGAGAGGCCTGACTGCCAGCCTCCTCCCTATTGACTATGGGCCCTGGGTTTGTAAAGACTTCTGTGGCTACCCCCAGCAGTATATTATCCCCTCACTGGTTGAGGGGATTATCTCCAGCAGACAGCCAGGATCTGCAAGCAGGGAGTGACCGCCATTGTTTTAATTTAATATCAGACCCCTCCACTCCATGCTGCTTTATTATGTTGTCCCCTTCCCCCCAGTTCCACTACTACAGACATTAACCCCGGCCAGGGCCGGCCTTTGGGGTGTGCGACACTCCAGGGGGCGCCGCCGCGGGGTCCGCCGCCGCCGCCGTAGCGTACTGCTGCCGTAGCGTACCGCTGCCTCCAGCAGCGTACCTAGCGGGGGGGAGGCGGTCCGCACCGGGTGCCGCTCATCAGGGGGGCACCCGGCACCCCTCCAGAGACGGACAGTAATGTCCGCCGCTGGAGGAGCAGGCTCGCAAGGGAGCGGTATCGGAGGTCTTTAACAGACCTCCGGCTCCCTTGAGTGATTTTAATCCGGTTCAAGGATCTCCCTTGAACCCGGCTTAAAATCACTCAAGGGAGCCGGAGGTCTGTTAAAGACCTCCGATACCGCTCCCTTGTGATCTGCGCGGCAACAGCTGCTGTGCGCCGGGGTTAGTTGTCAGATCCCGGCGCACAACACTGAAGCCGCGCCCACCGCCTTCCGTGCACTCTGACCCGGAAGAAGACAAGAACTGAAGAAGAGGAGCGAAGAGAAGGAAAAGGAGCTGTAAGGAGAAAAGAGGAAAGGTAGGAAAGCATTCAGTGAGAGTGCGAGTGGATTCGTATATGTGTGGATTAGTGTATGTGTGGATTAGTGTACGTGTGGATTAGTGTACGTGTGGATTAGTGTACGTGTGGATTGGTATACGTGTGGATTGGTATACGTGTGGATTGGTATACGTGTGGATTGGTATGTGTGTGGCTTGGTATGTGTGTGGATTGGTATATATGTGTGGATTGGTATGTGTGTGGATTGGTATGTGTGGATTAGTGTATATGTGTGGATTGGTATACGTGTGGATTGGTATGCGTGTGGATTGGTATATGTGTGGATTGGTATATGTGTGGATTGGTAAGTGTGTGAGAGTGATGGGTGTTATGCTGTACCATTTCCAATGTCTTTTTCATGATCTAATTATGCTCTAAAAGTACCTCATAACTCCCATCATTCTATACTGTTCCATACAGAGCTGGGAGGCAGAGGCCTTGCACCCCCACCGCAGGACTCCTGAAAGGTAAGTGAACTTCAAAGAGGGAAAGGGTAGATAGTTAGGAGGGGGTAGATAGGGAGAAGGGAGTGAGACAGGGGAAAGGGGGTAGATAGGGAGAAGGGAGTGAGAAGGGGTAGATAGGGCAGAAGAGAGTGAGAAGGGGTAGATAGGACAATCATACTCCTATCATGCCAAGTCTGCGAGTAAATCCTGGAATCTGGGTATGCCTGGGCATGATAGGAATGTGATTGCTGTTAATCATATATATATATATATATATAATATTATTTAATTGTTTTGTCCTATTTTGGTGTGTTACTTTCTTTAAATAAAAGTGTTAGATTTTTTTATGGTGTGGGGGGGGTCATATTCGGTTTTGGTAAATGCTGCACTTTCGGTTTCAGTCCAGAATTCGTTTCGGTGCATCCCTACTACTAAGCCAGACAATGAAGTGGTAGGCCTAGACCACATCAATGTTTGGCGTTGTATATAGTGATTGGGGTTTTGTTACAAGTTTTTATTCCTTTCTTTTTTTGGGATGGGGGGGCGCAAGAGGAGTAGTCCGCACAGGGCGCCAGAACACCTAAGGCCGGCTCTGACCCCGGCCATCCCTGGAACTGGTTTTGGCCAGCAATAGATAGTGGAGGTTGGGACCCTGTTGTATTGTTAATCCCGTTACTGCCCCTGTTTTCTCTGGGAGGCAGTTTGTATCCCAATATCTTGTTTTATGTAAATATGTGTTTTGCTGGATATATCCAGCCCTGTGTGCGTCTAAAATAAATGAGTCTTCCTTTGGTTTTACCCTACACTGAGTCTCGGCTAGTGACTGGGGAACCGGGGAAAGTGTGGTGTCCCAGGCTAAGGGAGCACATGTAAGCGGAGGTAGTCGGTCAGACTAGCCAGCTCCGTGACACATTTGTACATGATTTCTTCATATTCAGAAAAAGTATCTGTTTTAGATCTAGTGTGACCATCCGAGAATCTGTATGTGAATGACTTTTATCAGGGCCGGCCCAAGACATAATGCCGCCTGGGGTGAAGTTTAACCCCTTAAAGACCTTTGCCGGTTCAGGACCGTCATGGAAAAACGGTCGCTTAATGACCTTTGACGGTCCTGAACCGTCAAAAAATTAAATAAGCTTAGAAAGTGATCAACAATCACTTTCTTCGCTTAAACGGCGTTACTGTAATGCCTCGATGTCGAGGCATTCAGCAAGGCCGAGATCGGCATCGGGGGCCATTTATGGCCCCTCCCCGGGGCGTCAACAGCCGCCATACAACGCACGTTTTAAAAGCGTTTAGGAGGCGATCAACTGGAATGCCTCGATCAGGAGGCATCCAGCGACACCAAACACTTACCTCTGGATGGGCTGTGACCGCTCCGGAGAGCGGTCACAGCCGCAGCTGCCGGTGATCTTCGCCATCAGCAAGATGGCGGCGGCCCGGGAAAAAAAACAATAAAGATGAAAGAGTTCGCTAGATGGTCTCCAGACCCTCTAGAGAACTCTGGCTCCACTTGCAGGTTGAATACAGATACTGCACTCAACCATGCAAGTCAATGGAGCCCAGCTTTCTAATCACAATGTGATTAGTAAAATATTCAAAAAATAATAATTAAAAAAAAAGTGCTAACATTTAAAAATAATTATGCAGTGATGTCACTAGATGAACCATCCAGTACCAGCAAAATGTGTAAAAAATATATAAAAAAAAAGTATTACAAAAATAAAATAAAAAAATAAAGTTTATTATTTTGAGCAAGTGCTAAAATTTCTCAAAAATCTCAACAAAGAGTTAAAATAAAAGCACTTCAAATACCCAAGGGGTGTCTAATAAAAAAAAAAATGGCTGATGGGGTAAATTGGAGTGGCAGAGCTCAAAGATAGGGCATAGGTACAGACTGACCAAAATGGAGAAAAAAAGCGCACTTCCCAAATGTGGCATTTTAAATCTCAAACAACACGACAAACCCATGCATGTCGGGTATCACTGCACTCAGGAGATGTTCCTGAACACACATTGGGGTATTTGACAGTGACATATACCAGAACCTGTATATCTATAACTAAAGTACAATTTGTGTGAAAAAAATAAATAAAACAAATTACTATTACAAAGTTTGACAAAGTGTAGTTGTATAATTGGTGCATGGAAAGGGTTAAAATAACAGCAATTTGAATACCCTGGGGTGTCTAGTTTTCAAAAATATATGGTTTGACGGGGTTAAATTGACTTAACCGGCTTCAAAGATATTCCAAAGAGGAGATGGAGGCAGAATGACCAAATGACCACCTGAATTACGCATGCCCCAAAAGTAGCCTTTTACCAGCCAAACAATCTGACAAACCCATGCATGTGGGGTATCGCTGTACTCAGAAGATGTTCCTGAACACACATTGGGGTGTTGTTTGACAGTGACATATACCAGAACCTGTATATCTATAACTAAAGTACAATTTGTGTGAAAAAAAAAATTAAAAAAATTACTATTTCAAAGTTTGACAAAGTGTAGTTGTATAACTGTTGCATGGAAAGGGTTAAAATAACAGAATTTGAAATACCCTGGGGTGCCTAGTTTTCAAAAATATATGGTTTGAATGGGTTAAATTGAGTTAACCGGTTTCAAAGATGTTCCAAAGAGGAGATGGAGGCAGACTGACCAGATTTTTTAAAAAAGGTTTGGAAATCATAAAACGCTGCTTGTACTTATTGCCCTATAACTTACAAAAAACAGCAAAAACACATAAAAACATTGGGTATTTCTAAACTCAGGACAAGTAGTAGAATCTATTTAGCTAGTTTTTTTACTTGCTTTTTTAGGTGAGTATTTTTTTTTATAGTAAATAAGATGATACGATCAAAACAATGGTATCTGAAGAAAGCCCATCTTGTCCTGAAAAAAAAAATATATAACTTATGTAGGTACACTAAATGGGTGAGGAGAAAATTACAGCTGAACACAAGCACCACAAAAGTATTAAAACAGCCTCTGTCCCACAGGGTACAAAAAGACAAAACGAGCCCGGTCCTTAAGGGGTTAAAATGCCTATTCTGATATCTGTATTTATGTCTGTGCTTAGTATATATAAAGTTGGTGCCTTACACTGCCACCTGGTGGTGACCTTTGGCTATGTTTCTGTCAACTTCCTGTTCCAGGTTATTCCACTGTAAGCAAGTCTGAGGAGAAGACAGAACAGTTATGAGCTTTCCCTTTTTCTTACACACAGGCCTTGGAAATATAAGTCTGTAAGTAATTGTTTTAAATGATAGTTTATACTTTCACTTATACTGTTTCAAGTTGGTATATATTTTCATGTCAGTAAGGTGATATGAACTTGGCTAGATAGGCCTTTGTTTCCTGTAAATTGACATTTGAATAGTCATGTATGCCTGTCACTTGTATGCATTGTAGTTTGAAAATGTGTACAAAAAATGTTCTAATATATGTACCTAATTCTGTATATCTTGCAGTTTTTAAAAAATAAAATCAAAAAAAGTAAAGTCAGTAAGAATCCAAACAGTACCCTTGCTTCCTGGGTTTTTATTGAGAAGTAGTTTGCTGTCTGCAAAACCTTGTACTAGCAACACATCCTGAGGGCAGAACAATAAATGTCCATAAGAATAAAATGCAAAATACAAGTGTATGTACATTTTAGACTATTCAAATGATGTATCCCCCTAATAGCAAATAAACCACACTTACCATGCCCTGATGTATGCGTTTCTGTTTTATGTGGTGAGGAGATGTTTAATTAGCAAACTTTAGTATTTAGAATTCCCAACAGAAGAGAACACTGGGTTTTATTTTTTTCCAACCAAACGTACATACAAAAGTAAAGAGTGGTAATAATAACTAGGAAAGGAGAGGGATGCCACATGCCTTTTATATGAACAGTTTTACTATAGGGTGACTAGATGTTTCCGTTAACTGTGGACACATAACAATGCACTGTGCAGGGTACCAATGCTATTAGTTCATGCCAGCAGAATGTCTTTTTATTATTTATTGATTTATATAGCACCATCATATCCTGTACAATCTGTAAACATAATACATAACAATTTTCACTTTCACAGAAACAAAAGGTAAGGACAGCCCTGCTTAGTTGAGTTTACAATCTAGAAAGCGTTAGGGTATATTATACAAGAGGTAAAAGTGTCACTCAGCCAGAGATCAGTCATGTAACTGTAATCCGATGTACATACTAGCTGAATAAATAATAATGTTGCTGGACATAAATATTAGACATGTGCACAGCTAGGAAAATCGCTCCAGACAAAATTTTTGTTTTGGTTTTTACCTTGTTCGTTTTTGGGCAACAAATTTCCCCCCAGCGGAGGTGGGCGGGCGACATGTACAGTATATATACATGTTTGTTTATATGTGTGTGTATAGATGCATGCGTAGAGGCGGGACAGAGACCCAAAATTGGGACTATCCCTTCCTCTGTCCCGCTTTGCAGGGGCAGAGGAAGGGTGAGGACAGGCCCACTGGGATACCGGGAAATTTCCCGGTGGGCCGGGAGGCCGGCAGACCAACATTCAAAACAGCCGCTGAGCGGCTGCAAGCGGGAGTGAAAGCCTCCTCCGGCTGCCGGTGCCTAGTGAAATGCATGTACCACCCAATGGCCGTGCCTCAGTGCTTCGTCCCACGTCTTAAAAGAGGTCGGACGAAGAGCTGAGGGACGGCCATTGGGCGGCGCGGTGCATGCACACCGGCCCCTTTAATTTCATGAACGCCTGCCCCCACCAGACACCAGGGAGTCAGAAGCAGTGGTAAGTCGGGGGGGAGTGTTATATGGGGGGCATAAGGCTTTTCTGGAGGCTTTTGTGTGTGAGCATGCATGTGTACATGTGTGTGTATGAGAATGCATGTGTGCTTGCGTATATGTACGTGAGCATGCATGTGTACGTGTGTGTGTGAACAGAGATGTAAAAGTGGGGTGAGATGGAGTGTAAGTGTTTACATTTGTTAAATGTTGTAAGGGGGCAAAGTTTAAATAAGGCACAGACAAGTTGTTTGGAACAAATAAGGCACAGACTAGCTGTTGAAGTTAGGGGGCCTCGGGGGAATTTTTGCACCAGGGACTTGTGGTTTCTAGTTACGCGCCCCTGCTTCCGCCCGTTCGTTACAGACAAAATTCTGAGGTCAAGAAAACATTCGAGGGCATTCTCAAAAGTGGGAAGTCCCTGATACACTCTGGACTCTCTATTATAGAAACTATAAACAAATGTTCCCCCCAGCGTAAAGAACAGTCAAAGAGGTGTAGCAGCAGCAGTATTAAAAGTAGAGTACTGCGTTTGGGCTGGCAGACACTGGCACATCCTAGGCACCTGCAGCCATGTGGAGCAGGACTGATTTCCCCAATATAGATTTAAAAAAAAAAAAAAAAAAAAAGGTTTCCCCAGAGTAAGGGCAGCCAAAGATGTGCAGCAGTAGTAGTAGAGCACTGGGCCTGGGCAGGCAGACACTGGCTCTGTGATGGGACATCTTGTACCCCGACTGAGTACTCCCGCCACACTGCTCTTCCTACTGCAAAGAAACCTGCAGTTCAGCGCTGGGCGAGACGAACCGGCACAGCAATCTAATGGAGCCGTGCTAGCTCTTTGTCTTGCTGTACTTAGCTACACAGTGCTAATATTGTCCTGAAGCAGTCCACCTCAATCATCAGACAGAACTAAGGTGGAAAACACAGCTAAAATACAGCTATTAGTACCACCGTTAGATTAAGTTCATCTTTTGGCACGACAACGACCCAAAGCACACCTCTGGCTTCACCAGAAGAAGATTAACGTTTTGGAATGGCCCAGCCAGAGCCCAGACCTGAATCCAATTGAACATCTGTAGGGTGATCTGAAGAGGCTGTGCACAGGAGATGTCCTCGCAATCTGACAGATTAGTTTTGCAAAGAAGAGTGGGCATATATTGCCACATCAAGATGCCATACCATGCTAATAGACTCCTACCCAAAAAGACTGATTGCTGCTATAAAATCAAAAGCTTCAACAAAGTATTAGTTTAAGGGTGTGCACACTTATGCAACCCGGTTATTGGGAGGTCCCCCCCCCCTCAAATATTTCAGCTTGCTTTGTAATTGAATTGTTCGTTATAGGTCACATTAAAGGTGGAAAAAGTTCTGACATGATTTATCTTTGTCTCATTCTTTAAAATCACAAGAACCTGGCATTAATAACAGGGGTGTGTAGACATATATATATCTCTAGTAAGCTTTTTATCTATCCCTGAACACTGTTGAAACCGTATACTTCCTTAAATGTTTGCATTGACATAATGAGGCATTGGGTTGCAATTCAGATACTGAGCTCTAAATAATGTACAGAGGTCACTTGGTTTCCACTCTTCAGTATGGTCTGTGAATCAATGAGGCGTATCAATTACAGGGGCCATCATTTACACAGCACTAGATTTGCATGCATTTCTCTTCTTTTTTTTTTTTTATAGCATTCTTTAAAAACACGCCTGCTCTCAAAGAGCAATCAGGGAAAGTTTTTTTTTAATAACATCACAGAAAAAGCAGATAGACCTTTGTCCTCTTGCATCCTTTTCCAAATTACATTGGAAAGGAGTTCAGCATACCAACTAAAAAACAACCTCTTGGTTCCTTACTGGAATATATAGACAATTAAAATGGAAACCAGAATTCTCTGCTGTTCCCACAGAATGTGTTAAAGGAACATGACTCCTACTTAAAATAATAATAGAATCTTTGAAAAAAATTGAAAAAATAAGTGGGAATGAGAAGCATATAATTTACAGTTTAACCATATCTGGTAACTCCTGGTTTGACCGGGTGAAGCACCTCTTCTCCAGGTCAAGACCCGAATTCTGTGAGTTGCGGAATCTGGTTCTTGACACTCCCTGCTCCTCACCCATTTTCCCTTTAAATGGGGGTATTTCCCTGTGACGTAATCGGGACCGCCCTGTCACGGGACCGCCCTCTGACATCAGTGGGCAGTCCTGGCTGAGTCCCGTAAGGGGAAGGCTCCAGGTAACGGGAGCCCAGAAGTTCCCAGGTATGCTCCCAACATTTTAAATTGCCACAGAGGGACACCTTTGTTTTAGGGGGAGGGGCAACCTTTACCAGAATTATTTATGTAATGCTATATAAAAGTATGGTATACAAAAGGTGAATAATGTATTTGATTTAAGAAAATTTATATACACCTTATTGTTACTTTTAGGGCTGTGGAACACTTGGGTACATTCATACCGACCAAAAATTCCAAGGTAATGGAAAAGATTGACTCTCGGGAGGGATGGGGGTAATTTAGGGCCATAAGAGGGACTGTCCATCCTAAAGAGAGACACTTGGAAGGCGTGGTTTGCCTAGTCTTACAAATTAAGCAACCTGTGTCTCAAGTGGTCTAACTGGTGCCAAAGATTATGGAAGAAAATATATCCAAGTATTGGATACTTATTATTTAATGGCAACTTATATTTATTGTATGTATATATGCGAGTTCCTTCCCCAGGCAGAAGAAATAGTGCAGCTCAACCCTCCAAAAATATAACTCCCAAATACAGTTTTGTTATTGTTTGATGAAGCCATTTAATAAAGCTGTCTTTATTTAAAGTTCATATTTTTTAACGGACCAACATAGAAAAAGTTTTAAAGTAACATAAGCATTTGGGACCTCAGGTGTCTTGTTTATGTGGAATATTGTCCACATGGAATTGAAGTATAAGCAAAACAAGTATTTTATTAAAGTATAAAATCAGTACAACAGTGTTCCAAAATGCTAATATTAACTAGCAAATGTGTTTTCTAAATGAATCTCATCTGTTCCATAGCAACAAACTTATTCCATCAGAATAAACCTTAAAGTTACTATTTAAAAAAAAACAAACATGTCAAACATACAGTACTTTTAAGGCAACATATTTATTTACATTTTTCTTTTTAAGATATAAACTTACAGCCATTCCTCTCTTATATTAACCCCTTCGCGACCTTTGCCGGTTCAGGACCGTCATGACATGAAGGTCACTAAATGACCTTTGACGGTCCTGAACCGTCAAAAAGTAAAATAAGCTTAGAAAGTGATCAACGATCACTTTCTTCGCTTAAACGGCGTTACTGTAATGCCTCGATGTCGAGGCATTCAGCAAGGCCGAGATCGGCATCGGGGGCCATGTCTGGCCCCTCCCCGAGGCGTCAACAGCCGCCATACATTGTATGGCTGCGGACGCCGGTTTTAAAAGCGTTTAGGAGGCGATCAACGATCGCCTCCTAAACTTAAATGGTGTCGCTGGAATGCCTCGATCAGGAGGCATCCAGCGACACCAAACACTTACCTCTGGGTGGGCTGTGACCGCTCCGGAGAGCGGTCACAGCCGCAGCTGCCAGTGTTCTTCGCCATCAGCAAGATGGCGGCCGTCCTGTAAAAGAAACAAACAAGTTTTTAAAGTTCGCTAGATGGTCTAGAGAACTCTGGCTCCACTTGCAGGTTGAATACAGGTACTGCATTCAACCATGCAAGTCAATGGAGCCCAGCTTTCTAATCACAATGTGATTAGTAAAATATTCAAAAAAAAAAAAATATGGAAAAAATTAAGTGCTAACATTTAAAAATAATTATGCAGTGATGTCACTAGATGAACCATCCAGTACCAGCAAAATGTGTAAAAAAAATATAAAAAAAAAAAAGTATTAAAAAAATAAAGTTTATTATTTTGAGCAAGTGCTAAAATTTCTCAAAAATCTCAACAAAGAGTTAAAATAAAAGCACTTCAAATACCCAAGGGGTGTCTAATATAAAAAAAAATGGCTGATGGGGTAAATTGGAGTGGCTGAGCTCAAAGATAGGGCATAGGTACAGACTTTCCAAAATGGACAAAAAAAGCGCACTTCCCAAATGTGGCATTTTAAATCTCAAACAACACGACAAATCCATGCATGTCGGGTATCACTGCACTCAGATGTTCCTGAACACACTTTGGGGTGTTGTTTGACAGTGGCATATACCAGGACCTGTATATCTATAACTAAAGTACAATTTGTGTGAAAAAAAAAATAAAAAAATTACTATTACAAAGTTTGACAAAGTGTAGTTGTATAATTGGTGCATGGAAAGGGTTAAAATAACAGCATTTGGAATACCCTGGGGTGTCTAGTTTTCAAAAATATATGGTTTGAATGGGTTAAATTGAGTTAACCGGCTTCAAAGATGTTCCAAAGAGGAGATGGAGGCAGACTGACCAGATTTGTTAAAAAAGATTTGGAAATCATAAAACGCTGCTTGTACTTATTGCCCTATAACTTACAAAAAACAGCAAAAAAACATAAAAACATTGGGTATTTCTAAACTCAGGACAAGTAGTAGAATCTGTCACAGGGTCAGGCTAACAGGCTATTATTTTCATGTTAAGTTAGCCGGGTCATGGAGCGTTCTTGTGTTCAGTTTGTGATACCATGACCCGGTTTATTGTGTATTCGGCCCAGAGACTGATGTGGCTGCAGCTCCAGCCTTCAAAGAGACGATCCTATAATCTGGCTGGGGCTCTTAATCAGCCAGCACAGCCCTGTCTGCCCAGACGGCACCCGCACTACAGGGGGGATAACACAGGTGGGGGAACCCATTGTATTCTGTAATCCCCTCACCTGATACAGCCCCTGTATACTGATGGGATTTGTGATGGGATGTGGCTGATGAGATTGGGGGCTGTGTTTTGTGTTCATTGAGTTAAGGATCTATATAAGTTTGTTTTGTTGTGCAATAAAGAGTTCTTCTTGGTTTACTACAAATGGTGGTCTGGATGATCCGTGGATAGCTGAGTGCTATCCGTATGAGGGACTGACTGGTGATTCCTCAGCCCTCAAACAGGGGTACCCAGCCTTGGGTACGGTGACCCTGTAACATTGGTTGGCAGCGGTGGGAAGAATCCCACGACTTGGGTGAAATCCAAACCACCAACTGGGATTGCGTATGAGGGACTGACTGGTGATTCCTCAGCCCTCAAACAGGGGTACCCAGCCTTGGGTACGGTGACCCTGTAACAGAATCTATTTAGCTAGTTTTTTTACTTGCTTTTTTAGGTGAGTAAAAGATTTTTCAAATAAAAGTCATAAAATGTGGTTTTTTTCAAATTTTCACCATGTTTTTTTTATTTTTTTTATAGTAAATAAGATGATACAATCAAAATAATGGTATCTGAAGAAAGCCCATCTTGTCCTGAAAAAACAATATATAACTTATGTGGGTACACTAAATGGGTGAGGAGAAAATTACAGCTGAACACAAGCACCACTAAAGTATTAAAACAGCCTCGGTCCCACAGGGTACAAAACGAAAAATGAGCCCGGTCCTTAAGGGGTTAATGAAACGTAAGCCTGGGCACAAGCCCAGAGCTCACCAAGCAAAATAAATCAAAACACATTTATCTAAAAATCCATATTGTTTACACAGATGTTTCAATTTGTCTGAGTGGATTTCTTTATCCATTTAGATAGCAACAGTGGCATTAGTGTGTTATTCACTTTGTAAGGCTAGGTTTCCACTTGTTTTTTTTTTGCTAAAAACGCCCATAAAACGCCAATAGCACCACCTGGCGTTTTTTTAGTGAAAAAACGCTGCAGCCAGATGTTAGCTGTTCTTCAATAGGAAATCGCAGAATGCCATATCCACTTGGCGTTTTTTTGTTTGGCGTTTTTTCAGTCCTCTTTGGCGTTTTTCTGCTTTTTGGGGCTCTGTGGCAGTTTTTCAAAATCGCAGAATGTTGACACTCTGGCGTTTTTTGCAAGGAAATCTTGGCGTTTTTCTCCAATAGAAGTCAATGGGAGAGATAAAACGCCATGAAAAAGCCATGTGGGTTTTTTGCCTTGGCGTTTTTTATGGCGTTTTTTTCCACAGTTACAATGCAGAGGATGGACCCAGTATCTGTGTGTCCTACGAGAAATAGGCTGGAAACAAACAGTTTCACACAAAACAAAGTTCATATTGAATTTTACACCATTTGGAACAAACATGCCATTACAAACAAACCAACTGGATCCTGCCTGCCAAAAGCAACAGCAAACAATTTGCACCATCATTTGGGGCCAATCTTCCTAGAGGAGCAGACATTCGGAATAAAGCATGCCTTACAAACCACAGAAAAGAGACAAAAGGGTCCGCCGGGGCGTGTTTAAGTAGAACTCTACCAAGTAAATGGCATCAGGAGGGGGCAGATACTTGCCATTTATCCTAATCCCTTTTAGCTGGGTGAAACTTCTAACTTGTAAAGGCTGGAAAAACTGCCTAAGGTCAAAAAAAAGCAATTTCCACAGAAAGGCTAAAACGCCAGAAAAAACTCCAGAAAAAACGCCAAAACGCAGGTAAATGCAGTGGCAGTTTTCTTGGCGTTTTTCCTGGCGTTTTTCATCAAGAAAAAAATGCAGGACAAAAACCCAAGTGGAAACCTAGCCTTAGTCTTTTGTTTTCAGGTTTTAGACTTTCCATCCCCCTGGTACAGTTCTTTATAATGCCACAGCTACGAACAGAATTACGTTAAGTAAGGGAAGGAAAAAACAGATTGTATCCATTCATATGTTTGTTCTGGTTTGAGGATTCACTGCACCAAGTATGCTGCACTTTACAAAGTTACACTGACGTTATAGATTAAAAAAAAAAACACACACAATGGCATATTCTACACCTCGCAACAGTCTTAGTTTTTGCATGACAGTCCTGATTTTAAGGCACTGTCTCGATGCGCGGGGTAGCTGGGATCGTGGGCCAGTCGAGGACATCCGCTGCTCTCCCCTGACTGGCTCAAGTTTCTGTACAATCAATGATGGTCTGTCCTGTGAAGAAGAAAAAAAAACCTACTGTTCATCATTTAACCCATTAATCCCGTTAATCATTTAAACATATGCGCTGAATGTGTATATATCTGACTATATTTTGACCACAATTTACAAATATAAAGGGATGTTGATTTTTCAGACTATATTCTTTGGATTAGAATTTGAAGCCTTCATCAACCTTAAATCAGCTAGGTCTGACTTTGCAATGAGATGTTCAAAGGAGTATACAAGTTTTTTAATGCATGAAGTCCATTTTGTAGGGACTATGTAACTATAAGGCCTCTACAGTAAAATCCACTGCAGCCCATGCAAAATTGACCAAAATATGCATTGAACATGAAAATACAGCCTTCACATTTTCATCATAAACTATATTAGACTTCTGCATTCGGAGAACTTTAATTTTAATGAAATTAGCAAATTTCATACAACTATGAAAACGAAGAAGGACCCCAACAAAGCAAACCAAAATGAAGCAGAGACGCAAAATGTCTTTCTTTCTTTGTACTCTTCTCCTCGGTATAAGTTCTTTTTATCAGGCCTCATGGAGTGCTTTTACAAAAGGGTGGAGCCCCCATGCAAACCCTTTCCCCCAATTATTCTGGCTATTTTGAGTATTAACAAAGGCAGTTAATCCTTGTGTTAAGAATATGGTACTTGCCTGTTATTGAGCCATAAGTACCTAGTCTAATGTTACTATATTCTAAAAAATATAATAAAGAAAAATAAACAAAAATAGATCCACTACAAATTTATGCTACACCCCTACAATTCTGCCTTCTCTTGCTAAACATATCCTCCCTTTCATCTAACCCACAACCCTTGTGTTGTGAGTCCCTTCATACCCACTCCACAATCATCTCTAGATGCTCAACAACATCTACCTACCACATACACTAGCACATTTGCACCTTACCCCATGCTAAATGTCTTTTCCCTGTCAGGCCCCATCCTGGCTGCAGAGCCTAATGTCTTTTGTTTCCCTCTCTTGCTACAGTTTCCCTAGTCCTTGCTACAGTTCTCTCTTTGCAGTAATCCATTCCTGGGTTTCCTTCTGCTCTGTCCTGTACCTATGATTCCTTGATTCCAGTCTTGCTCTTTGCTTCAGCTCTGTTTCCTTTATAAGGTGTGCCCCACCCGTATGTTCTGTTTGTCTCAGTCTGCAGTCTAAAGGTATGTCCTTGGTTTTGTGTTTAGATTCAATGTTTAGTTGTCTAGTAATTCTGTAGGCAGGGTTTAGCGTTAGGACCCACCGTATATTGGAGTACTTTGGCGTAGTGGTGGGCTAAACATACTATGGCCATATGATGTGACGGAATCTCCAATTGTTATCACATAGTCCTAGGCTAGTCCTGTGTTTATGCGTGTAAGTCTTTATGTGCCTTTGCCCTCTCTTCCTGGTATCATCTGAGGGTTTCGGTTCCTCTCTCCTCTCCCCATGTCCCAGTTTAAGATATCCTATCCTTGCTTAAAGGAAAAGTGTCTGAGGATTTCAGGTCCTTGTTCCATCCCCTGTGTTCCTTGCCTTGTTCCCTGACCTTTGTTATGTCCTGTACCATGTATGTCTTGCCTGTTATGTTCCTTGCTCTGTCCCCCTTGCTTGCTACGTTTCTCCTGTACTCTGCTTAGCTTCCCCACTGCCAGCCTGCAGAATCCTGCACATTTGTCTGTAGAGCTATTTCTCATACCTGCTCCAGGGTGCCTGCAGGTTATTACTTAGTTTAGAAATGGCAGTATTCTGCCAAAGTTAATTATGTTGCCTATTGAAAGTTGATATGTCACATTTACATATTAAAATAAACACAGTATATATATATCTATAAACACCCTCCTCATCATTATACTATGGGAGCAGTCATTTTAAATTCACTTTCTAATGGTGTACATGTTTATCCCTCATTATTATGCCCCTTATGTTAAATTATTCCACCCCTTCTGGCGACAAGGGCATATGTTCCAGTATTTATTGTTCCGGTGACTGTTCTTGTTATTGGTCTGATTGCTGCCAGCTTTATTGATCTCTGACTCTTTATTGACAACAATTTTGATCAGTACCCACCATGACAATGGCCTAAACAATTTGCCATGACTCCTCTATTCATTTGATTTTGTCTTGTTGTTAATTATATTCTTCCTCAAGCACTATTGGTTTGCTTCTTTGCTTAAGACCATTCAGGTATCATTAACTCCCAACTGGTAGAAAACAAAGGAGGGCACATAGGCAGGAGAAATTAATAAACAGATTCGGGCTTACCTATCTGACTATGTTTAGAGGTAGGCAAGCACACCAGCAATATCAAGACTAATGCAAGCCATTATGCAAGACTAAAGCCAGCCAGTAATCACCCCGCTGTCCATTTGGCCTGTGGCCAGTCCAAGCCTGCAATTTTACTCCCAAGCAGGTAAATAAAGGTACTTTCAGCTAATCTTAATTTTGGCAGTTGAGAGCACAGGGTGCTACTGAGCCCCTATGTAAATTCAACAGGGGCATATTGCACTGGTGTCACATTACATGCTCATCCTTGAACTTTAGGCTGACTTGTTTGTATGGCTTCACCACTAGAGGGGGTTTTGCTGCAGCATTCCTGAAAAGCACATCTGCTGCACATAATTGCAGGCTACCTTTGCCTGTTACCTGGTTATGTTGTTTTTTTTTTATGGTAGCCACATTCCCCAAAGTTAGAAGACCTCTGTGAATATCCAGCCATCTCAGTTGGCCTTCGTACTGAGCAAGAATAGCGGGTCCTCTTTGGGTCTGTTATTACTCTCGTTTTCTTCTTTGTTTCCCACCCATCGCATTGTGAGCGACTCAAGGGCACCGGAGGGCCTCTGGGAAAAGAAATTCCAGAGAAGTCTCAAACTACACCAACCGCTCCTGTCAACTCTCCAGTGGTAATGCGGCCTTCCCTCCTTCCAAGATTGCCAGTAAACACTCTTTACGTTTTTGATTTGTGACAGAACCGGGCGCTTATCTTGTGGTTGGGCCTGGCAATGGCAAATAGCTAGATGTAGGCATGCCCCTCAGGTGATGGTCTCGGTCTATGACTAGCACTGAGTTTGTGGTCAGACTTGTTTCTCAGGGCTGAATGAGGCTTTTGTCAGAGGCACACCAGGGACCTCCTAGCCTGCCCCTCAGACCTATGTGTCATGCCAGGTGCAGGTTGATCTGGACGCTGAGTGCACGGTGACTCGGCAGCTGTCCTGTGGGAGAAGGAATGCCGCATTATACAGGAAGTCCCGGCGACCAGGCATCCAGGGGAGGCTTTTCCCTCCCGAATTGACCTTGCTCCATACCCCAACCCTGGTGGGTTAATAGCAAGGTAAATGGTGCGGTAGGTGAGGGCTGATGGCGTCCGGGATACGAGGGGTTAAAGTATGTGGGCAGGGCATGTGGAACATGGACAGGGGCGTTAGGGGAGGGAGAACAAAGGCACAGAAGACAGACACAGATAGATATACATAACTATCACAACAATGATATTAAACAGTACTTTTCAACCCAGGGTTGTGACAGCACTCATTTTAGGCATAAAAAGAAAATAGCAGTGCCAAGTGTATTTTTCCCTACTGTTCAGTGCTAATGAGTATAATGATGCTTTCAAGATTGCATATATGTGATGAATTACCTTCTGGGGGGAAAAAAACAACAATCTTTTCCCTCATCTTATGGAAGTATCACTTAATATATGCACATTATGTTGGATATTGAAAATGTCTGACTAATTTAGTACATGATTTAGCTTTTTGCTTTTACAGCTGAATTATGATTCATAAATTCTGTTATTGAAGTGTCAGTGTAAATTGCAATATGATATTAGAATCTATTGCAAATTCACCACACTTCAAAATACTACAACATTTAAACAGAATGTCTAATAACAAACAAAATGTCTAACAATTTTTCATAGTATTACAAGGAAGTGTATAATAAAGTAAATATTATCAAAAAATATATATAAATATTTTAGACAGAATACAGAAATAATTTCAGTATCTATTACTGAGCTGCACATCTAGGGCCTTTGAACGACAGATTGCTGAGCAATCATCTCTTATGTTGTTAATGTACAGTATCTTACAAAAGTGAGTACACCCTCATTTTTGTAAATATTTTACAAAATCGATCTTGTATAACAGTGTAAATTTGCTGTCCCCTCAAAATAACTCAACACACAGCCATTAATGTCTAAACCTTGGCAACAAGTGAGTACACCCCTAAGTGGAAATGTCCAAATTGGGCCCAAAGAGTCAATATTTTGTGTGGTCACATTATTTTCTAGCACTGCCTTAACCCTCTTGGGCATGGAGTTCACCAGAGTTTCACAGGTTTCCACTGGAGTCCTCTTCCACTCCTCCATCACTACATCACAAAGCTGGCCAGTCCATCACCTTTACCTTCAGCTTCTTTAGCAAGGCAGTGGTCGTCTTGGAGGTGTGTTTGGGGTCGTTATCGTGTTGGAATACTACCCTGCGGCCCAGTCTCCGAAGGAGTAATCCATGTCCTTAGTCTGCTTGACTTTATCAAACTGTTTGCGGGCTTTCTTGTGCATCGTCTTTAGAAGAGGCTTCCTTCTGGGACGACAGCCATGCAGACCAATTTGATGCGGTGTGAGGCGTATTGTCTGAGCACTGACAGGCTGACCCCCACCCCTTCAACCTCTGCAGCAATGCTGGCAGCACTCATACGTCTATATGGACACAGGAGTTTGGACTGGATTTTAGTACAAAAAGGCAATATTGATGATGGAAGCTCATTGCACTGGCTGAGGAAGTCATGGACTGACGAAACGCGTCCCAGTGAACGTATTGAGCACTTTTATCACAATTTATCTTATTTATTTTAAGTGTCTATTATTTTTTATTTTTTATTTAATTACTTGAAATATTAATAAACTGTATTAAAAAAGGGGCTAGGACACCGCCTTAAGAGTGTCCATATGTGTCTTTTTATGAGCCTAAAGTTTTAATTTGGCTCTGAATACGGTGAGCAGACTGTGTATAGGTTTAACATTTTCATTTTATACAGTGATTTTTTTTTCACTATGATGTCTCTTTGCCTTTTATATTTCATACGATATCTGCATCTGAGAGACATCGATTGAAAACTGCTGACCGACCTATGCACCCTCAAATTTAAGTATTTTAAGGTTACTTTAAAATCTATAGATTCAATATTTTATAAGCGCTTGGTTAGAGAAATACTTTTTTTTTTTTTTTTTTTTTTACTGTTTTACATTTATACTATTGCATATTTAGTTGGGGTTATATGCACTTTTAAGAGTTTCTCTCCATTGCAGCTTATTAACTATTATCTGTTATTTTAAGAGCAGCCTTTTTTTTTTTTACCTCTTTTTGATCTGTAAATAACTTAGCCAATCACATGGCAGCAACTCTATACATTTAGGCATGTAGATGTGGTCAAGACAAGTTCAAACAGAGCATCAGAATGTGGAAGGAAGAGGATTTAAGTGACTTTGAACATGGCATGGATGTTGGTGCCAGATGGGCTGGTTTGAGTATTTCAGAAACTGCTGATCTACTGGGATTTTCACGCCCAATAATTTTTAGGGTTTACAAAGAATGGTCCGAAAAAGAGAAAATATCCAGTGAGTGGCAATTGTGTGGATGAAAATGCTTTGTTGATGTCAGAGGAGAATGGGCAGACTTGTTCGAGATATGCAGAATGCCATCTCTGAATACACAACACATCGAACCTTGAAGCAGATGGGCTACAGCAGCAGAAGACCACACCGGGTGCCACTCCTGTCAGCGAAGAACAGGAAACTGAGGCTACAATTCACATGGACTCACCAAAATTGGACAATGGAAGACTGGAAGAATGTTGCCTGGTCTGATTAGTCTCGTTTCCAATTGTGACATTCAGATGGCAGGGTCAGACTTTGGCGTAAACAACATGGATCCATGAAAACCTGGATCCCTCACGCCTTGTATCAACGGTTCAGGCTGGTGGTGGTGGTGTAATGATGTGGGGGACATTTTCTTGGTACGCTGTGGGCTCTTTAGTACCAATTGAGCATCGTTTACATAGCCTACCTGAGTATTGTTGCTGACCATGTCTATCCCTTTATGACCACAGTGTACTCCTCTTTTGATGGCTACTTCCAGCAGGATAATGCACCATGTCACAAAGCTCACATCCTCTCAAACTGGTTTCTTGAACATGACAATGAGTTCACTGTACTCCAGTGGCCTTGACAGGCACCAGATCTCAATGCCATCATGTCCATATGGACAAAAATCTCTGAGGAATGTTTCCAGCACCTTGTAGAAAGTATGCCACGAAGAATAAAGGCAGTTTTAAAGGGAAAAGGGGGTCCAACCATCTACTAGCATGGTGTACCTAATAAATTAGCAAGTGAGTGTAAATAGCTCTATATAATAAAGGAAATGAAATGAAATGCTTCTATACATAAAAATCTTACCTATATCGCCTAGTAGAAAATTGTCCCTATTTAATTGATTTAACTTTATTTTTTGCTGCTGTACAATATTAATGTAATTTTGTAAGGTTTGTATCAACATCAGGAGCAGTGCTGGGTACCATTTCAAAAATGCTTTTAATCAGTGTCTATATAGCACCTTTCTCCCAGTGGGACTCCGAGTGGTTTTAGCATACGCTCTTGGAATTAACTAAATGTGCAGCTGAATAATAGATGTTATCATTACCCAATTGATGGTTATCCTTTTATTGACCACAGAAGGATAAAGGGCTGAGTTGACCCTGCCAGAATTTGAACCTGTTACCCTGAGGTTTGACAAGGCTCTGCAACCACAGCATTTACCAACTGAGTTCTCTCATCAGCTTTTGTGAGAACTATCAGGAGGAAACTTGCATCAACTGGCAAATACCATTTCCTAAAATTACTATTTATATGAGAGTTTCTCCAGGGTCCAAAGTGGTACTTTTTAATTAAATCTCTAAACTGGGGCTATGATGATTTGCAACACAACCACGCTAGTCTTGATGGCCCAGTCTTTTTCATTGACATGTTTGTTGGTGTAACAATTTAAGAACATATAATTCCCCAACCATAATAAACTATAATGAACACAGAAGATGGTTTAAAGAGAAGTTTGTCAGAAAATTTAGACTAATATGTATTATGATCACAGCAATGAGTGTGTTTTAAAGAATGTGTCTTTAATACATATGTATTTGCATGATTGCATTATTGTATTTTTAATAAACAATGACTGTCCCTCTTTAAAAAAAAAAAAATATATATATATGCATTTCCTCTCACTTTATACAAAATAATGCTGCAGAGTGAAGAACTTGCAAACATAATCTCAATGTATTCTACTCCACAAAGAACAAGTATCCCCTGTGGGAAGCTAAGGTATATAATGCTACATCTGTCAGAAACATCTGTGGGATGCCCCCGAGACTATAGCAGATATTACCAGGAAAAAAGGGGAAACAATTACTATACATTTTGTACACAGATTTACCACATCCCAGGCATCCCCTGGGTAGACCACAATAGGATAATGTGACTGCTCTTGTTATGGCCAGGTGGCAATTAATAGAATTGGAACTTGCTCTAGGAAAGCAGCAGTAGGTATGTTGACATCCATGCCCCAATTTAGGCAGGTAATATATCAGAAAGCAAGACCTTAAAGAACATTTATGAAGGACACATGGAGCAGGAACCAAAGGGGATTGCATTATATTAAATACCGTATTGGCTCGATTTTATGCCACACCCGATTAAAGGCCGCACCCTAAAAGGTAGGTGCTTTTTTAAAGAAAAATTTAGATTTTTACAAAAAACACATTAGTGGAATAGTAAAACAGTATTCTAACTAAGACACTGTATTTTAACATTTTTGGTATCTATTATGCAGTTAGCCAACATATATTACATACAAACAGAAAACCAATAGCCATTTTAATGCCCCTTACTTATACAGAAAACCAATAGCCATTTTAATGCAACTTACTTATAGATATGCCACTCTGCCCCCTCCAGATATGCTTCCACTCTGCCCCCCCCCCATAGACTTACAAATGCAGACTCCCTGGTGTCTAGCAGGGGACATCTGCGCAATACGCGTAGACAACTTCCGGTGCAGGCACTTTCTCCGTGGGAAGTGCCGGCAAGGGATATTGTTAAAGCACATTCCGCAGACATTCATCCGGCTGCGGCGATGCGAGCATAAGCAACCTCCACTGCCGGCTGTCTGCGCGATGTGCTTTAACAATCTCCCTTGCCGGCACTTCCCCCGTGGGAAGTGCTGGCAGCAGGACCGTAGCCAGGGTTAGGCGAGTGAGGCACTCGTCTCGGGTGCAGCTAAGAGGGGGGGCACAGCCACCTGATCAGCAGCTGCAGCAGCCTCCAGGACTGGTTGGAGAGATCACGGATCTCCCTAACCCGCCCAACATTTAGAAAACCAGCTTAATGCATGGGCGGCGTCTATATAGGGGAGGGGCGATCAGGGCCATCTCCCCATGGGCGGTCTTCAGGGGAGTGTAGAGGCAGCTGCGCGATTGTGCTGTCCCCGACCAGCCCTGCTCATCGGGCACCCTGTGGGCATTGCGCTGGTCTGGGTATGAGGTGTCCGATGAGCAGGGCTGGTTGGGAAGATCACAATCCCCCTCTAACCAGCTCAACATTAGGGAGCGCGGGGTCTGTCAATTCAGACCTCGGCTTCCGTGCTCCCTAACCACTACGCGCCGGCAAATGATGCAGAGCGCGGGGATATGATGTCACCCCGGCTCTTTGCATCCATAGCCGGTGCATAGTGATGAGGGAGCACTAAAGCAGAGACCTGGAGTGACAGACCTCACGCTCACATGACAGCATGGAAGAAAGAACATGTATGATGCAGGATGATGGAAGATGATAGAAGATGAGAAAGATAAGACATGGGGTGAAAGGGTTGTTATATAATAGTATGTAGATAGTGAGAAGGGAGGAGAGGGGGTAGATAGTGAGAAAAGGGAGGAGAGGTAGCTAGAGAGAAAGGGGTCGTAAGAATACTGAAATAAAGAGTGAGTGAGAGAAGGAATTAATGTGTGGGTGAATAGTGTGAATGAGCGAAATAATAAATTATTGTGTGAATGAATTATGGGAATAAAAGTGTGGATTAATGAGTGACTAAAATGTTTTGTATGTATCATAGATGTATAATAGATTTGTAGAAAGGCAAAGATCACACAAGCAGGGTGTTTGAGCCTTGGGGACCAAGATGGCACAGGGCGGGCTGTTTGGGGACACAGTTAACTCATGATGGGATGTTTGGTGACAACAATGGCAAGTCTTATGTATGTAATCTGGGTGCTGGTCAGGTTCTGTGTGGGCAGCGTGGATGCCAGGGCTGGCTTTGGGGTGTACAATCTGTGAGGTATACCTGTAATTTAGGGGGTTAATCTATACCTTAATTGCTAAATTTTTATGTGAATTCCAATTGATCAAGACCTGCAAAGCTGGGTTTATGTGTTATTCTGTTGATCCATATCTGCTATGCTATGTGTCTATACATTATTTATGTATACCTGCAAATACAGGGTGTGTATGTCTGTCAGTTGATGAATACCCGCAATGATGAGTTTACATGTGATTTTTATGGTGATCTATACCTGCAATGCTGGGTTTGTGTGTTCTATTGATCAATACTTGCAATGCTATGTTTCCATGCATTATTATTGTATGCCTGCAAATACAGGATTTATATCGCTGATTCTGTTTATTTGATCTTTATGAGAATTTCAATTGATCTATACATGCAAAGCTGGGTTTGTGTGTTCATGTGTTGATCTGTACCGGCAATCAGTGGCGTCTCCAGGTTTCATATTTAGGGGGGGCACATGGGGGGCCAGGGACCAAAGTAGGGGGGCCAATTATAAAACGGTACATATACACTATATATATATATATATATATATATATATATATATATATATATATATATATATACACACACACGTTAGACGTGCATTTTTAACTACATAATATGCACTTATCTCTTTGAAGTAAAGACTGTGATTAAAATATGATTTCAAAATAACAGCTTAAGTGACAGTTATTTTTCATTCTTTAATATTAGCCCCTGCTGACAATATATATAAATATTACACCCTGCTGCAGATATATATTAATATTAACCCCTGCTGCGGATATATATTATTAGCCCCTGCTGCGGATACATACTTATATTATACCCTGCTGCGAATATACATAGAAATTATACCCTGCTGCCAACATATATTAATATTAGCCCCTACTGCCGATATATAGTATTAGTCCCTGCAGCCAATATATATAAATATTAGCCCCTGCAGCCAATATTTATTGATAATAGGCCCTGCAGACAATATATATTAATATTAGCCCCTGCTGCTGATATATATAAACATTAGTCCCAGCTTCCGATATATATTAATATTAGCCCCTGCAGCCAATATATATTAATATTAGACCCTGCTGCCAATATATTTGCCACACTGACTGCAGATCAGGGGAAGACAGTGAGAGTCAGTGCAGTGTTCCCTCCTTCTGACTGCACCGTGACATTGAGAGGTCCTCTCCCCTGTAATCATCCCCAGAGTCCCTTTGTCCCCTCATTCACTAAACCATAGCGCTCTTTTACTTACACCCTGTAGTTCAGGTATAGATCAAATAAACAACACATGGAAACAGCACATGCAACTGAATGAGATTAAAAAAAAACTTGTATTTGCAGGTATACATAAATAATGTATGGAAACATAGCATTGCAGGTATAAACCAACAGAACACACAAACCCAGCATTGCAGGTATATATCAACTGGAAATCACATGTACACTCAGCACTGAAGGTTTAGATCAAATAATCAACACATGGAAACAGCACTCCAGGTATTGATCAACTGAATAAGACATGCAAATCCTATATTTGCAGGTAAACATTAATAATGTATGGAAATATAGCCGATACAGATGAACAGAATGACACAAAACCCAGCTTTGCAGATATAAATCAATTGGAAATTACATATAAACTCTGCATTAAAGGTATAGATAAAACCCCCTAAATTACAGGCATAGATCACTGGTCACACACCCCAAAGCCAGCCCTGGTGTCCACACTGCCCATATAGAACCTGACCAGCACCTAAGTTACACATTATGTCAACTTTGTCCCCAAACAGCTGAATGTACGCCGTTTTTGTCCCATAAAGACCTCTCCCTCCCAATCTATCCTATCTACCACATCTCCCTCCCTATCTACCACATCTGCCTCCCAATCTATCCTATGTACCCCCTCTCCCTCCCAATGTATCCCATCCACCCCCATCTGCCTCCCAATCTACCCCCTCTCCCTCCCAATCTATCCTTATCTACCCCTTCTCACTTCCTATCTACCTCTTCTCTCTAACCCCCTCCTAACTTTCTAACCCCCCCTTTGAAGTTCACTTACCTTGGGCTTGTCCAGCGGTGAGATCGCGAGGTCTCTGTATCCCTAGTTCTGCCGGCTTCACTGCTGGGCGCCGGATATGACGACATATACCGGCGCTCGGCTTGAAATGCCGGCACTGCGAACCAGGAAGAGGCCTCGCGGTCGCGGAGAAGAGTGAGAGGCGCCGAACGGTTGCTGAGAACTTATTCCTCAGCAACCGCTCGGCGCCTCTCACTCTCTCCTCCGGGTCTATTAAAAAAAAAAAGAAAAAAGACGGCGTTTCAATTGGGGGGGCACACCGGGGGGCACAGCATGATGTAGGGGGGGCCATGGCCCCCCCCTGCCGACGCCACTGCCGGCAATGTTTCCATACATTATGTATACCTGCAAATATGGGGTTTGTATGACTTATTCAGTTGATCTATACATGTTTTATGTGTTTATTTGATCTATACCTGAACTACAGGGAGTAAGTAAAAGAGGGGTATGGACTAAGGGGACAAAGAGATTCTGGGGATGATTACGGGGGAGAGGACCTCTCAATGTAGGGTCAGAAGGAGGGAAGACTGCACTGACTCACAGCCTTCCCCTAATCTGTAGTGAGTGTGGCAAATATTTTTTATGGTGTGCTAGTGGAGGGACTTATTGCATGCTAGGGAGTGTGGAGTGGGGCCCAAAGAAATGCTTGCATAGGGTCCAATTATTTCAATATAAAATTGTCAGCAGGGTCTAATATTTATATATATTGTCAGCAGGGGCTAATATTTGTATATATTGTCAGCATGGGCTAAAATTAGTATATATTGTCAGCATTAATATATATTGGCAGCAGGATCTAATATTAAATAATGAAAACTAACTGCCAGTCTACATTAGGTAGTTATCAGGGCCGGCCCTACCATGGAGCAGAGTGGGGCAGTTGCCCCCAGGCGGCCCCAAACACCTTTTTTTTTTGTTTGTTTGTTTTAAGCGCAGGAGAGGGGCGACGAGTGGTTTTCACTTACCCGCTCGGCGCCCCTCTCTCTCCTCTGCGAGCCCTCTAGCTCGGTCTCGGTGCCGGCTTGTAATGCTGAGCGCCAAAAAATTACGTCATTTCGGCGCTCAGCAGTAAAGCAGCGCACACCGTGGCAGAGCAGGGAGACTCGCCGCAGGACTGCTGAAAGGTAAGTACAAAGGGGGGGATAGGGTAGATAATAGGGAGGGAGGGAGAGGAAGGGTAGATAATGACCCCTGGGGTCGGCGGGGGGAGGCTTCATTTTAAACTTCGCCCCAGGCGGCATTATGTCTTGGGCCGGCCCTGGTAGTTATGCATGTCTAACATGTGTGTGTATATGTATGTATGTATGTGTGTATATATATATATATATATATATATATATATATATATATATATATACACACGCATGTTAGACATGCATAACTATATAAAATGTGGTCACCCTAGTGTGTGTGTGTGTGTATGGGCAGTGTGTGTGTATGGGCAATGTTTGTAAGCTGTGTGTAAAGGCAGGGGAGTGTGAGGGCGGTGAATGTGTATACATGTGTGTATGGACAGGCTTGTGTATGTGCACACGTGTGTTTATGGGCACGTGTGTGTGTGTAAAGGCAGTGTGTGTGCACAGTTTTTGTGTAAGAGCAGTGTAGGTATTTGTATGTAAGGGCAGTGTATGTGTATATGCGTGTTAATGAGCAGGTGTGTGTAAGGGCAGTCGAGTGTAGGGGCAGTGTATGTGTATATGCTTGTTTATGGGTAGATGTGTATAAGGGCAGTGTATGTCTGTATGGGTGTTTATGAGCAGTTGTGTGTAAGGGCAGTATATGTGCATATGCGTGTTAATGGGCAGATGTGTGTGTAAAGGCAGTGTGTATGTGTAAATGTGTGTGTAAGGACAGTGTACATAAAATAACCTCTGTGGGAAAAATAGCTGGGGGGCACAATTTTCCATTCATTTTATTACATTATTATCATTACCCTTACTTATGCTGAGTTCTCTAACTGCATATGACTTTTCCAGAATTAAGGGGCCAAATATAAGCCATTTTTTACCACTGACTAAGGAAATGCTGAATCCACCGTCATGATCAATATGTGGGGCGGTCATACAGTTCTATGGCCAGCAATGCCCACCTGAAAAAGAGTCACTATTTCGGGGTGATCCCGAGGGAGCGGCATCAATCCCGGGCTGCCAATGGAGAGCTCAGGCTCCGAGCTCAGAAGTCTGTGAGTGAGAGATCTGCAGTTCAGGTAAGGGGTGGGGAGGGTTAATGAGCAAGTATGTGTGGAATGAATGAGTATTGAAATGTTTGTGAACATATAGGAGAGTATAAGACATTTTTGGAGGCAGAGTGGCATATAAAGAGTTAAAAAGCACATCATGGGGCAGAGTGGCAAATAGGGGGTATAAGGCATTTCTGGGGGCAGAGTGGCAAGCCTGGGGGCAGATGTGCATAACTGGGGGGCAGGTTGGCAAATAAAAGGAAATAAAAACAAAAAATATTTTTCTCAATCATAGAAATCTTTTATTAAATATGAAAAAAATAGTTTACATGAATTAATATTTACTAGTAAATTTTTTTCCTATAGGGTAGTCTTATATTCAGGCTTATAAGGTTGTCTTATAATCGAGCAAATGCTGTAATCAGATGTCTGTTCTCCCACTAAGTAATCCCACGTTCCCCTTCTGCTGACTAGAACCCCTTCTCTGGCATGCTAGGTGAAGGGCAGGTCACTTTTAAATGCTATTCTTTTCTTAACCTTTAGCTGTTTCCCATCTCCTCTTATCAGTAGCATACATAAAGGAGGGCGGGGGGCGGTTCACCTTACCACTGTGATGCCTGCGCACTGTATGACAAAACTTTTCCCGCGCAGGGGGAGCAGGAACTTGGACGGGAAAAGTTTCCTCATACAGTTCATGGGCTGCATAGCCATCTGCATCCCCCACCTTGGCTTGGGGATGATGCTTGGCCAGCCCCCAGACCAGTGAAATCTGAAAGAGTAAGGTGGTGCAGGAGAGTGAATGGTTAAGTTGGTGAATGAATGGGTGCTTCAGGGGCAGCTATGGCACAGGCAGGCTGCTTCAGGGGCAGATGCCTATCACGTCAATATCTGGCTTAGCGTATAGTAATAGGGGTTATGCTGCACTACCTTCAATGTCTGGCTCAGTGTATAGTGGGGGGAATTACACTGTACCATACCTGTTAAGTAAATGTTATTTATTTAAACTTATTTAATTATAAGTTAATTCTAATTTTTCCAGTTGACATACAGTAAAAAATTTGTGACAGAAATAGTCTTGCCAACATTAATTTTTTTTGTCGGGAAGGGTGCCACATACAGGATCCGCCCCAGGTGCCAAATACTATAGGGTATACCCCTGTCTCAGATTCAAGTGCATGCCATTAATGTTCTATCTAGTATCTGATCATGTCATTTTTCTAGGTATAATAAACCCTCAGACAGAGGTATCCTAACAACTACATCTTTATAGGGAACAGGTTAATCTGGCAGCTATTAATGTTTCTAGTTAACAGAGAAAGTACTCAAATACAATGAACAGATATGCTTATGCACTTATTTAATTTGCAAGGGACATGCCTTCCCCATTCAGAATGGCTGATTTGAATACCTTCCAGGGGACCAAACTGTTGGATTTCACATACACTGAAGGTCCAAAGAAGGCCAGCACAAATAGATGATTATCAGGGAGCAGGCAGTAGAGCCATCTGCTGATAATGCATTATTAACTCTACATCAGATACAAAGTATACCTTTTCTTCTACACATATATTTAATGAGCATGTACAATAATTTTAACACACTAATGTCACATTGTATTACAATCATGAAAAAGCCAGCAATTACCGTGTTTGCTCGATTATAAGACGAGGTTTTTTGTATAGCTCTACGCGATTCGCGTAGAGCGGAAGTTGTCTACGCGAATCGCGTAGAGATCTACACGCTGCCCGGACTAAGCACCAGGGGACTCAGAAGCTCCGGTAAGTTTGGAGGAGGGAGGGAGGGGGAGGGAGTGTTAAATGGGGGGCATAATGCATTTCTGGAGGCAGAGTGCTCTGTGAAATGCCTTTTAACCCCCATTAATGCCACTCTGCCGCCAGAAATGCCTTTTAACCCTCTATATGCCACTCTGCCTCCTGAAATGCCCTATACCTCCCTATATGCCACTCTACCCCATAATATGCCTTTTAACCCCCTAAATACCAGAGTGGCATATAGGGGTATAAGGCATTTCTGGAGGCAGAGTGGCACATAGGGGTCAAAAGGCATATCATGGGGCACAGTGGCATATAGAGGGTTAAAAGGTGTATCATGGGGCACAGTGGCATTTAGATGGTTAAAAGGCATATCATGGGGCACAGTGGCATATATGGGGTATAATGCATTTCTGGGGCAGAGTGGCAAGCCTGGGGGCAGATGTGCATAACTGGGGGGGCAGGTTGAAAAAAAAGGAAATAAAAACAAAATATTTTTCTCCATCGTAGCTTTCATTAACAAACAATTGTTCACATAGTTTACATTAATTAATATTTACTGGTAAAACTTTTCCTATAGGGTCGTCTTATATTCAGGCTTTTTCTTTTTTTTCATAAATTAATATTCAGATTTTGGGGTGTCATCTTATAATCAGGGTCGTCTTATAATCGAGCAAATACGGTATATGCATGTGTATACAATTATCATCTAAACATTATTAAGGCTGAATCTGCTTACACATAAAATGTTAATACCTCCTAAAAAGTAGCAGGATGATAAAAGTAAATTTTCAATGCATTTGTACAACACAATGATAGTTGAGCCAAATAGCTCTGAGTTTAGTGTGTGAACCAGCATGCTGTCATGGGCCCTATGAAGTGAGAGTTCAGCTCTAGTATTTCAAACTTCAGGAAAACTTGTTGGCGAAACATAAAGAGAGATCTCAGCGGGAGATTGCCAGCCTCCTTTTCACATCCGGCCTAAACTGAAGAAGAAAGAGGGGGTTATGCTATGCAAGGATTAATAAAAGCAAATTCTCACCATTTATCAAACTTAAATGCTTTTCAGTGGAAACCTTGGAATGAGGCTGCCATTAATTTTCCATGGCAACCAAGGGTGGAGGTTAACCACTTTGTCCTCATCAAAATGTTGGTGGCGTTATTTGCACAACAATCTGTAATAAAAAATTCTCTCTTGTTTGTAATGTGCCCCTAAACGATGAATACAAATCAATGCAGGAATTTTGCTTGTTAAAGCTTAATATATGAAAGTTAATATGGGGCTAACTTCATGTCTGTGTATTTATCTGATCTGCAGCTTGAGATTATCTAAAATGCCATCAGTTCCAGTTAAATTAAATAATCTCTTTAAGGTTACATTGTGTTTTGATATATTTACTAGAATACAACCTTTTACCAGTTTAAAAAATCTAGTGCCTACTTCTCTAACTCAACACTCCACAACAAAAGAAAGTGAACTAAGTCCAATCAATGCCTTTAGGTAGCAATGAGTCCATGGGGCATGTAAGCCTAATTAATCTTTTTATCATGGGATCCTATGTTGTAATGTTTGCAGCATGCTGAAAAAAGGTTGTGCAGAGGTTGTGATGTCACTGGTGCCTCTCACTAAAACAAAATCCATAAAAATTAGAATTAAACAAAATAAAAAGACAAAAAGGTATAGAAATGTATTTAAATGCATTTTTATTTAAAGAAAAACATGGGTTGGTGAGCATTATCAATAATCAGTTATTAATACAAATTATAAAAATGCTTATGCAAGCAAGAATTACATTAATCCCTTAAAGTGTATACTTCATGTGATATATTTTAGAAAATGGTCCCCAGTACCTTCTTTAGTCAGGGTCTCTTCATCAAGCCATAAATCCTCTGTGCTGAGCACTGGGACATTGTTCCTATTGCTCAGAAGGAAACCGAGGAAAAAAAGATACTATGAACCTTGTGCTAGCTACAACTTAACTGACCCATTGCTTATCAGCGCACTGGCAAGCCCAATAATAAGGCATAGGGGCTACCACTCCTGGACCTGGACCCCTAAGACCAGTCCTAGTGTTCCTAGGTAAGAATACAAAACTGAGTAGACTTGTGCATTTGTTTTCGTTCGTACCTTATTTTGTAACAAAAGCAAGGGCAATCTCAGATGAAACTGAGGAAAACTAACTGCAACTGTGCCAAAAATGTGTTATGAGTCTTCCATTTGTCGCCATGTGTAGCTGATGTCATTACCAGGCATTTTGGTGCTTGTTGATGCTGCTCAATGGGGCGGTCTCACACGGAACAGTTCCTTGTGACAGCTAGAAGAACATGACAGAGGAGAGCAGTCTGCAGAGGAAGGAAGTCAGCAAAAAAGTATTTAAAAGGTGGAAGGGGACCCATATAAGAGGCCCTTGGGACAAGAATGGAAAACAAATAGGGGTGGCTGGGGAGTACATAACAGGCTGGTTGGGGCATCACATAAGTCAATACACAAAGGGGGTGGATGGTTGGGGCCAATACATTAAAACTAAAGGGGGTCCTGGCTGGGGCATCAATACACAATGGGGAAAACACACAAACCAGTGCGGAAAGCATTTTTTATGCTTTATGTAGCTTAACAAGTACTGATGCAGGTGTCTGTGTGGCAGAGCTGTTCTGGTGTGTGTGTGTTTGGGTGTCGGTGTGGCAGTGCCTGTCCTGGTGTGTGTGTTTGGGTGTCGTTGTGGCAGGGCCTGCCCTGGTGTGTGTGTTTGGGTGTCAATGTGGCAGAGCCTGTCCTGGTGTGTGTGTGTGTGTGTTTGGGTGTTGGTGTGGCAGAGCCTGTCCTGGTGTGCGTGTGTGTTTGGGCGTCGGTGTGGCAGAGCCAGTTCGTGTATTTGGTCGTCTGTTTCCTGGCACTTTACTTACTATAGAAATAAATTGAAATATTTCAAAGTAAAGGGTTTGTGTTATTTACTCTGTTTCAATTTGCATATCTTTTTAAAAAGCAATAGTCACTAAATAGGCACTAAATTGTGGCTTCAGGCATCCCGTGTGTGATGACTTTTTGTGAGTGTACTGATTTACTCCCAATTCCATTACATTATATCAATATGCATTAGAAAATCAGGAAAAGATGGGCATAGATGGTGGGCTGATTTGGTGGTGCAATGGGTCACTTGACTAGACTTGCCCCCCAGGCCTTAGGCTGCCAGCCCTCCCCTGGTAAAAGGAGGGGCAGAACAGAAGCAGAAGGGCAGCAGGGTTATTGATCCTTCCTACTCCATGCTGAGGTTATGGATGAGCAGCACACATCAGCTCACACTTTGGCAGCTCTTAGGAAGATGCTGGTGCAGTGGATTGGACCACAGGCAGGCACAGCATTTGAAATGGTGGTTACTGATGGGGCAGCAAACATGATGAAATGTTCAATAATGTTGTGGTGGGAATACAGTCCTCCACGGGGCTGCAGGTTCCTTGCTCCACTACTGCTGCTGCATCTGCTTCTCCTGTTTTTCATCTTTGGAAATGCCCCCTATATGTTATTCCGATAAAAAGAATTCATCCAAGCCGATTTAGTTGCCCGAAAAACGAATGTGCCAAAAACAAATGAAAATTGCATCCAAAGCAATTTTGCTCGCCATGCATATGTCTACAACTGAAAATATCAGTTGGCAGCTAATGAGTTATGTATTAAGTATTATGTATTAAGCGCAATCTTGGTATAAAGTAGTAAACATTGTGCAATCAACCAATGGAGTGCACCTTTTATATAGCTCCATTTCGCTACTTTGCACAAGAACAGATGATTATTCATATGTGATGGAGACCCGTACTCGGACTAAGTAGCTCCACCGTAGAAATCTTCCTTGCAGTGAATGCTCAGTTGCTCAAGGGATAATCCTCTGTAATTCTCCCCCAAGCGCTAGTTGAGGGCAGGCAGGAGCACAAGCTGTGAGAATCT